>JADLZK010011228.1:0-619490 GCA_015847255.1 Hyparrhenia diplandra
CCTCTCGCACTGTTGGGCCTGTGCACCAGTACGAGGTGAGCCTGCGCAAATAGTTTTTCGGTTAACAACCATTGCCGTTTTCTCCTTGCCTGTTTCAAAGGTGCAGGAACAAAGGAACTAAGTAAGTCTGAGGTCGAACTCACCGCGGGTACGCGCAAGGCCGAAACCGCGGTGACCTTCGCTCGCGAGGCCAAGGCGCAAGGCCGGGAAGAGAAGAATGTGGAGACCTCCGATCGAGAACGCGCAGGCCTGTGCACCGAATCAGGCAATGTAAGCCTGCGCTAACAGATAACACTTTGTTAGTTTGTCTTCAACGATGCAGGAACTGCAAGCTGAGAAGCGGAAAGCAAAAAGCAGAGGGCGAGCGCAAGGCCTGGAGCCTTCGCCGCGGCACCTCCGCGAGTGTGAGCGCAAGGTCCGCCTCCGCAAGGGCGAGCGCAAAAGATTTGGAGGAGCCAGGGGCCTTGGCTTACCTCCGTTCAGTGCGCAGCGGAGGCCGAGCAAAGTAGGGAGACAAGGCGCACCTCCGCGGCGCGCAAGGAGCGGCGGAGACCTTCGCTCGCGAGGGCGCAAGGCCGGGAAGAGAAGGAAGTGGAGACCTCCGAACGAAGACGCGCAAGGCCGGGGCGCGCAAGGCTGCGGCGTGGGCGCGCGCCAAGACCCTCCGCAGCCCCGCCGGGCGGGCGCGAGCCGCACCCGCAAGGCCTTCCGTTCGCTGGGGTGGGCGCAAGGCCGCCACCCGCAAGGCCTCCGCGCGCGAGCCGGGCTCCCCTCGCGCGTGCGTCCCGAGGCTTGAACGCAAGGCAGGAAGACGCGCCACACGCCACGAATGGGCCCCGCCCCTAATCCGCCCGCCGGCCGCAGCGCCCGGCGCCGCCGCGCGGGGCCGCCCTCCGTTTCCGCACCTGGGAGCCCGCCGAGCCGCTCCTGTCTGCGCATGGCGGGGATGGCCCGGACCTCCGCCTCCCGACACGCAAAGGTGCGGCGCCGCCCCCCCGCCCGGGCGAGCTCAGCCCGCGGTCACTCGGCCGCAAGACGCGGACCACGCCCGGGGCGCAAGGACCGCCGAAGCCGGGGGAGCGGGGAGCCACCGGCGCGGCTCCACCCACCCGCTCGCCCGCTCCGCCCGTCTCCCAACGAGGCGAAAGGAGGGAGCTGGTCGTCTCGCCCCACTCTCCCGTGCATTGGCCAAGGCCGGTGGCCTTGAAATTCGGAGCGGGGCAAGGCCCAAAGTGCCCCTATGGGCCGCCCGTCGGCCCGATCGTCCCCTTTGGCCAGCCCAAACGATGCTGAAAAAGAGCTGATCGGGCCGGGCCGAAAGCTGATCCATCTTCTTGGGTGGCCGAAGAAGAAGACCAAATTGCCCTCGGTGCTCAATGTTTGCTTCAAGAATATTCCGGCATATCCCGGGGCATGTATGTAAAGTGGCCTATGCCTGTCCGTGCGGCTATAAAAGGAGGGCATCCCTAGTTGTAAAGGGTGGTGGGTGAAAAAGTTAATGAAACCCTAGTATCTCACTTACGTTGCATTTTGTCCCGCTTGCGTCATCCGAATCCCGGCCCAACACCTGAGGCATCGCTCGGGCAGGGTCCTTCTCTTCGTGTTTGGAACCACAGTTCCAACATTTGGCGCCCACCGTAGAGCCCGAACGGCAACCTCACGGATTCTCCAGACATGGTTGGCAAAAGAAAGACGAAGGCTTTGCCCCGAGCCTCTACTGTCACCGCACCTCGGGAACCAAGGCCTCGGCTGGGGGCAAGGAGCGTCTACGCCACTCCGCAAGAAGACCCTCCGCAAGAGGACCCTGTGGAAGGGGAAGGTGAACCCCATCCGGCAGCAGCGGAGGAAAGCAACGAAGCCGCCCCAGGAGGAGCAGGCGGGGGAGCCGCATCTGCAGCCCAAGCTTACGATGCGGAACTCCAACAATTGCGGGCCCAACTCCAAACTCTACAACAAGAAAAAGAGAGGCGGGCAGAGGCACTCGCTCAAGCACAAAGAATGCAAGACACGTCGGCCGAATTGGCGGAGCTTAGGCAGCAGATGGCTTTGCTACAATCCGAGATCCTTAGCATGCCTGTCTTGCCTCAGCTCGGAGCCGCAAGGACCACCGCACAAGCGACGAACCACGCCCCCACACAGGCTACGCCACCCTTGGTGCCCGTTGCATCCGCAGCACCTTTGATGACCAGCACCAGGGCTTTCAACCCAAGGTCACCGTTGTCGGAAGGGCTCCAGCGTACCGCATGGCCGGTGAGGTACAAGCCCATCCAGCTCCCGCGGTTCAATGGCAGAACTAACCCGCACCAAATCATTATGAGCTATGAGGCCGCCATAGCATCCGCCGGTGGAGATGACGCGGTACTTGCCAAGTCCTTCATAATCACTGCAGAGGGGGTTGCCTTGTCTTGGTACACAATGCTAAAGCCTAGCACTATCTATTCTTGGGAAAACCTGCGGGACAAGATCTTGGCAAATTTCAAGGGATACGTCGATGAATCACTGACCTCCATGGATCTCTTTCAATGTAAGCAAGGGCATAATGAACCACTCAAAGACTACTTCCAGTGATTCCTACAGATTAAGGCTAAAGGCGCGGCGTTCAGAGGAGGAGGTCGCGATAGACGCGGGCCGTGAAGGGCCCTGCGCATAGGGCAATTCGCCTCACACCTGGCACGAAAGAAGCCGACCAACATGCAACAATTGTGTGAGCAGTTTGAAAAGTGGTGCAGATCAGACAACGACTATCGCAAGAGACTGGAGGAACAAAACCAAAACAGGCAACCAGTAAAGGGCAACCAGAAGGGTGCACAAGGTATGACTAACCAGCAAGGTCAAGGTCCACAAGTGTTCGTGGTAGACACCCCGGACGGAGGTATCCGAAACCAAGAAGGGCTTCGCTGGCAAATCCAACTCCATTCCAAAAGCAGTCCCAAGCAAGGCCGGGGGGCCATGGAAAGAATTGGCCCAAGAAACCGAGAAAGCAATATTGCATAATTCACGGAGAAGAGCAAGGCCACATATCCAGGGATTGTCCGGAGATCCAGCAGGCCAAAGAAAGAGCAAAGCACAAAGGCAACCAAGGGCCTCTGGCACCACCTGCAGCCCCACCTAGGGGAATAAACCACACTATCGCACCACCTCAACAGCATTTCCCAAACCCACCCTTGCCACCATCCTTGCAGTACTACCCATCGTATCATAACACCGGGCCACCCCAGCCGCACCCGCCAAGCTCGTACTACCCAAGTTTCCAACCGGCTTGGCGCCCACAACCACCGCCACCAAGACCACTATTGAACCGTACCATAGAGTCGAACATGTCGTACCCCAGTACAAGAGCATCTCGACATCACCTACATAGAAACAAACCAACCTCAGCAGCAGGTTGGTAGTTTTCAGCCGCCTCCACCCCCACCTCCGCCATCACATCCGCAGTTGCCATCACCTAAGAATGAGCCAAACCCCGAAAATCAAGTGAACATGCACACCCCCCTGCCAACCATTGGCATGATATTGCCCATAGCGGGAGGCTCCTCTATTGGGTTTGAGACAAAAAGGCAAAAGAGAGACCACCTCAGGTTGGTGAACAATGTAGCAGTGCAAGCACCGTTTAAGTACAACGATTGGTCTAAGGTCCCCATTACCTTCGCAGAAGAGGACATGCAGCTAGAAAGCTACCCCCAAGTTGATGCGATGGTAATCAAAGCCAACATAGCGGCATGGGGAACCAGCAGAATTCGGGTGGACTCAGGAAGTTCAGCGGACATACTGTTCGCAAGCACCTTCGACCAAATGAAGCTAAGTAGGGGGCAGCTACAACCTTCGGAATCGCCGCTCATAGGATTCGGAGGGAAGCAGATCCAGGCCTTGGGCAAAATTTCGTTCCCTGTGTCTTTCGGGGATCAAGAGGTAGCAAGAACAGAGTATATCACCTTCGACGTAGTAGACTTGTACTACCCTTACAACGCCATATTTGGCCGCGGCTTCACCAACAAATTCAATGTCGTTATCCACATGGGGTATTTGTGCATGAAAATACTGGCGTTGCATGGTGTGATAAAAGTGAATGGCAGCCAAAAGGAAGCAAGGAACATAGAGAAAGCAATATACAAGGCAAACCGCAATATAAACGCGGTAGAAAAGGCAAGCAAAGCAGATGAACCCCCAGATATGCCAAAGGGGAAGACTGATCTGACCCGCCAAGAGCAAACAAAGAAAGTGTGTCTCGACCCAGCACTCCCCGATGAGAAGGTAACGATCAGTGCTAAACTAACCTCAGAAGAAGAACTCAGCCTCGTAGAAACTTTGAACAAGAACAAAGCCATCTTCGCATGGTCAGCCTCGGACCTCAAAGGGGTAGGTAGAGACATCATTGAACACGCCTTAGACATCAACCAAAACATGCGGCCAAAGAAGCAAAAGCAGAGGAAAATGTCCGAGGAGAGGATCTTGGCAGCCAAAGCGGAGGTCTAGAGATTGCTAGACGCAAACGTGATACGAGAAGTAAAATACCTAGAATGGTTGGCAAACGTAGTCATGGTGCCCAAGAAGGATGATAAATGGAGGATGTGCATAGACTTCACAGATCTCAACAAAGCATGCAAAAAAGACTCTTTCCCCTTACCTAGAATAGATACTTCGGTCGATAGGGCCACGGGATGCCAAAGGTTCTCCCTCTTGGACTGTTTTTCTGGCCACCATCAGGTATGGCTTAACATGGAAGATGAAGAAAAAATGAGTTTCACAACACCCTTCGGCACTTATTGCTTCACAAGAATGCCAGAAGGACTCAAGAATGCAGGGGCCACCTTTGCAAGAATGATGAAGAAAGTCCTTGGCACACAGTTGCAATGCAATGTCATAGCCTACGTAGACGATATCGTCGTAATGAGCAAAAAAGACTCGGATCACGTCAAGGAACTGCAGGAAACCTTCGCCAACCTAAGGAAGGCGGGACTTAAGCTCAACCCAGAGAAGTGTATCTTTGGGGTGACCAAAGGAAAGATGTTGGGCTACATAGTTAGCGCCGAAGGCATCAAGGCAAACCCTGAGAAAACAAAAGCAATATCGGAGATGAGAGAGCCTTCGACTAGAAAAGAAGTACAGAAGTTAACAGGCAGGATAGCAGCTCTCAGCAGGTTCATTTCCAAGTCCGTAGAAAGGAGCTTCCCATTCTTCAAAGCGCTCCGAGGATCTGAGAAAGTATGTTGGGGACCCGAGCAAATAGTTTTTCGGTTAACAACCATTGCCGTTTTCTCCTTGCCTATTTCAAAGGTGCAGGAACAAAGGAACTAAGTAAGTCTGAGGTCGAACTCACCGCGGGTAGGCGCAAGGCCGAAACCGTGGTGACCTTCGCTCGTGAGGCCAAGGCGCAAGGCGGAAGAGAAGATTGTGGAGACCTCCGATCGAGAACGCGCAGGGCTGTGCACCGAATCGCAACGTAAGCCTGCGCTAACAGATAACACTTTGTTAGTTTGTCTTCGACGATGCAGGAAGCGCAAGGCGAGAAGCGGGCAAAAGCGAGGGCGGCGCAAGGCCTAGAGCCTTCGCGGCACCTCCGCGAGTGTGGCGCAGGTCCGCCTCCGCAAGGAGCGGGACGGAAGCTTACCTCCGTTCGTCGTGGCGGAGGCGAGCAAAGTAGGGAGACAAGGCGCACCTCCGCGGCGCGCGGGAGCGGCGGAGACCTTTCGCTTCGTGAGGGCGCGAGGCCAAGGGGCAAGGCCGGGAAGAGAAGGAAGTGGAGACCTCGAAGCGAAGATGCAAGGCGGGGCACGCAAGGCTACGGCGTGAGCGCGCCGCAAGACCCTCCGGCTGCCCCGCTCGAGCGGCGCGAGGCCGCACCCGCAAGGCCTTCCATTCAGGGGTGGGCGCAAGGCCGCCACCGCGCAAAGGCCTCCGCGCCGAGGCCAAGGGCTCCCCAGCGGCGTGCGTCGCGAGGCTCGAACGCAAGGCCGGGAAGACACGCCACTCGCGCGTGGGCCCCTGCCCTAATCCGCCGCCCGAGCTGCCGTAGGCGCCCGGGCGCGCTGCGGGGTCGTGCCCCTCCGTTTCCGGCTTTTGGGAGCCCGCCGGAGCCGCTCCTCCGCGCCACGCTAGGGGACACCCGGACCTCCGCCTCCGGCGGCGTAAGGTGCGGCGCCGCCCTGCCGCCGGGCGGCTGAGCGGTCGCTCTCGCCGCACGCGCGGACCGCCCGGCCGGGGCGCAAGGACCGTCGAGCTAGGGAGGCGGGAACCGGGCGTGGCTCACCCCTGCTCGCCGCTCCGCCGTCTCCCAACGAGGCGAAGGAGGGGAGCTGGTCGTCTCGTCCCACTCTCCCGCGTTGGCCAAGGCCGGTGGCCTTGAGGCTGAGCGGGGCAAGGCCCAAGCGCCCCTATGGGCCGGCCCGTCAGCCGATCATCCCCTTTGGCCAGCCCAAACGATGCTGAAAGAGCTGATCGGGCCGGGCGAAAGCTGATCCATCTTCTTGGGTGGCCGAAGAAGAAGACCAAATTGCCCTCGGTGCTCAATGTTTGCTTCAAGAATATTCCGGCATATCCCGGGGCATGTATGTAAAGTGACCTATGCCTGTCCGTGCGGCTATAAAAGGAGGGCATCCCTAGTTGTAAAGGGTGGTGGGTGAAAAAGTTAATGAAACCCTAGTATCTCGCTTACGTTGCATTTTGTCCCGCTTGCGTCATCCGAATCCCGGCCCAACGCCTGAGGCATCGCTCGGGCAGGGTCCTTCTCTCCGTGTTTGGAACCGCAGTTCCAACATGCACGGACTGCGCTGCCTCCCCTCCGCAGCCACCTCCTCTAGCCTTCCTCCTGCGCGCCGCCGCGGCGCGCGCCGCAGCCTGCTCGCCCTCCGCACCGGCTAGTCGATCACTCCACGCCGGCAAGATTCCTCAAGGTGGCCTCAGCCTTGAGCGCAAAGGCGGAGGCGGCCTTGGCCCCATCCACGTCACCCGGCGGAGATGGCCCCGGCCATGGGGAGCTCGAATCTTCCCGGCCATGGAGGAGCTTGCCCTCCAGGCTGCGGCACCCGGTGGAGGCGAGAGGTGGCGCGGCCCTGGCATGTACCGCTCGTCGGAGAAGAACCGCCTCCTCCGGCCTTCCCCGGCGTCCCAACCTGCTCGCGCCCGGGGAGAGGAGCCGCCTCCTTCGGCCTTCCCCCACGCTCCGCGGCCTGCTCATTGGGAGGAGCCGCCTCCTCCGGCCTTCCTGCGCCGCCGCTGCGTGCTGCCCGCCGGGAGGGAGGGGTGCCGTGCCGCTGCTGCCCGCCCGGGAGAGCGGCGGCCTTCTCGACCTTCACCACGCGCCCACACCGCTCGCCGGAAGAGCAAAGGGGCGCCATGCCGTTGCTCGTGGGAGAGCAGCCACCTCTTGCTCTAACATTCCTCGCGGGAACACCAATAGCAGGGAGAGAGAAGACGAGTGCTGACCGAAGGAGCGGGTTCGATGCAAAGGAGCTGGTTCTCCATCGACCTAGGTCCACATCTCTCATATCTCTCATATTAGTTTCATGAAACTAGAAGAGATATATATAAGGTTGTTGAACAATGTAACTACCACTATGTCGGATGAACAAATGACCCAAATAAACTTTGTAGATCTAGAGAAGTTATGAAATTTTGTAGTTGACAACATTTTAATTTGAAATCATATTGTCTTTCAAAAACGGCGTTTCAATTTGAAAAATTTTAAAATTCAAAATTTTCAAACGACCTCGGATGGAAAAACTTCCTCAATGAAAATTATAGATATCGAAAAGTTATGAAATTTTGTAGGTCCCAAAAAGTTATAAAACTTTGTAGTTGACACTTTTTTTATTTGAATTCGTTTAGGGACTCGAACAAGCAATTTACACTCAATTTAGAACAATATTTGGGGAACCGAAACGGATTCTAGACACAAGTGATGAAGTAGTGCAGTGGTAAACACTCGGCAAAGAAAAAATAAAAAACCACAAAAAAATAGCAAGTTTTTTTTTCCCAGGAGAGGCCCACCGGCTAGCGAGCCGCTAGCATGATCTTTGAACCCGCAATTAAACTTGCACGAGATGGACTTGCCGTGAAAAAATTGCCAAGTGTCCTTTGCCGAGTGGGGCACTCAGCCTCCAGTAGTGCTGGCATATGCCTTTTTTGTTCTAGTGCCGGATCAAATGTATGGCACGCAGTTGTAAGATATTATGAGCTTGCATGGATAAGTATTCTCATACTCCAGTAACAACGAGGGTGTGGCACTCGGCAAAGCCTTTGTGGAGTGCAAAAACCAGCCTCCAGTAGTCTTTGGCACGCTAGCACTCATTCGTGCCTTTTTTTTTTTTTTTTTTTTTTTTTTTAGTCTAGTGCCAGATCAAATGTATGGCACGAGGTTGTAAGATACTATGAGCTTGCATGGATAAGTATTCTCACACTCCAGTAATAATGAGGAATCACACACATACATATAGTAGTGAAGAAACACACTTACATATAAGGCCTAGCTACTTGGCATAGTTTGCTGTAAGCATTTTTACTGGTATAGTGATTTCCAGCCATTCATCGAGCTAGATATCATTTCAACATATTTTTTAGTATTATTTTACATTACTGCGTGTTTAAACCATATTACTAATCTTATTCTTTTTTTTTTGAGAAGTATTACTAATCTTATTCTAGAAGCTCCATATGTCTTCAATGAATCTCGGAGCCTTGCATAGTAAGGTGTCTCAGAATCCGCTGAATAGTTTTTTTATATATATACACCTTGACAAAACAGTATATACATTCACGGATGGAACCAAGGGATTCATTTGGAAGATCTATCCGTGGTGTGCACACCCTGGGCAACCCGGATTGTGCAGCGGTGGGCAGGGTTCCACTGCAATGGATGGTCAAAGTATTATGAGGCAAATGTAATGTTATAAAAACCGTGAAAAATCTCAATATTTGTTGACCAAAATTCGAGAGAGTGAGTGCTTACCCAAGCAGCTGTTCTCAACATCTGGTCCGGCAATAACGACAAGCGGTAAAATGAGGAGGACAAGCAGGAGCAACCGAAACACAAAAAGGAAGGCATGTGATGACATGATTACTGCAGAGACTCGCGGTGTGCCTTGCAGTTGCGGCAGAACGAAGGTGAAAAAAATTGAAGACGCTACTGAGTTAGCATAGCACCGAGTTGAACGCAGCGCCTCAGCAACTTAAAAAGGTCCGAGTCCGATCCTCAGAAGAGCAGCCAAGACAACAGCAGTGCTTGGAAACTCCATGGTTGTCCGGCCGTGCTTTGCACGAATACACGACCTTCGTTTTTACCCAAGATTCACGTGGACAGACCTTTGTTGATGGAGAAACTTCATAGTAGATGGTGGCAAGGTGATAGGAAGAGAAGTCTAATGGCTTCTGGGATCTGCCTTGGTTGCTGCAAAGCATTTTCGGCTACCAGAGTCTACATCGCTGCAGTTCCAACGTGGACCGGTGTTGCTTTAGGGCAATCCACGCAACATGATAAATCATCTAGTCTCCTTTCCGGCTTGATCCCATAACTTATTGTGCTTTTTTATGTGACATCTAAACGAGATTCGGACATCTAGAATGGCACGACATTAGTTGGAGGAATTAAATCGTTATTTGTTTAGAGCATCTCAGCAGGCTACCTAACCTTACTACCTAACCTATATTCCCTCCGTACTCGTAAAGTATGTCGTTTTGGACAAGGTTTGGGTCAAACATTGTGAATATAAATCATCAAACAACTTTTAAGTTGTTGAGTTTATAAATGTGAAAATTATATGAATAGATTTACCTTGAAAAATACTTTCATAAATGTATACATGTATCACTTTTCCATAAATACTTCTATAATAACAAAGAGGTCAAAGTTGTGTTTTGGAGACCGTGTCGTTGTCCTAAACAACATTCTTTACAAGTGCGGAGGGAGTATCTGAGTAGAGCATGGAGGCCAAAAAACATACTCCAGCATGCTACCTATCAGACTACCTACTTTTATTGCCCTAATAAATTCGCCCTCTCACTACATACTTCTGTTGGCCCAATAAATCTACCTACCTATTTATTTCTGCTCGCTCCTTTCTTTGCTGCACCTGTCTTCCTGCCGATTCCCTCACATGGCTGAATTCCCTATCCCCGCCAGCTCCTAGAGCCGGTGCACCGCCAGCCTGGCCGATGCGCCAGGATCCGGAGCTCCTCTACCGCTGCTAGCCATCCTTCGACGCGACTAGGCACCTCCTCCACTGGAGTTACTCGGCCGCCGGTGGCCATCCCAGGCGCGATGGCCTTGCCCCAACTCCTCAACATGGCACTGGCGTGGCTACCCGACGTGGTGGTCATCCCAAGTGCATGCAGACCTGCACCGACATCCCGAGTCTTACATTAAAAATATGAAGTTAAAGTTAGGCTTTGAAGACCGTGTCGCTGTCTTATTTTTAATATAAGACTCAGGACGCCGGTCTTTACAGCAATGAAGTCAAATTTCTATTTCTCTTTTCACCGGTCAGTGTTTGTTTTCATACTTGAGTCAGGCGTGTCATGCAGGCCCCAACATGGTAATTTCCTCGCACACGCACACGCACAAGCACTGGCGATAGGGGAGCACTCCATTTCCATTACCTACCCCGCGGGATGCTCTGGCCACGCCCGTATCAGCGATATATCATGATGTCCAGCTCACAGTTTTTTTTTCTAAAATGAGTGGGGTGGTTTATGTAACTCGTAGAAAATTAAAAGTTGATAGAGGTATCGTACTGTACATGAAACTTTAATGATTCATGCGTCGCACGTGCTAAAGTCAGTCATGATTAGTACTATAGGCTGACCGGTCAAAGTTCCACTTCTCTTTTCTCCGGTCAATATTCCTGTTCATGTTCGAGTCAAGCGGCATGTCTTCTACTATATATATATATAAATGCAGCACTTCTAATTTTTTTTTTTTTTTTTGCAACTCCTCGGCTAAGCACATGCTGTAGTATCTGAACACGAGTACAAACTCACACCACCACACACACGTACCCACATCCTAGGTCCACGAGCCATATGAGAGGAGCTGGAAATTTATTCTGCTTGCATGAAGCAAGCGGTGTAGAACCGGGGTTCGAACCCGGCCGGCTAGCTCCTGCCACTGGAGTCTTAGCCACTGCGCTACACGCGCGTCCACGCAGCACTTCCACTAGATCACGATAGCACAAGCACCATCACCTTCAGCACAAGCATGCGTTTTAGTAGAAGAGAAGACATATCCGGGTGTTTCATACAGGACCTTTGCAAATCTTAATTTTTATTACTACTAATTAGACGTGCTAACAAAGATATAAATGCTAAAAGTTCTCCTAATAATCCTTGAACTACTATCATCAATAATAACCATTGGATCTATTCTAATTTATATAAACAATCACCCACCTCTACCATTACAAAATATATAGTAAATAAAGTGACACCCTAATTTTGCAACTAAATTATCCACCCTGCCATATATGAATAATTAAAGATAACCCCATAAAAGATAATTCAAAATAAGACCCAAAAATTACATCTAAATTATCCACCTATGATATTATGAACTATTCATTCACATAATTGCACATTTTGTATCTAAATTACAAAACTTTAACATTATGGAAGATAATTTAATGTAAGATCCTAATATTTTTCTTAAATTGCATACCTTTGCACCACTGCAAGAGGATCGCCGCTCAGCCGTTCTCGCGTGTCCCGGTCGCTAAGCGGGGAGATGTTGGTGATGCAAGTGGATGGGGTTCATTGATGGATGGGCAGAACCCTCTGGGGCAAAGGAGACCTACTATGAAGGTGTCTTCTGAGAGAATCGCAATCCCTCACACATAAAGAGGCGCTGCGAGAGGTCTTCCAGGATTCGCCAGGTAAGGGGTCGAGGTGGTCCAGGCGCCGAGCGAGCCACCGCGTCTAATTGACGGTGATGTCTAATAACTAGCGATTAATAGTGTTCGATCTTCTTCTGCTAAGGAGGGCAAAACTGATTGTATAACTGTATTCCCTCCTAGCGCGTCATTGGTGGTGCATAATTGTAACTTTTAACATTTGTCGTCTTAATACAAGAGATGCCCAAACATTTTGCGTATTCGAGAAAAAACTTTATTAAGGCTTTAGTTTTTTTTTTTATAAAATGAGTGGGGTGGTTTATGTAACTCGTAGAAAATATAGGTATTACATGAAACTTTAATGATTCATGTGCCCCACATGCTATCTTGTTTAAAGTCAGTCATGATTAGTACTATAGTCTGACCGGTCAAAATTCCACTTCCATTTTTCTCCCGTCAATATTTCTGTTCATGTTCGAGTCAAGCGGCATGTCTTCTATAAATGCAGCACTTCCACTAAATCACGATAGCACAAGCACCATCACATTCAGAACAAGCATGCGTTTTAGTAGAAGAGAAGACATGTCTCCTGTTAGAGTTCTCAGCAGCTCCTCTCTGCCATTCGCCATTTTTCCTCTCATCTCTCTTTTGACATTCGTCGTCCCTTCATTAGAGGCAAAAACATATCTCCACAATGAATCCAAGACCGATTTTGAAGGCATCCAGTGCCTTAAATACCATCTGCTGCGTAATGCTGAACTACTACCATCATGGAAGAATGATTCTTCCATCCCGTATTGCAGTTGGTACGGTGTTACATGCAGCAAGAGACACCCATTTCGTGTTGTTGCGTTGGACCTCGAATCACTCGATCTTGGTGGACAAATACCCCCTTGTATTTCAAATCTCACTTTCCTCACAAGGATCCACTTGCCACAGAATCAACTCAGCGGTCATATCCCAACAGAACTTGGCAAACTAAATAGGCTGCGCTACCTTAACCTCAGCTCCAACAACCTTAGCGGCATGATACCGATCACTCTGTCGTCTTGTTTTGCCCTTCAAATCCTTGATCTTGCTAACAATTCTCTCAGCAAATGTATCCCAGAAGGGATTGGCATGCTACACAGCCTTTCAGTTCTACGTCTCAGCGGAAATGCTCTAATTGGTAACATTCCTCTTTCACTTGGAAGTAGCTCTTCCCTTGTCTCTGTTGTTCTATCCAACAATAGCCTCACAGGACCTATACCACCACTCCTAGCTAATAGTTCATCGCTTCAAGTGCTTTCTGTAACAAAGAATCACCTTAGTGGAGACATTCCTCCTGCGCTGTTTAATAGCACGTCACTTCAAAAATTAGCTCTCGGGTTGAACCATTTTGTGGGGTCCATACCTTCTTTGTCGAATATTGGCTCACCATTGCAATATCTTATATTGCAATCCAATGATCTTGTAGGCATCATACCTTCATCTCTAGGGAATTTTTCTTCCCTTTACTGGCTCTTGCTTGGAGACAACTCTTTTCATGGCAGCATCCCGTGGAGTATAGGAGAAATTCCAAGCCTACATGATCTAGAGCTGAGTTACAATAAGCTGTCAGGTACTGTTCCGGCTTCATTTTACAACATGTCAGCACTTACATACCTTTCCATGGCTGAAAATAATCTTACTGGGGAAATTCCATATAATATCGGCTATACGCTTCCAAGCATCCAAACATTGATTATGCAGGCAAACCACATAGGAGGCCAAATCCCCGCATCGCTAGGTAATGCAACGAATCTTGAGGTGATTAATCTTCGCAACAATTCATTCCATGGTATCGTCCCTTCTTTTGGCACCCTAGCCAATTTAGTTGAACTGAATCTAGGTTTGAATAGGCTTTCATCTGGAGACTGGTCTTTCCTATCCTCATTGGCCAATTGCACAAAACTGCTAAGGTTGAAATTGGAAGAAAATATCCTTGAAGGTGTCCTTCCAAGTTCTGTCGCAGAGCTTCCCAAGAGCTTGGAGTTATTGTTCTTAGCAGCAAATAAAATATCAGGGAGTATACCACAGGAGATAGAGCACCTCACAAACCTCACACTTCTTCGCATGGAAAATAATTTACTTACAGGAATTCTTCCTAGCTCCATTGGAAATCTTCTGAACTTGTTTGTCCTGAGCCTATCACAGAATAAACTTTCTGGACATATTCCACTTTCAATCGGACATCTTAGTGAGCTGAATGAGCTTTCTTTACAGGAAAATAGTCTGACAGGCCCAATTCCAGGAGCTTTAGGACAGTGCAAAAATTTGGAAACGCTCAACCTTTCTTGGAATAGCTTTTATGGTAGTATACCAAATAATCTGTTTACTCTCACGTCCCTATCTCAATCTTTAGACTTGTCTCACAACCAACTCTCTGGAGAAATACCATTCGGGGTTGGTGCATTTATCAACCTTGGCAGTTTGAATATTTCTAATAACCAATTTTCTGGACAAATTCCATCCACTTTGGGTGAGTGCGTACACCTGGAATACCTAAACATGGAGGCAAATATTCTAAGTGGAAGGATTCCTAAAGCTTTTGCTAATTTGAGAGGCATCGTTGTGATGGATCTTTCTCAAAATAACTTGTCTGGAGAAATCCCAGAATTTTTTGAGAACTTAAGTGACATAAATCTCCTCAATTTATCCTTCAACAATCTGGAGGGACCAGTACCAAGCGGGGGGATATTTCGGATCGCAAGTGAGGTGTTCATTCAAGGGAATAAGAAGTTATGTGCCAGTTCTCCATTGTTACATTTGCCACTTTGCAATTCAAAGGCATCAAGAAAAAGGACACAAATTGAACATTTTGAAGATATTAGGACTTCTTTTGCTGTCTTTTTGTCCTATTAGCAAGCTTTGCAGTCGTTCTTTTGAAAAAGAGAAAAAAGTTAAACAAGCTCTTCATCCATCCTTCAAGGAACTGAAGCAGTTCTCATATGCTGATTTAGTCAAAGCAACAAACTGTTTCTCCTTGGGAAACTTGGTTGGTTCGGGAAGATATGGATCAGTGTACAAAGGTACATTTGAGCTTGAAGAACGTACAGTTGCTGTCAAAGTTTTCAAACTTGACCAACTTGGTGGACTAAGGAGCTTCCTTGCTGAGTGTGAAGCCTTGAGGAATATTCGCCATCGTAATCTTGTAAGGGTGATTTCTGTGTGCTCAACATTTGATCCATCAGGACATCAGTTCAAAGCTCTTATTCTTGAGTACATGTCCAATGGTAGCCTAGAGGGATGGCTGTACCCTAAGGAGTATGGGTTCTTGAGTCAACTGAGTTTGAGCTCCAGAGTAACAATTGCAATGCATGTAGCTTCTGCATTGGATTATCTACACAACCACTGCATGCCACCTATTGTTCATTGCGACTTGAAGCCCAGCAATGTCCTGCTTGATGATGTTATGGCAGCACATCTTGCTGACTTTGGGTTAGCCAAGTTCCTTCATGGTCCTAGTACCTCATGCCACCATAGTTCTTCAAGCTTACTAGGACCAAGAGGATCAATCGGATACATTGCACCAGGTCAGTACATCCGCCCAGAAACCGTAGATTAATCTCTTTATTGTTTATTTGTGTTTATCTTGTTTCATACTTTTCTGCCATTATATTTCTCATGATTCTTTATGTTTCTTCCTCACATGAAAATATATAGTTGTTTCATCTCCCACTACTTGCCAGGATTTTTATGATTTTCCCTATATTAAGGGATACAGTATTTTGATCAGTTATACATAATATTGCAGAGTATGGCTTGGGGAGTAAACTGTCAACTGAAGGTGATGTGTACAGTTATGGAATTATCATCTTAGAAATGCTAACAGGGAGGCGTCCAACAGATGAGACGTTCAGTAACAATGGTTTGAGCCTGCATAAATTTGTTGCAAGAGCATTTCCTCACATGACCAGCGAGATTCTAGATCCTTGTATCACTTCAAGTTTCGAAGACGGTGAATCAGGCAACAACTTCGAGCCCGAAAATCATGCAGTAGCTGAAGCAAGAAACTGTGTCATGCACCTTCTCAAAATCGGCCTCTCATGCTCTGTGGAAACACCCAAAGATAGGCCAACAATTGAGGAAGTTTGTGCTCAAGTCATCAGAATCAAAGAAGCATTTGCAGCACTAGATGGCTGATCATGAGAAAGAATAATTGTTGTTCTGTTCTGTTCGCATATTACTAGAGCATGATGGCCTCTGTTCCTTTTTTATTTAAATTTTCTTTTCACATAGTTATCATATATGTACACCGGCAGAGATGCCCATCTATCGCTACGGGGTCAAAGGCAAACATGCCCATCGCTAAATATCAAATAAATTTGATTATATACTTCTCACTCCATTGCATATTCTATTTATATTTTTTTGAAGGAAAAAGCATATTCTATTTATGTTCTCAAATCAAATAATTAGCTTCAGAGCTGTAGCTGATTAAGATGGTGTAACAGTCGTCCGTTGTGCGATTCAGTTTAACTCCAGCAGTCCAAGGAGAGAGACGGCAGCAAAGATGCACCACGCGGGACGCTGCACGGCTGCTGAACACCAGAGCCAATCATCTTACTATTACTAATTGGAGGCTCCAATGAAGCCTCCACGTTAATCCTCACCAGAAGGGCTAAGAAAAAAAGATAAAATGTTAGAAATTCTCTCATTAATCAGAAACATCTGGCCATCAAATTAGAAGACTTAGCCGTCAACAACCATTGGATCTATTTAACTTTGTACAAAATTACCCACCTCTGCCATCATATTAAATAAAATATTTTTTTCCAAAAAAAAAATTCTGGCCGGCAATCATTTAGTCGTGATGTGTTTATGTGTGTTTCCATATACTACCCGTAAGGCAGAACCCAATCTCCGATCAAAAAGAAAAAAAAAGCCATCTAATCTGTACCGCTATCGCTGCATGCTAGCTACGGCGGCGCACCTTCCTTGATCGGCACCGCGGTATTCCTCTCGCCGCTAGAAGCCGCGCCTCGCGCCTCGACCCACAAGACTATCCAGCAACAACGCCAACTCTGACAGACCAAATAGTACGAGGAATAGGGATCGACGCCGTCAGCCGGTGACGCGGAGACGAGGAGCTGCCGTCGTCGGCACCGCACATACTAGCAGGTGACCTTCCGTAAGCCTTTTCTGATTGCTTCTCAGGCTGCTGTAATTTAATTTCTTTGGATTGTACTGCTAGATGCAATCGATTAGTATCCCTACCCATGGAAGGCCAGCCACCGTGAACTCCTGATCTGGACAAATAAATCTCATAGGCAATGGGAATCTCAGCAATCACATGGTATGCATACATGTGCGTAAATCTTTGAATGCCAGCATCCCAAAGGGCATGTAGGAATTAATTTGCATGAGTTGACTCTCACAGATCTAAATACAAGACAGTATCATTATTCTTTTTTGTGGGAGGTGTTCCTTTCTACGACCAGAATTCAGATGCTTGGTCCGAAGGTTGCATCTCTATGCACTGTGTGGATCTAATATCAACCTCCAGGATTGGCAAGACACACCAATGGGTAATGGTGCAAATTGAGGTGGGCTTGGTTTGATTGAAAAAACCCATCCAGACGAACCATGAAAACTTTTCATGTGCCCTTTCTTCTATCTGTAAAGCAGTATTTTGATAGATAACATGTTCAGTTACTACCTTATGCATATTTTTCCTTTTTCAGGTGATATTTGATTGAACCGTGGTGTAAGTAGGATGATTTGAGCTTGGACCTTGGATATATAATGCTAGATTGTCATCAAGGTAGTAATGCATCCTGGAATCTTATACTATAGTCTAAGTTACAAAAAAAACTTTTAGGGACTCACTAGCTTGGGTGTTTGATATCCTCGATAAAGCGTGACTAAGCTTATACTACTCATCAAGCAGGGCTTTCAGCCAGTGATGAGGCAGTTGGAAAGGCGTTGCGGAAGATCAATTCACACCCAAGTGCAAGGCTGACAAAAAAGACACCCTAATAAATCTTGGTATCTAAGAAAAATCTATCAAATGCTCGAGGTGACAATTTCCATCAAGCACGTAGCATGCGCATGGACGAAGCAGCGTCCAGCCATGCACCGACCACCAACATGGGCGCCCAGCGCATGGCGAAGCAGCGTCCAACCCTGTACCTAGGTGTGAGTGGGTGTTCGTCAACACCGCCGCAGTCTACTTCATCCATGTTGTAGTGCGTTTGATGGTTAGGCCAGGTCAACGACTCATCTACGCCATGCTTAACATGAAGGCTACTGGTGCCATGATGGCAGGACGTCCATCGCCCACGACATCTACAAATCAGTGCTGGCACCGGCGTCACCTGTAGAGTAAAGGTATGGCCATCTTGCTAGATCCCATCATTAGAACTTTATTTCACTCGTATGATGTGCTATGTTCGACCATCTTGCTAGAACCAATATTATAATTAAATTTGTCTGCTATATATGACATACTAATTTTATAGTAAATATTTTAGTGTGACCACGTAAAGATTTGTGAAAAATCATTGAAAGAGTTGCTAGAGTATGGAATGCAATCTTACTTTGTGGTGAACAAATAATAAATAGATAATGATATGATCCTTATTGACCATTAGATTGTATTTTTTATTTAAATGTCCTCAAAATAGTTCGAACAAATAAGTCCTGATACAATAATCCTTATTGACCATCATGTATAACTTTCTTTGCTTTAATATTAATGTCATTGGATTATACTATTTTGGCATGGTCAAGAAACATTCAAGTGAGATTTGTCCTAGAAAAGAATTGTCAAAAACAAAGCAAGAGTCACTAAAGTATGGGATAAATCTTTGTTGTGGCGAACAAATAAGTCATGATTCAATCCTTATTGACCATTGGGTATAGCTTTCATTATGATTTTTGGATTATTCCAAAAAAAATCTTGATATAATCCTTATTAACCGTCACGAATAGTTTTTTATTTTAATAATAATGTTATTGGGTTACATCAAGTTTACCCGTGCTAATCATGCTAAAAGATTGGGGACAATTGTCCATAAAGTTATCAACATAGCCAATATGGAAAAACTCAAACCTCCACAATTATAAAAGATAATTGCACTAATAGCATAATATATTTAATATTTTATAAATTAGCCACCACTATGATTATGAAAGATGGTATTTTAGGTTTGAAACAATTTACCAAACATGACATTGTGAAAAATAATGTAGAGAAATATAGAGCTATATATTTTGTACCTAGACTAGAATACAACACTTCGGCCACTATATTAAGTTAAAACTATGTATAGAGCTATGTTCCACTGCATAGAACAAGTACACATTAGAATAAATTATTATTTTATAAGCTTATCAATTTCCTTAGAAAAAAATAGCATTAGCAAACCAAACAAGTAATGCCACTTACAATTTTTTAATGTTACTAATCATAGCAATCAATTTAGGAAGTCGTTATCTTGAAAAAAATGTTTAAATGCTTTGTTTGAAACATAATTTTTCTAACAAAAAATATAAATGTTATATAATAAATTCAATTCCTTGAGCGTGCTATGACAACTATTATGCCACTCTAACAACTAATAATAAGCTGTACAATTTGAAATTAACCTATGTATAAAAGATTAGAAGTGCATGAGAAGTTGACAATAAATCTAGATTTTCATGATATATCACACAAAAGAATGAAATAAGAGTTTATATACTTCAAAATTATATTTGGTGCAAATACATATCATGCTAGAAAAAGATACAATCTACAAATTATTACCAAAACCCCTAGAGATAAAAAAAAAAAAAAAAAACAAAACCTAAATTTGTTACAAAAAAATATAAATAAAACAGTACATTGTAGTCACAGTTGCAATTAATAGTCGTTGTTTGTGAGCAATTAATAAGAGTACAATTTAGGGTGGGAGGAATCAAAATTATGGTTCGTGCCATCAAAATATGTCTACATCTAAAGCCATCACAGTTTAAGCTATTACCAACTAAATGTATATTGGAGACACACAAAAGAGCTATGTAGTAAACAATGGTTATGGATGAAAAATACATCTAAATAAATAATTGATAGATTGTCATAACTGGACACAACAATACCTATTATATCTATTATTTAAGAATATTAGTAAAGAGAAAAATATTTTAAGATAAGTAATTTTTATTGGTTACTATCTCCTAAGATTCTAACCCGTGCGGGAGCACGGGTTGATGGACTAGTATTGAAAGTGTGATTTATATTAGGTATAAGCCAGTAAATTAACATATGTTTTTGCAATTCTCAAAAAAATGAACCTTATTGAAAATATAAATATTATTGATACCCTCTCTGGAAAAAGGATTTTTACAAATAATACCGGAATAAAAAACTAAAAATAATAAAATGGCTTCACGCTTCAAATCTTCTGCTGTTATATTAACATAACAATTTTGAAAAGATTTTTTCAAAAGAAAACATTTTTGAAAGGAAACCCTCCGATTTGCTGAGAGGACCCTACCCTGCGTCGCCAACCATGTGGGCTAAATTGATGGCCAGGGCCCATGACGAGGACCGCTAGACCAAGCGCCATCATGCCTCTTGCAAACATGCTTCATACTGCCCATTAATTTTTATTTTTACAAAAGGTTTACTTTTTTTTTGACAAGACAAAAGGTTTACTTTAGACACCTCAACTTTTGCTAAAGTATGGTTTTTACGTCCCTGGCCAGACTAGAGCGGTTTTAAAGGCAGTTTTATTTTTTGTTTATTCTAGTTGAATATTTAAAAAATCATAGTAAATCAAAGAAATATCACAAAATAAAAATTCTATTTTGTTGGACTCCATATTAGTAGCTCATACAGTGAACATATAATATGATATGCTTTAGCACAAAGTTTTTTTGTAATTAATTAAAATAATTCATAGTTATGGTGAAAATTTTATGATATTCTAATTATTTTACGCTTGGACTGTAGTATAACTTAATACTCATTGGATCATTATTAACTTAGTTATAGATTTATTCAGATTTAACAAGAATAAACCTAAATAAATGTATAACTAAGTTATACATGATCTACTAAGTATGAAATATTTACCACACTTCAAAAATCAACAACAATTGGACCATAGAAACTGTAGCCATGAATTATTTTATTTAATTACAAAATTTTAATCCATCGAGCTATCTTTGTTACACGAGAACGTATCATATGCACACCGGACTTATATGCAACCATACACACTTCTAATCTGGCCATAGGATGCTGATCCAAGGGTTAGGTAATTTTACACTTAACTCCTGCTCTAATCATAATTTTGCAAATCCCTCCTCCCAGTGGTTATCACCTCGTGCCCCTTGCATCTACATCCCGTGGCCAGATTAGAAGTGTGCATGGTTGCATATAAGTCCGTGTGTATTGGATATGTTAGAGTTTAAGTTTATTCAAATTACGAAGAGTCCGGATTACTTGCGAAGTCAAGTTGAGTCCTCCCTATAAATATAATGGGAGATGTATCCTTTTCGGATCAAGAAGAAAAATAAATAAAATTGGGTTTAACCCTAAGCTTCGTTCTTCCTCGCCCCCAAGCTGCTGCACGCCGCTGCTGCCACAAGACCACTATGCAGCGCCCCCGCGCTGCCCTTCTTCCCCACAACAACGCTCAGTGCTAGGGCGCCAGCGATCGCCCCGGCGCTACCCACGGCCCGATGGATTTGGGCTATGACAATGTATATAATTTTTTTGATAAAGGAAGGAATTTTTTTTGTTATTCTATAATCATCACATCGAGTTTGGTACAATAATTAATTTTAATCACTCTCTGACCTCTGTAAAAGCACACAATGTAGCTAGAATATGTATATGGTGTTGAGTCGACATGAGTTTGGGCATGGCATAGATTGGTGTAAAAGCACAGAGTCAAGCGCTTATGGTTCGGCCACCGTCTACGGTGATGACCTGGCCGGTGATGTAGGAGGCCGCCGGCATACACAGGAACGCCACCACCGACGCCACCTCCGCCGGCTCCCCGATGCGACGACGGGGAATCCGCTGAGATTCGTGCTCGATGGCCTCAGAGCTTGCTGCCTGTCAGATTGAGTCACAGCGGATTACTAGGGTAAACTGCATTGGGATTCTAGCTGATCGAGCCTTAAACTCATGGTAAATAAAATAGTATTGATAATAGAAAAGGAAGAGAAACAACGTAATATTCAATAGTAAAAATATGTACGCAGGACGGGGAGTAGTGTCCATATGTTGTGATGTTGTCCCTTCCTCACGTAAAAACATTGCAAAAAATATGTTCATCTCACGTACGTACATTTGTGACCATATCAGTCATGACCATTCCTGGTGCGACGCAGTTCACGCGAATCTTATCAGGGGCCCACTCAGCAGCCAGGCTCCTTGTGAGCTGGTTCATCCCTCCTGTGCGCCACGCAATAAAATTATTTGTCTTGTACGGAAATTCTTATGCATTTGATGCTTCATGTATAGGCAAAAGATTTGATGTGACGAGAAATCGCAAAGTTTGGATCTAAACATAGCCTAGAATCTTTGTTAGGAGATATGACATCTTCTGGACATATATATATATATATATATATATATATATATATATATATATATAAACTGAAAGCAAGCAATCCAACAGCTAGCCTCTTTACTTCCTTTGGTATGTTAACATGAAAAATAGGGATCTTGGTAGAAAAATGCACTCCAGTAGCTTTTCTAAATTAGTAATCCAAATAATAATATCCTCTAATTCTAATTTCTTATACTAGTCAAAAATAGAGAGCTGGATACAGAGGAATCGTTGGAACAAAACTGAATTTTATTTTTTCAAAATGACCCTCCAAGCAAGGTTTATTAGAGTGTGTCTATTTATGAAAGAAAGTCGAAAATCCTCATAAAAATGGGTACCTTTCGCAGTGCTGTAAAGCACGCCCCCTGGCACGCCGATGCTGCCTCCGATGGAGGAGATATGAACGATGCTTCCGCCGCCAGCGACGGAGGCGTTGAGGAGGAGCGGGGCGCGAGCTGGCTGAGGTGGGAAGCACGACTCCAGGTTGGTCGCCATGAACCGCGAGTAGTCCTCGGCGGTGCACTCTGTTGCCCGGCTTGATGATCACTTGAGCGGCATTGTTCACCTACCGATCGATGCCACAACATATGTTGCCATGACGCCATGTCACAGTTGAATCAAGACTAGAGTTTTGAAACATCTCCAATAATTGGCTTCTTGGCTTACAAGGATGTCGAGCTTGCCGGTGAAGATGTCCTTAACGGTGTCCATGAGCGCCCCTGTCTGCACGCACGCGGCGACGTCGCAGACGGAGACGGTGACCTGCAAACCCTTTCGACCCACCGCCCGGCGGCACTCCTCCAGCTCAGCAGCTTTGCGGGAGCAGGTGTGCACCAGCGCCCCGAACGCCGCCAGCTCCTCGACGATCGCGTGCCCGATCCCCTTGCTCCCGCCGGTGACCAGCGCCGTCGCGCCCGCCAGGGTCCATCTCTCACGGCCGGCCGCTTCTGCCATCCCGGCCGTCGTCTCTATGAGTCTATGTCCCTTGTGTGGTATAGACTTAGAGAAGTGGCACGATGTGGATCACGCTACACTTCCTTTGCACGCGGCACAGGAGCCACTCATCTCCCGGAGACACGGACTTTCATGGACATGTACGTGTCTTTCTAAAGCCACGAGCACCACAAATAATGGAAGGTACTTGTTTTTAAAAGACTTTTGCTACTTATGATTTAACGATCTGTGCTACAAATGTCTAGTGTATATCTACATCTATATTAATATGATATACATGTTGTGAAACGTGTCGTCGTGGTTAGGACCTTTCGGTAGAACAAGTAGACACAAGAAAGGGAGACTATTCTTTATTAATCTGAATATTGGTGATTACAACATAGAGCTCCCACATATATATAGTCCAGCCAAGGCCGAAGAGTTTCGGTAAGAGCCCACATACAAACGGACTAGGATTAGGATTCATCCTTCTCCTTTCCTTCTAGGAAAGAGTCCATGTGTTTTACAACACTCCCCTTGGGCGATTACCACGATATGCATATGCCTCGTCAAAAACTCCATCCGAAAACCCGATTGGGAAAAAAACGGTTCTTGGAGAAAAGAGTACATCGCGTGATTCGTTAATTGCATTGCACATGTTGTCTCATTAAAAACCTTGTGAGAAACCTTCGGTAAAAACTCACATAGGGAAAAAGAGTACAACATTTAACCTTCTTGGTCATATATTCTTCAGGATATTCCATTGTTCACGAATAGATGTTCATCTTCATAATCTATGCATAAACTTCAGTGTTTTAGCAATTCTATTTGATCTTTGTAATTCTAGTGGTTTACCTTAAAGGCAAATTTAATAAAATATGCTCCCCCTCATAAAGCCAAACTTTGAACTTCATGGTTTAAACCACACCTTTCATAAACATGTGCAAACTAATGGTATGCGGTACCATAATACTATAACTTTCTAAAGTTGGCTCATAATTCTTCTATGAATTATATAGGAGGAATATGCTTCATGCATAATGACCACCAATTAGTTATGCAAAACAAATAAATATTATCCTTCAAAGAAATAGATCCTTTCAGAGGATTATGGGGTAAATAAATTAATATTCAATATCTTCTTGATAGTGTATCAAACTTATACTAGAGTTTAGATACTTATAATTAATCCTTAGTGGATTTTAAATTGTATTCTATAAATCTTCGATATTTTGATTGTACAAATCCAGCCATGCATTTGGCATTTAGGGGATAATTCAATTGCCAAAATCACCATTATTCTTATACCTTCTATGGTATTCTCAGAGGATATTATTAACTTCATGCTAGCTTTTCATACACTTTCTAAGTGTTTGATGACACCTTCATGGTGTTTAAGATTCCTTATTTTCTTTCTCTCGGGTCTTATTCACTTCAGGGATGAACGGTGTTTATTCAAAAATTGACTGGTAAATCCTTCATGGATTAATTCCTTCAAGGATGTACATTCATTCTTAATGAATTAATAATTCTCTTCTATGAGATACATTCTCTAGTGCATGAGAGATGAGTGATATACACAATGACATAGCGTTATTCTTTAAAAAATCATTTAATGATTGCAATCCTTCTAGGACATGCTCTTCTTGAGACTTGAATATTCATTCGGGAATATATATACCTTAGACTTTAATACTTAGTATTAGATTTTTACAAGTTGCGATTTATATTCTTCGAAATTATATGGATTTTCATAATCCACTATTAACCGCATATTCAATATTCATTCGTTTCATTTGCCGGAGATATAGCGAGAACATTCATTTCTTCTTATTAGGAGATTCAACCTCAATTGCTTTCTTCATTGACCCGATATAATCTCTACAAGCGATTTTGCCATGGACTTTATTTTTCCGGATCCGGGTTCTCATAAGAGAAACATTCGCAATTATAGAGGTAGTGTTGTCGACAATTATTTTCTCCCACTACTCTCACAATGTGATAATATTCTATCTCTATCATTTCCCAAACAAGAGGTGGTATATTGTTCTGCATACCCAACACTAGTGAGGTGCGCGCGCTTATTGTGTTGGATGTCATCTTCATGATGATCCTCTTCATGATGTGCTTAACCTTCTTCGTGAGGCGTTCTCTTCATGAGAATGGAAGAGTTCTATTTCTTTTCTATTTAACGTGTATACACTAAACTAAAACCCACAGGCCCCCGTAGATTTTAGATTGATAGTATATAACATTTAGTTTACTACTAGTAAACACAACTTCTGGTTCATAACTTGAAGTTACTCCTCTCATTTCAAAAATATCGGCATATGCTGCTTCAGGCTTCACAAGAGCATTAGTCAAACTATTGTATGATTTAGTGTGTGATATTATTCCTGCTTCAAGCTCCAAGGAATATTTTCTCTTAAGATCATTTTCCTTCTATGGAAATAATATTTGACATTCAAAATATAGGCTCTCTCTCCCCTAATGCTAATATTAGATCATTAATAGCATACTTCAAAATATATCCCCTATCATGGGCTTAATTCAAATTCATATATCTCCAACTACAAGTGGAGGCCCATTTATGTATGCTATGATTAAATTTTATGGAAAATATTCACACATATATTTCAACATGGGGGTTATTATTCATTATGCAAATGAGCTAGAATACTTAAAGTGCATTTAAGAATGTTCAAAGCATTCCTACAAAATTAGGGATGTTCTCCCCTAATATGCACAAAACATAGTTTAGAAAACTATTTCATTCTCTAGCATCTTTATTAATTAGCCTAAAAAGATGATCCAAGTACTTGTACAAAAAAATGGATCATACACTTCAAATGTATAAAATATGCAACATTCAAATTCACATGGAATTTTCTTCTAGAATTTTCTAATTGCCATTAATGCAAAAATGCCTTGATGCCTTTTCTTCATAAATCCCAAATCATCATAATTGTGTTATCCAATATCTTAGTTCCACAACTATTCATCCCATCAAATGGGTTGGTCTTCATTGAGCAAAATTTGATAAACTCGCTCCCCCGATCTCGGGCTTCACGGCCCCTGCACCAATCTAGCTTATGCATACGATGCATCGAAAGCAAATCATTCTTTTAGTTCAACTAGAACCATATAGACATAGCATGCTAGCTAGCCAATTTGATTTTTAGGGAAGCGCAAAAGTAGCTACTAGCTATAACTATAGCTATTATGCTAATATTCATGCAAGAGTGGAGATAGTTGTAGCCCAATAAGATACACATGCATGTGTAATGTGGAATGTTAGTATTCAGTCTAACATAATAGATAACAACAAAATGCAAAGCTACAAGCTTGCTTACAATTAGTGCAATAAAGAAAGTTAACTCAATCGAAAAAACGCAAGTTGAACTTCAAGTCCTCATACATGCACTTAAAGATTGATTTAGGAAGGATATGCCTATTAAATAAATATTACCCACATTTTCTTATGCCTTTGCCCAAAATTCCTCCCCCTTTTCATGCCATAATTACTTCAAGTAGTAATTTTTTCTTTATGCATCATCTATGAATAATCACTTGTAATGCTCCATAGAATACAATGATACTTCTAGTACTCAATGATTATGATATGAAATTCATATATCTAATGTACTATTCAATGTACAATAATAGATTTAGGGTAGGATGCAAATTCTAGTTCACTTGCTAAAATATTAAATACTTAGGATTATACAATTTCTTGGCTAAATCGATTCTTCCAAGATCAATTAATATGCCAATATAGTCCAATTATTCATGTGCTTTAGAAAATTCAGTTTTCCATCTACCTACATGGTAGTGATGCACAAAGAACTATAACCTTCTTGGTTATTCAAGGCTTCTTTTGTGTATAAATGAATGCAAATTTATTTTGATAGGCAATAGACAATTGTTTATATGTGAAACATATAAATCTAATTTATTCCATGAGAAATTCGCACACATTACTTCAAGTAATAAGAATTGCAACTAAGAATATAAAGTATTTCATAGTAGTCTTCAAGCTAACAAATTAACCATTAACCACTTAATTCAACGGGAATTAAAACTTAATGCACCACCACCACTACTATCAATACTTCAAGATATGATTTTCAAAGATAACAAATATATAAGTACATGATTTAAGTTCTTCAAGAGAAACTTTATATGTTCCAAATAATATACATTCTCACATGTCTTAACTTCTATACTTGACAAGCGGTAGCTTCATGCTTTATATTCAAGAGTTATGATATATCATCACAAGCCTTCAAGGGGTGTAACATATATGCGGGGTGTAACATATATGCAAGCCATATATTTAAAACTATTGTAATCCATTCCAACTCAATTTCCATGAGTAATTTCTAATGGTAAAATCAATACTTCATGTGTATTACATTGCTCTTTGATATTCTATATACAAGAGACATTTCTTCGAGAATGTAGATTGATAAAATATATTTACATCTTGTCTTCTAGACATTTAATACAAAGCTTCAAGCTATTTTTTATAGAAAGCGTTAGACATACAAGCTTGAAAATTCAACTTTCAATACAAGTATGATATTTTGTAATCATAATATTGGGATTTTTTACTCATGCGGTGAGTCCCACAATGTATTTGTTACTTCTATCGGCCATATACTCATTTCAGAGAGTAATTAAGAAATATTTATACTGAGTTTACTACACTTCAATGGTAGCAAAATATCCTACATGGATTAAATAATGACCATAACAAATAATTTACTATTCAGAGTAACTCGGGATATTTCTTCTTCTTTTTTATGGCATGCATATAATTTGGATCATGTGCATATAAGTTTACTACATCATATAAGTTTACTACATGTAAACGAGTAGCAAGGTGCAAAAGATAGTGGAAGGTTATTAAAAATATTCTTAGAAGCATCCTAGCATTATTCAAGATTATGGTATATGCAAATTTTTAGAATTTATACGGCATTCATTTAGCCCAAACAAAACATATGCTAGGAAAAATAAATACGAGGCTCTCTAGGGTGACAAGTCTAAGGTCTACAGGATTTCAGAGAGCTCATACACATTATACCATGTTTCAAGTGTAATCATTCAAGATTTTATTCTTACAATTGCATGGTATAAAAAAACATCACATGCACTAGCATAATTCAGAATTAAATCCAGTGTAGCAAAATATCAAGAATCAATCTAATATTTAATTCAGAAAAAATAAAGCTAGGCAAAATATCCATTAAACTTCAGATTTAATGTGTCTATATATAAACGCACTCTTATACATTCGGGTATAAGACATACTGTAAATATGCAGGGTTAAATATTCAAAAAATTAGTAGAAAAACTAAAATTCTCAAGGGGCTTTAAATTCTTATATGCACCCTAAATCTCGTGAAGTACATGATTGACTCTACTAGAGTACAATTCCAATTCAATGCTTACACAGGATTCTGACCCGAGTTCTCATATGTCCCGAGTACTCAGCTTAACTTTATTTGTGCATATTTTAATCCAAAGCAGATATGAAGGCTTGCAGGCCTATTGTATGATACGACTGCACGCCAGGATAGACTAACCGGTATTGGCGTGCGGGCCGCGGCGTCATACTCCTAGACATGATTGAACTCATCAGGAAGCACAAAATCTACACGCTTGACGCAGCCACTGCTGGAGGCTAGATCGAAGGTATCAGAAATTGTCGGGGTGCGACGACGATGGCGTACAGATCACCTTTTGTGCAGGATTGCGACCAGGAACATGCAGACAGTAAACGGCGTACGAGCCGATCGATTACGGTTAGCTGCTCAGCTACAGGCTGAGATATATGCAACAAACAGCATGTCATGGACAATGGATGCGGAACCGTGTACCCGCGTGTGCTCATGCAAGAGCTCATGATCGATAGACTTGGTGGCGTTCATGCATGTAGTTGTTATTGCTCATACACAAAATTTGAAGCAAAATAATAATTGAACTTGATCGTGCAAGATCGGTTTATCTGTAATGTAGCGATCTTCGTGTCACTAGCATGTACCCGTGCATATACGATTGCTGTACTTAAGTGTGTATGTACGTACTTCATGTACAGATTCAAGATATGAGAGCATAGACTAGCTCGAAGGCTAGCATATTCAACCAATCTGCGAGATGCGATTTTTTTTCATACCTTTGATTCTTGAATTCGGGAGAAGGCTGTCGTGAAGGACAGTTCGGCTAGGCCGTGGGGACCTGCCGGCGTGACGATGAGTCGATGCAGTGCAGATTAGTAGCAGGTAGAGGTAGCAGATCCGTTTCGCTAACAACGTCGGGGATGTCGACGTCGTCGAAGTAGTTGCGTCGGGGCGTCGGCACGAGCGATAGTGTCGAAGATCGGCGGCGGCTTCAACGACGATGTTGACGAAGAGCTTGTCGTGCTGATAACGTGTTGTGAAACATGTCGTCAGTGGTTAGGACCTTTCCCTCTCCGTCGCTCATGATCACGCAGTAGATAAAAATGGTAGAACAAGTAGACACAAGATAGGGAGACTATTCTTTATTAATCTGAATATTGTTGATTACAACATAGAGCTCCCACATATATATAGTCCAGCCAAGGCCGGAGAGTTTCGGTAAGAGCCCACATACAAACGGACTAGGATTAGGATTCATCCTTCTCCTTTCCTTCTAGAAAAGAGTCCGTGTGTTTTACAACAATACATATACGTACATATATATATACATACCCATATCCATATCTATATCTGTATGTATATCTATATCTATATCTATATTTCTCTCAATATCTAAAGAGGCGAAATTTCTCTCCACCATGTTTTGGTCTGTCCCACCTCTAACTAATGATGAATGTGGAAACTATTGTGTCTGGCAGGACTTCTGGAGATAATCTGAATTGAAATTCTAACAAATGGACTTCTACTTGATATTATTAAACATGCAAGGTTTTTTCCTTGACATGAGTGTAGCTTGAATAAGAATCCAAAAATTCAGAACATGTAAATTAAACAAAGCCAAACTCCTTTTGCTTTACTAGATATATGCCATATGTGTATCACAAATTTTTACCCATGCATATAGCGACGCACATGTCTTTTGGTTACACTGGACATGCCCATAAATGATCCGCCAGTCGGTCAGTGAAAATGTAATTTATACTGGACAAAGCGTGAGGCATCATGCATAATGTTGTGATGTACACAGCAAACGACCTTTCCGCATGTCTATGGAACTCACGGCCCAGCAATTTGACAATCCTCGTCAGGTTACGATGGTGTTCCAGTACACATGGACGTCGTGACCTTTTTTTTTTCTACTAGCAAATATGCCCGTGCGTTACAACGGGAAGAAAAAAAATACTATTATTATGCCTAAAAGCACTAAGATTTATAACTTGAAAATAATCTACTCAGATTATCATCAATCTGTTTTTCGTATCATTGAAAATAATGTTGTTGCTGTAGACGCCGAAGCCATCTCGCCTCCATCTTGTGCGTAGATATGTTAAATTTATGAAGAAAGAAAACAAAACTAAAGCAAGAAAAAAATATGGTGTTATAAACGTGAGATCATGCATAGTTGACATGTGTTAAAATAGCTAAAAATGTACTTAAAATTAAATTATATAGAGGCAAATGTGGAGTCACTGGGGTGCGTTTGGTTTGAGGACCAAGTTGGATGGGATATGATGATTATTGGATATTGGGATAAGGATATCCACTGTGTATTAGGGCAGATGAGAAGAACATTCACATAGTTAGTAAAGTATTAGATGAGTTGAATCAATTAATCACGTCACTCGGTAATACATTATTCAAATATCATATCTATACTAACAATTAATAAAAATATTTGTATTATAAAACAAAATATATCACATTACCGATGTTAACATTTAGGAGTACTAATCAAACTCACTGAACTAATCAAACTCACCGTGAGAGGCACCTTTTCTTGTTGCCTTGCTCTATGTCGGAGATCCTGTGTGATGTGGTCGTTACGAATCGAAACATCCACACATTGTACGCGTCCGTTTTCTCACGATATAGATGGGTCGGGCCGAGCTCGTCGACTTGGGCTGGGCTCGAATTTTGTAGGGACGCAGTCCAGACACGGAGGCAGGATATGGCCCTAGCGGCCCATGTATATAGTTGGTTTTTTTCATATAAAGCTGATGACCAAAGCCAATACGTATTAATAGTCTATACCGGCGGACAGATTATTACAGGTAGATTGGCAGAAATTTGCGTGTTTTATTATTACTAGCAAAAACATGCCCGTGCGTTGCACGGGATTAAAACAAACTATTATTTAGTATCCGTTCCAATACAGGATGCACCCGGGCCAACCGGCGCCAGGGGAATCCTGCATGCAGGTCAACCGTGACGCCGCTAGGGAATCCCGCATGCAGGGAACCACACGCACGAGACCTTCCTGGGAATCCCGCATGCAAAGGGAATCTTTTTTTTGTTTGGATCGAAAAAATGCAATATCTCCTAAACCGTAGCTCAATTTCAGATCCGTTTGCACCAGGTTGTTTAAAAAAAATGTGCTTAACAAAATGAGATCCAACATGACTATATTTCATAAACTTTTTTTTTTTTACGTAATTGCAACTTCAACTTGTACTATGAGTTGCCATCGTGACTACAACACAATTGCAACTTGACTGTAGCATACTTTTTTTTGTTGTGAGTTGTTTGTTGTGCTATGAGTTGTCTATTGTGAGTTGTTTGTTGTGTTAGGATAGGACCCTCTCTTGTCTATTGTTATTTCATAAAAAAAGTTATCTATTTTTTCTTGTTTCTTTGTTCTAGGATAGCTCCCTATCTTGTCTATGTTTTTTATAGAAAAGAATTGTCTATTGTGAGTTGTTTGTTATGTTAGGACAACACCCTCTCTTTGTCTATTGTTATTCCATAAAAAAATTATCTATTTTTCTTGTTTGATGTTCGGGACAGCTCCTATCTTGTCTATGTTTTCCATAGAAAAGAATTGCCTATTGTGAGTTGTTTGTTGTGCTAGGACAGGACCCTCTCTTGTCTATTGTTATTCCATAAAAAAATTGTCTATTTTTTCTTGTTTTTGTTCGGGGACAGCTCCCTATCTTGTCTCTCTTTTTTTCATTGAAAAGAATTGCCTATTGTGAGTTGTTTCTTGTGCTAGGACGGGACCCTGTCTTGTCTATTGTTTTTTCATAGAAAAAAAAATTTGTCTTTTATTCCTTTGTTTGTTGTTCCGGGACAGCTCCTATCTTGTCTCTGTTTTTCTATAGAAAAGAATTGCCTATTGTCGGTTGTTTCTTGTGCTAGGACAGGGACTGTCTTGTCTATTGTTATTCCATAGAAAAAAAAAAATTGTCTATTATTCCTTTGTTTCTTTGTTCGGGGACAGCTCCCTATCTTGTCTCTGTTTTTTTCATAGAAAAGAATTGCCTATTGTGAGTTGTTTCTTGTGCTAGGACAGGACCCTGTCTTGTCTATTGTTTTTCATAGAAAAATTGTCTTTTATTCCTTTGTTTCTTTGTTCCGGACAGCTCCCTATTGTCTCTGTTTTTCCATAGAAAAGAATTGTCTATTGTCGGTTGTTTCTTGTGCTAGGACATGACCCTTCCAAATTGGCGTAAACTAGATTGTGAATGCTTAATTATTGCAAATGGTACATTCTTGGCCCTTTTTGTGTGTTTGCAACTTGGTGGTCATCAACATGTTGTGATTGTGTCACTTGTAGTGTTGCAAATGGAGACAGTCCATTGTTGCAAATGGTAACTTACCGCCCCGGATTGTTGCAATTGTGGTCATCAACCTATAGCAATTGGCTATCAACTAGGTTGCAATTTGCATTTTTGTTGCAACCGGGTTTTTGCAATTCTTGATTGAGACTACGCAACAAGGAAAGATTTGTAAAATAGAAATAGAGCACGTTGCAATCATGTTATTTCCGTTGTTGCAATTTACATTTGTTGAGATTAGGGTTCAAGGTGTTTGTCGAGTTTAGGGTTCAATGTGTTTGCCGAGTTTAGGAGGCGTGTGCGCCACCTAGAGTTGCAACCAACATTCATCTACGGTTGGAATAAGCGGTACCCGCGATGTTGCAATTGGCTCTTGAGTGGTCGCGAATGGTTTTTTCGATTTGCGATTGACTGGTTGTCAATTGCAACCGCACTAACTCTAGTTGTAATTGGATCACGTCAAGTTGCAATCGGTTCTTGCCCATTTGCAACCGGCGACTCTAGTCGTAATTGGACTGCGTCAAGTTGCAACTAGCCGATTGCCAAGTTGTAATTGGCCCGACCGCTTTCGATTGCAAATGGTCCAAGCGCCCAATTGCAACCGGGCCGACTCGTTGTAATTGGATTTTTGTCGATTGCAATTGGTTACAAGCGGTTCTTTGTCCGATTTGCAAGCGGCCCCGACTCTAGCCTGCAATTGTATTGTGTTAGGTTGCAACCTGGTTCTTACCTAGTTGCTAGTGGCCCGACTCTAGTTGTAATTGGATTGCGTTAGGTTGTAATTGGTTCTTTGTCTAGATGCAAGCGGCTAACTCTAGTCCTAATTGGACCGTATTAGGTTATAATTACATCCGTTACAGTTGCCTTTGGATCAAATTTGTTGGAATTAGCTAGTTCCGTCAAGTTGCAATCGGTATGGTGTTATAGTTGTGATTGGTCTAGTCTGCGCAGTTTTTTTTAACCGGTAGAGTACACATATAGGGTGTATAAAATACACGTTGTTCACTAGCTAGGCTTGCAACTAGGTTGTAACTAGTTGCATGCAAGAGCAACAAGCGCTATAGTTGCATGTAACTAGGTTGCCACTAGGTTCTAAAAAATTACCTTCTAAGTGGTTACAACAAGAGCTAACTATGCTACGGCTAAGTTGCAATTGTGTTTAGTCACGATCGCAACTCATAGTGCAGTTAAGTTGCAATTACATACTTGAAAAAAAAAGTTAGATCAAATGTAGCCATGTTGGATCTCGTTTTGTTAAGCACTTTTTTTGCAACAACCTGATGCAAACGGATCTGAAATCAGAGCTACGGTTTTTAGGAGATATCGTTTTTTTTTCGATCAAAATCAAAAAGATTTCGCATGCGGGAAGGATTTGTTAGCTAGCTGAGTTGGATCTTGTATTTGGGCTGTGGGAACAGGGTGGGTGCATTTTGTACGAGAGAATGCACCCGGTTGCATTTTAGGCCTACCAGATATATATATATATATATATATATATATATATATATATATATATATATATATATATATATATATATATATAATATATATATATATATCTCAATTTGAAAAGCTATAATTTTTATATAAGCATGATATCTAACATAAAGAATAATGTTACTTATCCAATTAAGTTTGTATCCTAGGTACTTTTTAAAAAATCTATTTCAAAGGCTATAATTTTTTATATAAGCATGATATCTATTAGCCTCGGTAGAAGAGTGGCCTTACGCACGGCGAGTCGGCGACACAAGCAAAGGCGAAGCATTGCGCGATGCGCGCTGACGTGAGAAGTGGCGGCGCAGGAGCGTAGCGATGCTAGCGTGATGTGCGCCGTATGCGAATCAGTGGAGTCCTAACAGCTTTTGTAGTAGGAAACATATATGCGTACATGCGGGGAAGGCTACGTATCGTATAGGAGTCCAAACAGGATTTGTGGTCGGAAACGATATGCGTCGCACGCATACATACATGCAGGCTAGGCTACGCATACGTACATGCGATACGGGCAGGCAGAAAAAGTAGGGGGGACAGAAAGAGTCCGGCTACCAGAAGAGATGTCATTGTTGTTGCCAATTAGGACTCGTATACGACTCGGTTTTAATCCGAGGCAGAAAAACGGGCAGAAACCGTGGCAAAAAAAAAAGTGGAAAAAAAGGTAGGACTGAAATTTTCTCTCTTTATTAGTGTATAGCTATAGATATAGATTAGGTATAGATTTCTGTTCCCTACGCACTGAAGTCATAATATATAGTACAAGTACTTTCTTACAAAAGAGGTACATTTATTTCTCTTTTAGGGAAGAAAAAGATCACAAAATGTACATCGTTTTTTTACATTAAGTCCATGAGAACATGCTACGCAAAGTGCACCTAAAAATTTCTCGCGTTTCAAAGGGTGCTAAATTAAGTCCAAATTAGAAAAAAAAACATTTAACAATTTAAAACAATGGAGGAGAGTGCTCTTTTATTATGCTTAAAAAACAGTTTTCTTGTGTGCTGGACAATTGTTACCGGGCACTTGTTTGGCCATATCAGTGACGACAGTGCCTGGTGCGACGCAGTTCACACGAATTTTGTCAGGGGCCCACTCGATAGCGAGACTCCTTGTGACCTGGTTCATCCCTCCTACATCATGAAATCGATTTTGTCCGGCTACTTCATGATTAAAAAAGCATCTACCTACCAAAACTCTGTTTCGTTCAAGGTTTTGGGATCCGTTTTGGAAAAAAATTCGGTCCCAACCGAAATGGACGAAATTCGGGGAAAATTCGGATGAAATTCGGGCTCAATTCGGTGAATTTTTGGAATATGATGCATATATTTCGTTTCGAGCTCACCAAAATGGGCCAATTTCACGAAATTCCGGATTCTTTCGGTCGAATCCCAGAAACCGTGGTTTCGTTTAGGAGAATTTTTGCTGTGCTAGGGGACGTTAAACTGGTTTTTTGCTGGTTCCTCCCCTAATTATAGTAAAAGGGTAGTTTAGTCTTTTGAAATAGCTTTTTAGGCCACAAGACCTCTATACGAGCGAGCACGATCGGGGGCGCCGGGCGTGGCCCGGCGGCAGCGACTCCCGCAGCGGCGTGGCGGCGGATGGGCGGGGGGCCCGCCCTCGGCGGCTGGGCGTGCGCTCTCCTTCCCATCCTCCGCCTGTCCTTCCTCCCGTCCCCACTTCTCGTGCCACGTCCGGCCGGGCTTCGTCGGCGCGCACGGGCGAGTCCGTCCGTTCGGACCATCTGTCGGGCTCAGCGCTTGCCGCCCGGCGCTCGCTCCAGCGTCGTCGGTCTCATCCCGGCAGCGTCGCATTCGTGCTTTCGCACCGCCCGGCGTCCCGTCCCGTGCTCTACTACGCTCTCATGTCCGTAGGCGTCGTTGTGTCACCCGCCAACCCATCCCTCACCCGTTGCTGAGGTCTCTCATCTCTTTGTTGTCGCCATTGATGTCGTTCATCGCAGCCGGCCCTCGGCGTGGTGCCGGAGCAGCTCCACCAGCACTAGAGGCGCTATGGCCACCACCACGCGCTGTGCATCTTGCAGCGGCGATGCGGTGTGGGGCACTGAGGGCCGAGGAGCATTGCCCGCTTCTTTGTGCATCTTGCTGCTCCGTCGAGTCACAATATCATTTACTATAATCGAAGTTACCATAGTGAGATATTCCATTTACTGATTTACGAAAATCCAAAAAAGAACTCCTACGGCGGCGACCAATGCAGCGTCGGTGCAACGCAAGGAAGAAGATTGGCGGGGCATCGGCTGCGGTCAGCAACGACGGCTAACTCGGCTCCTCGAGGAGATTCGGGCTGTCGAGGGAGGATTAACCCTGTCGGCGCCAGCAAAGAGGAGAACGGCGTGGAGCTTGGTCTTGGGGATGGCCAGACGGGCTATAGCGTCGTTGAGAGGTGAAAGCGGTGCTTGAGATTTCATGCCGTCGGGGTAGGGGCGGCTGCCAGTCCGCGCCGTTGTTATGCGTCGTAGGAGTCGGGGTAGGGATGGCTGCCAGTCCGCCGTGGTCGTACGTCATCGAACAAAAACCCCGAGCAGCTCACGCCGCGGCGGACAGGCCCTCTCTGCTTCTCAAATACTAAAAAGACCATTATACCCTTCAATATTAATTATAATTTAGTTCCAGTGCCATGGTTCCTATCTGTCACTTGGTTCCTCTCATGTGGTTCCTCTAACTTTTTAACCATTAGATCAGACCAAATGGAGGGCCCATATTAATCCCGAGCGCTGTAAAAACTCTCTTGGTTTAGAGACTTTTTAGTGTCGGGACTAAAAAAAAGTCTCTTTTAGTCCCTACCAAACCAAACAGGATAAGACTTTTTTACTACTTTTAATTAAATGTCTTTAGAAGACCCTCAAGGAGAGACTTTTTAAAAAAAGTCCCAGGGGCTAGAAAAAGTCCTTGGTCTTCTAAACAAACACCGCCTATTACATAAGCTTATAAGGAACTTATCAGTTTCACGTTTTCATGATGGCAGTACACAATAGTAGGCTACAGTGACTGCATATTGTTTTTTAGTCGATCCCATTGTCCTCTAGCTTGCAGGTGGGATCCCCCATCCACCAATGCACGCACGTGTGTTCCATCCAAAGTTCAGCATAATGTACTCATTCCTTGGTTACGCAAACGCTACTACACAATGTGGGAAGGAATTGCAATATTCCTCTACGTTTTGTGTATTCTTCCTGTAAATCAAACGGGCCATTACAAATGGTATATGTCTTTCTATCATTCAAAACTTTGCATGGGAAAAAAGATAACTAGATCAAATGAAATACAAACAACAAGCCTGGCCCACCTTTAATTTGGCCCAAAAAACTACAAGAAAGGGAAGGTGTGCGGACCAAAAAAAAGAAATTCCAGGCACTCAGCTGAGCTACATCCCTAAAAAAAGGAGAAGTATGCTATATGGACCGCCAGTCCTACGAGACTGGAGGGTTTACTTGAGTAGTACTCCTTCCATCCAAATAATCCAGTAGATTGTTATTATAATTTCTCCAATGATGTGATTGCCAAAAACATTTCAGGCTTCACTGACCATGTCTAGAAATTGTTGCTGCAGGTTCCAATTGTTACTACTTCATAGGGCACAATTGCCTACTTGTTGTTTAAATCTATGAAGTTTGACATTTTCAATGATCAAATATGGTTTATCATTTTCAGACAGAAGAGGTAGGGTTGACCAGGAGTCATTGGAATCCATGATACAATCGTTGATAAAGCTCTAAACCTCTTATAATGTATGGGTTAGAGCTGTGCAAATTTAGAAAACAATACGAACATCGTTTCTCTGCTAACTTCAATCGCATAACTTGATTGCTAAATAAAATCTCCAAATCGCAAGTTCATCCATGAAATATAATAAGGTGAACATCTCATTATAACCCACGCCTATACCTAATAGTATATATATTACTTAGAAGCTCGTGCCATTTATGGTCCGGCCACCATCGATGATAATGACTTGGCCAGTGACATAGGAAGACGCTGGCATACACAGGAACGACACCACGGACGCCACCTCCTCTACCTCCCGCACCTCTTCATCGGAACCTGTGAAACCTCCTGTTCTAGAACTTCTGGTTCTGCCTGTTAACTCAAAAAAAATCCCAAACAAGGATAAGTAGATGAATTTCATCGTATATGCACTACCTAGATAGTGTACTCAATCCGTATCGCAATTAGAAAAAAAAAAAAAGAAGGCATTTTGGACAAAGTTTGAGTCAAAAATTGGGAAAAATAAATCATGAATAACTTTTAAGTTGTTGAGTTTTAAAATATGAAAATCATATCAATACATTTGTCTTGAAAATTACTTTCATAAAAATATACATATATAGCTTTTCAATAAATATTTTTATATAAAGAAAAATCAAAGTTTAGCTTTGGAGACCGTATTACTTGTCCTAAACGTCTTCTAATTGTGATACGGAGCGAGTACGTAATCTTATCATATATACAATTGTTAGTATATATATTACTGACTCTGCTAGTCCCCTGGCTCCGGCAGTGGGAACAAGTGGATGAATCGATGGATCGGATAGTTCGTTTTCAACTCATCTTAAAAGTTACTGGTTTGACAATCAACATGACAAGCTTAGCCAAATTTGGGGATTGGTCATGCAGTTTACTCTAAATAGTATAATTTAGAAGGACATGAAAAATTAATGCCGTAGGTCTATTAGCTACTCACCTGTTTGAGTATATCAGTCATCACAGCGCCTGGGGCAACACAGTTCACACGAATCTTGTCCTGGCACCACTCGGCAGCCAGGCTCCTTGTAAGCTGGTTCATTGCTCCTGCAGGATAGTAAATTCCATTAGAAACAAAGAAAATACATCTTGCACGAAAACACAATGTTTTGTCCAAACAATTTAATTTTCATTTGTTTGGAGAGCGAGATATAGTTTTTTTTTTTTGAGAATCGGATGCTTCAGCCAAACAAAAGATTGGTTATATAGGTTGTCTATCTGAATCAAATCATTGGAGGAGAAAAACGAAGCCAACAAGGAGGTGTCATGTTTGACTCCAACGTTGCATTAATCATGATATGTATGTTTATAACATGACAGCATGTATTGTTAAATCATTCCAATAAAAAACATGGAAATTATGATGAATGAATAAAATATTCGATGCGGTGTGTTGCAGCGATAGTAGATACAGTTTTATAATGGTAATAGACATGCATATTTTGCTTCTGGTGGTATCCAATGGTATATTTGTTTTTGGAAAAGTGAATATGTAAATAACTTTGGTCTACTAGTTCGACGGGCGGCCTTTTGCATGGAGAAGCCACGAGGGGGACATCGACCTATGACGGCGGTCTCGTTGCTTGAAGATGATCTTCGCGGGTGGGCCATCTTTGCTCGTTGTTTTGGCGACAACCATTGAAACAAGGCTAGAGCATTAAGCGTGGAGGGCGTGGCCAGGAAGCCCCACACACAAGAGAGGAGTCCAACGGCGGATGCAGCATGGCCTCCACGCATTGTGGAGGCTCGGTCTTGGGTTTTGCATTCCGTCGGATGGCTAGCTTTGTTGCGAGGGCGCTACGGCGAAGGGTCGGCATGGCGGTGGCTTTTTTTCGGTGTGGTGGTGTTTGCCCCTTTGTTTATCTTCGGCGCTGGATTCCGTCGGTGGTTTTCGATGGCTGCATGTGTGCGGTTTGTAGTTGGATGCTGCGGTTGTTTCCGCTTCTCTACCGCTGTGTTTGTATAGAGGCTTAGCTGTGTTGAGGTCCCAATCTGACCGACCGATGAGTGGTAACCAGCGTTCATGTCCCAATCCAACCGGGTGAGTTTAGTTTTAATTTTTTTTATTGGTTTTGTTTCGATTTGTACATCCCAATCTGGAGATTTCTAATATATAATCAGCAGCTTCCTTGCCTGATTCGTTTTTTTTTTCAAAAAGAATATATTAATATCACGTCCTCTACATCAATCAATGCATATAGTTTTTTTTTTTTTTTTACAATGATCAATGCGTATAGTTGTTCCTTATTACGTATTCAAATAGTATATTACGCGTTATAATGGTGTCTTGCAGTAAAATTTATCTAGAAAATAATAACTCTTATGAGAAGTGTGGACCTTTTATTTCTTAAGCCAAATGTTGTCCAATATTCGTTTGTTTTAAAAAAAATATTGTACTAGGGAAGGTCCCAAGATTCATGCTTAAATTCGATTTAAAATCTCAACTGCACATGTGGAAACCCAAGCTTGATATTAAACTTTTTTTTTGACGGAAAAGACTGTGGGAGAGATCCCCACAGTATCATCAAATTATTATTAATTTTGTTTTTAAAAAAACGAGGGTTACAGAGGCTTACCTAGGGAATTAACTAAAGGCATCTAACCAAGAGCAAAAAAAGTCCAACCTAAGGTCAGGCTTTAATCTAAGTGACTGAAGATTACACCGATATTAAACTTCGTTGCTTTATATACAAGTTGCGTATGGTCTATGTACAAGTTCCACAAACCTAAGCTTCATAGGATGCACGTATTGGTACCTTTGGAGATGCAGTAGAGAGCAAGCCCAGGGTAACCCAGGCAGCTTGCGATGGAAGAGACATGGACGACGCTTCCTCCTCCGGCGATGGAAGCTCTGACGAGAAGAGAGTGCGCGAGCTGGCACAGATGGAAGCTCGACTCTAAGTTGGTCGCCATCACACGCGAGTAGTCCTCCTCCGTGCACTCGGCCGCCGCCTTGAAGAACACCTGCCCGGCGTTGTTCACCAGGATGTCGAGCTTGCCGTCGAAGGTCGCCTTAACCGTGTCCATGAGCCTCTCCCGGTCGGCCGGCACCGAGACGTCGCAAACGGAGACGGTGACGGCGAGGCCCTTCTCAGCCCACCGGCGGCGAGACTCCTCCAGGTCTTGCGCGTTGCGAGCACACGTGTGCACCCGCGCGCCCGAACCCGGCCAGCTCTTCGACGATACCGTGCCCGATTCCCTTGCTGCCGCCGGTGACCAGCGCCGTCGCGCCGGCCAGGCTCCACCTCTCTTGCCTGCTGCTCCCGCTAGCTGCCGCCATGAAAGCTGGCTATACTGTCTGATTTTATGAGGTTTCAATAGGCTAAGTATGACTAGAGTATGAGTGACTGATTCCTCTGTAATCCGGAGGCGGATGCTCGGACTCAGTATGAAATAGCAGTAGCAATTAGAGGCATGCTAAATGCTAAGAACTTGCGACGACGACTCTTCGTAAACACCAAGAATATGGATATTATGCTATAATAATTTTTCATATACCTGACTTTTCCAAAGGCTTCTCCAGAGGATAAAAGTATAATACTCTTTGGGGTGAAATAGTTTCTAGAGTATCCATGTTTTCTCTCCCTTATATATATTATAGGGTGGAAGCTTTATGTTTTTTTGAATTCTTTTTCAAATCGTATTGAAATAATAACTTCAAAATTTGTTTGGGTGCGACACTTTATCCTGGATTTATTTCAGGATTTGCCGGCGCTGTGCATTAAGTGGTAGGGGACGTCCCCGTCGATAGCGAGGCGCCAGTGGTGACTTCAGAACTTCAAGATTTACCGGCTCAGTCCTTCGAAGGTGCTCATAGGGGTGAGTGTGCGTGCATGTTGAGCCTCTGCGTTGTACTGTGTAACTAAAAAAAAGAAGACACATCTCTCTTCTTCCCTTCATCTCCTCACATCACCAGACATCTATAACCCCTATAAAGATCGATGGAGGCCACTAGAGGACTTCTCTAAACATGCAGAGTTGACACCTCAGCGATCCTTCAGTTACTGGGTACCCGTTCTCTCCCCCGTGTAAATTTAATCCCTCCACTCAAATTTCACGACTTGTGAGTCGAAGAGACACTAGCTCTTCGCTCTTCGCACGATTGATGCATCCAGAAACTGTAGCCAAGCAATCGAACAGGCGACCGATGATAGTATTTAAACGTTGGATTCGTATGGCCAAACAACGGGTGGGGATCAAACCAGATCCGCCCGAGGCCGCCGAGGAGACGGCAAGGAGCAGGCCTCGCCGTTGTCGATGCGGTCGATGTGGGAACCCGTCGCCATCGCCTCCAGCCTCGGCGCTAGCGCGTGACTCAGCGCGCGTGACTTCTCCAACCCCGTACGCAGCGTGGCTTGCCATGCCGTAGCAGCATGGCCCCGTCACCGGCTTGCTCCAGGCTGCGGAGGCCGCCCCAGTTTCAACGCGCTGCCGGCCAATGCTCGCGGAGGACGCATCAGCACGACGCGCCGCCGCCGGATCTCCGCGCACGAAGTGACCTCCACGGCGAGTCATCCTCGCAGATCCACGCGGCGGGGAGGATGGGGAGGCCTCGCTGGGCATCGTCGTGACCGAAGAAGGCCCCGCCGGCGTCGTGCATCACGGTTTTGCCCGGCTCTGCCGTCTCCCCGGCGCGCGTGCTGCGCAGCCTCGGGTGGAGAGAGAAACAGGTTGGGTAGTCAGGAGAGGAGCGCACCGAGCCCGAGCCTGGGGCTTTAGGCTGATATATGGGCCTTTCTCTATTTTTTTTATTTCTTTTCTAATGACACTGTATAGGTTGTGGTGATGCAATTTTCCTATATTCATCGTGAGCCTCCGTGAATCATCACACAGAATGAAAAGTATACGTTCGGATGATAGTTTTTTTTAACACTTTTCTAAAATTTCTCTATGTACCAAAAATTAAGTGTCAGTCCAACAACTAAGGGAAAAAGAGTCTAACCTATTTAAATTCTTTCTTCATACTCGCGGCAAGGCGTGGGGAATCAAAAATTATCCTCCACAAGTTAGTAACCTATGTTTTCTTTGAAGTTGAAAATCCAAGATTAGGGTGATATCTTTTCTTTAGTTCATTATCAAAATTATTTTTAAATTTTCTTTAAGTTAGATTAAATTATTTTTTTACGTACCCGCAGCAACGCGAGGGAATTCCTCTATTTTTTTATAAACAGCTTGCATGGTGAGGGTTTCAACCAAGGCCAACGTGCCAATATGTGGCCCTCGAGGCCATTTCATGCAACCAACTGCAGCACACAGGCCTGGCCCAATGTTTGTGATTGAAAACAAACCAAACAGGCTCTATCTAGTTGGGCCCTGAAACGGAAAGAGAGTTGAGGCATCACTCAAACCACAACTACCACGGATGCTTATGCTAGAAAACTAGGGTGATGCAACTACTTGTGATAGTGCTATTTGCTAAAAAAATGTATCTCTAAACAGCGAGTCCAAAATACCATTCAACCGATGGTCAGAGCCATATGCAGCGACCTCACTTTTTTCTAAAAAATATGTACTCCCTCTTTTCTTGAAAAAAATAGATTTCTAAAATTATCTTAAGTCAAACTTTTGAAACTTTGAGTAAATTTCAAGAAAGAAATGTTAAGATTTATGTTATCAAATTAGTATCATTAGATTTATCATAGAAAATGTTTTCATAAGTTTCTCATTTTGTATCATATAAATCTTGTTACTCTTTTTAGTAAAGTTAATCAAACTAAAAAGTTTCATTAGCTAGTACGTAACCAAAGGGATTGATTTATTTGGGGACCGAGAGAATATATATATCTGGTGATGAGCGTCCAACAATGCAGTACCTAGGTCGGCACGATCGGATTTAGTTGGTATACTCCCTCCGTTCAGAAAACAAGCAACTCTAGCTCTGTTTTAGTCAACCAAGTTTGACTAATTATAGATAAAAAATATAAATAATTATAATATTAAATAAATATCATTAAATCAATTACAAAATATATTTTCATAATAAAATAATTTGGAGTCATAAATTTGGATGCTATTCGCTAGAAACTTGGTCAAAGGTGAACTACTTTATGTGGCACGCAACCTATAGTTGCAAGTTTTTCTGTAACGGAGGAAGTACGACATTCAATGATCCAGAAGAACATGACAGGTACGAGGATGAATTTGATGATATGGGTTTTATTACAGACTAAATCCTCAACACAATGCACTCTGCCAGAGTGACTCTGGTGATACAGCCTCAACGTATATGCCCCGTGACACGCTTGGGTAGCCATATACAGATACACACACTGACACTAGATCGACGATTGGTGTCATGGCAGCTAGGATATGGTGCGTCCGCCGTCGATGCAGATGACCTGGCGGGTCATGTAAGACGCCGTCGGCATGCATAGGAAGGCAACCATGGACGCCACTTCCTCAGGCTCAGCGATCCTCTTCATAGGCATCCGTGCCATTTCATTCTTCACTAGCTCTGGGTCTATTGTAGTCATCTGCACACAGTCATAACTACTGAATTAATAACCAATCACTATATTTATGAAACTTTATATTTCAAATTAAACCTTGTTTTATTTTGATACTATCGGATGCACTTAAATCCACGTGTGCTTTTTAAGGATATTTTTAATTCGTCTCCACAAAGTCGATATGTATAGCCAAAACGTTAGAGCAACTCCAACAGTACCTTAAACTTTTCTCCCAATATCCATGAGTTTAGGACATCCCAAAATCAAATAGGTTACAAAAAATATCAATCTCCAACAATACCCTATAATTGTCTCCCAATAACCAAATTTGGGCCCACTAGATGGGATTAGTTGGGACTAGGAGCTTCCTGCGATCGCCGTCCGTCTCCGTCCCGTCGCGGATCAACTCCTTGCGCGAATAGCTAATGTAATTCGACAGAAGTGACTAGCCTGATTAGATAGTCATTGCAATCATTGGCATAGTGCTACAGGAAATCAACACAGTGCTGCATGTGTATATGTCCGAAACCGGGATGATTCCGGCGATCTCGACACGCCCGGCAGCGAGCTAGGCGGTGGTGATGATGGCGAGGCGGTGGAGAGGGCGGTTAGGGCAGTGAGGAGGGAGAGGGGAGGGGAGGGCGGCGGCGCGGCACGGCGCGGCGGTGGCCAGTGCGGCGGCGGGAGAGCAGAGAGGCGGGGAAAATATTTTCTATTGCTTGCCCCAAAAGAGATGACACGCTCCCTATTTATATGACCATCCTATGGAACTTGTAATCCATGCAATCTCTAATAGGAGTTTTCTTAGAATCACGGAACCTCCCTTACAAGCAATCCTAATTATTTCCTAATAAGAGATTTCCTTATAGATTGAAATATTTCTTTCACAAAAAATCGCCTAAAGATAATCCTAATACAAACCAACCAAACTCTTTCCTATCTTGACTTAACTTGTCTTCTAAGAAAAGACGGACTTGTCGATGATGACGGCAATTGGCGGCGGCGGCCCCGCCCCGCGGCCCCCTTCATAGGTCGAAATTTGGGCCTCTAGCCCATCCATGGCTGGCTCGGATCCGATCACGTGACATATCCCCGCCATTCAACGAGGCGGCACGTCCACGATGCCGGCCAATCTCCCACTTGGAGACACCTGGAGGCAGGTCTGTTGTACGGCATGAGGAGCTCCACCGCACGATCACTTGGCCATGTATCGGGTTTCTGATGATGATGTTCTCCCGTGTGTGTAGTGGTACGAATTCCAGTAGATAGTAGATAGTAGATGCCGTGGTAGATGTACTGGGAGATGACGTGGCCTTGACGTGCCCGTCCTTGTAGACAGGCGGCGCGTAGCAACTCCTGTGGAACGCCCGCCGCAAGGTGCCGATGTATTATCGCATGTGGGGGGGTCTCACGGGGAACATGAAGCAGAGCGTCTAGGGCGAGGTAGTTCATCCGGTGAACTCCTCCTGAAAGCGGCGTCATGCCCCACAACAATCTAGTCGTACCTCCAGCGATCGAGAGGCTAATCTACTCGAACAATCCTTTTCGCATGGTACTCAGCATATGTGAAGTAAAGATCCCTATTGCCTTACTAGCGAGAAGGCCGGTGCCAGGTCCATGAGCACGCATTGTTGCATCGAGAGCTTCCGATCCATGAACACGCCATAGAATATCTACTAGGTCCAGCGGCCTAGAATGTGCCTAGTCCGGCGGCTCTCTTTCCTTCGATCAATCTCCAATCCGCTCCCACATCCGCGAGCCCTGCGAGGCAGCGCAATCGCAGCTTCGCCCTCTCGGCGACAGCGTTGGAGATCGCCCTCACCACGGTGAGGCCGGTCCTCACGACAGCGGCGGCGAGGACCGATGGAACCGCGAGAACAGGATGAGCCGCACGAACCGCGAAGGAACCTAGCTATGACGGGACGGGAGAGGACCAGACGTACGACAAGGGGAAGGAGAGGGTACCTCGATCGATGGCAAACGGAGTCCGGCGGCGCGCGAGCAGGAACCTAGCTCAGACGCACGCGATGAAAGTTCTGTGAAACTTCTCTCCCGCGCGAAGGAAGTTATGCGACGATGATAGGAGCGCATATCGAACGCGGAGATATACGCAGTCCTTGTCGGTGTTTTGGAGTTTCCCAAAGATTGGGACATGGTATTGGGTACCGTTGGAGGAGAGTTTTTCTCCTTTTCCCCCAAAAAACAAGATTGGGAGTTGGTTTAGGGTACCGTTGGAGTTGCTCTTATAAGAGTTCTTAAACTCTGAACCCTCAAACAAGAGATTACACACTAAAACCTGATATGAGGGATTACACAAATCAAAAAAGAAGCTAAAAACAGAGAAAGAAAACTAAAGACTAAGCTTCAATCTTTTTTCTCGCTCCTGCCCACTCAAAACTTATAGCAACTACGCGCAAACACCAACCCATCACATCGCTCGTCTACATAAAAACTTGATGTTCAGATCGCTCATCAACTCTTTTCGTCCATTCAAGCAGAAGATATTCTTCCATGAACCTATGGGTGCCGGATCCAATCGCTACGGCAACAGATCTAGCGGCCCTGACCTGGATGAGCCCATGCGGATGGCGGGGGAGAAGAAGTGGAGCACAGTGTGGGAGGCGACGCGGGGCACCACTAGGCATCGAATCTAGCCCATTAGAGCCGAATCCGGAGGGCCGAACGTGGCCGCACACCGCGAGCAGTGGAATCCCTGCGTCCCCTCGCCACCACAACTAATCTCGCTAAGGCCTGGCCCGTCGCAGTCGTTCCAGCTGCTAGGCAGCTCCAAAGCAGAGAGCAGCCACGCCGGAAGTGCATACCTCACCCGATGGAGCTGGCCATCAGCCGCCCGATACCGCCTCTCGGCTAGGTGGCCGTGAGTGCATGGCAGTGAGCACCGCGACCCTATCCATTGGGTCAAAGATAGGGACCGCCGGATGCGGGTCTGGGAGGGCGCTGATCCGGGGGTGAGGCATCTCTCGGTCGTCCTAGCTCGCGAGTTGAGACATGGAGGAGGATAGGTGGGGTGTGTGGACGGGAAAACCAAGTTAATTCGGCTGCCTTCTTTAGCTGCCACTAGTAACCAAAGTCTTTTGCGTGGCGGACATAATAGATTTTGCGTGGCGGGCACTATAGCCCGTCAACCTGCTAAGGTCACGGTAAATCGCATGATCTTGCGTGGCGGGCTACAGTGCCCGTCACGGTAAAGATAATATCCGTGGCGGGCGCATTAGGATGCCCGCCATGGTATGGTTCGAAAAAGAATAAAAAAAAAGAGAGCAAAAACCTAGACAGGCCCGCCAAGCCCATCTATGGGCCAGTCGAGCCCATCTAGGGGCAGCACCACACACGGATCCCGCCGCGGATGCACCTCGCTGGACCCGCCACGGATGCACCTCTCCCGCCCGTCAATCCGGAAGAACAAATCCATGCCACGGCGATGGGGCTGACCGATGGCCGCCGCTCGGACGGGGAACGGGTCAGGCTCGCGACCAGGATAAGCGGCGGCCCTAGCCTCCTACGGCTCTTGACCTCCACCTTGCCGAATCCATGCGCTGCCGCCGGTTCCGGTGTGCGGTTGAGAGAGGGTGGAGAGCGCATGCATGAGAGAAGCAGAGGGGGAGCGTGCAGGGCTTCGCATGTGAGGGAGACAATGAGAGGGGGCGGTTGAGGGAGAGAATGAGAGTGACTGGGCTAGGGTTTTAAGGCTGTATATATATATGCGAAGCGAATATTGGGCCAAGCATGGATTTGTTGGGCCTCAGCCTTCTCTGTGGCGGGCTTTTAATACTGCCCGCCACGGAAAATAAATTTTACGTGGCGGGCACCTTAACACGCCCGCCATGGAAAATACACTATTTTTGTGATGGGCATGTTAAGGTGCCCGCCACAGAAAATGAAAACTGAAAGTGACGGTGCATTAACCGTGACGGGCAAACTATGTGCCCGCCACGGAAAAGATTTTCAGGCATCATGCAAAATCGTTTTGTTACTAGTGTGCTCACAGCTGGCGGCCACCACTGCAAGTCGGGGAGCGGTGGCCAACTGGTCGCCCGGTGTGGAGGCGGGGGGAGGGGGGGGGAGTCACCCCGGTGTCGGCCCTAGGAGGGAGAGTGACACGGGGTCAAGCCTCGATCAATCCACGTGTGTTGGGGGTGATTGCGACGATCTTTAGTCTATGTTTCACTTTAGTATGTCCCAACACACGTGGATTGATGTGAATCCTACTATAGAAACAAAACTTTATTGGGTAGTAGGAAAGAAGAGAATCGTCTGGAGCTTACTACATCCGTGCTGATGATGTCAGTCTTGACACCGCCCGGTGCAACGCAGTTGACGCGGATGCCGTCGCCGGCCCACTCGGTGGCGAGGCTCCGGGTGAGCTGGTTCATGGCGCCCTTAGTCATTGAGTAGACGGCGAGCGCCGGCATCCCGATGAAGCCAGCGATGGAGGAGATGTGCACGACACTGCCGCCACCAGCGACGGAGGCGTGCCGGAGGAGAGGGTGCGCGAGCTGGCTGAGGTGGAAGCACGACTCGAGGTTGGTCGCCATGATCTGCGCGTAGTCCTTGTCGCTGGACTCCGCCGCCCGGCCTGAATAGCACCTTGCCCGCGTTGTTCACGAGCGCATCGAGCTTGCCGCCGAACGTGGCCCCGGCGGTGGCCATGAGCTCCTCGCGGTCGGCGCGCACGGACACGTCGCGACCGAGACGGTGACCTGCAGCCCCTTCTCCTCCCACCGACGGCGGCACTCTTCCAGCTCCGCTGCGTTCCGTGAGCATGTGTGCACACGCGCACCGAACCCAGCCAGCTCCTCGACGATTGCGTGCCTGCTCAGAAGCGACACACGCGCACACGTACGTCCATGGATGTTATTGACACGAACGTTGTAGAACACAGTGCGAGGTGAGGTGGTCACAGAGCGCACCCGATGCCCTTGCTGCCGCCGGTGACGAGCGCCGTGGCGCCAGCGAGGCTCCACCGCTCCCCCCTGCTCAAGCCGCCGGTCGCCATTTTCCTTCTGCTCCTCACAGCTCTAGTAGCCGCTGTTGCTAGGTCTATCGTCCAAATTATCGTCCGATAGAAGATGCTTACTCCTCAACGGTGTGCAGCACGTAGTTATTATATATTACTGGAAGTCGAGCCAGGAGTAAAAGAAATAACTAGGCAGTTTCTCAGCTTTGAAAACCCCCACAAGGCAGCAGAACAAGAGATATTAGCTACAAGAACTTTCTTGTTTCTGAGACACAAGGTTCCGATAGAAACAACATCTAAGCCTGCATCTTTGTGTAGCACCTCAGGCATAAGACTCCAAAAGCACGCAATCAAAGAAAATATATTTTTTATGAGAAATACAAAGTGCAAAACGTAGACGATGTAGAGCACGTGCGTACACACTCACCCTTATGACGAATGCATATACCCAAATTTTACCCTTGTAGACTGTGTAGGGGAGAGACTCAAAGGTCCGCTTCCCTCCTTCCACCGAGCATCTGCTCCTGCACGACTCGGGGGCAAACCGTGCGGCCACCAGCTAGGGTCCTCCCTGTCCCGGCTACCTCCGGCCGCCGTCGCCGCCCACCTGCGCCTTGTAGCGGGGGCCTGCGATGGGAATAAAAACCGGGCCCTCTCACGCCCCCTCACTCATCCCTCTCCCCTCCACCTCCAGCCTCCAGCTCCTCCTCCTCGGATAGCGACCGATAGCGGCGGACGGATCCGGCGGACGGATCCGGCTTCCCATGGGCAGATCTCCCCTCCTAATGTCTCAACGGTCGCTGGTTCATCCTGGCCGCCATGAAGGTAATGGCGTTGTGTGCCGTCTGATTTGCAGGGTTGGCACGAGCGGCCAGGCATACGCAGACCGCGTGCACCCACGGCCAGGCCGCGCACCTGCGCTCCACCTACAGCTAGGTGCTGCATTGAGGCTGTGTCGTGGCCAGGCTGGGAGCCAGCCGGGCCGGACAGGGTTGGCCACTGGGCCCCGTACGTGTATGCTTGGTGGCTGGGATCAGTGTCGTCTGCAGCCACTCGCGGCGCGCTCCGGCTCGTCAGCCTGTGGATGCTGCTGCACTGTGGCTGCGCGGGGCGAGCGACGGTATGGGTGGCGTGGCCAGATGTATATACAGTCTAGCACCACATTGGTGTGGGCGGCTACTCTTGGTTCGTCATCGATGCATGCATGGTAGCATGGATGGCGATGTGTCGCTCGTCCCATTGCCTGACCTAGATTCATGGAGAGCTCCAAGCGAAAACTTAGCCCGACGTGGTTGGGCGGACGGCGACAACCTTTTGGCATCGCTCCCTTCTCAAAGGTGTCCTCTTCGAGTCTCACCCTCCCGCCACCAGCGTCGGATTCTAGGCGAAGACCCGCATTGGTCCTCAAAGGCTAGCAGCAATGGTGCCCTCGGGCATCTCTGAAGGAATATGGGATCGCTACGCTAGCCAGAAAACGAAAATTTTCTACCCATAAACCAAGGATCTACTGCTAGTTATAGATCACGGGATTAACACTAGGCAGCGGGGGGCAGCGGAAGCGTCGACCCTCGGCGATAGATATGCGCGTCGCGGCAGTGCCGTGCAGTTGCGTGATCGTCCGTCACGTCCATCCTCCTCGTGCGGTTCGCCCTTGTGCTCCAGATGCAGCACCTCCGGTATCCCACACGTGCGTGGGGGAGGAAGCGATGCGCCTCAGGACTGCTAGGTCGCGAGATGCAAGAGGCGAGGGCGTGGGCGGCGCGGCCGCCAAAGTGGCATGGCTTAGATTAGTCCACGCCCCGCGCCCACCTCTCATATATATAGGCGTCCCCTAACGGGCTCCCAGGCTGGAGGCCCATTAGTAACCCTAAGCCTCGCCTAATTGGATCAAATCCGAATTAGGCCTTCTTCCCTTTAAGCGCACGACCCTATGGGCTCACGCACACATAGACATGGCCCGAGTACACCTACTCGGCCAATAGTTGACAGCGGCCTCTAGCAAGACGTGCCAACTCCCATGTGTACGCAATGATCATATCAGACGAACCACCACAAACCATATACTCGTCATTCCCTTGCCACACGATATTTGGTCCACCTCGTGGGTTAACACTTAACCCAAGCATGGCCATGCATTTCTTGATCCAATCAATTGAGTGGTCAGTTATATCTCTCTCTCATGGAGAGGGGCAATTCCATCTTGATTGACTATGTCTCACAGCATGTTTCCTGACAAACCCGAAGACCACCTTTATAGCTACCCAATTACGGAGTAACGTTTGATAGTCCCTAAGTAGGTCGTTTCACATCTTGAGTACATACGACAACCTCAGGTCTAAGGACATAACGTACATGATGTATAAAGAGATAATAATAACATCTCATGTCGGGTCGATCCAGCCCCATGTCATACATGTGCCCACACTATTAGTTTGACATCTCCATGTCTATGACTTGTGAAACATAGTCATCAACTATCACGTGTGCTGATCTAATATTCATGTGTGTTCTCACATGAACTCCGATCGAGGACAATTATTGAATAACCAAACAAGTAAAAGAGTTTCACAAACAATTCACATAATTCTTTGATCAATACAAGTTGTCTTTAATGGATATTCATGAACACATAATATATCATGGATACAATGAAGGAATACAAATCATCTCTATGATTAGCTCTAGGGCATATTCCCAACAATCTCCCACTTGCACTAGAGTTAATCTTTAAGATATCTAATACCCATATCTCTCATGTGTGCTTCATGCTTAGGCTGTGGAAGAGCCTTCGTCAAAGGATCTGCAACATTCAAATCCGTATGTATCTTGCATATCTTGATTTCACCATGTTTGATGAACTCTCGAATGAGGTGAAATTTCCGCGATGACGTGTTTGTTCTTATGGCGATCCCTCGGCTCCTTAGCCTGTGCAATCGTGCCACTATTGTCACAATGAAGGTTCAATGGGCCGCTTGCATTTGGAAACACACCAAGTTCAATGAGGAACTTCCTCATCCAAACACCTTCCTCTGCGAGCCGGAAGCTGCAATGTACTCGGCTTCATTTGTAGAATCGGTCACCGTCTCACGCTTGGAACTTTTCCAACTAACAGCACCACCATTTATTGTGAACATATATCGATTGAGATTGTGAATCATCGTGTCAGTTTGGAAGCTAGCATCGGTGTAACAATTTACAACGAGCTCCTCCTCACCTCCATAGATTAGGAACATATCTTTAGTCCTTCTCAAGTACTTAAGAATATTTTTAACAAGTGTCGGTGACTCTCACCCGGATCAGCTTGGTACTGCTCATAACACTTAGAGCATATGAGACATCTGGGCGCGTACATATCATGGCATACATGATGGAACCAAGCTGCCGAGGCGTATGGAACCTTACTCATGCGCTCTTGCTCATCGGCCGGTCGAAGGCCATTTTGCTTCTTGCTAAAACGCATACCATGTGACATAGGGGAACCCTTTCTTGGACTGTTCCATGTTGAACCGTTTCAACACCTTGTCAATGTACGTGTCTTGGCATAATCCTATTAGCCTCTTTGATCTATCTCTATAGATCTTTATGCCTAAAATATATGATGCTTCTCCCAAATCCTTCATAGAAAATATATTATTCAGGTGAAGTCTTCACGGATTGCAACATTGGAATGTCATTCCCAATCAACAAAGTATGTCATCCACATACAAGATTAGAAACACAACAAGCTCCCACTTTCCTTCTTGTATACACAAGGTTCTTCTTCATTCTGACGAAAGCCAAGAGCTTTGACCTCTTCATCAAAATGAATGTTCCAACTCCGAGATGCTTGCTTTAACCCATAAATGGACTTCTTAAGCTTGCATATTTTTCCAGCATTCTTAGGATCAACAAAACCTTCAGGCTGTATCATATACACGTCCTCATCCAAATTTCCATTTAGAAAGGCTGTTTTAACATCCATCCGCCATATCTCATAATCAAAATGAGCAAGCGATTGCTAGAATGATCCGGATAGATTTAAGCATCGCTCTTTGGCGAGAAGGTCTCGTCGTAGTCAACTCCTTGAACTTGCCGAAAACCCTTTGCGACAAGTCGTGCTTTATAGACGTGAACATTTCCGTCCATATCTCTTTTTTTTTTTATAGATCCATTTGCACTCAATGGGTCTAACCCCATCGGCGGGTCAACCAAGTTCCAAACCTGATTGGCTCCCATGGAATCTATCTCGGATCTCATGGCACTTTGCCATTTTCGAATCTGGGTCCATCATAGCTTCGCATATGTCATAGGTTCGTCATCGTCTAACAATAACACATCCCCATGCAACTCACGGAGTCTAGCTGATCTTTCGTGGTAGTGGCGGTGTTACCTTTGCCCACAGGTATCTCAACTTGTTCTGCCACACTAGCATCACTCGTAGAGTCTTGACCTATTGGCTCATCCTGAACTTCTTCAAGATACACCCTTTGTCCACTCTTGTCTCTTTTGAGAAACTCTTTCTCTAAGAAAACACCGTTTCGAGCAACAAACACTTTGCCCTCTGATCGGTTGTAAAAATAATACCCCAAAGTTTCCTTTGGGTATCCCTTTAAAAACACTTGTCCGACTTGGGTGTTAGTTTATCTGATTGAAGTCGTTTGACATAAACTTCACAACCCCAAATCTTTAGGAAAGACAAACTGGGACTCTTACCAGTCCACATCTCATATGGTGTCTTAACTACGGACTTAGATGGCACCCTATTTAATGTGAAAGCGGCTGTTTCTAGAGCATATCCCCAAAATGATAATGGTAGGTCCGACTGGCTCATCATAGACCGAACCATGTCCAACAAAGTCCGATTACGTCGCTCAGATACACCGTTTCTCTGAGGTGTTCCAGGCGGCGTAAGCTGTGGAACGATTCCGCAACTCTTTAGATGATTGCTAAATTCGTGACTCAAATATTCGCCTCCACGATCAGATCGCAAGGCCTTGATTTTCTTGCCACGTTGATTCTCTACTTCATTCTGAAACTCTTTGAACTTTTCAAATGTCTCAGACTTATGCTTCATTAAGTAGACATAGCCATATCTACTAAAATCATCGGTGAAAGTAATGAAGTATTGGAATCCGCCTCTCTAGCTGTCGTACTCATTGGTCCGCATACATCGGTATGTACAAGTTCCAACAAGTCTGCTGCCCTCTCGGGAAAAACTGTGAAAGGGACCTTGGTCATTTTGCCTAGAAGGCAAAGCCTCACATGTCTCGTATGATTCAAAATCAAAACGAAGTTAGAAGCCCATCGAATGGAGCCTCTTCATGCGATTTTCACTTATATGACCCAAACGACAATGCCACATATAGGTAGGACTTAACTCATTAAGCCAAGGCCTTTTAGCGGTTATATTACAAACAGGTGCATCATCAAGATTTAAAATAAATAACCCATTCACAATGGATGCAGAAGCCACAAACATGCCATCTTTAGAGATTACACAACCATTGTTTTCACTCTTAAAAGAATAACCATCCTTCATCAAACATGAAGGTGACACAATGTTTCGACTTAAGCTAGGAACAAAATAACAATTATTCAATTCCAAAATAAATCGGACGGGAGGTGGAGTTGCATCGTCCCGACGCTCGAGCAAACAACTCTTGCATTATTGCCCACGCTGAAGTCAACTTCACCCTTTCCAACGCTTCTACTTCTTATCATTTCGCATCGTATTGCAAATATGAGCAACCGATCCGGTATCAAATACCCAAGAATTAATATAAGAATCAGCGAGGAATATGTCTGTAACATAAACAACAAGTGTACAAGCAGCGGGAGTACCTTTACCACCGCTATCCTTCTTGGATGCTAAGTACTCCTTGCAGTTTCTTTTCCAGTGACCCTTTTTCTTACAATGAAAGCACTCAGTATCAGCAGTTGGTCCAGCCTTGGGCTCAGATGGATTTGGCTTAGAGGTCTCACCTTTAGCCTTTTCCTTCTTTTTCTTCCAATAAGGATTGCCCCTTTTCTTAAAATTAGGCTTGTTTTGGACCGCCATCACATGGCTACTGCCAGCACCTTTCTTGATGTCAGCCTCTGCTGTCTTAAGCATACCACACAACTCAGTCAAGCCTTTCTCCGCCCCATGCATATGGTAGTTCGAGATGAAGTTCCCTTAGCTAGGCGGCGCGAGATGCAAGAATGAAATCGTAGCCAACTCTTGGCCTATTGGGAAGCCTAGCTTCTCCAATCTCACGAGTGTAACCAACCATCTTGATTACGTGTGGTCCAAGCTGCTGCACCTTACGCTAGCTTGCTCTCAACAAGAGCCTTTGAGACATTGAACCTTTCGGTTCTAGCTTGAGTTTGGAACATATCCTCAAGCGCCACGATCATATCGTCTGTTGCATGATTGTTATCGAGCGCATCTGCAGATCGGGTTCCATACTAGCAAGCATGAGGCAACTCACTTCAAGATCAGCATCACATGCTTTCTTGTAAGCGTTTTTCTCTCGGCGGGTGCATTATCGCTGAGGCTCTTACGGTAAGGGGTTGTCTAGAACATCTTCCTTTTTCTCAGCCACGAGAACAATTCTCGGGTTGCGGATCCAATCCGCATAATTTGTTCCATTCAACTTATCTTTCTCAAGAACTGAACGCCAAAGTAAATGGTTGATTGCTAGGCGCCATTTATCTACAAATGAAATAATGCAAAATACTATGACAATGTATCCAAGATAGAGTAAAAACATATTAACGTTTAATTGAATGTACTCCCACTAAAATCAATATCCCTCAATTGAAACTTAGTGATTCAAGACCCACAACTAACAAGTCAACTAGTGAGCTTTAGCATCACCGCTAGAAGACATGGTAGATCGGTAAGCAACTCTTTGCTAATCATATCACATATGACTCTTGTTGTTGGGCAGCATCTCTATGCTCACACCAACCTGCCATGCTCCAAGATCCCTAACCGTTAGGATGATCTTGTTCAAGTAACCAAACCTTCCGCAGTAAGTATCCGATACGAACCTGTCTAGTCAAGGAAAACCGGTGGCACCCTAATTTCATAGACCCACCACCGATTATGCGAGACTTATGGCGGTGCAAGGTTTGGGGAGCATCAAAACTTAAAACATTTTCGAGGATCGTTCTACTTCACTTTCGTATGTAGACAAAAAAAACATAATCGCGTGAAAGTAGAACACGATAAGAATGACATTAAAGCAGTTGTGACTTGGTATGGCCTTTTATCACTTTGGGGATCTCCATCTCCAATGAACTGTTCATCATGATGATCTCCATCTCCATGATCCATGTATGCCATCCTCGGTGATGAATCTACCAAGACAAGTCTATACTAGCGCAGAAAAATAACAATTACATTTTGCGCGATCATCACAATTTGGCACATGAGGCCATTACATTAAGTGGACAATATATCGGTGGCTCGACCATATTGTCATCCTCACGACATGCAAGTCATGAATTAATTACATACATGCATCTCATACACATAAAGGCCATACCGGTCACATAAATGCGCAAAAAGCAAAGCATTAACCGATTCCGACGTCTAAAATTTGACGGGCGAAAACATTATTTTGTAAGCTGATTTTTCGCAATTCTAATTTCGTCGAAAGCAGGCGCGGTGTGTGACCATTGGATGTAACTTTTTCGTTCTCAAGCGATTTTCGTTTTAGAGTTCGTCTCAATCCGAAGTTACGGATCAAAAGTTATGGCTGGTCAAACTTCGGGCGGCGATCGGTGTTAGATCAAATCTACCACCACCGCAACTTTCGCATCACATGCGCCCGACCGAGCCATGACCTAGGTTCGATTCGATCAATCTTATTGATCTCAAACTCGCCTTATTTGGGTTTACATGTATCACTTAACTCCGATGGCGGAATTCCGGCCGGTAGGAGTAGATCGAACAAGACGGTGCGACAAGATCCGCGGGCGAGATCGGAGACTCATCTATAACCGGCGCATATCACCATATGCACACATCCAAATCTATAACGGCGCAGCTACGGCTCGATACCCCGAAGGAATATGGGATCGCTACGCTAGCCGAGAAAACGAAAATTTTCTACCCATAAACCAAGGATCTACTGCTAGTTATAGATCACGGGATTACCACTAGGCGTGCAGGTGCGGCGGAGGCGTCGACCCTCGGCGTAGATATGCGCATCGCAGCGATTGCCGTGCGATTGCGTGATCGTCCGTCCGTCCGTCCTCCTCGTGCGGTTCGTCCTTGTGCTCCGGATGCGGCACCTCGAGGTATCCCACACGTACAGGGAGGAAGCGATGCGCCTCCAGACTGCTAGGTCCGCAAGATGCAAGAGGCGAGGGCGTGGGCGGCGACGGCTGCCAAAGTGGCGTGGCTTAGACTAGGTCACAGCCCGCGCCCACCTCTCATATATATAGGCGTCCCTAACGGGCTCGAGGCGGAGGCCCATTAGTAACCCTAAGCCTCGCCTAATTGGATCAAATCCGAATTAGGCCTTCTTCCCCTTAAACGTGCGACCCTATGGGCTCCGCGCACACATAGACATGGCCGAGTACACCTACTCGGCCAATAGTTAACGGCGGCCTCTAGAAAGGCGTGCCAACTCCCATGTGTAATGCGCAATGATCATATCGACGAACCACCACAAACCATATACTCGTCATTCCCTTGCCACCACGATATTTGGTCCACCTCGTGGGTTAACACTTAACCCAAGCACGGCCATGCATTTCTTGATCAATCAATCGAGTGGTCCAGTTATATCTCTCTCTCATGGAGAGGGGCAATTCCATCTTGATTGACTATGTCTCACGGCATGTTTCACGACAAACCCGAAGACCACCTTTATAGCTACCCAATTCAGTAATGCGTTTGATAGTCCCTAAGTAGGTCGTTTCACATCTTGAGTACATACGACAACCTCAGGTCTAAGGACATAACGTACATGATGTATAAAGAGATAATAATAACATCTCATGTCGGGTCGATCCAGCCCCATGTCATACATGTGCCCACACTATTAGTTTGACATCTCCATGTCTATGACTTGTGAAACATAGTCATCAACTAATACGTGTGCTGATCTAATATTCATGTGTGTTCTCACATGAACTCCGATCGAGGACAATTATTGAATAACCAAACAAGTAAAAGAGTTTCACAAACAATTCACATAATTGTTGATCAATACAAGTTGTCTTTAATGGATATTCATGAACACATAATATATCATGGATACAATGAAGGAATACAAATCATCTCTATGATTAGCTCTAGGGCATATTCCCAACAATCTCTTCCTTCTTGAAGGTGTTGCTATAGAACCTTTGCCACCGGCCGCTACTCCTCCATGGTCACTAGGATGAAATCGGTCAAAAAACTCCTTTATTGTTTTCTATTTTCATATTTGAATACGAACATGGAAGAGGAAATGGTATAGCCGAAGTTTAAAACGAAAACAAACTTAAGGTATTTCTATATCGAACCAATTCGATCAGAATTATGTCGAAAACGGCCGGCGCACGAAATTTCAATACGAAATACCGACCCACGATTGTACGACTTTAAACATATGAATGACCAAACTAACAAGTAACAAATGCATGATTTAGTTCAAAATGCTAATATATCCATAAGAACACCCGCAAATGCACACCTACATATCACATCTCTTGTCCGGATCACGTCGGTAAAAGCACCAAACATACATGTTAAAGCAAAAGAACACTAACCATTAGAGAAGCTATTGCATGTCTAGTGGCAAATATGGCATTCATGCATCAAAGCCTAGCAATCTTGCAAAGCTCCCATATCTTTCTCTACTCCTCCACGTCCTCTCCCCCCTCCCCTTCCTCTTCCTCTTTCCTCTACCATTTTCTTTGAAATAAGCCTATCATCTCGCTTTGAACCTCACATGTAGTGTTCGGCTATGAAATCAACAAATTGCATCATACCGTAGTTATGTGTGTCAACAATTTCAGATGGCAACAGTTTCCCTTATTGCCATGTCTTTGTTTCCCCATCAAGCAATCTAAAGAATGACCCAACTCAACAACAAGTTGCATTTACTTGTGATTTGGTCTACAAATAGAACACTACATCACAAATTGCACACATGGCCAATTGCCGCGAGAGCAGATCAAGACAAAATCATCAAAAAACAAAGAAATTACACGGCTTCCTCCTCCATGGCCACCCCTTCCACTTCTTGGCTAACCATGCCGGGGAGCAGGCCACCGGGGGCCAGGCGCGCCGCGCCCGATCGCCTGCGTCGATGGCCAGCAACCCGCCTCGACTCCACGCCGAGCGCTAGAGGATAGCTGTCGCCGCGGCTTGAGAGCCCTGGGCGTCGGAGGGCCGCCCTTCGAAGTTGCCATGACACCCACCACGGCGCCAGGACACAATCACCAGTCATGGTCTCGGCGCCCAGCGTCGGGGAGGCGACCAAAGCGCCACACGCACCCCGCGACCTGCCATTATCGGATCTCGTGTCGCCGCCCGGTGCCCTAAGCGGGGTTCGAGAGCACGGGGTTGTCATTTTGGGTCGAGTCGGGATTGAGAGTGGAGGGGGTGGGGGCAGGGGTAGTATGGGATGATCGGCTCTTCTGTTAGTTTTGTTTACATGTCCCGCTGACGCCATCCAAAACACACTACTATAAAAACTCTTTTACAAGGCACTTTCATTTTTATTAACTGTTGCGGTTATTTTAAAAACCTCCACGGTTAATGTCTCTATTAACCATCGTGGTTTTTAAATTTACCGTGGCGGTTATAAAAACTGCCACTTTAAATCGATTAACCATGGCGGTTTTGTTTTTGAAACCACCATGGTTAAAGAGGCCTAGAGGTCTAGCCCATTTTGCCTTGAGAAATCCATTCAAATTAGAACAAAATACACGGCGTATATAACTAGAGGAAATCGAAACCCTAACTCATTTTCACCCTCTCTCCGCCCCCCTTCCGCGCTAGCTCTTTCCCATCCTCTGTCTCACACTTGATTGAGCAGGCTGGCACGAGCGGACCTCCCTCTCCCTTCTCCCTCTTGAAGGACCCGAATAGGCGACCGGAGGGGGGTGAATGGGAACCTCAACTAAATTCTTTCGAATTAGTGAGCGTGTAGCTCTCCACGACCCCTCGGAGCAAATCGAACGACACTTGGTATGATCACGACCTTAGATGAAAGGTGGATGACCTAGAGATTGCTCTAGAGTCACAGCGGATCAACCGGAACCAACTCGAATCGACCACACAAGCGGGAGAAGAAAAACAACGACGAAATCTGGGAATCCGGACTGTCCGAGCCTGGGTGTTCGGACTGTCCGCCAGCCAGGGTCGGACTGTCCGCGAGATGCACTCGGACTGTCCGGCAGCAAATCCCGTAAAAAACAACATAAACTAGTTCTTTTCTGGACTTGCACGAGTCGGTTTGTCCGCTAGATGGCGGACTGTCGCGAGGCAAGTTTCAGAAAAAACAACAGTTCTGGGCGAGAATCTGGACCAGCTCGGAAAGTGTAATGCGGACTGTCTGTCAGCTCTCGGCCGGACTTTGTCCGGGGTACAAAAACCAAAATCAAACTTCCTGCGGCGAGTTCTGGACACAGCGCGAGGCTTGTGATCACTGTCGGGCACGGGGCGGGATTGTCCGCGCTTGCCAGCGTGGCAAAGATGAACAGAACCTCGGGCTCGGTGCTGAGTCCCGAGGGCTGGACTGTCCGCCCCTGGTGGGCGGACTGTCCGCGCACCTGTCTGGAACAGCCTTGGCGGCCGCCGGCGGTGACTCACCCAAAAATCGGATCAAACTCGATCAAATCGAAACCTCGGGTCACAAGAATCAAGCCATAGCATCTAGGCATGTGGGTGACCATTCCCCCTTGGAAATTTCGAGTTTGACGGAGTGAACTGAAAAGAAATCGCGAATCACACCAAGAACACACCCAAAAAGTCACCTCGATCTAAAACTTGCCCGATCTACGTGCTCGTGAGGAATTAGCTCAAACCCTTGGGTGGAAATGATCCTCTTACGTCCTAGCACGAATCAAGGCAAGAAAAACGAGATCAAACGGTGCCAAATCGAAGAAATCGCGAAGAGAATAGAGGGGAGAGGATGAACTCGGGAAGAACAAGTGATGAACAAAAATCACAGCTCAAGATCAACAAAGAACACCGATCCAATCATCCCAAACGCCACCATGTGACAGGCTACTCAGAGCTAGCCCTTGCTCAACGAATTCGATACAAGATCGGTGGACCTCTCACACCGGAGTATGGAACCCTAGCTAGAAAATGTGAAAATGAGAGGCAAGGGAGGATGAAGGGGTATGCCTCTGCTAAATAGCCCCAATTCCCTCTGCCTAAACTACCCCTAAGATACATGAGTCGATTTTGTAACCCTAAGGCTATTTCTGTCGACTCTGGGTAATCTTTGATCCGACGGCCACCGCGCCTCCTCATCGGTAGCCTTGCCTCCACGCAACCTCCCCGATGCCGCCACGTGTGTTGACATTTCTTAACGCAATCAAAGGAAATAGGTATAAAACCCATCCACGATGAAGGCGTCGAAATGTGCCGCCCGACATTCTCAAGTAAACCACCATGTCGGTGATCCGAAATGGAATCATCCAACGGGATAGATCTTGCCATCTTAGATATTCATCCGCAAAGCGCACGGATCTATCGTTGTAGCATTTCACCGGAAAATATTCAGGGTATCGTTATTTATATTCGCCCAAAGGAAGGCATGTGATTAATAATTTAGCATGGCATTTGAATAGAGGAACATGTGTTTGCTTAGACCAAAATACTCATGCGAGGGGGTAAGCATGAATGGTTTAAAGATAGTGTGACACTGCGCTTGGAAATCCACCCGGCAAAAGGATAAAGAAAATAGATAAAGAATAAATGAATAAATGAATAATCCTAATGGAGTAGCACTAATGTATCTAGCCTTGACCATACAAATGAATAGTTAATCATCATATGCAAACTGATCTAAACATGGTTAAGTCTAGGATAACGGGGAGACTTCACGGTTACCATACGGCCCGATAGGAAGCATTTCACGAACTCCTAAAGACAAGCGAGCGTGGGGGATTTCAAAGGGGACGGACAAGGCTTGTCACGACCAAGCCGCCTACCCCCCTCAACCGTGGCATGCACTCATATTCACAGGTGTCATAATACCGGGCACCATGCCGCATACCGAAAGCACTACTCTTGTCCCCCGGGATCCCCACTCGTCGAATGGGCCGGACTAGAACAAGAGCAAACCCGAAGGTACAATGAACCATTATCCCACCTCTAATCAAGTTAGGCATATGATGAGCATTAATAAACTGTAATGAACATGTCAAGATCATGATATGTAAACTATATACTAGTTCATATACCAACACAAGAACATGAACAAGACTACACTCTAGTTCATAAGTTAGGCCAAGAATGTAGAAATAGGACTGGCAAATAGAAGAATGCTCCATAGAGTAGATGTATTACCAAAGTGCTTCTTCTAGGAGACAAGCCCTCCTTGTAGCTCTTCTACTCCAAGTGTTAACTAAGAAAGAATAAAGAAGAAAGAAAGAAGAAGAAAGAAGAAGTAGAAGAGAGAGAGGTAGAGGTGGTAGAGAGAGAGATTGCTTTGGTTTCTTTGGACTCCAAATGGTGTGTGTTGAGAGAGGGAGAGAGGGGATCTATTTATACACTTGGAGGAGGGGCCTAAGTGCTATTTTACAACCAAACCGACCTAGTAAACCTTCCATGTATTCGCAAACCGGCCGGACGCAAGGCGGTAATCCCGAGTTTGGAAGGTCAACGAACCGCCTCCCGAGGTTGGGCGCGAACCGCCTCGGGGAGGTGCTTGGCGCCGGGTGGTCTTGCCGCGCACCCCGAGGTCGGTTCGGCCCGAGCCTCGGTGGGGTGTCGTGTTTCGTTACGAAAAGTTGTGTCTTGGGCTGCGCTCGGTCAGATTTGATGTTTTGGGTCGATTTGCTCCTTGGGCTTGGATTTGGCAAAAATGTGCTTTCCGGAAGGCGTACTTTGGTTGGTTTTCCACTTGCTTTTATGATAAATCTGCAAAATAAAATACAAGACACTACAAGTGGAATTTATTAGTGGTAAATGCATATGAGTATAAAAGATTTAATTTTACTCCCTTTATGGTAGTAAGTTGTGGGTAAAATATGTCGTTGGTTACCGCCAACAAACTCCCCAAGCTTACCCTTTTGGCGTCCTCGAGCAAAAGATATAAGTACTTGGTTGTTGATCGGGAGTTGCTACTATGCGATTATGTTTCACATGTGCCGGGGTTATAATAAGATTTTCTAATAGAGTTTGAATAAAATGGCACATCTTTTTCCCACCCTTTATTACCTTTCATCGTAGCGGGGCTTTTTAGCTTTTCTCAAAGCCTTGCGGTTGCCGGATAGAACAGTTATACTTGAGAGGTGCTTATCATTCATCCTTTTGATCAACCTTTTATCCAGGGATTTTATTTAGATAAAAATTCTTTATTTCTTTTTTTTTCAAGAAAGTATGGGCTTTATTGCTATATATATATATATATATATTTTTTTTTGGAGAGGTGGGCTCTGCTTTTTCGCCCTAGACTTTTGTCTTTTATTTCCTCTCTTTTCTTACTTTCTTCTTTTTTTTTTTTTTTTTTTTTTTTTTAGAGATGTGGGCTCTACTCGCCCTCGGACACTTGTCCTTTTTCATTTCATTTTTTTTTTTTTTTTTTAAGCATAGCCCAACACATTTCTCTTTTTTTCAAAGTATAGATTCGGGATGTCAAGTTTCTCTTTTGGACAAAGTCATAGCAAATCTATTTGTACCATATCATACTTGGCAACAACTTAGACTAGATAGAGCATATGCAACCCACATGAATCAGATTTTTCGGGATGAATTTCAGAATTAGCCACTAAACTCAAAACTTTAGAGAACTTGAATTATAAACTAGGCACATGCAAAGCATAAGGCGAGCAACTATTCATCATTTCAACAGGGGACCAAGATTAAACATTTTTATAGCTCATATATGTAAGCATTAAGGCACAAAGAAGAGCTACTTATTTACATTTTTGGATTTTTTTTTTTATTTATTATTATTATTTTATTATTATTATTATTTTTATGCAATATTGCTGAAATGTAAACATGCTAAAATAAAATAAAATTGAGGGAATTAAATATGCAATGCAATGATACACTGGGGGGTCCTCCCCAAGCTATTTGGAGACCCGTGAGTCACCTTACATTATTATTTATATATATATATATATATATTTTTATTATTTTGAGATAATTGCCGTTTTACCTTGGCGGAGGGTGAACTGGGACTTTCTTCGACTTTGTTGTTTAATGGTGCACCATCTCACGAGATACGGGGACTGCACCTCTTTTTGCTTCCACACCTTTTTTGCGGAGGGGTATACTTTATTTGCTTCTTTGGTTGTGATTCTTTTGGTGTGGAGCTTTCTTTAGGGGTCTTTTGTCCTTTTGTAAAGATGGGGACCTTCTCCTTCTTGGGTTTAGGAGCTGTCTTTTTCTTTTGTTCCCACCTTTTTATTTTTGCTAAGCGCCTTTGGGAGTCTTTGCTAATTTTTGGGGGCTGGATTTCTATCTCTTTAATGCCTTGCTCCCCATATTTTATCCGGATCATTTTGCACTCTTCGGACTCGGGTCGAACTCAAATCTCTCTTCATTGCCATTGATATTGAAGCGGATTTCTCTGCCCTAACATCAATTTGTGCCGGCGGTGCTCAAGAATGGTAGATCCAAGGATGAGTGGTGTGTCTTTAGTGAACTCCATGTCCAATACCACAAAATCAAGCGGGACAAAATACCCTCGGATTTTTACGGGTATGTCCTCTGCAATCCTCTTTGGATACCTTATGGATGAATCGCCATTTGTAGTGTCATAGATGTTGGCTCAAGATTTGTATGTTTGAGCTTGTCAAAGGCGGGTTTCGGCATGACACGACTTTGGCGCCCAAATCACATAAGGCGTGGTCGAATGTTTGGGTCCCAATTGGCGGGGGGGATTGTAGGGGCCCACGGATCTTTCTTCTTTTTCGAGGCGGGGGCGATTTAGGATAGCGACCTTTGCATTCTTGATCCAACTTCACAACTTCCGTTGTTGGCGGTGGTCGTTTTTTACGGATGATGTCTTTTATGTACTTGGCATATGATGGTGCGTGGAGCATGTCTAGGAGGGGTACACTTACATGTACCTTTTGGATCATGTCCATGAACCGAGTAAGCCCATTCATCATCCGTCTGCTTCCTTGTTCTTGTGGCGAAGGGTAGGAGCGTTGTGTGCGTATATTCCAATGGTACCTCCTCCATACGGTTCTTCTGGCGCTTTTGTGGGGTTACCCCTTCCGGCGACTTCTCTTTGTTTCCTCACCGGCATTAGGATTAGGTGGGTCTTGGGTAGATCTTCCCCTACGGTTGTTACTACATTTATGCTCTCTGGGGAACGGATTGCTTTGGAACTTTTTCCCCACCGTTACTTGGAGACGGCGGCTAGGCGGGCTATCACGGGCTTCAATCTTCTTGTTGAAGGCCAAGCCCGACTTGTCAAAGCGAGTTGAATCCGTCTAGCTTTGCTGTGACTCCTTCTAAGATGTTATCCGTTTGGCTCATCTTTTTTGGTGAGGTTTTCATTGATCTTGGCTTGGCCCGATACCAGGTCGCCGGTGATGGTGACCCGGGGTTATAGTTGGAGTTGTACCCACGATTGCCTTGGAATGGCGGCTGGACTGGTTGTTCGGCCCTGCGTGGTTGGCGATACCGTTCTTTGTTGTTGATGAAGGCGGCTTCTTCCACGGGTCTCGGGCGATTATCCCCTAAGTGGCCAACCTCTCCCACCGTCTCCACGAGGTCATGTGGCGTCAGGTGGCGTAAAGGCGGGCCGTGGTGAGTAGTAGCATCTGTCTTTGCGCTCTTCCGATCTCTTCAGCGGAAGATCCATTTTTGCGGCAAGCATATCCGCCTCCTTCACGGTATGCATGCCTTTTTTTGTGTTTTGGCGAGGGGCTACGTCTTCGCCCGGCTACGGTTTGCCACAATTTGTCAATCGAGGGGCATTTGCGTCGATGGTGGCGATAGAAATGCGCCACCCGGCGGCGTCGAGGTGCCCTTGGATATGGTCGTGAGACCATTGTAGAGATACGGAGCACCCGGCCGGTTCTCCATCCGTGGTGCGGGCATGCTTGAATGTATTCTTGCAGCCTTTCCCACGCCTCGGAATGGGTTCTATCGGGTTCTCTTTGGAAGTTGGCGATTCTTCCCCCCTCGGGGCATTGGTTTTGCCCATGGGGAAGAACTTGGCGAGGAACGCCGTGGAACATTTGTCCACGCATCGCGGCGACTTCCTTGTCCTTGTAGAACCTTTGTTTAGCCTTCCCCACAAGGGAGAAGGGGAAGCGGCGGAGCTCGATGGCGTCTGCCGGCGACATCCTTGATGGCGATCGTATCGCGCACGGCTCCGGGAAGTGTTGAAGATGGCGTTTGCGTCCTCGCTCGGCGATCTGAGAATGGACCGCCTGCACCATGGTGATCGGCCCAGTCTGGCTCGAGTTTTTGTCCGTCACATTCACCGGCGGCCCGGTGGGCACGTTGGTAGGCGCTGAAGTTGAGAAATCGCGCGGCGACCGAAACCATAGCTTGCGGTTCGGTTGGTGCAGGGATGTCGGTCTCGGTATCGGTGTTCGACTGAGGAAGAAGCGGCACGCAGTCGGTTCTTCCTTAGGAGTGCCTCGGATGGGAGGCGAAGTTTTTTCGGCGAGGAGAAACCGACATACACTATCCTGTTTTCATCCACAGCGAGGAGAAAACATAAAAGATTGCTTTGTATGAGCAAAGCGGCATCCACGCACACAGTTCATATTCATAGCCGGCTATTTATTTATTTTTTTTTTTCACAATGCCTTCCAACGCGGCGCCCGAAATGCTTGTTGACATTTCTTAACGCAATCAAAGGAAATAGGTATAAAACCCATCCCACGATGAAGGCGTCGAGAAATGTGCCGTGACATTCTCAAGTAAACCACCATGTCGGTGATCCGAAATGGAAGGCATCAGCGGGATAGATCTTGCCATCTTAGATATTCATCAAAGCGCCGCGGATCTATCGTTGTAGCATTTCACCGGAAAATATTCAGGGTATCGTTATTTATATTCGCCCAAAGGAAGGCATGTGATTAATAATTTAGCATGGCATTTGAATAGAGGAACATGTGTTTGCTTAGACCAAAATACTCATAACGAGGGGGTAAGCATGAATGGTTTAAAGATAGTGTGACACACGCTTGGAAATCCACCGGCAAAAGGATAAAGAAAATAGATAAAGAATAAATGAATAAATGAATAATCCTAATGGAGTAGCACTAATGTATCTAGCCTTGACCATACAAATGAATAGTTAATCATCATATGCAAACTGATCTAAACATGGTTAAGTCTAGGATAACGAGGGAGACTTCACGGTTACCATACGGCCCGATAGGAAGCATTTACGAACTCCTACAAAGGCCAAAGGCGAGCGTGGGGGATTTCAAAGGGACGGACAAGGCTTGTCACGACCAAGCCGCCTACCCCTCAACCGTGGCATGCACTCATATTCACGCGGTGTCATAATACCCGAGCACCATGCCCGCATACGAGCACTACTCTTGTCCCCGGGATCCCCCACTCGTCGAATGGGACGGACTAGAACAAGAGCAAACCGAAGGTACAATGAACCATTATCCCACCTCTAATCAAGTTAGGCATATGATGAGCATTAATAAAGCTGTAATGAACATGTCAAGATCATGATATGTAAACTATATACTAGTTCATATACCAACACAAGAACATGAACAAGACTACACTCTAGTTCATAAGTTAGGCCAAGAATGTAGAAATAGGACTTGGCAAATAGAAGAATGCTCCATAGAGTAGATGTATTACCAAAGTGCTTCTTCTAGGAGACAAGCCCTCCTTGTAGCTCTTCTACTCCAAGTGTTAACTAAGAAAGAATAAAGAAGAAAGAAGAAGAAGAAAGAAGAAGTAGAAGAGAGAGAGGTAGAGGTGGTAGAGAGAGAGAGATTCTTTGGTTTCTTTGGACTCCAAATGGTGTGTGTTGAGAGAGGGAGAAAGGGGATCTATTTATACACTTGGAGGAGGGGCCTAAGTGCTATTTTACAACCAAACCGACCTAGTAAACCTTCCATGTATTCCAAACCGACGGGGGCGCAAGGCGGTAATCAGTTTGGAAGGTCAGCGAACCGCCTCCCGAGGTTGGCGAACCGCCTCACGGGGAGGTGCGGGTAGCGCCGAGGTGGTCTTAGCGCGCACCCCAGTCGGTTCGGCCCAACCTCGTGTGGGGGGTGTCGTGTTTCGTTCACGAAAAGTTGTGTCTTGGGCTGCGCTTCGGTTCAGATTTGATGTTTTGGGTCGATTTGCTCCTTGGGCTTGGATTTGGCAAAAATGTGCTTTCGGAAGGCGTACTTTGGTTGGTTTTCCACTTGCTTTTTTATGATAAATCTGCAAAATAAAATACAAGACACTACAAGTGGAATTTATTAGTGGTAAATGCATATGAGTATAAAAAGATTTAATTTTACTCCCTTTATGGTAGTAAGTTGGCCGGGTAAAATATGTGGTTGGTTACCGCCAACAGCGTGCCGTCCTTCCGGTCCCGCCCGGAACACTTCGGTTTTGAGGCCCAAACCCATGAAACCAGCGCTGTGGTTTTGAGGCCCAAACCACCAAACCAGCGCCCGATGGTTTTGAGGGCAAACCACCAAACCTCCTCGACACGTGTCATCGTCGTCTTGACCGCCCGAAGTCGCCAAGTCATCCGAGCTCCCGCTCGCACTTTTGCGCGCTTCGCCCGTCTTGACCCGATCGACGACGGTCACGTCCCCGTCCTCTTGCATCCGTCGATGTCCCGGATTTCAGCCACCATGGCTAGCCACCCGGCGATCCGGTCCCTCGGTCCAAGCCTCCGTCCGTCCTTCACCTCCATGGTCCGTCGGCCCGACGCGTCCTCCTTGGCTCCTTCACCTCGCCCGTCGGCTACCATCTCGAGCTCCACACCTACACAACACGAACCAAGAATACGTCTTCAACACACTCCCGTGTCTGCGGTGAAACATAGCGGCGAAAAAGATAAAAAGAAAATAGAAGGAGAATGTTGATTTGTTGACAATCACTACATCACAAAACTAAACACATGCGACCTAAATCAACCATGTGTTCACAATCTCCCCTTGATGAGTGCATTGTCAACATTCAACACAAAAACAAAAGAAGGTAGAAGATAGCACATCCAAGTGAACAAAATCTATCACGAAGCTAAGACAAACTCACTTTGGATAGCAAACATGGAGCAAAAGACTTGGTTCCCAAAGACATGGGCAAAAGGCTCGACACAACCAAGCTAAAAGCAGACTAGCTAGTCCTCAAGAAGAGGTAGAATAGGCTCAACACCACTAGCAAAGCTCCAAACCAATTACTTTCACACACAAGCAGCTAGACCCTCAAGGCAGGAGGCAAAGGCTCTACACATCTAGCTCAAAGTGCTACTCCCCCTGGACAAAAGCAAACACTGTCTTTGTATCTTTCTCCCCCTTGTTGGCACATGCACTAATCAAGCTATGAAATGCAATATGTCACAATGCAAAGCTTCAAGATTATATTCAACCGAATGAGAGAGTGCTCAGAGTGGTATTATAGCAACAAACTACAAGTGCTAGCGAGCTCAAGCTAATCAGATGATATGAAATATAGCACAAAGCATTTTGAGCAAATTTTAGTATCTTGCAAAAGGAGGTTCACCATCAAACATAGCACCTAGCACAAGTAGATAGGAGATCAACTAAGTGCTCAAACATGTAAACCTGGGTGAACTACCCCAAGCGGCGTTCAGACATCATGCTAGACATTATGGCAAAAACTTGTATTCATTTTAATTGAGAGTTGCGGCGGTTCACAAGTTACAAGAGAGCATGCAGTGGTTATCCACATTTGCCTTGCCTTACTAATCAACCATGTCAAGCCTATGCGTGAGCAATGATTAGCTTAAGACAATGGTGCAGGTCAAACACAATGAAGTCCAAGTTCATTCAAGAGTGCAAGTGAAAGCGGTCTCGAACTTCAAAGTGTGGCAAAATGGACCCACTCGATCTTTTCATCACTTTAGCTTTAGACTTCATGTTTTAGCATGGTATTATCATGAAAATCTAAGCAAGTGAATGAATCAAAGCATGAGACATAGCTACCAAGCATACACATAAAAGCTCAAAAGGTTCTCAACACTCTACTCATGATAGAAGCTAGCTCAAAAGGTGAACCAAGATTTAATTTCATCATCCATTAATCAAGTTCACATTTGGAAAAGGTTGCTCAGCTCATAATATACATCACATGATTAAAAAGAGCTCAAGCTAGAAGCACCATCATACTCATACTACTAAGAGCACAACCTCATTCAAATCAATATAAAAAGTGAAGCTCATGATATGCAAGTATGATACAAAAAGCAAAACAAACCTAAAACTAAATCGTACATCAACTACAAAGCTCCCCTCAAAAGGGATAGCACACGCCCAACTCTCCACAAAATTTGGGCAAAGCGGACTTGGTCTAGTGGTTTGGTGAAAATGTCCATAATCTGTTGCTCCGTGTACATCTTTGTACATCTATGTCCCCTTTCTCCCGGTGATCTCTCGAGGAAATGGTACCTCACCTCTATGTGTTTGGTCGGGAGTGAAGGGATGGGGTTTTGGTAACGCCACGGCTCCCATGCTATCACACAACAAAGGTACACGAGAAAAGCTCAAGGCCAAAAAGTCTCTCAAAGTGGCAACCATCCTGGCATTTGGGAACAACAAGCAAAGAAGAACAACATACTACTGCCTCAACGGTCGGACCGAGCGACACCGTGATCGCCGAGGGGCGACCAAGACACTAGAGACGTACCAAGAAACCGACAGTACCCGAAGTGGACTTTCTATGCATACGATCACCAAAGATAATCGAGTCGAATAACGGTCGGGGAGAGGGTGGAAGAGGCGAAAGTACCATAGGCCAAAGTCGGGGTAAAGCGCAAGTACAAGATCCTCTTCACGGCTGAAAGTGAGAGGTATGGCGGGCGAAGATCGAAACGCGTGCAGAGGCACACCGCAAAGCTGGATGTCGGGGCGCGTCGCCGTCCGTACAGCAGATGAACCGATCATGCTTCTATACTCCCTTTGGTCAGCTTCTCCATCCTTGTCCTCGTCCGGGGCTATCGTCGTCGACATGGGTGTCGAAAGAGGCTTGGCCTCACCCATGCGAAAACTTGCGGATGATGTCCCCGTGTACTTGCCCCGGTGTGCGAAGATCCGTCCTTGGTTTGCTTGATTTGAAGTCCAAGGAAGTAGGTCAACTCGCCCATCGTGCTCATCTCAAACTCCCTGCTCATAATCTACGCAAAACTCGATACCATAGCATGTGAAGAGCCACCAAAGATGATATCATCCACATATATCGGACTAGGAGTATGTCATTGCCCTTCCTAAGTAAGAACAAGGTCTTGTCTACGGCTCCCATTACAAAACCCTTAGCTAATAGGAAGGCTTTCAACCTCTCATTACCATGCTCACGGGGGCTTGTTTCAGGCCGTACAAGGCCTTGTACAACTTTGTACACATAGTGCAGGTGTTTAGGATGCTCAAACCCCGGGGGGTTGCCTTACATACACTTCCTCCTCTATGAACCCATTTAGGAAGGCACTCTTGACATCCATCTGGAAGAGCTTAAAGCCCTTTGAGGCTGCAAAGGCAAGCAAAATCCTAATGGCTTCTATGCGCGGCTCTGAGGAGCGAAGGTTTCCTCATAGTCTATTCCCTCTTTACGGCAAAACCCCGGGCAACTAATCTGGCTTTGTTTCTCACCACCACACCATCCTCACTTTCTGTTTGTTTTGAACACCCACTTAGTACCTATGGGATGACACTCAGCTGGAGGTGGAACCTTAGAAGCCAGGGAACGGGAACATGCCCACGTTCCCCGTCCCGGGAACGACGTTCCAGTTCATGGTACGGGAACAATGTGGAACGTCATTCCCAATCATGATGGAACGCGTCCCGGGATCATGACCAATCCGAGGAACATAGAGTCCCAAACATAGACGGAACGTTGAGCTGTTGAAGCGTCTCGTACTGTCATCAAGTGTCTTAAACACTAAGCTGAGATCTATCCATTTGCCGACAAGAGAGAACAGGGCAATAGGCTCAAGCGGAGCCATCAGAGCATCTCAGGTACTGCATTTTGGGAACATTTCGTAAACACGTTCCGGGAACACGTTCCATCTAGATTAGGTACACGTTCCATTTGGATTTGGTACAACCTAAAGCTGTATACCCTCTTCGTTCCATAGTTTTTGAAAATGTCGTACCGCGTACCACGTTCCCGTACCACGTTCCTCACGTTCCGGGAACATGGCTTCTAAGGGTGGAACTTACACCCAAACTTGGTTCCTCTCAAAGTTCTGCAACTCCTCATGCATGGCATTGACCCAATCCGAATCGGATAATGCGGTGTTAACATCTTTGGGCTCAAGAGTGGAAACAAATGCAGAATGAGCAAAATGACACATGGCATAAGACTTGGAACGAGTTACCCTCACGATCAAGCCCTCCAATCATGGTCTCCGGGGGATGGTGATTTGAATGAGCCGGCGTCTTGCGCGAAGATGTCGCCTCCCCTCGGCGGAGCCTCCTCAGGTACAATCGTCTCGTCCCGAGGGAGCTGCTCCACGGGACCCCGAAGTAGTGGTAGTAGGGTGCGGTCCGTGGCGAGCGTCGTTGTCCGCAGGGTCGGTTTGGGGCAAGCGGTGGAGTCGCCGGGATCACCCCGGCCCAACATCATCTGCTCCTCCTCCACAAAGATGCTCTGCTCCATCTCCTCCTTTCACGCACACTCAAACACGGAAGAGGAACAAGGCGCATCTCATCGAAAGTAACCTCACATGTCTCTACAACGCGGTTAGTCTCAAGATTAAGAACCATGTAGGCATATGAGTGCAAAGCATATCCAAGGAAAATGCCATGGTGATCGAGACTCAAACTTGTCGAGATTACCTTGCTTGAGAATGAAGCACCTGCATCCAAATACACGGAAGTGGCTTACCTTGGGCAATCTCCCCAAACCGCAGCTCATATGATGTCTTCTTGGTGAAAGCACGAAGAAAAAAATGCGGTTGGAGACATGGCATCTTTGTGTTGATTGCCTCGGCCCAATACTTCCTCGAGTCTTGTGTTCATCGAGCATGGTCCTCGCCATCTCCACAATCAGGTTCTTCCGCTCAACAATCCCGTTACAGCTGCGGGACATAAGGGCTAGAAAAGCGGTGCTCGACACCCAAGTTAGCACAAAGAGACTTCGAATTGAGAGTTCTTAAATTACGTGCCATTGTCCTTTGCGGATCATTTCGAATGGCTGTCTCTGTCAACTCGGTTCTCGGTCTCAAAATCAAATCACGAGCAAAACCGAAAGCCTCATCCTTGCCCTCCATGAAAAACACCCAAGAGTATCTCGAAAAATCGTCGCGATCACTAGACAATACCACTTCCCACCCGCCCGACCTCACCCGAGATGGACCATTTGTGTCCATGTGAAGGATCTCTCGGTCTCAAGGTCATAATCGAGTAAGCGGGTGGTGGGAAGCGGATACCATCTTCCCCGTGGCGGCGGGGGTGGCAAACCAAATCCTTCTCAAATTTGAGTTTAGGCAATCCCGGATCAGATCCATTGAACTTAACCTCGCGAGGAGGTGAAACTCAAGTGACCTAGTCTCCTATGCCACTTCCACAAATCGAGAGGAGGACCCGGCCAACAAGCAACAAGATGTGCCAAAGCCTCGAGAAAAATCAGCCGCGAAAGACTTGCCCAAATGGCACAATCCAGCAAATGAGATCATCGCGAGAGTCCAAAACTTCGAGAACACCCAACAAAAAGCGTACCTCATACCCATACGCCATGGTGAGAGAGACGAGGAGATTGAAGTGCGGGTTGGAGACGGCGCCACATCCTTGAGTACAAAGTGGTCATTGATCCCGATTGACCCTCGAGATAGAATCTTCCCTCTGTTCTTTGTCCCGAAAGTGATGTACTCTTTTCGTCTTCATCGGGTGAGGCTGGAGAACCACTTGGAGTTTCGGTCATGTGTCGAGAACAGCCGGAGTCAATGAGCCACATGTCCTCCGGCCTTCCGGCTGTATCAACGATAGAACATGGGATGAGCATATGGCACAACACTTGGGGTTAGTAAACTTGGAAGAGTACCGGTGTTGACCATCTTGCCCCAAATAAGCATTAGGCAAAACAAACATCCCACGCCCCATCTTACCAAACTTCTCACCACGCACAACAAAGCGCGGTGCACTCCTCTTATCAACCTCAAAACTTCCAAAATGAGGATCTACATCCACTCGCGAACCACGACCACCAAACGGTCTCACAAACCATGGTCCAAACCTCACGAGGCCTCCTACCTTGAGGCCTAGCAAAGCGCCTCGAACCGGTGCACACCCCTCTCATACATGCCAAGTGGTGGGTGATACGTGTCACGGTTCTCAAACTCCACTCGGCGCCTAGCATCCCTCTTCCTCCTAAAGCAAAACTCAACCAAGTGACCATCTCTCGGCAATACTCACGGTGATACCTCACCTCTCTCTTAGGTGGTGGTTGGTTCACTCTCTTGGGTGGATGGTTCACTCTTGTTGTGGTCTTGGCCTTAGGAAGGGTTTCCTCGAGGATCTGGGCAAAGTGTCAAGTGGGTTCTTGAGGTGATTCGGTTTGGGTAGCCACACTTGTTTGGGAGGTGGAGTCTTTGTGGGCTCTTGGAGGATGCCATCTTGCACAATGGGTTGGTAGGCTTAGGTGGAGTGATCTTGGTCAATTTGGGAGTGTTTGTTGGTTTCTCACTCGAGCTCAAACCACTACCTTGACCAACCTTGCCATAAATGACTTCTCCTTCCCACCTATAGCAAAGCCTAAACCGATGTGTCGGTCCCCCTCTTGAACCGACTCATCATCATGCCAAGCTGCGGCTCTCCACAAGACACCCAACTCAAGGCAGGCGAAGATACTTGATCTCCTCTTCGACTCTCTCGCTTTGTCATGCCTACAAGACATGAGCTCCAACTCCAAAGCTTCACACTTAGCACATCCCGGCCGCGGTGCTATCGAGGTTGGCCTTCTCAAGCACGGCAAGCTTGGCGGCCTTCTCTGCCAACTCGGATCATAAGTCGAGGACAAGACTTACCACGCACTCAACAGCATCGACCTAGTCTTCAAATCAGCATGCTCATCTAACAAGGCGAATACTTGGGTGCAAAGACATGATGCTAGACATACGCCCCGGCACAAAGCATCACACTCCGTCTCATCGGAGACATCGGCCGGCTTCTAAGCAACTCTATCTCCGTCCACGGCCATCTCCCACTTCTCCTTGTACTCCTTTCTCTCCCTAGCGCGCTTAAAAGCAACTTCTCTTGACAAACAAAGCGCGCCGCCCAAAGATTCAACCTCATCGAGAGGGCTTCGATTGTAGGAGGTACCTCGGAGGGAGAGGAAGGCGAGTCGTTGCCGTGTGGCTTGGCGGCATGTCGGTCACCGCTCCATCGAGGGCCATGGTGCGAAGCCCAGGGCTTGGAGTCGGTGAAGAAGCAAAGTCCATTGAGCTTGTCCTCAACCTTGCGCTTCGGACTCCTCGCCGGCTGAGGAAGATTGCCCGTCCAGGAGTCGTTGTCGAGGTCGCCGAGGGGGAGGCAAGGAAGGCGTGCTTGTGCTCCTTGGCACGCTTGAGGTACTTCTTCTTGATTGCCTCCTTGTCGAAGCCCTTCTTGGACTTGTGCTTGCCGGAGGTGTACTCGCTGTCGATCCTTGCGCTTGTCGAGTCGTGCTTGGAGGTAGTACTTCGCCGGAGTACTTGTCCTTGTTCTTCTTGTGGCATGCGGCGACAAGTGGTCGGATCTCCGCACTCGAAGCATCCGCCCTTGGATGGGCGCCCACGCCGACGGTTCAAGCGGTTGTTGTGGAACCGCGAGAATCGGTGATGACTAGTGCAAGCTCATCATCCCCAAGGCTCTCCATCTGCTCCTCTCATCCACGGACACCAAGGAAGACAAAGGCGAAAAGAAATCTATGATGGGTTAGCGGAAGAACTGGAACCGCTCTTACGAGAGATGAGTGCGGCGTTCGGGTATGAGAGGGGTTCTTCGGCTTTGCACGGATCGAGCCTCGATCTCGGAAGACTTGAGCTTCTTTGTAGAGCTCGTCGGGAGTGAGGGTGTCATAGTTGGCGGACTCCATGATCGCGGACACCTTCACATCCCACACCTTCGATCCAAAGCGCGCAGGAAGCGCGACGCCTTCTCGTGCTTTCGTCCAACCTCTCCGATGGCTTGTTCGGGAGCTTGTTGTAGATCGTCTAAAACCTAGCAAAGAGAGAATCGATGGACTCGCCATCAAAAGCTGGATGAGGTTGTTGTACTCTCTCTTGTAGGTCTCGTAAAGACGGGCCTTGACTTGTGGGGTTCCCTCGTGGTAGCTCTCAAGCGTCTTCCACACCTCACGGCGGTCTCACAAGTGGCAACTCTCTCAAACTCACTATCCTTGAGGCTAGAGAACAAGGCGCTCCTCGCTCGGTTGTTGGCATTGTGTTGGGCTATTTGATCCTCACCCACTCGGCGGCTAGCACTTGGTAGTTCTCGCCCTCGACGATCTCCCACACTCTCCAATCTATCCCCATGAGATGCGCTTGCATCTTGATCTTCCAATAGGGATAGTTGGTGCCATCGAACTCCGGAGGCTTGCCACCAAAGTGACCAAACCTCTCCATGTAAGCCTCTCGCGGATCAAGAACCGATTAAGGTAGATATGACCCTTAACCTCGCTCTCGATACCAATTGAAGGACCGAATAATGGCGACCCCGAGGGGGTGAATGGGAGCCTCAACTAAATTCTTTTCGAATTAGTGAGCGTGTAGCTCTCACGACCCCTCGAACAAATCGAGCGACACTTGGTATGATCACGACCTTGGATGAAAGGTGGATGACCTAGAGATTGCTCTAGAGTCACGGCGGATCAACCGGAACCAACTCGAATCGACCCACAAGCGGGAGAAGAAAAACAACGGCGAAATCTGGGAATTGGTTGTCCCGGAGCCTGGGTGTTCGGACTGTCCGCCCGGCAGGTCGGACTTGTCACTAGATGCTTTTCGGACTGTCCGCAAAATCCGAAAAACAACAGAAACTGGTTCTTTTTGGACTTCACTGAAGTCGGTATCCGCTAGATGGCGGTTTGTCCGCGGCAAAGTTTCAAAACTTGATTACGGGACAGAATCTGGACCGCTTCGGAAAGTGTAATGCCGGAACATCCGGCGCTCGGGCGAACTGTCCGGGGTACAAAACCAAAATCAAACTTCTGCAGCAGTTGGACCGGCTGCGAGTGCGGTCGACTCAATTTGTCCAGGAGTGGGGCCGTTTATCCGCCAGCGTGGCAAAGATGAGACAGAACCTCGGGCTCGGTCTGCTTTGAGTCCCAAGGGCGGTTGTCTGCCCCGGTGAAAAGACTGCATCTGTCCTGGTGGGCGCAGTTTGTCGCGCTTTTATGCGGAACAAATAAGGCGGCAGCCGCACCGCCCGGCGGCGACTCACCCAAAAATCGGATCAAACTTCGATCAAAATCGAAACCTCGGGTCACAAGAATCAAGCCATAGCATCTAGGCATGTGGGTGACCATTTTCCCCTTGGAAATTTCGAGTTTGACGGAGTGAAAGCGAAAAGAAATCGCGAATCACACCAAGAACACACCCAAAAAGTCACCTCGATCTAAAACTTCGCCCGATCTACGTGCTCGTGAGGAATTAGCTCAAACCCTTGGGTGGAAATGATCCTCTTACGCCCCTAGCACGAATCAAGGCAAGAAAAACGAGATCAAATAATTGCCAAATCGAAGAAATCGCTAAGAGAATAGAGGGGAGAGGATGAACTCGGGAAGAACAAGTGATGAACAAAATCACAGCTCAAGATCAACAAAGAACACCGATCCAATCATCCCAAACGCCACCATGTGACGGGCTACTCGAGCTAGCCCTTGCTCAGCGAATTCGATACAAGATCGGTGGACCTCTCACACGGATGCGGAACCCTAGCTAGAAAATGTGAAAATGAGAGGCAAGGGAGGATGAAGGGGTATGCCTCGCTAAATAGCCCCAATTCCCTCTGCGTAAACTACCCCTAAGATACATGAGTGGATTTTATAACCCTAAGGCTATTTACAGCCGACTACGGGTAATCTTTGATCCGGCGGCCACCGCCTCCTCATCGGTAGCCTTGCCTCCACGCAACCTCCCGATGCCGCCGCGTGCCGCCCTTTCCGTCCGAACGAACGCCGGGTTTTGAGGCCCAAACCCGCGAAACCCGTGCACTGTGGTTTTGAGGCCCAAACCACCAAACTGCGCCCGATGGTTTTGAGGGCAAACCACCAAACCTCCTCAACACGTGTCATCGCCGTCTTGACGCCCAGTCGCCAAGTCATCCGAGCTTTCGCTTTGCGCACGCTTCGCCCGTCTTGACCCGATCGACACGGTCCCGCCACGTCCTCTTGCATCCGTCGATGTCCCCGGATGTCGACCACCATGGCTAGCCACCCGGCGATCCGTCCCTCGGTCCAAGCCTCGCGTCCGTCCTTCACCTCCATGGTCCGTCGGCCAGCCACGTCCTCCTTGGCTCCTTCACCTCGCCGTCGGCTACCATCTCCGAGCTCCACACGCACAACACGAACCAAGAGATACGTCTTGACACACTCCCACGTGTGCGGTGAAACATAACCCGGCCGAGAAAAAAGATAAAAAGAAAATAGAAGGAGAATGTTGGCTGGTGACAATCACTACATCACAAAACTAAACACATGCGACCTAAATCAACCATGTGTTCGCACCTCTCACCAGTCCGGCGGTGGTTGCGCGGTGGTCGATGGCGCGTGGGCGAGCGAGCGTCTTGATGCGCAATGGGCGTGGCGTGGTTATGCGGCTGTGTCCCGAGGCATGGCTCGGCGTGGCGGCATGAGGTTTCTTTGGCGAGGCGACCCCGATCCGGCGGCCAAGACCTCGATCCGGCATCATGACCCCGATTTGGCGTCCTCGACACGGATGCGCGCCCGGGAAACCGTCTGGCGTCCTCTGCCCCGATCCGGTAGCGCCCGACCTCGATTTGGCATCCCCGAGGCCCGATCCAGTCTTTGGCGGCCGAGTGGCGGCGCCTCAAAACCCTAACCCTAATTGGCCTAGATTTGACGGCGGCAAATCAGGCCCATTAGGGTTAGGTTTCTTTTTCTTATAATTTTTTCTTGATTTACCGGGGTGGTTTTGGGGGCTTAAGAAAATCACCACTTTGTTAAGAAATTGATTAATGATGACCTTTCCTCGGTGGTGATTTTAAAACCTGCATGATTAATAAAAAACCAGCACATAAAGATTTATTGTAGTAGTGAGCGGGGGTAAACGGTGGCCACATCTCGAAACGAAGGGGCAAAGTCACACGAGTTGGAAAAAAGGGTGAAATCACAATTACAATACATAACATGGGCAAAATCACCAAATTCCCAAAACTATTTGGGGTGAAATACTTTCTAGAGTATGCTTTCCTTGTGTAGGGTGGAAGCATTAGTTTTTTAGTTCTTTTCAAATCGTATTGAACTAATAACTCCAAAATGTTTTTGGTAGACTGTACAATTCAATCTGCTTACCTTGCATTATGAGCTTATGGTGGAGTTACCACGAACTCACATCTCTCTTATTCCCTTCATTCATCTCACATGACCAGACATTTTTACAAACAGCTTGTATAAAGGCTGTACAAAAATGAACCTGTTGGTCTTTTGACAACAATATAGTGAGTGTTTCAACCAAACCAACGTGCCAATCTGGCCGGCGAGTCCATATATACCAAACGTGTGTAGCTGCAGCACAAACGCCTGGCCCAATGTTTGTGATGGAAAACAAACTAAACGGCCTTATTTCGGCCAGCATTGAGCTGAAACGAAAAAGAGAGAGTTGAGGCATCACTCAAAAAGTCAAGCCACAACCACCACCGATCGATGCTTATCCTATAAAAACTAGGGTGATGCAACTACTTGTGCTGGTGCTATTTGGAAAAAAATGTTTTTCTAAAAAGCGATTCCAAATTACCACTCAACCATGGGACAAGAGACATATGCAGCGACTTCAATTTTTTTTCTAGTATATACTCCCTCCGTTCCTGAAAAAAATAGACTTCTAGAATTGCCTCAAGTCAATTTATAAAACTTTGACTAAATTTCTAGAAAATCCATTAAGGGCCTGTTTGGATGTATAGAATTGGTCGGTGGAATCAGATTCTAGGATGGGCCTGTTTGGCTGTAGCCGGAATTGGAAATCAACATTCCGGTCACTTTCCTGGCCGATTAAAAAGCCTACGGCGAATTCCTGGCCTGGGACGGAAAAGGAGATTCCGCGAGGCTCATCTCGCGACTTCGTCTCCTCCCGCGACGCCCGACACTTCTCCCGGCGACGCCATGGCGGCTAGGGTTTCCTAATCGTCGCTCCGTCGCCCATCGCCCCATCGTGCGCCCTGAGACTGCATCGAACCCTCCTTCCAAGGTGGAGGCGGCGCACTCCAAGTTGAATCCGCATCTCCTCTCGCCGTCTAAAGCCGGTATGCGCCGCCTCCCTCCCCAATCCATCCATCTCTCCTGCGCTGTGCTTCCATCCTCGGGGGGGACCGGGAGCAGCAGAGCACACCCTCCTCGCTTTCGGATTTGCTCCACACCCTCCCATGCTCGTGTCCATCTCAGGCTGCAGCAGCATCATCATCATCACCCAGCGCGCACCACCACCACCAGCGGGCGGCGGCGGGGCACCAGCACCACCAACTGCGGGGCGCCATCACCCAGCCGGCGCGCGACGGAGGCTTACGGCGTATTCTTGTGCATGGCCTGCTCTTCGTCACCGGCGTCCCTTCCTGTCCAAGCGAACTAAGGTCAGCCTCGCCCTGTCCCTTCCTTGGTGGTTGTTTCCTTCCTTGTAGCGGTCACATGAAGCACAGCGGAAAGCTGCTTTTCTCGGGTGGATTCTGGTGCCCTCATTTCTAGGACTGGTCCGGGGCTTGTTTCGGCCTCCATGAGTTTATGCCTTTACAGTTTGGGTGCCAAATAGCTTGAACTGGAGCTAGATCTTGTTGCTACCATGATTACATTTAGTCAGCCAGAGACAGCTAGCGGTTCATCTAACTATATTCTGGTGTTTTCAGTTTTGTAAATTACCAATGCATTCGGTAATGAAGGTTTTATACTGTATGGTGCCAACATTGTTAGATGAAGTGGTACCATCTTGTAGTAGGCATATATATTTGTCTATGTCCATCCTTGTAGCCCTCCATGTTGTTCGAGACATACATCATACTTGTGTTTTTTGCTTCTATTTGTGTTTTTTTATTAGATTAGTTAGCATAGCTATTGCTTTTGCTCCAGTTGTGGTTTCAATCTAGAAACTTATCAGTGATCATAACTCAAGCCCCTATATGTTCATGTAAAAACTTGATGGTGCATGTCCTTTTGTTTGCTTCTTTTCAGTGTGCCACTCAAATATATTGATTGGTGCATAACTTGATTTGAGATAATTGTTTTGTGTAACTAATATATTGTTTCTGTAACTATAGAATACAACCCTTCTTTTCCTTGTGCTGAAGTATTTCTTTTGCATATATGTGATTTAGATGCCTGACAATACTTTAGAATTGGTTAACACAAGTGTCGAAGAAATGAGGCAGAAACAAAGGAAGAAGAAAGAGAGTAGCTGCTGTATTTTTTGTCAATTTGATGACCATGATAGCACATTGGTATCATCGGAAAAGACCTAGACATATTGTTCATGCTGATGAAGAGGCGGAGGCAATTGTTAGAACAAAGAAACAAATGCTTAGATATCTATACCAGGGCTCAGATGTGAATTGCTATGATAGTTTCCGCTTAACTAAGGGATCATTTTATGACCTGTGTGCCATCTTACGTGAGAGGTGTGACATGTGTGATACCTTGAATGTGTCCGTAGAAGAAAAGGTGGCAAAATTTTTGCTTATAGTTGGTCATGCCACCAAGATGAGGGTAATCCGTAGCACATATGGGTGGTCACTTGAGCCTATTAGTCGTCATTTCAATGAGGTGTTGCGATGCATTTTATCATTATGCCATGAGTTCATTAAGCTTCGGACCCATCAACCATACAACCCCGAAGATTCTAAGTGGAAGTGGTTCGAAGACTGTCTTGGAGCTCTAGATGGAACACACATTGACGTTTTGGTTCCATTGACTGACCAAGGAAGATATAGAAATAGAAAACAACAGATCACCACCAATGTTTTGGGAGTTTGTGACCAACAAATGAAATTTGTCTACGTCTTAGCGGGCTGGGAAGGATCAGCATCAGATTCACGTGTACTACGTGATGCAATGTCACGAGATGATGCATTCTCTGTCCCAAATAGTAAATACCTACATCCTAACACTAGAATAGAGTTGCCACTATAGGAACTGAAATCTAATGATGATTGTTTTTAAATAATAGGGAAATATTATCTAGTAGATGATTGGTTTTTGACTGCAGAAAAACAAAAAGCCTCTGGATACAGGTATAAGACTGTGTTGTATTGGGATTCAATCAGCTTGGTTTATGGCAAAGATCGTGCAACTGGTCAGGCAGCGATGACTGCATCAGAGAGTTCAAAGAGATGGGCAGAGAAGAAAGTAACACCAGGGAGCCTAATGCATCAGCAACAAGTTTGAAGAGGCAGCGGTCTGATGATTCGTTCACTTCCATGCTAGCAGATAAACTTGACAAGTTCACTGAAGTGATGAAGGAAGATAAAGCACCAAAAGGACCAAGTTCTAAAAGAGGTTTGGGAGGCACTAAATGAGATTGATGGCTTGGATGAGGATACAGAGCTTAAACTATATGACATCTTAACTGCTAGTGAACGGAAGTTTGAGAACCTGTTAGCGCTTCCAATGGCGAGAAGGAAAAGATGGCTTTTTGATGCAAGTCAACAAGTGAGATCAAGAAATGATGGCACTCATGTGTGGTCTAGTTCTATTACATGTCTGTTTAAATTATGAATTGTCTGTTTAAGACCATGTCACATTGCTACTTTGTGTACCTTTGATGCAACATTCCTACTGTTTGTAGTGAGATTCTTACTGGTTTATTATTTTCGGATATTACCTACATATCTCAGCTTGTGCTATTTGTAGCGAGATGCTTATATTGATTTGTTACTGTGTTAGAGAGAGAAAGAGGATAGATGAGAGAGAGGGAGGAGAGAGAAGAGAGGATAGATGAACAATGCTGATACATATTGTTACTGTGTTAGAGAGAGAAAGAGGATAGATGAGAGAGAGGGAGGAGAGAGAAGAGAGGATAGATGAACAATGCTGATACATATCTCAGCAGGTGCCACATATCTCAGTAACATAACTTTCTTTGTTATTTTGTCCAAACAGGTTTTGAAATTTAATTCATGGAAATAGATTCTTCGTTCATCCAAACAGGAATGCTACATTCCAACCAGATTCCAGCCAATTCAATTCCCATGGAAAGTAATTACTAGAATCTTATTCTTGGAAAAAGATTCAATTCATAGGATCCAAACGGGCCCTAAGAGTTTTGTTCTGAAAGTTCCTTCAAAAAAGAGTTATGTTCTGAAATGAGTATCATTAGATTTATCATAGAAAATATTCTTTTGTAAGTTACTCATTTTATACCATAAATGTTGTTACTTTTTTCTATAAAGTTAATGAAACTTAAAAAAGTTTGACTAACATGGAATCAAAGAATTGATTTATTCGGGGACAGAGGGAATATATATATATACCTGGTGATGCTAAAATTTTACCCGTGGGGCCTAATTATATATGCAGGTAGAACCGCAAGCACTCGGAACATATGAAATGGAAATTAAGCGAGATCATTTTGGGAAGTTGGTATACATTCAATGATCCAGAAGAACTTGGTCAAAAAAAATGATCCAGAGGAACAAGACAGGTACGAGGATGCATTTGATGGGTGTAATTACCAACTGATTCCTCAACACAATCCACGATGGTGATGCAGTATAACCTCAATGTATGCCTCCTGACTCGCCTGGTGGTGGTAGCCATACTAGATCGATCGACTATTGGTGTCATGGAAGCTTGCTAAGATATGGTGCGTCCGCCGTCGATGCAGATGACCTGGCCGGTCATGTAGGACGCCGTTGGCATGCAGAGGAAGGCCACCATGGACGCCACCTCCTCCGGCTCGCCGATCCTCCCCATTGGCAGCCGTGCCTTTTCATTCTTCACAAACTCAGGGTCTACTGCAATCTGCTCATTCATTATAAATTACAGAATCAATAATCGTCAATCCATTTAAGAAATCATAGCTTTCAACAACTTAATGGGTACGAAGGAAGAGAATCATGCATCTGGAGCTTACTACATCCGTGCTGATATCAGTCTTGACGCCTCCCGGCGGCGCGCAGTTGACGCGGATGCCGTCGCCCGCCCCACTCGGTGGCGAGGCTCCGAAGTAAGCTGATTCATGGCGCCCTTGGTCATGGAGTAGACTGCCAGCGCCGGCATCCCGACGAAACCAGCGATGGAGGAGACGCGTGTGCGACACTTCGCCCGCCCGGCGGCGGTGGCGTGCGGAGGAGCGGGTGCGCGAGCTGGCTGAGGTGGAAGCACGACTCCACGTTGGTCGCCATGATCTGCGTGTACTCCTCGCCGGTGGACTCCGCCCGCCCGGCTTGAACAGCGTCCGCCCAGCGTTGTTCACGAGCGCGTCGAGCTTGCCGCCCGAGCGTGGCGCGGCGGTGGCCATGAGCTCCTCGCGGTCGCGCGCGCCGCGGACACGTCGCCCAGACGGAGACGGTGACCTGCAACCCCTTCTCCTCCCACGCCCGGCGGCATGCCTCCAGCTCCGCCGCGTTCCGTGAGCAGGTGTGCACACGAGCGCCCGAACCCAGCCAGCTCCTCCACGATCGCGTGCCTGCACAGAAGCAACACATCCATGGATGTTACTGGACGTGCAATAATGGACACGAACATTGGAGATCACACTGTGAGGTCAGCCTGCAGAGGTGGTCACAGAGTGCACCCGATGCCCTTGCTGCCGCCCGGTGACGAGCGCCGTGGCGCCGGCGAGGCTCCACCGCTCCTCTCTGCTCCTGCCGCTGGTCACCATCTTCCTTCTGCGGTGCTCCTGCTCTAGCCACCGGTGTTGCTATGGCTATCGTCGAAATTATGGAATGGATGATAGAAAATGCTTACTCCTCAACGGTGTGCAGCACACAGTTATTATATACTACTGGAAGTCGAGCCAGGAGCTAAAGAAATAACTAGGAAGTTTCTCAGCCTTTAAAACCCCCACATGGCAGCAGAACAAGAAATATTAGCTACAAGACATTTCTTGTTTCTGAGACACAAGGTTCCGATAGAAACAAAATCTGAGCGTGCATCTTTATGTAGCACCTCAGACATATGCAGTGACGGAGCTAAGATTGTCAGCAACAGCCTTCCAGAGGACCCGTTGGGGAGGGGCAATCAGATCCGCCTGGCTCCAGGGAGGAGTGCAAGACTGCCTTGCAAACCCATTGTGGTCAATTTGAGTACACGGTGATGTCTTTCGGATTGACTACATTTCAGGGTTCGATGAATTGTACTTTGCATCCAGCGTTACGGCGGTTTGCTCTCGTCTTCTTCGACGACATTGTGATCTACAGTCCAAACTTTGAGTCTCATCTTTCTCACCTGCGCTTTGTGGTCGAGTTACTCCTGTTTGACCAGTGGCGAGTTAAATTCAGCAAATGCCAGTTCGGTATAAGCAGTCGATTTCTTATCTCGGGCACGTTGTCAGTGCTGCTGGGGTGTCCACAGATCCGAGTAAGATTCAGGCAGTTCAGTCCTGGCCCATTCCTGTTGATGTCAAAGAGCTTCGGAGTTTTCTCGGCCTCGCTGGATATTATCGTAAGTTCGTAGAAACTTCGCTCTCCTGGCTCGTCCTCTCGCTGATCTTCTGAAGAAAGGGGTCGTTTTCTCCTGGACTTCCGTTCACAGTTCTGCCTTTGAGGCCCTCAAAGCTGCCCTCGTCTCGACATCGGTTCTGGCTATACCCGATTTCACGAAGCCCTTTCAGCTGCAGATCGACGCGAGTGATTCGGGGGTCGGGGCAGTCCTGTTACAAGACGGTCACCCACTTTGTTTTGTCAGCCGTGCGTTGGGTCCCCACACCAGCGCTCTGTCAACCTACGAAAAGGAGTACCATGCCATCCTTGTTGCAGTGAAACTTGGTGATCTTATTTGCAGCATGGTGAATTTACTATCTTTACTGATCATCAGACGTTGACTCACTTACATTATTAGCGCCTCAACACCCCTGGGCAACTCAAGATGAACCACAAGTTGTCTGGACTGCAGTACCGCATTGTATACAAGCATGGCATCTCAAATGCCGCAACCGACTCCCTATCCAAGCATCCTGATCCACCATTACAGCTCCAAGCGATCTCCGCGGCTATCCCATCCTGGCTGTCTGAAGTCGAGGCAGGGTATCTGACGGATCCAGAAATGACCAAACTACTGCAAGAATTGACTGTCAGTCCTCAATCTCGACCACCATTTACACTATCTTCTGGTGTCCTCCGCTACAACGGTCGAGTGGTAATTGGCAATAACGCAACACTACAGCACCGCATCATTACAGCCTTGCATGATAGTGCCCTTGGTGGCCACTCACGGTTTTCGGTCACTCCACGACAAGGTTAAGAAGTTGTTCTATTCCGCGCGGCCTTAAGTCAGCAGTAAAGAAGCATGTTGCCAACTGCACTGTTTGCATTCAAGCTAAGTCGGATCGGTCTCGGTATCCAGGTTTACTGGCTCCACTTCCGGTACCAGAGGAAACATGGCAGGTCTTAACGATGGACTTCATCAACGGCCTTCCAACTTCAGGGCCGGCCAATTGCATCATGGTCATCGTGGATAAGCTTAGCAAGTATGCAGATTTCCTTCCGGTCAGCCATCCTTTCACAACAATCAAAGTGGCCCAAGTCTTCTTTGATAATGCCTTCAAATTGCAGGGCATGCCCAAGCTCATCATTTCAGACCGTGATCCCATCTTCACAGCTGACTTCTGGCAAGAGATGTTTCGTCTCTCTGGTGTTACTTTGGCTCTCAGTACAACGTATCACCCGGAGACCGACGAGCAAACTGAGCGGGTTAACCAGTGTCTCGAGACATTTCTGCGATGTTTCGTACATTCCTACCCCCGACAATGGTACAAGTGGTTGTCCCTGGCGGTGTTTTGGTACAACACAAGTCAGAATTCAGCTTTGGGCACCTCTCCGTTTGAAGTTCTCTACGGTCACCCACCTAGGCACTTTGGCCTTTCAGTTGATGCTGTATCACTAGTCCCAGATGTTAATTCAGTGCTGGAAGAACGCAGGACTATGCTTGAGTCGGTCCGCAAGCATCTACTCCGAGCATAACAGAGGATGAAGACTATGGCTGACAAAAAGCGCTCTGAACGCTCATTCAATGTGGGCGATTGGGTCTTTCTTCGTCTACAGCCATATGTCCAAGCATCATTGGCTCCTCGATCCAACAACATGCTCAGCTTTAAGTATTTCGGTCCATACCAAATCATTTCCAAGATTGGGCCAGTCGCCTACAAGTTCCGGCTTCCACCTTCTTCCAGCATCCATCCGGTATTCCATGTATCTCTACTCAAGCCTGCCCTAGCTTCTGCTGCTACCGTTTCAGGTGCTCTGCCAGATCCGGACGACATGCTTCAGGTTCCTGAACAAGTCTTGAAGACTCGTCTTCACCATTGAGGTTCCCAAGCTGTGCAACAATTGCTGATCAAGTGGTCAAGGCTCGACGCGGACCTGGAGACATGGGAGGACGCTGAAGCTATCAAGCAGTGGTTCCCATCAGCTCCAGCATGGGGGCATGCTAGTTCTCAAGGGGGAGGATTGTCAGCAACAGCCTTCCAGAGGACCCGTCGTCCAGCAGGCCCAAGAGGAACCGACCCAAGAACGTTCGACTTCAAGGCCCAGAGTGGTCCAAAGCAATGTCGGCCCAAGAGAATGACCGTGGCTGAGTATTAGTAGGAAGAGAGTCGTGAGCGAGAGGGCAACTATCATTTGTACTCTTCGATTACTTTTCCTAGTTTCCTTTCTTGTAATAGAAGTAGAATCCCTGCTACTTTGCCGTCGCCAACGATATTCCGGTGGCGGCTCGTCGGAATACAACTTGTTAGTTCCCCGGTGCTAACAAAGATTGAACCTTAGGAGGGGCTCTTCTCCCCTTCTTTCTCCTCTAGCCTCTCCTTATCCTCTTCTTCTTCCTAATATTTGTAGGGGGCTTAGGGGGGCTCCATGGGGCTTCAAAACCTTAGGAGGGGCTCTTCTCCCATTCTTTCTCCTCTAGCCTCTCCTTATCCTCTTCTTCTCTCTAAAATTTGTAGGAAGGGTTTAGCCGGGCTCCATGGGGTTTCAGCCCGTAGGAGGGGCTGGAGCCCTCCTGGCCACAGTGCTACATCCGTCTCTGGACATATGACTCCAAAAGCACACAATCGAAGAAAAGTTTTTTTTTTTGACAATTACATTGCGCAACACGCAAATGCTCGAAACATATAAGCACACTCACCATTATGAGTGCACACACCCAAATCCTATCTTCCTATCTTTATGTAGCACCACCTCAGACATTCGACTCGAGAAGTATCGAAGTAAAGATATTTTTTTTTAAGAATTACATAGTGTAACACGTAGATGTCCAGAACACACGGACGTACACTCCCAAATCCTATCTTTATAATCATGCAGATTCACGATCGATATCATTACTCAAAGTGTAGTGCCATTAAATACTTAAATAAATCCTTCAAAATGTGAGCACATTTGTGAAGTTGAGGAATTGAACTCGGATGGACAGGTTCTATAGAAAAGGCACTCCCAACCTAGACTCTATAGTAGAGTCTTAGGTCATTTATTACCTCGAATATCGTAAACGAGTCTAAATAACACTTAAAGTTTTGATTTTTTTCTCCCTCTCTCTTCCATAAATATACTGCCACATCAGTGCCACATGAGCAAATTATAATACATATGAATGTAATAAATACGCTTAGACTCTATGGTAGACACTACTACATAAGCGATTTTCCGTGGCGGACTTTTGAATTTTCCGTGGCGGACTTTAGGTCCGCCACCAATGAAAGGTCACGGCGGTTTTTGGTGCCCGCCACGGTTAATGGAATAAAAAAAAAAAAAAAAAAAAAACCCTAAAAGCCCGAATCCGAGGCCCAAATGGGCCCCGGATGCTGGGCGCCGCCCGGCGGGATCGGCGAGATCCGCCGCCGCTGCTCCACCAAGCGGCCTCGCTGGCCCGCCGCACCGCTTCGGCCACCTCCACCCCGTGCCGCCTCGTGCAGCGTCGCCTCGCCGACCCGCCTCGCCAGCGCCGCGCGCGACTCAGCCGCCGCCGCCGCCCGCCGGGATCCGGCCGCCCACCGAGGGACTTCGATCCGGCGACCACCGTCGAGATCCAGCGCCGAGACCACAGGGAGGGCCGCCCACCGTCGAGATCCGCCGCCCGGGACCCCTGTGGAGGGCGCCGTCGGACGGGAGGAGGCTCGGCGGGAGGAGGGAGGGGAGGGGATGGGGCGCCGATTTCGGAGAGATGGAGAGAGAGACGGCGGGAGTGATGGAGAGTGAGGGAGAGAGAGATTTCGAGAGGCGAGTGTGAGAGATGGAAACCCTAGCTCAGTATATTTATACGTGGGACCTGGCGGGCCTGTTGGGCTAGCGGGTTGGGCCTGATTTTCCGTGGCGGGCCAGTTATAAAAACCGCCACGGTTAATCGATTTACCGTGGCGGACAATATAACCGCCACGGTTAATTAAAAAACCGTCACGGTAAATCAACCTATTTTTCGTGGCGGTTTCTCAAATGCCCGCCACGGAAAATAAAATCGATCACCACGCAAAATCAATTCTGTAGTAGTGAAAGTCTGCACCATGAGTGCCCTAAGGAACACAATTAATCGATATATATCATTAGTTCAAAAATAAAATGCATGAGGATAAAATTTAGCTATTTATTTATATTTTCTGTGTATGTCGATTAAGTACCTTGCTTGCACTCTGTCTATTTAAAGATTCGTACTACTTCCAGGTTAAAGTACGTACTGTATACTTCAATCATAGCTGCCTGTATGATTGAATAATGACACGACCTGCGTTAGTCATTGCTTAATCCGCCGTCCGGATTTGGACAGATACGAAGCACTCTAAGACGAAAATGACAGATACAACGGGTTTGGACAGGTCCTGCCCAGCTGCTACAAGCGCATGTTGTTTAATTTTGATACCAGAGAACAATGCAGTTGAATTTGAAAATAAAACTATCATTTAAATCTGAAATGCAGTACCATTGTTTTAATTTGCTGACCTACGTCTGGTACCGGTGCTCGTGCCCGGTTGATGAGTTCATAGCTCGTTTCAAAAGGCCGCTGGAGCCATCCGTACTCTCCACGCCGGTCTTGAGGAAGACTCGCCCACGCCCATCGTCTTCTGAGCTAATGCCAAAGCGTAGCGCGCGGCTCGCTGCAAAGAGTGGGTCTAGGCTTCATAGGCCAGAGGACCGGGCAAGGAGAGTTTTGCTCAAGAAGATGGGGATCGAGGTCGAGGCCGAGCATGAGGATGCGGTCTCCTTTGACGAGTTGCAGTCGGCCTTCACGGGGCCTCTTGCTGAGGTGAACAGGGAGGGCATGGAGCACTTCCTTCTTGGGAAGAAGCGGCGCCTCGGGGCCTGAGTGGATGTAAATTGTCCTCCCGGTCTGGTCGCAGAGTTTGTTCATCATGTAATCGCCAAGTTTTTTTTCCAGTAGATAGGTTGTTTGTTCTCTTTTCGTTTTTTAATGTCGACTCGGCATCATGAACTCTATTTGTATTTGGATTTGGTTTTCCTCCTCTTAATGAAAAAAACGGGTGAATGGCCCGGTCGAGAAAAAAAAAAAACGAGTGTGTAAGAGCATCTCCAACAGTGTTGCATATGGGTTTGGCATTTGCATTTTTTGCTAAAAGTCTAGAAAACAATGCTCCAACAGTTTTGCAAATTCCTTTTGCATTTTAGTGAGTTTGGCAAAATCAGGTCCTCCTTTGGCATTTTGCCAAACTTGGGAGCTTTGGCATTTCTTGCGTGCGTCTCTTGCATGTCCGGCGCATGGCGACTTCTGAAACGAGGATCCGACGAGGAACCGACAACCGCTCCCTCCTCGACCCCACTTTTCCCATATGCCAAACCTAAAATAGCAAACTGTTGGAGGAAGTCTTTTTTTTTGACTTGGCATTTGGAATGTGGAGTTGGCAAACAAGTCAAATGCCAAATCAAAAATACCAAAACTGTTGGAGATGCTCTAAGACTGTATATATACCAACACTACCGGACTCCGTGGCTTTGCCGAAAGTGTCGGGGCCAGTCAGCAAAGGCCGATTTACCCTCGGGGAAGCATTCCATGGATAATCACAATTGTCACGTCCATGTTCGAATTTTGAGTGACCGCCGTTACAGATTCTCGGTTGCCAACAAATCAGTGGACTTTCATGTTTACAGTCTTCGTTGCTAATCACTTTGATGCCTACTTTCATCTTTGGAGCAATGGTGCCGTCCACGGGGAACGTCAGAAACGTCTTGTTTTTATCTTCCACTCTTTTAGGAGAGTTTCCAGCCCTTGACCGCGTCGTCCCTCTTCATGCGAAGGGTTGGGATCCTCGTGGAAGGCGATGTCGTAGGCCTCCGGCCTAGCCCAATATGTTTGTGCACGAAAACAAATGGGACCCATCTAGTTGAGAGCTCAAGTTATTCCTGGAATTCAAAAACTACCTGTGCTAAGGCATCACTACCTGAGAGAGTTAACGCATCACTCGCACAAACCTACCTGTGCTAGAAAAATTAGGGACAGCCAGCAATACTAGTGGAGCCCAATTGTTTTTTTTTTTTTCACATCACTTCGTGTTCTGGATCAGTGCTAGGCCTGCTAATGGGTTAAAACCCAACCCAACCCACATTTAATTAACTCTCTTCCTCAACCCAACTCAACACATAGTTTTATAGTTTCAACCCAACCCATAAACAAATTACACCGGCCGGTTTATTATAAGAATCTATGGATTTGCATAAAATGTATATATAAGTTTGCATTAGGCTTATGACTTCACGTTAAAAAGTCGGACCCTAGAAATAAAAGCTCGCGTTCACACCTTAAAATTTTGTCGAATTTAACTAAAATTTGTTACCGATGATTTAACGTAGCAAACAACTACTTCATGCCAATTGCCACTGCCGGATCAATATGTGGGCTCCACATCAGAGTCGGACCCTAGAAATAAAAGCTCACATTCATACCTTAAAATTTTATCGAACTAAACTGAAATTTATTGCAGATGATTTAACATGTCAATTGCCAATGCCAGGTCAATATGTACGAGATAGAACCACGAGCACGAAAAACGGGGTCTTGCCCAAAAACAATAAATCAAATATGTATACATTCAATGAGAAAAACATGACACAGGGCTATAAGGATACATTTGATGGATGTAATTACGAACTAAATCCTCAACACAATGCATGCTGGTCGGCTGGAAATGCAGTATAACATCAACGTGTGCCTCCTCTACTGCAAAATGGAATCTAAGATATGGTGCGGCCGCCGTCGATGCAGATGATCTGGCCGGTCATGTAGGACGCCGTAGGCATGCAGAGGAAGGCAACCATGGACGCCACCTCCTCCAGCTCGGCCAGCCTCCCCATTGGCAGCCGTGCCATTTCATTCTTCACCAGCTCAAGGTCTATTGTCGTCTGCTCAGTCATTAGTGTACTCAGTTAATAATCGTCACAGTATATATTAGTTACGAAATTGTAGTATTCACAGTTAATAATTATAGCTTGTGTGGATGTCCTTATCAGATTTATCTCAATCCACATGCGTTGGGGCCCCCAACACATCTGGATGGGTGCAATCACATACTACATCCAAACAAGGTCTTAGTGGATAAAAATGAAGGGACCTATTTGGAACTTACATCGGCACTCATGTCAGTCTTGACACCCCCAGGCGCGATGCAGTTGACGCGGATGCCATCGCCGGCCCACTCGACTGCGAGGCTCCGTGTGAGCTGGTTCATGGCGCCCTTGGTCATGGAGTAGACGGCGAGCGCCGGGATCCCGATGAAGCTCACGACAGAGGGGACGTGCACGACGCTTCCGCCGCCGGCGACCGAGGCACGCCGGAGCAGCGGGTGCGCGAGCTGGCTGAGATGGAAGCACGACTCCAGGTTGGTCGCCATGATCCGCGCGTAGTCCTCGCCGGGTGCACTCCGCCCGTCTGCTTGAACAGCGATTGACCGGCGTTGTTCACGAGGATGTCGAGCTTGCCGCCGAGCGTGGCACCCACGGTGGAAATCAGCTCCTCGCGGTCGCCGGCGCACGGACGCGTCGCGGACGGAGGCGGTGACCTGCAGCCCCATCTCCTCCCACCGCCGGCGGCATGCCTCGAGCTCCGCCGGCGTTGCGTGAGCACGTGTGCACACGCGCCCCGAACCCCGCCAGCTCCTCCACGATCGCGTGCCTGCAAGCAGCAACAAACGTTGTTGCTAATGGACAGTGGACACAAACGTTGTAGATAACAGTCACACAGTGATGTGGTCGCATAGCGCACCCGATGCCCTTGCTGCCGCCGGTGACGAGCGCCGTGGCGCCCGCGAGGCTCCACCGCTCCTCCCTGCTCCTGCCGCCGGCCACCATCTTACTCCTGCTCCTCGGTGATGTTGCGGCCGGTGTTGCTAGGGCTATCCTAGTGTCCAAATGGAATGGGTGATGATAGAAGATGGTTACTCCACAGTGGTGCAGCACGTACTTATATATAGTGTGGTACTCGAGCCAGAACGCGTTGACCGTGTCTGTACAGTGCAACGTATGTAACCTAATATGTTCCAACCTCTATGTTCATAGTAATGATTGAGTTGCGAGTGCAGTTTTGGAAGTAAAAGAGAGGCATGATGCACAAAACTTTCCACTGTATTTTTTTTTGGTTGTTGAAGGGAAAAGCCCCGGCCTATATTATCAAATACCACAACATTTTACGCATTCGATACATCGGCATCAACACTGAAACAGTAAAAAACTCCAAGCTAAACCACTATGAAATGACTAGAATAAACATGCCCACTCCTCACTAAACATATAGACACCATCACCCACTTCTTCATCAGCAGAGACTTTGCTTCTGCAGGGATGGAATGTTGATCCAGAGATTCCCTGAATGAAAGGTTAGCTAGAATACTAAGAGGTCTTGAGGAGATAGACTTCAAATTTTCCAACCGCTCGAGCCATAAACTCCCCTTGCATCTCCTTTGGGCAAAAGAAGAGACCAGCTCTGAATAATCGCTGTTGCCTTCTGTAATAGACTACAACCATTTTTCCACCTCATATCCTGAAAGCATAGCCAGTTTGTCAGCTTCCAAAGTTCCCACAAGACAGCAGAACAAAACATATCACTAGCTACAAGGTGTTCTTCTTACTGATCTCTCTGTCCAGCACCTCAGACACACATCACGCCAAATTAAAGCTGTCTATAACTAACAGACAATAGAAGTAATAAAAGGTATATAAGAATAAAACTTTGGCTCTTTAATATATTCAGCATAGATTTCCATTCAACCAAAGAATTTTCTAAAAAAAAGAATTTTCTATAATAATTTGCAAATCTAAATCCGCTAATTGTTCTCTAATACCACCTGCTCCTGTTGCAATTTCCGATTTTGAAATGTTGCAAAGCCTGGGGTAGAAAAAAAGGGAGAAATACTGTGGTTACCGGATGAAATTTCATCTTCGAATAAACCACGTAATCGTAAGAAAGTAGGTTTTTTAGCGCGGGCCTAGCAAAAGACAAATCACCATATACTAGGCTCTCCAATTTCTTATATCGATTAAATGCCCTCACCCACACCCTCTCTCACTATATCAAGATTCCTGTGTAAAATGAGGTTGCCTTTGTGATCGAATAATGACATTGTGACCTACGTTAGTCATCGCGGTCTCGGGCCGGATTTGGACAGATACGGAGCACTGGACGAAGACGACTGCCGCCAGGTCCTGCCCAGCTGCCGGCCGTTGTGCTAGACTACTAATCGTGAGCTACAGCTGCAAGTTGACTAATTCTGATACCAGAGGACAAAATGCAATTTAATTTTGTGCACAACTTTTTGGGGTTAGGGATGAGATGTTGGTTGAGTTTTTGCAGGTTGCACAGTCCAATTGAGATGTGTTGGATGTGAATGTTTGGACCACAATATGGTTAACTTGTAGCACACCCTTAATCATATCCCATCTGGAATAAAAAAAAATTGAGCCGAATATTCCCTAGTTTGTACACACCATCACTGAAAATGTCTGCAGTTACCTAACTATATATGAATAACTGAGGTCAACTGATTTTCTAAATTTTGACTCATTTACAGCCAAACCAATAAATGCCAATAGCTAGCTGCAGCGAATTATCTGTACCGGTTTACATGTCATACATAATAAAACACATGTTTGTGATCATATACATCACACTATTAGGTTCAAGCACCTTTGTGTTGCGACCAAAAGTAGTCCCTAGGCAGCCAAACAAAGGGAACTTCTTTGTAGGATTTTTTCCTAAAAGTAACTCCTTGAGGGACTTTTTTCCGAAAAAAAATCCTTTTGGAAACAAACAGTGCCTTATTCACTGAGGCCAGGTCATATCTCCATTTTATTTTCTGAAGAATCATGTACTATTGACTTTACTAAGTTAGTGGTGGATGTGCTAAGGTCGATGTGCCTTATACATGATTATTGCAGCAGTCTACAGTTGCATATATGTATACTACCATCCATCTATGGAAGAAAATGCATGCATCAGATGTTGAAAATGTGACAGACGATTTCTGATAGTTTTATATTTTCTTTTTAGTGTAAGTACATGCTTAACAAACTGTTTATTTGCTTGAGATTGAAGGTACGACATGGCCAGCGACTACATTATTGGGTTGACCAATCTCAGTGTGCCGTCAATATCTTTTCAGTTTCTCAGTTTGAGATACTGCAAATAAACTTCCATCTGGCCATTTGAGCTAGATGACAAAAGTTTACAAATATAAAATGTACCATTGACCTAAGCCACCCATTTGATTGCCCAGTGTCAACAAAGGTATCGCAAATAATGAGTCTCATGTTCAATTTTTTGCTATCTGATCTTTAGATTCATGCACACATAGTGTGTCGGCAAGAAGACTCGAGTATAGCAGAAATATAAACAAGTAACTAACATGATATAAAAAAGGAACTAACATGGTAGAGGGATTTGCTCGACCGTCACTATCTTCAGTAAACATTTTTGTGCACATTTTTTTTATTGTTAGGGAATAGTGGTTGGTTTGCAGCACGCACCAATTGTGTTTGTGCATAGCATCACTGGAAATGTCTACAGATACCTACCCAAATTTGCTTATATAAATTAATGAAGACCCTGTTTGGATAGTACTAATGGATCCAAACGGATCTGCTAACAACCTGTTAAATATTAGATGGAGGGTTTATAACGAGTATCAGTTCTATTAGTAGGTTTGTAGTTACTAATAAGCGCTAATAGTTTATATTTCCCTTCAACTCACTATCCAACTACCTATTAGCAGCTATTAGAAGGTGGTTCCAAACACTCAGCTACTAATAGATCCGAACAGTTCTGAAGTAACTAAGATAAACTAATTTTCTAAATTTTATCTTATTTGGAGCTACTCCCTCTGTCCCTTTTTAGATGTCGTTTTGGAGTGCGTGCGGTCAAACTTTCTCAACTTTGACTAGGTTTGTAGAAAATACGTGCAACATTTATATATCCAGATAAATTTATTAAAAAACTAGACGTAAAGATCTTTTCAATGATACTAATTACTTAGCATAAATATTTATATATTTTAATATATAATTGCCGGCAGTTTAAAAACGTTGACTTCTCGGGAAGCGAGAATGACATCTATTTAGGGACGGAGGGAGTAGTAAAAAGTGACACAAATCCAATTTAAACCCTTTGCCTGCAAAGCTAAAAAAATAAGTACTTTCTTAAAATGTTTGTTGATAGTTTCAAAAACATTTTGGAAGGGTTAGTTTGCTTGAGAAAGAACATCTGCGTTCTTTTGTTCACAAATAAAAAGCCTGTAGCTCTGAGATATTCTTCATCATATTAATTACTGAATGAGACCTGGTCATAGCTCTGAAAAAATAATGTACTATTGACTTTACTAAGTTATGGTGGATATGCTAATGTCATTGTGCAAAGCAACTAACTCTATCATGATCGAATGCACCAGTCTACAGTAGTTCATATATATTTTTCCAATCACCCAAGGACGAAATGAAGCATGAGACATTGAAATCTGAGAAAAGATTTCTAATGGTTTTATATTTTCTATCAGTGTATATGATTAGCAAATTGTTTTCCATGAGAACGAGATGTGGCCAGCGACTACGTGAGATACACGAATCTTGGTGTGCCGTCAATATCTCTTCAATTTCTCAGTTTGAGATACTCAAAAGAAAGTTGCATCTGACCATTTCGGCTAGATGATTAAAAAAATTACAAAAATTAAATTTGCCATTGACCTAAGCCGCCCATTGACTGTCCAGTGTCAACGTATCGCAAATAATGAATCTCATATACATAATTTTTTTTGTTATCTAGGCATCAATTTCATGCACATAATGTGTGTTGAATAGTATGTCGGCAAGAAGACTCCAGTATTATAAATATAAATGTAAGAAGACTCAAGTATTATAAATGTAAACAAGGAATAACGCTCTAATATAATATATCTATGATCAAAGAACTATGTAAGTGGAACATGGCAGAGGATTTGTTCGACCTTCACTATCTTTGGGTGCATTCATCGTTGCATCAAGAATTTTGACCTACACATATATATGGATATATTTATGTGGTGTGTTGTCCCTGTGAGAGGCTGCTAACAACTAGATTAGCTGTTATAGGTTAACTCCCATGAGCATGATTTGGTTAGCTCACAAGTCACAAAACTGATACTATTTAATCTGATACAGATTGTCTAGTGAAGGGATTGTAGTTAACTCCCATATGTATATATATTATCGTTGCATCAGGAAATTGACCTGCATATATGGATATATCTAAGTGGTGTGGCTGCTAATAACTAGAGAGGCTGTTAGTTAATGACTACCATGACCATGATTAGGGTAATTACAATTTTTAAGTCGGATACTAATCTGATACAGATGGCCTATAGAGACGGATACTGGCGTATATTACTCATTGTAAGAGATACGGTATGCAGATACACGCAATCTTTTTTTTCTGTAACATACAAGCTCGGAGTAGTGGTGATCACGTGCAAGGAGATGCAGCTGAGATTTTATTTCTGAAGAACAAATGGAAGTCAAATGACGTTCGAATGCGAACGATGCAAGTCAACACAAAATATTGTTCCTTGTTTGCTGTTAAGTCAAAACCAGACTTATATTCTGTTCTCTTAGTACATATAAGTGAACCTAGTCATCCAAGAAAGATAATTTTGGCTGGCTCAATGGGAACAGCACAAAAATAGTTCGATGTTACGTTCCCTATATGGTTGCAAAGGCTAATGTAACAATTCTTTTCTTTTCCTATAACCAAGAGGTACCATATTAATGTGTTATGAGCTAGGAAAAACAGGAGCCACTAGATGCAGGAGAACATATGAGTTCTTAATTTGTTGAGTGAAACATTTTACACACAATACCAGTTTTTCTGAAGACCCAATTTGAAGATACATTTTCAACTTATGTTGCATATAACAAAACAAATTCAAAGTGCTAGTGGTGCGTCTAGTGCACAAGTATTTATTACAACATGACTAGTCAAATATTACATATAACTTTTATCTCCAAAATAAATTAGCTCTTACTAATTTATATACAAATAAAGGCAATAAATGATTGAAAACGACATTAGCTATGTTTGAAGCAAAATGGTTGTCTGTTATCCAGCAACCAACGACCTCCCGGCCAGTAAGCAAAATCGTCATGCATGCCATCCGTTTCCTTTGTTAATTTCACTAGCAAAAAAGTTTGGCAATATATAAATTGATTTTTACGTACTGGCACTAGTTTTAGACCACCAGTATGAAAGGCCAGTCAAAACGGTGTCTTTCCATTAATTAGTAGTGACCATACTGTCAATATAAATACAATTTTCACTGCTACTTTGGTTAAGTCATGCACCTATGTAACTTAAGTTCTGCTAGCAGTTCTCTTAAGTTATGGCTATTCAAAAAAGCAATGTAAACAAAATGAAAATAACTCTTTAAACCAAGGCAAGACCCACCCAAGAATCCTTTGGGACATGTGAATCCTTCCTTATAATCCCACCACACACAAGTATATACTAATTATAGGAATACGAGAATCATTCATAAGCATACTGCCGCTAGAAATCATTTTCAAAGTTTGTTGATTTAAGCAACCTGGAAAATCATATTTGGCAACATAAATTAAAAGATTTAAGTATAAATTTGCATGATGAACGTTACAAGTGGACTAACAATCAATCAAGCTAAGCTATGGTGCGGCCGCCGTCGATGCAGATGACTTGGCCGGTCATGTAGGACGCCGCCGGCATGCAGAGGAAGGCCACCATCGACGCCACCTCCTCCGGCTCGCCGATCCGCCCCATGGGCAGCCGTGCCATCTCGTTCTTCACCAGCTCGGGTCTATCGTCTTCTGCAAAAATTTATCACCACATGAGTTTTTTTTTTTTTTTTTTTAGGAAAAATCACCACACCACATGAGGTCATTTTTTTTAGAGGTCATATATATCCATGATTCTAGCTTTGAACTTATTAAAAGATTGATATGCAATATGTAGGTTACAGGTACGGCAGCTGATAACTGAGGTTAGATAGGGAAGCTTACATCAGCACTGATATCAGTCCGGATGCCACCCGGCGCGACGCAGTTGACACGGATGCCGTCGCCGGCCCACTTAGTGGCGAGGCTGCGTGTCAGCTGGTTCATGGCGCCCTTGGTCATGGAATAGACGGCGAGCGCCGGGAGCCCAATGAAGCCAGCGATAGAGGAGATGTGCACGACGCTGCCGCCGCTGGTGCGCATCAGCGGGTGTGCGAGCTGGCTAAGGTGGAAGCACGACTCGATGTTGGTCGCCATGATCCGGCGTAGTCCTCGCCGGTGCACTCCAGCGTGTGTTTGAACAGTGACTGTCCCGCGTTGTTCACGAGGATGTCGAGCTTGCCGCCCGGTGGTGGCATAACGGTTGCCATGAGCTCCCGCGCGGTCGCCACGCATGGAAACGTCGCAGACGGAGACGGTGACCTCCAGCCCCTTCTCCTCCCACCGCCAGCGGCACTCCTCCAGCTCCGCCGGCGTTGCGTGAGCACGTGTGCACCGGCGCCGAAACCGGCGAGATCCTCCACGATCGCGTGGCTGCCATGAATGTTAATGTAATGTGAGTGGTGAACTCGTACAAACGTAGTCGTGTAGCATCAAGTGATTATCGAAGAACGTAATGTACCCAATGCCCTTGCTGCCGCCGGTGACGAGTGCCGTCGCGCCGGCGAGGTTCCATCGCTCCGCCCTGCTCATGCACGCAGCCACCATCTTTTTGTTTCTCTGTGTGAAAGATCGATCAGAATTAGCTAGTGTGATGGTGGATGGATGAAGATTTGTAGATTGCAAATGGGAGGGATGAGATGCTACTCCACATCCATGCAGCATGTATTTATAGTGAATGTACACTCGCGCACTAACCAGAGATGCGCTGACTTTGAATAAATTAGTGTAAGACAATGTTTTGGTTGGTCATCTGACGGCCGGATTTGGACAGATACGGCACAAGAAGACGGCCGCCCAACCACTGCTGGTTTATACCAAGCACCCGTCCAGCGATCAAACAAAATATTTATGAAGTTCTAAATTACACACTGCCGTTGAACCTGTCAAGCATACGTGACGAACTGTCTGAATTCTCGCCCCGCTCTTTGGCATCTCGCCTAATAATGAGCGAAGCCGTGTAACAAACTTCTTTTTCCCTTAAAACAATACACGCACATGCGTGATTTCCAAAAAAAAAAAAATTGTCTGAATTCGTTGACCTGAACATCCATTTCATGCGGAGTTTTAAAATCACATTATGAAGACAAAAAAAAAGAAAAAAAAAAACGTGACAACTTCAAACACACTTATCAAACAAGACTTTGAAGTGAGAATACAAAGTATGTAGAGAAAAAAATAAACAAAAGCCCAAGATAAAACACACCCCGTGGTAGGGCCAGGGGGGCCGGCCCAAGAAGAACCCACGACCGGCAAGGGGCCCCCCGGCCCCTGGCACACACGCCCTCTCTCCGCCGCCGCCGCCTTACCGTGATTTCTTTCGTTAATTAAAGTAAGAGTTTACTTAGGATAAGATTAGGATTTTTTTGGTGTGAAGGACATACACTGCTACACATGGGTTCTATAGGGGCGGCTGGTAAGCCTCTGTAGGGGCGGTTTTGCCGGCCGCCCCTAGAGGGCCACGACAGGCAAGGGGGCCCCCTGGCCCTGGCACACACGCCCTCTCTCCGCCGCCGCCGCCTTACCGTGATTTCTTCGTTAATTAAAGTAAGAGTTTACTTAGGATAAGATTAGGATTTTTGGTGTGAAGGACATACACGCTACACATGGGTTCTATAGGGGCGGCTGGTAAGCCTCTGAGGGGCGGTTTTGCCGGCCGCCCCTAACTTCCCCGTTCCTACTGATTGGAATCACGGTAGGGGCGGCTCGTGATACAACCGCCTCTCTTGTATGAGCCGCCCCTACGGTGAATTTCAGAAAATCGCGTTTTCAAAATTTAAAAAAATACTAAAACATTTTTATTTAATCGGGGAGGCCCCCACCGGTCAGCCACACATCATCCCATGTCTCCATCTTTTTTCAGAGTTTTTCGCAATTGTTGCAGTTATGGGTTTCGAACCCAAGACCTCTCGCTTCGGCGCGGAGAGTCACCACCACTGCGCTACACATGTCTTTGTGTTTATATTCCATTCGGGATCCCCACATATTATACAAATCCGAAAGTGTAAATTGACTATTTGAGGACCTAAATGGATTCAAAGTAAAAAGTGGTCAACTACAAACTTTCATAACTTTTCGAGGTCTACATTTCATATGTAGGAAGTTTTTTTTCATCCGAGGTCGTTTACTTAAATTTGAATTTCAAATTTGAGACATTTGAACACGACTTTTGCATGACTAGATGATTTCAAAGTAAAAAGTGGTCAACTACAAACTTTCATAACTTTTCGAGATCTACATTTCATATGTAGGAAGTTTTTTCATCCGAGGTCGTTTACGAAATTTGAATTTCAAATTTGAGACATTTGAACACGACTTTTGCATGACAAGATGAGTTCAGAGTAAAAAGTGGTCAACTATAAACTTTCATAACTTTTCGAGATCTACATTTCATATGTAGGAAGTTTTTTTTTCATCCGAGGTCGTTTATTTAAATTTGAATTTCAAATTTGAGACATTTGAACACCGACTTTTGCATGACTAGATGATTTCAAAGTAAAAAGTGGTCAACTACAAAATTTCATAACTTTTCGAGATCTACATTTCATATGTAGAAAGTTTTTCCATCCGAGGTCGTTTACTTAATTTTTAATTTTTAGTGTCTCATTTCCTTTCCTATAACCAAGAGGTACCATATTACTGTGATATGAGCTAGGAAAAACAGGAGCCACTAGATGCAGGAGAACATATCAGTTCTTTGTTGAGTGAAACATTTTACACACAATACCAGTTTTTCTGAACACCCAATTTGAAGATACATTTTCAACTTATGTTGCATATAACAAAACAAATTCAAGTGCTAGTGGTGCGTCTAGTGCACAAGTATTTATTACAACATGACTAGTCAAAGATTACATATAACTTTTATCTCCAAAATAAATTATTTAAAACTAATTTATATACAAATAAAGGCAATAAATGAATGGAAACGACATCAGTTATGTTTGAAGCATAATGGTTGCCTGTTATATCCAGCAACCAACGACCTCCCGGCCAGTAAGGTTCTACTTCAACCTTAGCCGAACTCAACAAAGTAAATCGTCCTGCCATCCGTTTCCTTTGTTAATTTCATTAGCACAAAATTTGGCAATATATAAATTGATTTTTACGTACTGGCACTAGTTTTAGACCACCAGTATGAAAGGCCAGTCAAATTATTGGTGTCTTTTCATTAATTAGTAGTGAGCATACTGTCAATATAAATACAATTTTCACTGCTACTTTTTGGTTATGTCATGCACCTATGTAACTTAATTTCCGCTAGCAGTTCTCTTAAGTTATGTCTATTCAAAAAAAAACAATGTAAACAAAATGTAAATAACCCTTTAAACCTAGGCCAGACCCACTCAAGAACCCTTGGGGACATGTGAATCCTTCCTTATGGGTGTGATTCATTTCCCGGAACAAGCTGAGCCGGGATGAGAGGGCAGTGCAGGCCAGTTTTGGCCTAGCCCAAACCAAACAACTTGTGTTTGGTTGCCAAAAAGAAAGTTGTACAGGATGAGTATCAGTTTGTTTGGTTGCACGCATGCACCAATAAAATTCATGAACATGTGCACTGGTGTTTTTTTGGTTGCACCATGCACCAGTTTGGTGAATCATAGCCTGTCACCTTACCACCTTCTTTGGTGACCTTACCACCATCATTCTCACTCTCTCAAACACAACTTTGCATGCACCAAAGATTGCACAATTGAAAACATGAAATGTTTAGCCTCAGATTACATTGTGTGCTACATCGACTTGACCTTGGAGCATAAGCTAAATTAAGAGGGTGATTAGTTGCCAGAAAGAAAGGTGCATAGGATAAAACTGTAGTAGATGAAGATTGTTAAGTCCAAAAGTTCACAGTACCTCACAAGGCACAAGTTTGTGACTATATACGGCACAATATTATGTTCAAGGACCTTTCACTATGGGAAACTCAGCCTTTGCCGAGGGTACAGTGTTTTGCCGAGCGCCCAAGCAACTGGCTCTCGGCCAAGAGTTCAATCGGGCAGTACTCAGCAAAAGAAGTCGTAACCGCCATCATTTACAACGGTGAGTAACGGCTACTTTTTTTTGCCGACGGTTCAAGTGGGTACTCGGCAATGGCTTTGCCGAGCGTTGGTCCTTTCGGTGCTCGGCATAGGACCTCTGCCGTGGAAACTTTCCCGGGATCTCCTATGCCAAGCACCGTGCTCGGCAAAGCCTTCGCCGACGGTTAAAATGACTTTGCCGAGCACAACCAGCGCTCAGCAAAGGACCTGTCTCCTGTAGTGTTTGTGTTGCGACCAAAAGTAGTCCCTAGGCAACCAAACAAAGGGGACTTCTTTGTAGGATTTTTTTCCTAAAAGTAACTCCTTGAGGGACTTTTTTCCAAAAAAATCCTTTTGGAAACAAACAGTGCATTATTCACTTATGCCAGGTCATATCTCCATTTTATTTTATTCTGAAAAAATCATGTACTATTGACTTTACTAAGTTAGTGGTGTATATGCTAAGGTCAATGTGCAATGCAACTAATACATGATGAATGCATCATTCTACAGTTGCATATATGTATACTACCATCCATCTATGGAACAAATGCATGCATCAGATGTTGAAAAGTAAGAGACGATTTCTGATAGTATTTTCTTTTAGTGTACATGCTTAACAAACTGTTTATTTGCTTGAAAGCGTACGACATGGCCAGCGACTACATTATTGGGTTGACCAATCTCGGTGTGCCGTCAATATCTTTTCAGTGTTTCAGATTGAGATACTGCAAATAAAGTTCCATCTGGCCATTTGAGCTAGATGACAAATGTTTACAAATATCAAATGTACCATTGACCTAAGCCGCCCATTTGATTGTCCAGTGTCAACAAGGTATCTCAAACAATGAGTCTCATGTATAATTTTTTTGCTATCTGAGCATTAGATTCATGCATACATAGTGTGTCGGCAAGAAGACTCTATTATAACAGAAGTATAAACAAGTCACACACTATTAGAATATAAATATAAAAAAAAAAAGGAACTAACATGGCAGAGGGATTTGCTCGACCGTCACTATCTTCATTGAAACATTTTTGTGCACAGTTTTTTATTGTTAGGGAATAGTGGTTGGTTTGCAGCACGCACTCCAATTGTAGCACTCTAATGGATCCAAACAGATCTGCTAACAACCGGTTAAATATTAGATGAAGGGTTTCTAACGAGTATCAGTTCTATTAGTAGGTTTGTAGTTACTAATAAGCGCTAATAGTTTATATTTCCCTTCAACTCACTACCCAACTACTCAGCTACTAATAGATCCAAACAGTTCTGAAGTAACTAAGATAAACTAATTTTCTAAATTTTATCTCATTTAGAGCTAGTAAAAAGTGACACAAATCCAATTTATACCCTTTGCCTTCAAAGCTAAAAAAATAAGTACTTTCTTAAAATGTTTGTTGATAGTTTCGAAAATATTTTGGAAGGGTTAGTTTGCTTGAGAAAGCACATGTGTGTTCTTTTGTTCACAAATAAAATCCAGTAGCGCTGAGATATTCTTCATCATATTAATTACTGAATGAAACCTGGTGATAGCTCTGAAAAAAAAATGTACTATTGACTCCACTAAATTATGGTGGATATGCTAAGTCAACGTGCAATGGAACTAATTCATGATCGAATGCACCAGTCTACAGTTCATATATACCAATCACCCAAGGACGAAATGAAGCATCAGACGTTGAAATCTGAGAAAAGATTTCTAATGGTTTTATATTTTCTATCAGCGTATATGATTAACAAACTGTTTTGCATGAACGAGATGGCCAGCGACTACGTTAGATACAAGAATCTTGTGTGCCGTCAATATCTCTTCTGTTTCTCAGTTTGAGATACTCAAAAAGAAAGTTGCATCTGACCATTTGGGCTAGATGATAAAAAAATTACAACAAATAAATTTGCCATTGACCTAGGCCGCCCATTGACTGTCCAGTGTCAAGGTATCCCGAATAATGAATCTCATGTACATAATTTTTTTTGTTATCTGGGCATCAAATTCATGCACATAATGTGTGTTGAATAGTATGTCGGCAAGAAGGCTCCAGTATTATAAATATAAATGTAAGAAGACTCCAGTATTATAAATGTAAACAAGGAATAACGCTCTAATATAATATACATATTGTCAAAGAACTATGTAAGAGGAACATGGCAGGGGATTTGCTCGACCGTCACTATCTTTGGGTGCATTCATCGTTGCATCAATAAATTTGACCTACACATATATGGATATATATTTATCCCTGTGAGAGGCTGCTAACAACTAGATTAGCTGTTTTAGGTTAACTCCCATGAGCATGATTTGGTTAGCTCACAAGTCACAAAACTGATACTATTTAATCTGATACAGATTGTCTAGTGACGGGATTGTAGTTAACTCCCATGACCCTGATTTGGTTGCATCAGGAAATTGACCTGCATATATGGATATATCTAAGTGGCGTGGCTGCTAATAACTAGAGCGGCTGTTATAGTTAACTCCCATGACCCTGATTAGGGTAGGTCACAATTTTTAAATCGGATACTAATCTGATGCAGATGGCCTATACTAGAGGCGGGATACTTGCGTATATTATATACTCATTGTAAGAGATACGGTATGCAGGTACACGCAATCTTTTTCTGTAACATACAAGCACGGAGTAGTGGTGATCACGTCACGTGCAAGGAGATGCAGCTGGGATTTTTTTCTGAAGAACAAATGAAAGTCAAATGACGTCGAATGTGCGTATGTCAGCAAACGATGCAAGTCAACACAAAATAATGTGTACAGTATGTTCCTTGTTTGCTGTTAAGTCAAACCCAGAAAAATATATTCTGTTCTCTTGTTACAGTGAACCTAGTCATCCAGACTAGGTAACAATTCTTTTCTTTTCCTATAACCAAGAGCCGCAAGAGGTACCATATTACTATGATAAGAGCAAGGAAAAACAAACAGGAGCCACTAGCTGCAGGAGAACATACGAGTTCTTTGTTGAGTAAAACATTTTACACACAATACCAGTTTTTCTGAACACCCAATTTGAAGATACATCTTCAACTTATGTTGCATATGACAAAACAAATTCAAGTGCTCGGCAAAGTCGGCTGTAAATACCGTCAGTTACAATGGCCGTTAACGGTCACTTTTCTTCACCGACTCGCGACAACGGATACTCAGCAAAGCCTTTGCCGAGAGTTCTCGTCGACGGTGCTTGGCATAGGACCTCTGCCGTGAAAAATTTCCCCGTCGGTTCTATGCCGAGCACGGTGCTCGGCAAAGTCTTCGCCGACGGCTATATGGGCTTTGCCGACACACCAAGCGCCGGCAAAGGACCTGTTTCCTGCAGTGAGTGGTGCGTCTAGTGCACATGTATTTATTACAACATGACTAGTCAAAGATTACATATAACTTTTATCTCCAAAATAAATTAGTTCTATCTAATTTATATACAAATAAAGGCAATAAATGAATGAAAACGACATTAGTTATGTTTGAAGCATAATGGTTGTCTGTTATCCAGCAACCAACGACCTCAACCTTAGCCGAACTCAACAATGTAAATCGTGATGCCATCCGTTACCTTTATTAATTTCACTAGCACAAAATTTGGCAATATATAAATTGATTTTTTTTCAAAGTTTTGTTGATTTAAGCGACCTGGAAAATCATATTTGGGAACATAAATTAAAAAGATTTAATTACAAAGTTGTAGAACCCATTGTTTTTCTTCATCTACGCTCGCTCATTATATTTCATTTGAGAATTGTTTTTTCGCCATCACAAATCAAATCATTCCCTTGAGAATTGTTATTTACACACAAGAAAAAATATCGAGGGTATATTTCATATGGATTCAATGGAAATACAAATCACAACGAGAATACCAACATCAGCACAATGCACGCTAATGTGCATACATGATGAACGTTACAAGTGGACTAGGAATCAATCAAGCTAAGCTATGGTGCGGCCGCCGTCGATGCAGATGACTTGGCCGGTCATGTAGGACGCCGTCGGCATGCAGAGGAAGGCAACCATCGACGCCACCTCCTCCGGCTCGCCGATCCGCCCCATGGGCAGCCGTGCCATCTCGTTCTTCACCAGCTCCGGGTCTATCGTCTTCTGCAAAAATTAATCAGCACATGAGTTTTTCTTTTTAGGAAAAATCACCACATGAGATCATATATAACCATATAATAAAAAGATTCTAGATTTGAACTTATTAAAAGATCAATAGGCAATATGTAGGTTACAGGTTTGGCTGCTGATAACAGAGGTTAGATAGGGAAGCTTACATCAGCACTGATATCAGTCCGGATGCCACCCGGCGCGACGCAGTTGACACGGATGCCGTCGCCGGCCCACTCAGTGGCGAGGCTGCGTGTGAGCTGGTTCATGGCGCCCTTGGACATGGAGTAGACGGCGAGCGCCGGGAGCCCGATGAAGCCAGCGATAGAAGAGATGTGCACGACACTGCCGCCGCTGGTGCGCATCAGCGGGTGTGCGAGCTGGCTGAGGTGGAAGCACGACTCGATGTTGGTCGCCATGATCCGGGCGTAGTCCTCGCCGGTGCACTCCAGCGTGTGTTTGAACAGTGACTGCCCCGCGTTGTTCACGAGAATATCGAGCTTGCCGCCGAAGGTGGCCGCAACGGTGGCCATGAGCTCCTCGCGGTCACCGCGCACGGACACGTCGCAGACGGAGACGGTGACCTCCAGCCCCTTCTCCTCCCACCGCCGGCGACATGCCTCCAGCTCCGCAGCGTTGCGTGAGCACGTGTGCACACGCGCGCCGAATCCGGCGAGCTCCTCCACGATCGCGTGCCTGCCATGAATGTTAATGTAATATGAGTGGTTAACTCGTACAAACGAAGTCGTGTAGCATCAAGTGATTATCAGAGAACGTAATGTACCCAATGCCCTTGCTGCCGCCGGTGACGAGCGTCGTCATGCCGGCGAGGTTCCATCGCTCCGCCCTGCTCATACATGCAGCCACCATCTTTTTGTTTCTCTGTGTGAAAGATCGATCAGAATTTGCTAGTGTGATGGTGGATGGATGAAGATTTGTAGATTGCAAATGGGATGGACGAGATGCTACTCGACATCCATGAAGCATGTATTTATAGTGAATGTACACTCGCGCACTAACCAGAGCTGCGCTGACTTTGAATAAATTAGTGTAAGACAATGTTTTGGTTGGTCATCTGACGGCCGGATTTGGACAGATACGGCACAAGAAGACGGCCGCCCAACCACTGCTGGTTTATACCAAGCACCCGTCCAGCGATCAAACAAAATATTTATGAAGTTCTAAATTACACACTGCCGTTGAACCTGTCAAGCATACGTGACGAACTGTCTGAATTCTCGCCCCGCTCTTTGGCATCTCGCCTAATAATGAGCGAAGGCGTGTAACGAACTTCTTTTTCCCTTAAAGCAATACACGCACATGCATGATTTCCAAAAAAAAAAATTGTCTGAATTCGTTGACCTGAACATATCCATTTCATGTGGAGTTTTAAAATCACATTATGAAGACAAAAAAAAAAGAAAAAGAAAAAAGAGACAACTTCAAACAGACTTATCAAACAAGACGTTGAAGTGAGTATACAAAGTATGTAGAGAAAAAAATGAACAAAAGCCCAAGATAAAACACACCCCACGTGGTAGGGCCTAGAGGGGCCGGCCCAAAGGGGCCACGGCCGGCAAGGGGGGGCGCCCCCTGGCCCCGGCGCACACACCCTCTCTCCGCCGCCGCCGCCTTTGCGCGATTTCTTTGGTAATTAAAGTAAGAGTTTAGTTAGGATAAGATTAGGGTTTTTGGTGTAAAGGTATTCCAATCTATATGGAAACCTAGAGAGATTGCTTCGATACAAGTCTCATAGGAGGGCTAAATAAACAAGAAGGATGTAATCCGTTGGGGACAAGCAATAAAGAAGTATTTTCCATGCCCTAGCCCCGAGCCACGCAGCCCCCGGCCTCGCGCCACAAGACGCGCCCGCCACCACACAAGGCGTGAGGGCGGTGTCGCCACCCCCTCGCCGTCGTGGCTGTGACAAGCGGGTATCTAGAGGCCACATCGATCCACCCACCACCATGGACGCAGACTTCAAGAAACCTGGCTGGAATTGCTCGCCGGGAAGTTCGACAAGAACACTACCCGCCTCGACACTCTCGTCGATCAGGTCTCCATCGTCTTGGGCACCAATCCGGGCGGAAGAATGCAAGCACAAGTCGGTGGCAGCCCCGGAGTTACGTGTCGGGGCAGCCATGGAGGAGTCGGCTTCACCTTCCTCAAGAATGCCAAGGATAACGCCAAGACCGCCGACACAACCGCATTGGTAGCTGAGGTCGAGGCCAATCTGGCCTCCATCCTTGGCGCACCGGTGCCGGCCACGGTGCCTCCCATGGCGGCGCCCGCCCCACCCCGGGCTCGCTTCAGATTTGTTTTCAGGACTCACTCCTCGCCTACACAAGCTCTCGTTCGCGACGCATTTAAGGCAAGGAGGATCCCCTGCCCATGCTGAACCGATGTAAACAATTCTTCAGAGGGCAAGGTACGCAATGTGAAACCTATATGAATAGATTTGTCTTGAAAAATAGTTTCATAAAAGTATACATATAGATAAATATTTTTATAATAACAAGAGGTGAAAATTATGTTTTGGAGACTGCCGCTGTCCTAAACGTCATTCTTTTGGGGTATGGAGGTAGTATAGATTACATGCCCACACCCACACCCTCCCTCTATATCTATATATAAAGATACTACTTCCTGGATAAAATTTGGTTGCCTTTGTGATTGAATAATGACATTGTGACCTATGTTAGTCGTCGCTGTCTCCGTCCGGATTTGGACAGATGAGCACTGGACGAAGACGACTACCGCCAGGTCCTGCCCAGCTGCCGGCCGTTGTGCTAGACTACTAATCGTGACCGGCCACAGCTGCAAGTTGTCTAATTCTGATAACAGAGGACAAAATGCAATTTAATTTTGTGCACAACTTTTTTGGGGTTAGGGAAGAGATGTTGGTTGAGTTTTTGCAGGTTGCACGGTCCAATTGAGATGTGTTGGTTGTGAATCTTTGGACCACAATATGGTTAACTTGTAGCACACACTTAATCATATCCCATCTGGAATAAAAAAAAATTGAGCCGAATATTCCCTAGTTTGTACACGCCATCACTGAAAATGTCTGCAGTTACCTAACTATATATGAAGTAACTGAGGTCAACTGATTTTCCAAATTTTAACTCATTTACAGCCAAACCAACACTACTAACGAAATCATTTTACAAGACACAGGCCAATCTTTTCCATGGCGGGCGTTGAGTTTGCCTGTTATAGTTAACGACCCGATTAACCGTGGCGGGCATTTTTTTATTTTCCGTGACCGGCACTTTTGCCCGTCATGGAAAATCGATTAACTGTGTCTGGTAACTTTAAAACGACCGCCACGGATAATATCTAGTTTCTGTGGAGGACATCCTTACGTGCCCGTCATGGAGAATCGTTAAGGCCCAATAAGCCCAGTAGACTTGATAATTGTCATTCTTATATAAATACAAAGTGTTAGGGTTTCCAACTCACTTTCTCCTCTCCCCATCCTCAGCAACGGTGGCTCTGTCTCGCACACTCGTCACTTGTGCGAATCGCCTACGCCGCGCGGTGCCCCAAAGCTAGACGACATGCACCCCTAGGCCTACCCCTCCATCCACTCTACCCTCGCAGGCCTTTTCCCCGGCGGAGTCGTCGAATATCCTTGCGGCCAGAAGGTTCATGGCGAGTGTGCACGCCGATTCCCCAACCACAAGACCGAGCAAAGACGTTCGAGAGAGGCACAACACGGTCATCGGGTTAGCCCCTTCGCCGTTGTCTCCCTCTCTTCCTCTCTCATCCCTCTCTCTTCCCCACTCTTCCCTTTTTCTACAGATCCTGCGAGCAGGTGCTAGCTGACGGCAGATCCGGCGAGAGAAGGTCCACGGCGGCAGATCGGAGGTCAAGATCGGGCAACGGCGGCACAAATCCAGCCATGGCGGCAGAGGCCTGGAACCCTAGGCGCGGGTGGAGCTAGCAGCAGCGCCCGAACCGTAGGCATGCGGATCTAGCCCCGACACGCGGCGGATCCGGGCGGTGGCGAGGGGTCTACCACGGCCGGAGCTGCGATGGATCGAGGCTACGGCGGTGGATCGACTGGCGACAGCGCGATCCAGATCTGGTGGAGGCGGGCTACCAGGCTCGGTGGGTTTTTTTATTTCCTAATTTTTTATCCGTGCCGGGCGTCCTAATGAGCCCGCCACGGTTAATCGATTAACCGTGGCGGGCACTCTAGACCGCCACGTCCGTGACCTTGCATGGGTGACGGGCTCTAATACCCGCCACGCAAAATCAAAATCGCCCGTCACACAAAATCATTTCGTTAGTAGTGCAATAAATGCCAGTAGCTAGCTGCAACGAATTATTTGTACCAGTTTATGTGTCATACATAATAAAACACATGTTTGTGACTATATACGGCACAATATTAGGCTCAAGGACCTTTGTGTTGCGACCAAAAGAAGTCCCTAGGCAACCAAACAAGGGAGACTTCTTTTTAGGATTTTTTTTTCCTAAAAAGTAACTCCTTGAGGGACTTTTTCCAAAAATCCTTTTGGAAACAAACAGTGCCTCATTCACTTAGGCCAGGTCATATCTCCATTTTATTTTATTCTGAAAAATCATGTACATTATTGGGTTGACTAATCTCGGTGTGCCGTCAATATCTTTTCAGTTTCTCAGTTTGAGATACTGCAAATAAAGTTACATCTTGCTATTTGAGTCTCACGTATCAAATGTCAAATGTACCATTGACTTAAGCCGCCCTCCAGTGTCATTGACTTAAGCCGCCCTCCAGTGTCAGCAAGGTATCGCAAATAATGAGTCTCATGTATAATTTTTTGCTATCTGAGCATTAGATTCATGCATACATAGTGTGTCGGCAAGAAGACTGTATTATAACAGAAATATAAACAAGTCACCCACTAATATAATATAAATATAAAAAGGAACTAATATGACAGAGGGATTTGCTCGACCGTCACTATCTTCAGTGGAACACTTTTGCGCACATTTTTTTATTGTTAGGGAAAGTGGTTGGTTTGCAGCACGGACTCTCATAGCATCACTGGAATTGAGCCCGAGAATTCCCTTGTGTTTGTACATAGCATCACTGGAAATGTCTACAGATACCTAACCAAATTTGCTTATATAAATTAATGAAGACCCTGTTTGGATAGTACTAATGCATCCAAACAGATCCGCAAATAACCTGTTAATTATTAGATGGAGGGTTTCTAACGAGTATCAGTTCTATTAGTTGGTTTGTAGTTACTAATAAGCGCTAATAGTTTATACTTCCGTTCAACTCACTATCCAACTGCCTATTAGCAGCTATTAGAAGGTGGTTCCAAACACTCAGCTACTAATAGATCAAAACAGTTCTGAAGTAACTAAGATAAACTAATTTACTAAATTTTATCTCATTCAGAGCTAGCAAAAAGTGACACAAATTCAATTTAAACCCTTTGCCTTCAAAGCTAAAAAAATAAGTACTTTCTTAAAATGTTTGTTGATTGTTTCAAAAACATTTTGGAAGGGTTAGTTTGCTTAAGAAAGCACATGTGTGTTCTTTTGTTCACAAATAAAAGCCTGTAGCTCTGAGTTCTTCTTCATCATATTAATTACTGAATGAGACCTGGCCATAGCTCTGAAAAAATAATGTACTATTGACTTTACTAAGTTATGGTGGATATGCTAATGTCAATGTGTGCAAAGCAACTAACTCGATCATGATCGAATGCACCAGTCTGCAGTAGTTCATATATACTATACCAATCACCCAAGGACGAAATGAAGCATCAGACGTTGAAATCTGAGAAAAGATTTCTAATGGTTTTATATTTATATCAGTGTATATGATTAACAAACTGTTTTGCGTGAGAACGACATGGCCAGCGACTACGTTAGATACAAGAATCTTGGTGTGCCGTCAATATCTCTTCTGTTTCTCAGTTTGAGATACTCAAAAGAAAGTTGCATCTGACCATTTGGGCTAGATGATAAAAAAAATACAAAAAATAGATTTGCCATTGACCTAAGCCGCCCATTGACTGTCCAGTGTCAAGGTATCGCAAATAATGAATCTCATGTACATTTTTTTTTGTTATCTGGGCATCAAATTCATGCACATAATGTGTGTTGAATAGTATGTCGGCAAGAAGACTCCAGTATTATAAATATAAATGTAAATGTAAACAAGGAATAACGCTCTAATATAATATATCTATGATCGAAGAACTATGTAAGAGGAACATGGCTGGGGATTTGCTCGACCGTCACTATCTTTGGGTGCATTCATCGTTGAAATTTATGTGGTGTGTTGTTCCTGTGAGAGCCTGCTAACAACTAGATTAGCTGTTATAGGTTAACTCCCATGAGCATGATACTATTTAATCTGATAGGTTAGCTCACAAGTCACAAAGCTAATACTATTTAATCTGATACAGATTGTCTAGTACGTGACGGGATTGTAGTTAACTCCCATATGTATATATATTATCGTTGCATCAGGAAATTGACCTGCATATATGGATATATCTAAGTGGTGTGGCTGCTAATAACTAGAGCGGCTGTTATAGTTAAAAACTCCCATGACCATGATTAGGGTAGGTCACAATTTTTAAATCGGATACTAATCTGATGCAGATGGCCTATACTAGAGACGGGATACTGGCGTATATTACTCATTGTAAGAGATATGGTATGCAGATACACGCAATCTTTTTTCTGTAACATACAAGCTCGGAGTAGTGGTGATCACGTGCAAGGAGATGCAGCTGAGATTTTTTTTTTCTGAAGAACAAATGGAAGTCAAATGACGTCGAATGTGCGTACGTGTCAGCAAACGATGCAAGTCAACACAATTTTTTTTTTTTTTTTGAGGGAGGCAAGTCAACACAAGATAATGGAGTATGTTCCTGATTTGCTGTTAAGTCAAATCCAGAATATTTTGTTCTCTTAGTAGTGTATATATATAAGTGAACCTAGTCATCAAGACAAGATAATTGGTAATTTTGGCTGGCTCAGTGGGAACAGCACAAAAATGGTTCAATTTTTGTTCGGTATATGGTTGAAAAATGCAAAGGCTAAGGTAAAAATTATTTTCTATATTGTGATAAGTGGAAAAATAGGAGCCACTAGACACAGGCAAAACATATAAGAGTTCTTTGTTGAGTGAAACATTTTGGGGGCTCTACACACAATACCAGTTTTTCCGAACACCACCCAATTTGATGATACATTATGGACTCATTTTGCATATATATAACAATACAAATTCAAGTGCTAGTGGAGCGTCTAGAGCACAAGTATTTATTATAACATGACTAGTCAAAGATTACATATAACATTTTTACACAACTACAGATTTGTACATCACTGCCGGGCTCAAAACCCCCTTCACTGCCGGAAATTGAACCGGCAGAACCAAAGCAGCAGTGATGTCCTCTGGCCGGTAGTGATATGCCCTCTTGACCCGACAGTGAAAAGTTTAAAAAATAAAATAAAAAATGAATACAGCAAGCATGCTCCTGCTTGCTCGCTAGCTAGCGCCGCCTCCGCCATGCTCCTGTCTTCCATCAAGATAAGAAATAATTCATACACCAAAGAGAAAGGAGGAGGAATTCAACACATCACAAATTGAATGGATTCATAGATAGCACAGGATTCAACACATCACAAATCCAACCGATTCATAGATAGCACAAGATTCAACACATCACAAATCGAATGGATTCATACATCGCAAGGGTTCAACACATCACAAATCAACTCCACAAATTGATTTATAGAAACATAGAGGGAGAGGAGGGGAGGCTTCGAAGGGAAGAGACTGGAGATACTGCCGACGAACTGAACTGGATCTCATGGAGGAGAGGAGAGAGAGCACCAGGGTGGATTGATTCGCGCTGAGCCACGCGTCTGTGCTCACGCCGGGGTGGATCCGCGCTCCCGGTCGCCGCTATGGCCATCTCCAGCGTGGATCCGAGCAGAGGTGGTGGCCACCGCCATGCGCAGCCACGGGCGCTGCGAAGTGGTTCCCGCATGTGTGCGAAGGCGCTGCCCCCACAGGATCCATCCTCTTACTAGCTGCATACATAGTACAGATGAGAACGTGCTCCTCGATGAAATAGAAATAGGAAGATAAAGAATTTGCTTATTATTACTTACGGATGAGAATGTGCTCCCTTGATGGAATTAATAGATGGATACCAGGCCTCATGCTTGTCTGGATCGAGCTCATGTCCGCCGAGTCCAGAGGAGACACGGATCGAACTTACCACTCCCTTCGTCCTCCGTCTACAGCCTGCATGGATCCGCCATGGAGGACATCGTGCTGCGCGGATCTGGCCTGGCCGATGGACATCATCGCAGGGGCAGAGCAAGCTGGGGCACTAAGATTGGCGGAGTGGTCTGCAGAGTTGGGGAAATATCTCCAAGGCAGGTCTGAGAGAGAAGGAAGAAGTATGTTGACGGACGCAAGAGACGAGTCCGGCGGAGTGAATAAAATTTTCGGGTCCGGGAGTCTCGATTACTGTTGGCTTACATAATATAACCGGTACTGCTATAAAGCACTGCCGGGTTTCTATATCAACCCGACACTGATATGAATTTTTACTACCGGATCTTGGTCAGTCTCAGTTATTTTTTGACCTCGAAGCCAAGAAAAGGTATACACTAGCGGTTCATTTAATTTCGGTAGTGATAAGGGCGGTAGTGATTACCATATTTTTTTTTTGAGATTACACAAGACAACGCAGACGCCAACACGACGCACACTCACCCCTATGAACACACGCGTCGCAAACCCTACCCTATGAGCACCTTCGAAGGACTGAGGCGGCAAATCTTGAAGTTCGAAGTCACCATTTGGCCTCGCTATCGATCGGGGACGTCGCCTACCACTTAATGCAGCGCCGAGGAAAATCCGAAATAAATTCGGGATAAAGTGTCACACCAGGATTTGAACCGCGGGTGGGAGCCCCCAACCAATGGTTTTGCCATTGCACCGTGAGCCCCTTGTAGTAGTGTTAATTCGAAATTAAATTAGTTCTAACTAATTTATAGACAAATAAAGGGAAAGTGATAATAATCAATAAATGAATGAAAACGACATTAGTTATGTTTGAAGCATAATGGTTTGTCTGTTTATCCAGCATCCACAACCTCCTGGCCGGTAAGGTTCTTCTTCAACCATAGCCAAACTCCACAAAGTGACTCCTCATGCCATCCATGTCCTTTTGTTTCACTTGCACAAAAATTTAGCAATATAAATTGATTTTTACAGGCACTAGTTAGAGACCACCAGTATGAAAGGCCAGTCAAAATGGTGTCTTCCGATTAGTAGTGACCACACTGAAAATATATAAATACAATTTTCACTGCTACATTGGTTAGGTCATACACCTATGTAATTTAATTTCTGCTAGCTAGTAGTTCTCTTAAGTTATGGATATTAATAAAAGCAATGTAAACAAAAAGGAAAATAACTTTTAAACCTAGTCCCGACCCACCGAAGCTGGTGAATAAAGATATGGCATGGCTGCCCATGGGGCGGATCGGCGAGCCGGAGGAGGCACTAATGATAGGAATATGAGAATCATTCTTTTGACCATCTATGGTGGTTTTCATAAGCATACCGCCTATAGAAATCATTTTTGGAGTTGGTTGATTTAAGCAACTTGCTCTAGGAATCGTACAAGAAAATTATGTTTAAGACAGTTTTGAGAAATTTTAACTAATATTCGGGAATATAAATTAAAAAGATTTAACTACAAAGTTGTAGATCTCATTGTTTTTGTTCATCTACGCCCGCCCGCTCGTTATATTTAATTTGAGACTTGTTTTTCGACACCACAATTCAAATCATTCCCGTTGGGTGTTATTTTCAAACAAGAAAAATACCGAGGTTATATTTCATATGGATTCCATGGAAATACGAATCACAATGAGAATACCATCCTCAGCACAATTAATGCACGCAAATGACGTACAGACAGAATGTACGTGTGCCGGCAGCTTGTCAGTCACGTACGCTTACATACATGATGAACGTTACAAGTGGACTAGCAATCAATCAAGCTAAGCTATGGTGCGGCCGCCGTCGATGCATATGACTTGGCCGGTCATGTAGGAAGCCGCCGGCATGCAGAGGAAGGCCACCATCGACGCCACCTCCTCCGGCTCGCCAATCCGCCCCATGGGCAGCCGCGCCATCTCGTTCATCACCAGCTCTGGGTCTATCGTCTTCTGCAAAAATTAATCACCACATGAGTTTTTTCCTTTTAGGAAAAATCACCACTTGAGGTCATATATAACCATGTGATAAAAAGATTTTAGCTTTGAACTTATTAAAAGATTAATATGCAATATGTAGGTTACAGGTATGACACAGCTGATGACTGAGAGCACTCACAGACTCTACCAGAGTCTAACCGTATTTATTACATTCATATTTATTATAATTTGCTGATATGGCGCTGATGTGACAATATATTTATAGAAGAGAGAGGGAGAAAAACCAAGAGTCCAAGTTTTATTTAGACTCCAAGTCCACGATATTCGAGGTAATAAATGATCTTAGACTCTGAGTCTGGGTTGGGAGCGCCGTGAGGTTAGATAGGGAAGCTTACATCAGCACCGATATCAGTCCGGATGCCACCCGGCGCGACGCAGTTGACACGGATCTTTGTCGCCGCCCACTCCGTGGCGAGGCTGCGTGTGAGCTGGTTCATGGCGCCCTTGGTCATGGAGTAGACGGCGGCGCCGGGAGTCCGATGAAGCCAGCGATAGAGGAGATGTGCACGACGCTGCCGCCGCTGGTGCGCAACAGCAGGTGCGCGAGCTGGCTCAGGTGGAAGCACGACTCGAGGTTGGTCGCCATGATCCGGGCGTAGTCCTCGCCGGTGCACTCCAGCGTGTGTTTGAACAGTGACTGCCCCGCGTTGTTCACGAGGATGTCGAGCTTGCCGCCGAAGGTGGCCGCGACGGTGGCCATGAGCTCCTCGCGGTCACCGCGCACGGACACGTCGCAGACGGAGACGGTGACCTGCAGCCCCTTCTCCTCCCACCGCCGGCGGCACTCCTCCAGCTCCGCCGCGTTGCGTGAGCACGTGTGCACACGCGCGCCGAACCCGGCGAGCTCCTCCACGATCGCATGCCTGCCATGAATGTTAATGTAATGTGAGTGGTGAACTTGTACAAACGAAGGGGCTGTTTGGTTTAGGGACATTCACTACAGGAAACCCAGAAGTTGCGGAGCATACAGTGTTTTTGAGACTTGAGGGACTTTTTACTAAAAAAATTAGTCCCTAGGAACCAAACAGCACCGAAGTCGTGTAGCGTCAAGTGATTATTAGAGAAAGTAATGTACCCAATGCCCTTGCTGCCACCGGTGACAAGCGCCGTCGCGCCGGTGAGGTTCCATCGCTCCGCCCTGCTCATGCACGCAGCCACCATCTTTTTGTTTCTCTGTGTATCTGTGACTTGTATATATGTATGAACGAGCAGAATTAGCTAGTGTGATGGTCGATGGATGAAGATTGTAGAGTGCAAATGGGATGGATGAGATGCTACTCCACATACATGGAGCATGTATTTATAGTGATCTGCTCAGAGCACGTCCATTGAAATGTACACTCGCGCACTAACCACAGCTGCGCTGACATTGAATAAATTAGTGTAAGACCATGTTTTGCTCAGAGCACAAGAAGACGGCTGCCCAACCCTGCCAGCCGGCCGTTGAACCTGTGAAGCATACGTGCAAAACTGTCTGAATTCGTTGACCTGAACATCCATTGCCTGCGGAGATTTAAAATCGCAATCAAGACAAAAAAAAAAAAGAGACAATTTCAAACACACTTATCAAACAAGGCTTTGAACTGAGTATACAAAGTATGCAAAGAAAAAAATGAACAAAAGCCCAAGATAGAACCATATACAGGACTATGTATCTATACTTAATTTGTTTTATTTATTAATGTTGCCCAAATTTTTTTTTGACAGAAATGTTGCCCAAATTGTGTCTGTCTAACAAAATAGCTACAGAATTGAGAAGCATTTGGTCAATTTGCTGGGACAGTACAAATTAAGACGAACATCTCTCTATATAGTAGGTCTACTATTGAGGCGTGCCTCTTATGGTGTCCGCGTTTGAATGTTACATGTTTAAGGAGGACTGGCTCACGAAATAGGCCCAAATCCTAGCCAGCCCATCACAAGAAATGTTTCTGAATCATTGTTTTTCACCTCTTCTCTGAAAGCACTAGTGTCGTTCTTCCAAAACTAATATGGATTATTTGCTAATAAGGAGGACATAGTTAGTTGTGTTAGACGTCACATGCAAAAACATCAACTTTCCTGGAAATTCACAACTCAAAATGAAAAGTAGGTATTTTAGAGAAAAAACAATGTTCATGGTGGAAAAGTCTTATAGACAAAGTGCTATACTTTTTGTGAGGCAACCCAAATTAAATATATGCAGCCTTATGTTCATTATATCGCATAAGAAAGTGAAACAAAAAACAATCTCTTGTTACAACTTACATCTGACTAATTAACAGAACCTAAGAAAAGCAAAATATCTGCATTAAATATAAGATCCCTTGTTGATGCACACACGTTACATTTGACTAACACAACTTAAGAGAAGACAAATGCAGCATTGACTTAGCCGGCCGGCAATTAGTTGACCTGCCAGTGTCAATGCATCTCAAATAATGGTACGCATGTCAACAAAAGGAAGACGACTCTACATATAGACACGGAACTCTACGTTCTACAATATAGGTCGAACATGGCAGGGGGATCGTTAGCTCCGCCGTCAGTATCTTTGGGTGCATTCATCTTTGCAAAAGGAACTCAGACAAGATCTATATTTTAACAACCTGCTAGTCATCCTTGACACCTTGTGAGATGCCTGACCAGTGGCCTTGTAGATTTAATGATAGTACTGGTTAGGGCAGGTACATTGCTACACGTCAGTCGTCCCATAACTCGTCTCATGCAACGCCACATAGGATTCTTGATGATGTGGAGGAAAGAGAGAGCGAAAAGAGAATGAGGTCGTTGCTTTTGTGAAACAACCGTCTCATGAGCTAAAATTTAGGAGTATGAGATAACTTATATACCATTGTATGAATTGTTGTTGTCATGCACCTCACAATCCTATTTTTTCTCTGTCCATAAATTAAGGAATTGCAAGCTACTATGAGACAACTTAAAGGAACAACCAATGTACGTCTAGTTTATTAAGTCGTCTTAAATTACGTGTCACTACATGAGACAAGTTATGAGACAACATTAATGTGCCTGCCCTTATAGTAAACTCCCGTGTGATCATGATTGGCTGAATATCAAAGGTAACAGGGAGAAAATACTTGTCGTATAGACAATTTAAAAGCGTTAAAAATTACAAAGTTGGGAACATATTTTTGGGTCTATATACGACAAAATGTTTTCCTAGCTAGTAATAAGCTCAAGATTGGCATATGGTTCTAAAGCCACGAAAATGAATTGAAATCAATACCATATGTGCAAGGTGCAACGACCGGTAGACAAGTGGTTATTTTTACATGCTACCAAGTATGCGAGTGCGACACACACATGTTTATGAAAACTATTTCGAATGTAATAGGAATACTCTCTTTTTTTTTTTTTTTTTTTTTTTTTGCGGGGAAACAGGAATACTAATTGGATTCTCGATATGTCAATTCCTATATATCATAAGCAATTTCATTACACGCATAAATTAGATATCTTTATAGATGGATTCTTGCATGAGTGTCACTAGTACCCAATTCATTTTTTGCGTGACGGGCAGTAATTATTTTAGGTGGCGGGCAAGTCCGCCCGTCACCAAGCAAAAGTCCGAGTAAATGGTTTCCTCACCGTGGCGGGCAGAGGTGCCCGTCATGGTTAATGGCCCTCACCGTGGCGGGCATTTTAAAATGCCCGTCCACGGTTAATAATTTCAGAAAAATAAAAAACAAAAAAGACTGCCCGGGCCCGCTGAGCCCATTGTCGGGCCCGCCCGGCCCATCCGGATGGATCCACCGCCGCCGCCGCCGAGCCGCCATCCAGGCCGGATCCGCCGCCGTCGAGCCTCCATCAGGCTGGATCCCGCCGTCGACCCTCCACGCCCCGGATCCACCCGGCGGGGGCCTCAGCGCCAGATCCGCCGTCGCCGCCAGCGTCGTGGGACCGAAGGGGCCGCGCCGCGCCGAGGGAGGGAGGGGCCGCCGCCGAGGGAGGGAGCGTCGCCACCGCCCGGATCCATGGACGACGAGGGCGGCGCCGCCGATCCGTGGGAGAAGAGGCCGCCGCCGGCTGGATGCGCTTTCGAGGACGATCCGATCCGCCGGACCGTCACGTCCTCGTGCAAACGCCGCGGGATCCGCTTTGATGAAGGCTCGATCGCCCTCCATGCGCCCCACCGGCGCCCTCCACACTCCCCATCTACGCCTCGCACGCGCTGCATGAGGAGATCCACGGGACAGCGCCACCGCCTCCATGCGCCGTTGTGAGGAAACCCGCATGGATACATGCGTGCCTGCGTGTGGGGAGAGACGGAGGAGCGGTTGAGAAGGAGGGGTTGTGCGGTGGAGAGTGAAGTTGAGATGGAGGGGCTTGTGCGGTTGAGAAGTGCTTTATTAGAGAAAGAGAAGGAGAAGGAGCGCCCCGTGCGGTTGAGACTGAGTGGATGGAGCCCCTAACTCCGCATTTTATACGAAGCATGGTTTCGGGCCGCGATGGACCGTGTTTTGGGCCTCAATTTACGGTGACGTTTTTTTAAAGATGCCCGCCACGGAAAATTGATTTACCGTGGCGGGCACGTTAGGATGTCCGCCACGGAAAATATATATTAACCGTGGCGGGCGGCGTTTTTAACATGCCCGCCCACGAAAAAATCTTTCCCGTGGCGGGCAAAAAACGTCCGCCACGCGTAAAAAAATTTGGGCGTGGCGGAGTATTTTCCGTGGCGGGCAAAAAAAGTGCCCGTCACGGAAAAGATTTTGCCGGTGCTCGCAAAATCATTTTCGTTACTAGTGTGTCGGAGTCGATCCATTTAGACTTGGTATGCCGGGGTTCTCGAACAAGATAATTTGGCTTGCATGGGTGTTGGAGTCTTATATTGGCTCGATCATATTTTTTTTAGATAATGGATGAGTCAATAACATCCGGCCTCTACATACACAGCCAAGGCTCGATCATATGGATGACTCACTCTCTTTTATTGTGTGAAAAAACTCACTGTTTTATTTTGTGATGATGACGATCATATATAGAAAAATATTTAATTGACCGTCCATGTGTAACGTAAGTATTTTTATAGTCCTATGGGCCGTCTTAGGGATCCGGCCCAAACCTGGATGCACCACGCGTACACATGGTAAGCTCAGCACAGCAAAACGGCCCACGTGGTAAGCAGAAGCCAACGCTCGTTTACGGCCCAAAAGCTCTGCAAGCAAACGCCCCAGAATTATATTATTTATTTATTTAGATTTTTTAAAATCCACTGCTGTAAGTGTACAACCTGACACATTTTCAACACAACGCAAAACAACTAGCACACAAAGTAATGAAGTAGTTCAATTTGGCACATTTCTGTCAGTTCCGAGTTTCCAACAGAGATAAACTGTCAAAGATAAAATATTATTTGCTGCTCCATAGCTGATGACGCCATGACGGTAACCAATCCAAATACTTCACTGGCCAGTGATGGTCCGGCCGCCGTCGATGCAGATGACTTGGCCAGTGTGGTAGGACGCCGCCGGCATGCAGAGGAACGACACCAGGGAGGCCACCTCGGCCGGGTCACCAAAACGACGCATCGGGATGCGTGACAGCTCCTGCTCCACCACCACTGCCGACAGCTGTATGTTTCACAGATGTACCGTCACAATGCAAGAATGCCATTTGAATTTGGACCAAGTCAAGAACAATTTTATGCTCGTTTAGTTGTGTTTATAGAAAATGGTATGGGTGTTATAACTCAAAAATGTTAAAACTTATTTCACTATCTATCTAATAGTACTTATTAAGAATCATGAAAGGTTATTATTTTTTCTCTCTATAGTTGGTGATAGGTGTAATGTAAAGCAAGAATGACATTTTTTGGGGGATGGATTGAGTACCTCTCTAGCCATGTCTGTCATGACCACACCCGGCGCGACACAGTTGACACGGATCTTATCCTGCGCCCACTCAGCAGCTAGGCTCCTCGTTAGCTGGTTCAGTCCTCCTACACGAATAAGCATGAATTCAAGGGCAGTCCAAGACATACTTCCTCCGGGTTGGTATTAGAAGTCGTTTTGGACAAGGTTTGGGTCAAACATTGGGAATATAAATCATTAATAACTTTTAAGTTGTTGAGTTTATAAATGTGAAAATTATATGAATAGATTTGTGTTAAAAAATACTTTGAGAAAAGTATACATATATCACATTTACATAAATATTTTTGTAATAACAAGTGGTCAAAGTTGTGTTTTGGAGACCGTGTCGCTGTCCTAAAACGACTTCTAATACCAACCCGGAGGGAGTATATGTAAATATAATATGCATATGTGGACAATGGACAGAGAACACTGAATTTGAAATACTATATCTACTCCCCACTTATTCTTGACCTTCTCTTTTATTTATAGGTTTTTTTATGTAGTGAGTTTGTAGTTATTCATGTGTTTAGTTACGGTTTGTTTAGGATTTTTTGGCGAAAGACAATGCTATAACATGGGTGCGCAGTTCTAACGTGTTCCGGACCGAATCCTCACTTGATCTTGGCAATTTTTGTGTTTTCCACAATTCCACTTTTTTTCTTATATTCTTTCTAGAATTTCCTGATGAGATTGATGAAGAGTGAAATCCTTTTAGTAAGATCTCTTGGGAACACCTTCATCACTACAAAGTACTTCGTCGGTCTAGAAAGAATGCAATTCTCGCTACCCGATGAGTCAACTGGCTGATGAGTCAACCGGTTTCACCTTTGGCTAAAGCTTTTTTCGATACAAAATAAATAAAATTAAATTAAAGACACAATATATGATGTAATAAATCTTGGTCGAGATAAATAATAATACTAATCATTTGTCAAGATATGGGACCCACATGCCTATGATAACACCTTGGAACTCAAAAATTGGCAAGATCAAAGTTTGGACATATCCTACAATATGATGCCAGTTTCTGAAATTCCACACACTTCATGAAAATCGATTTGTAGGGTGGCTCAAAACACCAAACGCCTTTTCTTTTTGTTTGTGTATTTGCTAGGTGTGTGCACACAATTTTACCACAACAAATTAGGCTGGGCAAGGTGTTTCTAGTGGACTTTTAATTCGCTGTGACCTGTTTAGGAAGCATTAGTAGAAGGGGCTCAATATAGAGCCACCTCAAAAGAAAAACCGGCATTTGCTAGCTTCTTATATCATATAAAAAGAACAAGAAAATTATCACATACCTTTGGTGACGCTGTAGAGCGCTTCATGTGGGAAGGCCAGGAAGCCCGCGATGGAGGAGATATGGACGATGCTTCCGCCGCCTGTGACGGAGGCGTTCCTGAGCAGCGGTTGCGCGAGCTGGCTGAGGTGGAAGCACGACTCCAAGTTGGTCGCCATGATCCTTGCGTAGTCCTCAGACGTGCACTCTGCCGCCGGCTTGAGGATCAGTAGCGCCGCGTTGTTCACCTATTCGTGCACTTCACTGATGAGGCGACGAGCCGAGGAGGATATATATATATACTTGGATACAGAGCTTCAGCTTACCAGAATATCGAGCTTGCTGTCGAAGGTCGCCTTTACAGTCTCCATGAGCTTCTCTCTGTCGGCGCGCACGGCGACGTCGCAGACGGAGACGGAGACGAGGAGACCCTTCTCGGCCCAGCGCCGGCGAGACTCCTCAAGCTCTGCCGTGTTCCGGGAGCACGTGTGCACACGCGCGCCCAACCCGGCCAGCTGCTCCACGATCGCGTGTCCAATACCTTTGCTACCTCCGGTGACCAGCGCCGTCGCGCCGGCCAGGCTCCACGTCTCGCCGCCGGCCGCCCCTGCTGCCATCCTCTGTTTATGTGTATCTTGTACTGTACTTGTGGACGTGGTTGCCAGTAGCTTTTAGTGAAAGATGGGCCACCATGATGTTCTTGTTTGAGAAAAAGATGTCCCACCATGTGCTTGTTCAGTTGTTCGATAAAAAAAAATGTTGTGATACAAGTGACAAATAGTATAATTCTGTTGACTTGTTTCCAGTACGCTACGTCGTCATTTAAGGGACCAGTACACTACAGCTATTTTGTCATTGCAAGTGACAAATAGTTTGAGCCGGCCCAATTATACTATTATTAGTTGAATATACTGTCTCCGTCTCCGTCTCTCGAAAGTTTGTCACTACGCTTCCCGAAAATAAACACCGACAATTATATATTAAAATATATAATTATTTATCCTAAGTAATTAGCATCATCGAAAAGATTTTTTAAGTCTAGTTTTTTAACAAAATTATTCAATGATTTAAATGTTGCACGTATTTTCTAAAAATTGAGTCAAACTTATGGCAAGACGTATCCCACGACGACATTCTTTTAGGGATGGAGGGAGTAATTGTCTATCTCCGTCGACATCGAGGTGACTGAGCTGGCTTCATGTGGTGGCTCAAGTTTCAAAGGTGGTCTTTGGGGATATTGTGAAGGCCATGCATGGATCAGAACGTCCTAAATTTACTTGGCTAAAGTTAAAGAACTATAACTTTTTATACCACTTTAGCTTACTTTTGTGATCTAATGTGTTTTTGAGTTTGGGCTAAACTTTAGATATCACACTATGGACTTGGAGCCTCAAGAGCTAGAGTGGCCCAGTGACTAAACATTAGACCGTGTGATCCAAATTGGGCCCAAGTATATGTGTTTATATTGTATGGTTCGCCAGAAAAAAAAAAAAAAATGTAAAAGTAATGCAGATGTTGAGGATCGAAGACAAATTTCTGAATTTTCTTATATATATTTATTTGTGGGTACGTGTGGAGTTTAATTCGTTTTCAATTTCAAAAGCTATTGTAATTTTTTTCACCCCATATGACGTCATGTAACAGTAGCAGGCGTCGAAGCAGTGAACATAAAGATTCTGATGATGCGTGTGGTTGATAAGTCTTCGGACCTGTTGAAGGAATAATCAACCAAAGGACATATACTGAACAATCTAACAACCCAAGTTTGACCCGGTCATGTTTTGTACCCTATCCCACATAATTCCAAAACAAATTAAACGCCACTCGAAGCAACAAAGCAGTTGGCCCCACTGCACATTGATAATATCATCTCCGGGCGGCGGCCGGCATGGCAATCATGCACTTGATGGTCCGGTCACCGTCGATGAAGATGACTTGCCTGGTGGCATGCACAAGAAGGTCACCACGGACGCCACTTCCGCTAGCTCGCCGGCACGCTGCATTGGGACCCACGATAGGTCCTCCTCCAGTGCCCTGTCGGTACCTACGGGGATGTTGTCGTCACTACTGCACAAATTTGTTTGCCGTAGAGGTTTTCTTCATTACACATGGCGGTTTTTGTAACCGCCACGAACGAAAGGCAACGATTAATCGACGGTTAACTGTGGCAGTTCTCCAACAGCAAAAACTGCCACCGTTAATGTTAACCGCTTTTTTATAATAACCGCCACGCAGTTAAGAGGTAAAAAATAATAAAAAAAGAGAAACCCTAGATGCCTCGCCCACCACCACCGCCACCATCCACTGCCACCATGGGCCGATCCGCCTCCACGCCAGCCGCCATGGTTAATGGTCTATTTGTGGTGGCAGTTTTTGCGCCATGGTTAATCCATTAATCCTGGTGGTTTTTTTTATAAAACGACCATGGTTAATCTTTTAACCGTGGTGGTTTTTCTACTGGCCGGATGGCTTGGTTGGTCTCCATTAACCGTGACGTTTAAAAAAAAACACGGTTAATAAAACCTAAATGCCTTGTAAAAGATTTTGTGTAGTAGTGTATATTAGATTAGATTTTTTATAAAGGGTCAAAAAAGTCAAATGATCTATAATTTTAAAATGCAGGAAGTGTTTGTTTGTGTGTATTAAGGTATAGTTTGCTTGTGTGTATTAATAAAGCCGAGTCTATGTCTGTGTATTTATTGAGCTGACTTTTCTCCGTTCTAGTTCTTGTAAAAATCATAATTAAATGAAATAAAAAGAAACAAAATGAGAAGAAAAAAAAAAAAATAATTCCTTGCAGCAAAGTGATGAAAGAAAGAAAAATAAAACTAGTTAAAAGCCAACAAATGGAATGGAAAACAAAGCTCCAGCGAGTAACTGTGGGGCAGCGGGGCCGTGGGGACCAAAACTCAATTTGGTTGCTGGTGGAGCAACCAACAAAAACGTGTATTTGGGCCAATAAGACCATGGGCCAAAACGGAAGCAAGGAACAGATGCCGTTTGCCCTATAGCGGTCAGCCGTCGCCAGAAAATAAGGCAACGACAACCAGCTCAACTTTTCAAGTGGAGTAGGAGTATATAGCAGACGGTTGGTTTGCGGAGCAAGCTTCTTTCCTTGCGAGATATTTTTTTTTTTTTTTTTCTTTACCACACAAACTACACCTTCAGCTTTTTTTTTTTGTGTGTGTTCCATTTAGTTTCTTTCTCTTGAGCTGCTTGCAAAAAAAAGGAAAACAAATCGAGGGAGACGAGAGCTTTTATTTTCAGAGGCCGTTGTAAAGAAAGGTAGATCTTTGGGGTTTAACGTGATGCTCGCTGGAGCTCACGGTTCCGTGTTATATAGGTGGAATAGCCCCACAAGGCTTGTACATCAAGTTAGGGTTACAACCGAATGTATCTTATCTAGGACTAACTAACATACTCGGACTCCAAGCTTTACAACAGAATATCCTAGATAGATACTGCATACGGCATAACACGGAACCTATACATGATGACTACGATAATACATATCGTTTAATAGGTGTTAGTTTCCTTTGTAAAAAACTTTAGGAGATATAAAATATTCTAGGAGATATTCATAAATATGTCCATTTCTCAATATTAGTTTTAGTTGTGGACACCCTAAGAAGACCGCCCTTGTGATTGGTCACTTGTAGATGTCGTATATTTCATTGCCACAGAACCAAATTTCCCACTTGGCGGCCAAACACCTGTAACACCCGTGTTTTTGCATCATTTTAAAAATCACTAAAAATTTGAACTTTTCGAATTACAACTAAAACTTAATTTATTTTCCGCTAAACCGAAACCTTGTTTTCGAAAAACCTGCATCTAAAATCTCACCATGTAGAAAGTAGCTCTTCTTTGAATTGTTTGTTGCTTGTTGAGCTTTTATGGTGTCCAAGGATGCAAGGTAAGTTCTAGATTTAAATTATAGAAGTATATTGCATGAGAAAGGATTTACGAATTTTCTCCGGGAATAAAATACAGAAGCACGGTGTATTGTAAATATATATGAATATTTTATGAGCACAATAAATAATTATTCTCGACGATAAAATTCGGGGAATATAAATGTGCTCGTATAAATATTTATAATATATATATATATATATATTACACATGAAATGATAGGGAAAAGAAACAAGAGGAGGAATAGAGAATAGAAAGGGAGAAAGAAAAATGGAAAAGGGAATAGAAACCAGAAATGAGCCCCGGGCTCATTCCCCTTCCTTTCCCCTTCCCGGCCCAACCCAACTTCTCTTTCTCTCCCTTCCTTCCTATCGTCCACGCGAGCAGGCCGGCCCAAGGCCCAGCGGCGACCCAAGACCGGCCTCCACTCTTTCCCATCGCCGACATCGTGGGACCGTGGCGTCAGCTCCTTCCCCTTCCCTCCACCATGTCGCGACGCGCCGCGCCCGGCACCGAGGCCCCGAGATCACTGGACGCCGACGAATACAACGAGAGCAGATGACCTCCTCCTTGAACCATCGCGGTCACCCCACGGCCCACCGACGCCGCACGTGGGAGCCAGTCAACGCACACAGGGAGGGAGTGGACTCGCCGTGGCCCACGTTTCCGCCGGTGACAACGACTACATGACGGACCAGCTCACGGAGTCTCGACCCGATGTGCCCACGCCCACTGAAACCCATTGGACCCCGCGGCACAGGGGCGGGGTCAACTTGCACGCGGCCCGGCTGGCCGGCGCGTTGTCGCCATGACGGATGGCCGCCGGTGATAAGGACGAGCGACATGGTGACAAGACTCGACGACGGCAAGCGTGACAGGGCACATGACGAGCACGCTGGGAACTGGGCCGCGACCACCTGACACACCACCGGTGGTCGACGCCACCAAAGTTGTCGTCGCCGAAAAGATCGAGGCCAATGGGAAAATATCTTCCCGGTGACGAGCCCGCGGCGAGGCTATAAATAGGCCCTCCGGGTGATTGACCTGTGATGAGACCTATTGTCGCGCTTGCTTGTTTAATATAATGCTTTATTCTTTTCCAATCCTATGGGAAATTTCTTCATCCTACTACTTGTAGTGATCAATGGAAGGAAGATTCCGATAGGATCAAGTGGACGATATTGAAAATTTTCTAAAGTCACGAGTAATAAGACGAGTTTCACATAAACTTAGTTCGCCGTGACAAACCTTTTCATACGTTTCACTCTGTAAGTTTGTGTGTATCCCGACACCCGTGTTATTAAGATACCCCGAGTCCATCCCTACCTAAATTTCTTGCTTTCCCTCTAATCCGAGTTAGGTAGACCTTAGTCCGTACCTTGTGCTTATCCCTCTCAGCCCACTTTAGTCCGCTTAGGGTAGGAGTTAACCTGCAGGAGACATGACGACAACAACAGACTCCACGACTATAGCCGTTGAACCGCACCAGTGTTCTCCCTACAGCCGTCACACGACGTCGTCCCGATATGCTGTACCGACGACCGTGCAACATTGCCGACATCTTTGTCACCTCAATGCCGAAAAGCCGTTTGCATTGTTGTTACTTTGACCTCGAACCATGACCGACTAAGCCGTTCAAGACCCCGGGCAACCGCTCAAGTGGCAACCCGGTGCCAATAAATCAGGACGAAGCCAAAGAAGAGTACCGCAAGCCGAAGATAATCAGAGGATTTGGACATTCAAGTCAGCCATCAAGCCCATAAAAGATAATAAAGCCCAAAAAGTGAACTAGCACCCCCTCGAAGCATAAAGTGATGCCATGGATTGCGGATGAGCATCGCACCGACGTGATAAAGGAGACACACCACGTTTCCACTATGGGAAGTCCACGGCCAAGACCATCGCAGGTCGATGTATACAGGAGACTCACTCCCGTTCCTTCCATCATACACCACCACCAACCACAAACCACAATGCCAGCCGACTAAGCTTCTCCCGTAAGCTTTTACCCTCGACCCACTATAAAAGAGCACCACCACCGCTCTCATTACCATCCCACTCCAACCATTCCACTGCTAGCCTCCATTTTCCCTACTCGGCCACCACACTCCTTACTATCCACTCACCGAGAACCATCACCAAACACAGCCAAAATGGCCGGCACTTGGGTTAGCAGCCAGTGCATCAACACCCCTGGATTTCCCCAACCTCTCTACCACACCGCACATGTGAAGGTAAGATCGACGTCAAGGTAGAGGACCAGCGTATCGTAGGACTTCACGAGGTGTTTGCTTAGGAGAAAGACGTTGAAGCCCAGAATTCATCCATGCATAAGTTTGCCTGTGGAGCACGGGGCAGTGTCATAGTTTAGCTACCGCTTCTCGGTTGGCCAACTCTGATATTGTAACCCGGCTTGGTGACCCTTCGTCGCCTCTGTAAGCCCCTTTCTATCCTATATTTATCCAGCTCGGATTACTATTATTTCTGTGTACCATTATCTGTGACTAATAGACGTGTTTGTGGCGTGATTCTGGCGCAAACACGTATGATTAAGGACCCATTAAAGTGGGGGCCTGACAACACCGCCAATGAATATAAAAAAATTCGAAAGAAAATAGTTACAGGTGGTCAATCGTCAAGCTATGAACCGTCGAGGCTGGTTGGCAAGGACAAAAGTAGAACTTTCTTGGCGGCTAGCCCGCAAAGAAGTTCTCCTTGACTACCAACCAATATGGACATACGTACAATAGGTGATAAGGTAGAACCCCATCATGCATGGCATCCTTCCACTCCCCACCGTTGCTCAACCAGTATTTCCCCTTCCACTCCCCACCATGGCGGGAGTCATCTCACCATAGCCATAGATCTCACTCACAGTTTGCCCTTGGTACTTGTTAGATACAAACCCCATCTCTTTCGATCCGCGGAGGAGGCCATATACCCTCTAGCCACTCCGGTGCAGGGAGAAAACTTTCACTGGTTGGCTTCGCGCATTAGCCCCACCTCTGCGCGCGCCCCGATCATTGGTGGTAAGTGGTAACAAACCATGACGCCATAATCATAAAATAAAATAGGGTCACGCGCCCGTAGGATCCAATATGTGCACTGTGGGTAGAACCGCGTAATCGATTTTGTAGACCTTAGCCGCCGCTCAATGGCCAAATAGAATATCATTTTTTTCTCGCAAAAACCTTAATTAATATCATCATGGGTTATATAATCACATGTATCATAAATATGTATCCACTTTAAATATTTAAATATATATACACACACAAGACACATCATGTCCATGAAACATGATAGGAGTTGTAATAAAATACAAGTGAATTAATACGACAATCAAGCATCATAGTACTGCAAGAACACAAGACAGAACGATGGGATCGAAATCTTTTTTTTTTTTTTTTTTTTTTTTGAGGGATGGGATCGAAATCGAACATATGGACGAGTAAATCATCAGCCGATCACATCTGCTGTTTCTTGAGTGAGTAGAGCGCCTTGAATATGCCCACCAGCACCCCGACGATGGTCAGCCACTTCGCAATGGTCTTGGCGTTGTTGTAGAGGAAACTGTAGACGGCTATCCACGCACGCCGCTTCTGCCTGTACGCCTCAAGATGCATGATGATCCGAAGGTAGGCCTGGCCATCTTGGTACAGAATCGGGGTGAGGCTCTTGAAGAACTCAAGCGTCTCCTCATCCCCGAAGAACCCTTGTACGATGTGCTTCACGCGCAGCTCACGCACGTCGTTCTCCTGGTTCATCAGCAGCGACAGCACGGAGAGGTAGGAGTTGACGACGTACTCGTCCGTGGAGCTCGCCTCCGTGCACATCTCGAACGCCGCCATGTTGACGAGCCAGTTGGCGGCGAGGCTGTCCACGTACAGCGGCGGCAGGGACAGCGTGGCGAACATTGGGCCCTTCATGAGGTTCATATCGGATAGCTTCATCGTCTTCTCGCTGGATCTCAGCTTGATGCCCATCTCGGCCAGCTCCCCTGCGCTGGTAGATATGGGCACAGCCTTGCCGGAGATGCCCTCCTCTCCATTCCTTCTGTTGCCACCGCCGCAGGCGCTGCCGGCTTTGTAGAAGCGGATCAGGCAAAGGAGATGTGATGGAGTGTAGCTCTCTTCAATGTGAACCTGAGACAGTGGTTCTTGTGTGTCTTTCCACACTCTACCCTCGAGGCCCCATGAGACCAGCAAGGCTAGGATGTGTTTCTTCTGCAAGCCCTGCAGGTGCATGAAGAACTCCAGCACCGGCCATGGGATCTGGTTCTCGAGCAGCATCGTGTCCCTCATTATGCCCAGCAGGTGTGGCTGAATCATACTTCTGAGCGGAGAAGAAGCTGTCTCTTGTACTCCTTTACGGCGCATGGTGTCTATAAACTGCACCAGAAAGCATCCATCGACAAACATCATGGTAGCAAACGCATCATCGTCGTGGGTAGCGATACCTGCGGTGTCGGCGTACCAGCCCCGGACTTGGCGTGCGATGGGAACCATCTTCTGGTAGGCTGACTTCCGGGACTCGGTAGCCGCCAACCGCTGGAAGAAGAAGTCGACGGCCGTGCACTTCACTTCTTCCATCGCCTGGAGGTTGCCGAGGCCATGGTAGTAGGGACCAAGAGCCACGGTCCTCGGGGCGATGTAGTCCTTAGCGATTGTTCCTAGGTTTGAAGGGAACCTGAGGATGGACTTGTTCAAGAAGTGAACAGGAACTGCCATGCCCTCCATGGTTCCACGATCCGGCACTGTGTCGCCTTCGACGGCATCAGTTGGAGACAGACGATGGCACCTGGCTGGGGTGAGAGCGCTAGAGCCGTCTGCCATTATTATTACTTGTGTTTAGATAGCTGAGTTTCAGTTGTTCACATAGGAGAAATGGGGCATATATATACACACAGTTACACACACAATCACATTAGTACTAGGTTGCTTGCAAATGATTCCATTGTAACCAAATGGAAAAAGGGAAAGCTAAATCCGGGGATCAAGGTAAAGCAAAAAGGAGAATAGAGTCTGTTCAACAAAACAATTCAGCTCATGATTACAGTTTTCACTATTTTTTTTTTTTTGAATGATATTTAAGAGACTGTCATATATATTTTCAAAGAAAAAAATCTATTGTGAGTCTCAGTATAATGTTTGGAGCACCTTAGCCAGGTACAACGATGGAATCTTCTATCAAGTCTTTCAGCAGGTTTGCAAAAAAAAAACACGTGTGAAATCCAAAAGACAAATATGCAATATTGAGATTTATTATGAGCAGCCTAGAAAAACCGCCTAGGTCAATTTTGCAAAATTCACTATTGTAAAGGCTAGTTTCGGAAAAAAAAACAAGCATAGGCTTGTTTGGCAGAAAAGGCACCAAATTGCTAATTTTTGAGGGAGGTTATTTGTAACCACTCCCATGGCCCATGGAGGGCTATATATATATATTGATGGTTTCAAAAGTACTCTAAGTTCAGAAAAGCCTAGCGCTCTGAATTCACCATTTTCTGGGATTTGAGTGGTATTTGTCATGTCTATTGAATTGAGAGCTAGAGGTTTAATAAAAGCTTCCTTTATCAAAAAAAAAAAAAAAAAAAAAAAAAAAAAACTTTTTTGATCTTGTGTGAGCCATAGTCGCATAGCCTTGAGCACTTCTTGATAGCATCATGTTAGTGCTACTCTTGGAGCGACTCTCCTAGACAGCTAGGTGTCACTGATGAGCACCCCAGTTTGTGGAGTGTGGTGGCAAATTTGTGTGTGTTGCGATCTTACCCCAGCGGCAAAAGATCAAGTCGTGGAGTGGCGAAAGTGGTTGAAAGAGACCCAACAAGCCGATACTAGTTTATGTAGCAAAGCTCAGACCAGCAGCAGAAACCAATTTTGTCAGCCCAAGTACAATATTGTTGTTTCAATTGCTATCTTTGCTCGAGAATTTTTTTGTAGAGCCAATTGTTGACCACACTAGGCATCGACTCAGTCTTTCAATAAACAAGAAGTGGGGAGGTTAAGCCATATGGTATATGAAAAATGGTGAAATGGACGCTACATTTTTTCAATCTTATTCCAAGGATTTACTTTTTCCATTATAAATTATAAATCATTTTGACTTTTTTAGTCAATCATCTATTTTGCTATATATAGAGACATATTATTATATCTAGATGCATATAGCAAAATAAATGTAAAAAAAAAATCGAAGAGACTTATAATTTGGAATGGGGGGAGTAGCTACCAAATGAACTTTGTACTGTTTTGAAGTGTTAACTCCATTTGTAGTACCTCCAGATTCTTGTAGACCGAATCAAAGTCATGAACACTAAATCTTTCTAACACTGCCGGTGTTTAATCACGAATGCTTGATTAGTCACCCCATGTTTAGCGTTTAGGGACACAGAAAAATGCTAAAGCTAAAGGTGTAATTTGGTAAATAATTAAAGGAAAAATGTCTCGCAAGGAAAGAAGCTGGTCCTGCTAATATGCACGGGCTGCATGAAAGCTAAACAACCTGAATCTATGGCTCAGCAATGATCAAAGTATAACATATTATTAACATCCACTTGAGCTGGCTACTGTTGCTTTTTCTGACGGCGACGTCTAAGTGGGACTACTTCCTTTGCTACCGTTTCGGCCCATGCTCTCTTATTGGCCCAAATTTGTTTTGTTGGTTGCTGCTCCCGCACGCAAATTGAACTTTGGTCCCCTACAGTTGTTTCACACTAGTTGGTAGAGCTTTTTTTTTCCATTCCACTTGCCAGCTTTTGAAAATATTTATTTTTATTTTCTACTTCATTTCTTTATTTCCTGATTTTTCTTTTTTTCTTCTCATTCTATTTTGAGTTTTAATAGTAAATTTTGATTTAGTTTAAAATCAAGTAATGTATACTTATCTGTGGTAATCTATATATGATACGCTTTCTGGTAAAATTGGGATTGCTCCGCGCCTCCACTTCCTTAGAGCAACTCCAATAGTGCTCAAAAATTAGTCCCAATAACCATGAGTTTAGCAACTCCCAAACCATTATTGGAATGGAAAAAAAAACACCAATCTCCAATAGTATCCAATAAATAACTTGCAATAGCCAAATTAGGTCCACCTGGGACAATTAATTAGTTGGCCCGATAGGTCTTCTCCGCGGCGCGTCCTCTCCTCGCACGAAGGCCTGAGAGCGCCGCTGGCACACGCAGCTGGCCAAAGGTGGCTCGTCTACGTCATCCAAATCTCCACACATCGCCGGTTACATCTACATCCTCCTCGCAGCAATCATCTGGACCTGTCCCACAGCGCTCGGCTAGTACATATATTCTCAGAATGCCTTTGGCAATTGCACAACCTGACAGCTAAAATGACTGGTAGAGTCAAAGCAAGGCTAAGAACATGTCACGAATCATTCAACGGTGATATCAATCAACTAGCATACATACTAGTCAGGCAACGAAACTGTGTTCAGACGCAACACCTCCCGGTGCGGGAGGAGGACGCCACGCTGAACGCCGAGACACGGTGCCGCACCCGCTGAACATGCTATCGCGCTTGCCTCAGCCCGCTTCGCCCAGAGCACCGCCGCTACAACTCAATTCGGGGACGAATTGGATCGGAACGGACACCAGAGACGACGGATGGGAGTCTCGTGAAACATCACTCGTCGCGCGCGAAGAAGGATTGGCGTGGGATAGGAGCGCGGCGCGACTGCGAGAATATACACGCTCAAGACCGGTGTTTTGGAGTTGCCCAAAGATTGTGATCTCATTTTGGGTATAGTCGGAGGAGAGTTTTTCTCCTTTTTACCAAAAAAAAAAGGATTGAGACTTGTTTTTGGGCACTGTTGGAGATGCTCTTAGCGACTAAAAGTGTCTCCAAGAGTTATCTACCATCATCATGCTGGGCTAGCGCATGGGGCCGACTACGGGCCTCTTCTCTTTCACCCGTGACTATAGCTGTGGGGGCGGCCTAGGCCCGCTAGGTCTGGTAGGTGAGGACCGCCCCACCTTATATATTGTGCTCCCTCACCTTCGATTGCCAATGTAGGACCAACCCCAACATCTCCCCCATAGTCACACATCGGACCTAACTCTTTTCGGCTCACACTTTTGTGTGGCCAAGATTCACGGCCCCCCACTCGTAGCGGGCTTCGTCGGTGTGTGACCTACCGAGATTTGTTGAACACGCAGCGGAAGCGTAATGTGGGCCCATAAACATTGTTGGAACCAAAACTTCCGTGCTCGGCTTCAGATCTGGCCTAGCTCACTGTATGTGCACGAGTCAGCGCCTCCACAGGCCCACCGGGCCACAACATATCAAGGTTTTGGGCCTTCTTAATCCAAAAGACTAGTTTGATAGGTGGGGACCACCCTGCCTTATTTAATGTGCTCCCCACCATCGACATTGCCGGTGTGGGACTAACCCCAACATAATTCAGAAACTGAGTGGCAAATTTTCATATAGAAGCCCAAAAAAAAATTGATTAGAATTTAAATAGCCAAATCCCCCAAATCTTTCGGCAAATGAAATTGGTATAGATGAAATCCCCCTCAACATCTAATTATCATCCTTAATCCCATCCAGCAACATAATGCGCTTCCCACTAATACTTATGGCGATTGACACAGCCATATAGTAATTTCTAAGTATTTAGAAAAGATCTGCAGCCAACCCCAATAAAAGATTGGCCAACTTAGGAAACATATTTTAAGTAAAGGTAACATTTGAAGGAAATCAGATTGGTAGAATTTACAACCAAAGATAATATGGTATATTGAAAATTTTGAAAAAAAATAGAACCTCTAAAAAGTCTGTAGTAAGAATTATATGAACAATCCTGTACAAAATTATATAGTAGATGTCTCTATCTAAGGACATGTTATTTGAGACTCTCAAACAGGAAAAGAAGCTCAACTGCGGACATAAAAATTTATTTGGAGTTTGACTACAACATCTAGGAAAAAGGAGGAAACACAACATTAAAAGCCCAAATTGGCTAGAGGAGGCACCAAAGCTGAATTTCTCAGTTCAACTGATGGTTTTCTTTTCATCTTGTCATGTTTACGACCATGCAACAATTAGATATAAAATAATTGAGAAGATGACACTATAGCTACCTAGTTTGTTTAGCTTTGCTTAGCAGAGGCATATTTATTAGTAGCTACCAAGCAACTGCAGTTACCTGCATGGTAACAAAGTAACCAGCCTATTACAAACAAAGGTAGCATGAATGTATTGACCAAACATAAGGAAACTATAGATTGCTCAAATCCCATTGGCGTGGAGAAGAATAAATGGACACATTAAATTTCCTTCCGCCTCAATATGCTCCATCCCTTTAATCTGAACACCTAAAAAATTGGAAAAATCTCACCTTTGTTGTCCAAGCTGCAAACATGAAATCACATGTTCTGAACTCGCTGAAATAGCTCGTAGGCATATTAAACCAACCCGAATCCATCATACTAAACTACCACAAATAAATCAAGGCATGAAAGGTAATTATAACTTGACATATTAAAGATAAAATTGAGATGTTAAAATTTACACACGAGGATACATTAACATTCTTTGCTAAAATTCTAAGGATAGACAATCAGTGTAACAGATTTTTAGTAGTTGCCATTGGTCTAATGTACTAAAATGCACTTACACTCAGTAATTCCCAAATCTGCACAGCCCATTGACTCCATAGATAGTTACCAAAAAATGTCATAACAATTATGCCATTGAGCAAAACCTGCAGGGGAAAAATACCAGGTCATGAGGAAGCTGAAATTCAATATCTATGTCTAGCACTGAACAAAAAAAGAACACACCATCAGCCTGGTGGTGGATCTCGCACAGATTTGCACATACCTAGGGTTTCTGTAGCACAAGCCATTGGGTAGAGGGAGGAGCGGAGGCGACGGCTGGGGAGCAGCCGCATGGCGGCTGCATGGAGGGGGAGAAGAGGGCAGCCGCAGCCACGCCACCCTGCTCACGTATGGTGGCTGCCATGGCCTTCGGCACAATAGGGAGAGAGAGAGAGACGGAGAGGAAGAAGGAACAGGAGGGCATGGCGGGGGGAGGGGGAGGAGGAGGGCGGCGGGGGAGGAGGGGAAGGGCGGCACTTGGGAGGAGGAGGAGGAGGAGGGCGGCTCTATGGCTTGTCTTGCGGTGGCCGCCGTCGGCGCACGCTATGCCGGTGTCGGGACGGAGAGAAGGAAGGAGCGCAAAGGGGGAGAACAGGAGCGAGGGATTTTTTTTTGTTTTTTCTTTTTCTTTTTTTCTTTGAGAGTAGGTATATATTCGCTAGCTGGGGTAGGGGTTTTCGTAAAACATGCAGGCGAGTGGTTAAGTGTAAAATCGCTACAATTTTAGAATTTTCTCTTCTTCAAGCGTAGGATTTTCATACTATATGGACCTAACCGTAAAATTTCGAACCAATTGACTGTGTACAAGGGGCATGGGCGGACCATCCTGAGATTTCGTAAAAATGGAAGGACCTATTTACAAAAAAATCCGAACCAATTAAAAAAAATTAGGGCAACATGGATAGCCTCCTGGAGCGGTAGGATTTGCCCCTTATGTGTTTTTAATTTGACTGTAATTGTAATGTAAAGCCGCCTCAGCGTTACGGCCCACATGGTGAAGTAGCACAAGCCCAACGCTCGTCTACGGCCCAAAAAGCAATGAATGAGACGGCCCAGATTTTGTACTAAGATTCTTAAAATTTATTGGTTTTCATTCACCTCTTCTGGCTGGGGCCATGGCTTAGGAAATGGTACGCTGTGTTATGAAGATAATGATGCTTTGGTTTTGGTGAAAAATCATCAATTTGGAGCTGTTACTAAACGAATGCCGAAAAGAAATTACAGTACAACCTGACACACGATCATGTTTTCACCCCAACCCAAAACAAACTGCATAGAGGTAATTTTTCCGAAGCGTATTCTTCAGTTCAGTAGCTGGCGGTACTTCATCCATCGCCAGTCTCAATGTACAGATTTCATCTCGCACTTTCTGAAGTGTAATATTAGATTTAGAGATTTAATTAGTTTGATGTATGAAATAGTAAATACTCAATGCATAGTTTCATCTCACAATTTCATAGACAAGTTATAGCATTAAATTAGCATCTATTTGTTGCATTGAGTTAAGTCAAAATGTGTTGGGATGAAACTCTATGTTCTCAATGGCAGTTTCAATGGTGTTTCATACCTATGAAACAGTGCCAAATGAGTTTCATCCCCATGAAACCCATTTGCCCAATTTCATATTAATTACTACGCCACATCATCTTTTTTACTTATGTGGCACCTCATTTAATGCCGATGAATCCTACATTGAGACTGGCCTAATGCTCCGGCCTCTGTCGATGCAAATGACTTGGCCAGTGATGTAGGACGCCGCTGGTATGCAGAGGAATGACACCAGGGACGCCACCTCCATCGCTCCCCAGCCCGCCTCATCGGGATGCGTGACAACTCCGGCTGCAACGCCTCTTCTGGCAGCTGTATGTATATATAGTTTCCCAGTAACAAGCTCAAGATGAGTGGTTATTTTTGCTTACTAGCAAATATGCCTGTGCGACATGTAGGTGTTATGAAAAATATTTCAAATGTAACTAGAATGTTAGTTGAATTCTCCATATGTCAATTCATATATGTCATAGATACTTTTTAAAATGCAGAAATAAAGTGTCTTTATAGATGAAGTTCTCCTCTGAGTGTCATTGGCTGATATGGGTGTGGGGAGTCCTTATTGGTTGGGTGGGTATCGGAGCTCTAGAACAAGATAATTTGCCTCCTATGGCTGTTGGAGTCTTAGTGAAAAAGCTCAGCCAGCACGAGGTAAATAAGCAGAAGCCCACCGCCAGTTTACAGCCCAAAAGCACTGCAACCAAACGCCCAGAATTAGATTATTTATTTAGATTGTTTAAAATGTGCTGTAAGTGTACACAGCCACACCATTATATATGTTTTCAACCCAAAGCAAAACAATGGGCACACAAAGTAACGAAGCAGTTTGGCACATTTCTGCCAGTTACATCAGATAAAATCTGCCGATGACGCCTTATTGACGGTAATACACCGGAGACCCCATTTATTGTTTCGTCACATGCCAGTGATGGTCCGCCCGCCGTCGACGTAGATGACTTGGCCATTAACATAGGAGGCAGCCGGCATGCAGAGGAATGACACCATGGACGCCACCTCCGCCGGCTCGCCGGAACGCCGCATCGGGTTGCGTGACAGCTCATGCTCCACCACCACTGCCGGTAGCTGTATGTTTCACAGATTTACCGTTACAGCATTATATTTTGTCAAATTTGATTTGTTAGACGATATACAAAAAGATATACATTGCTCAAAAGAATGTCATTCAAATCTGGACTAAGACAAATAAAAAGTTATGTTTGATTGTGTTTATAGAAAATGGTATTAGCATTTATGACTCTATAAAAGTCAAAATTTATTTCACTATCATAAGATATTAATTCTATATAGTTGGTCAAAGTTGTGATGGATTGACTTGTGGTAAAACAAAAGGGACATTTTTTTCAGATGGATTGAGTACTACCTCTTTGCCCATATCTGTCATGATGAGACCTGGTACGACACAGTTGGCACGGATCTTATCATCGGCCCACTCAGCAGCAAGGCTCCTCGTTAGCTGGTTCAGTCCACCTACATGAATAATCATGAATGAAAACGCAATCATTTTTTTTGTTTAGATTGTTGTTTTCTTAGTAATCCGTATGTTTGAGACCAATTTCCAGACGTGTGTTCTGTAATCCAGGACATCTAAAACATTTGGATACTTTTGTGAAACTTTTGTAATTACGCACAATTACTGTTTTTTGATATGTCCTTACTTCAGACCACAACTACAAAAAAAAATCTTTTGCAATGTGTTTTGCAATTTTGTCGGAGAAGGGTAGCATTAGAAACCGTCTAGATTAACTGAGGCGGACACTTTTTATTAATCGAGGTAGTTATTAATTGTAAAAGATTCCGCCTATGGAAATAGTTCATTTTTTGAGGCGGTTGCCCTATAACAACATCCGTAAATCTAATAACCTAGGTGGGGCCCGCCTCAAAAAATAGTGGCCCAACAGGCAGGCCACTCAGACGGTGTCACTCATCATATATGTATACAAAGATCTAGGATTTCTTCTAACAGTCTCCACTCACTCCTTTAGAACCCAACAGTCATAACACCCTAGCCCAACGTGCAATACTGCTCCCCATCTCACTAAACGCCCTTCGCCCCTCCCCCCAAGCAGATCCAAGATGAGGGACCGGTGGTGAGGGGCTTCGTGATATGGTGGCCATCTCCAGCACAGCGGCGACGATGCTCGTGGATCTGGCTATGGGGCTCGCGGATCTCCCCGCCAAGGAAGCTGGAACCGACTTCGATGGTGGAGGATGTGCTCCATCGGCGAATCTAGTTAGCGATGGTAACGCCGCTCGGCGGCAGTGCATGGATCGATGGTCTCAACGGGCCCTTGAGTGGCCTCGTTGGGCCTCTCCTTGGTTTCTTTTTTTTGAATTTTGATTAACCAACGTGGGCATGCAACCGCCTCGGTAAACGCCATGATTAACTATGACCTTTGATCTACAGCGGTTGCAAAAACCGCCTCGGTTAATTATTTTTGCCCGCCAGGGTTTAAGATTTGTGTACTAGTGGGCCTTCCTATTACTGTTGAGGCTATGCGGTTATATTTGTTTTAAGAGAGATGCTTTGATTCAAAATTGATATATAAGTCCAAATTTCTTTAGGAAATTGCATTTTCTCCATTTTGTTGATAAAATTATCTCAGGATAACGGGTATGGGCCAACACCCTACGTGTGTATGGCCAAGCTAACCAAGGGTGAACCTTTACCCATACGTGCCGTAATCAAGGGCTACCCAAGTTTACGAGGTTGTCGACCCTCGCCATGCAACACTAATAAGAATGCATCTCACTCCTAAGTAACTAATGTCACTACTACAACATTGTTTTTGCATAGCGGGCGGTTTGCATTTACCGTGGTGAGCAAAGGGGTTGGCCAAGAAAGCAAGGTCACAATAAATCAACCTGGCTTCCATGGTGGGCCTCTTTTCCCACCGCGGTAAATGGATTAGCCGCGGGTAAGCACATAAGAAAACCCCAAGCACGACTTGGATTTGGGCTGCATGGACCAGGATCCCGCCGCCGCAGCTTCGGCCATGGTGGAGGCCACTGCCGCCGGATCCAAACATGCCAGGGCCGGATTCACCATGGTGGAGGCCACATCCGCCAGATCCCCATACGCCAGGGGCGTATTCAAACACGCCAGGGGTGTAGCCGCCGGCTAGGCCGACACCCGAGGCCGCGCCATCGCTCCATCGAGCTCAAGGGTCGTTGCTCCACCTCGCGCCGATGCACCCCTCGCCTGGCAGCTCGCACCTCGTGTCGATCCACATCGCGTCACACATTTACCCTAGCGCTAGACATGGTGAGGGACGGATACAGAGAACGCGATCGGGTGAGGCAAGTAAGAGGAGAGGGCAACCACGGTTAGGTGAGGCCGAGTGAGAGGGAGGGGCGCCGTGCGAGATGAAGCGCTTCGGGTGAGGCGCCGCATGGGGAATCGCACGGGCAGGCAGAGTATAGTGGAGAGAGTGAGGGATTGTTAGAAGGCAACATATGCTATGGAAAATTAGCTATATGGCCCTAACTCCCATTTTTTTGGAGAATTAGCTATATGGCCCTAGAAAAAACGGCTCTTGGGTATTTGGCCTTTTTTTTTTTTTGAATTTAGCTATATCGCCTCCAAACAAAATTTTATTAGGTAGATGGCCTTCCGTCCATTTCTGTTATGTTTGGCCGTTAGTTCTTACAATACGCCCTTCAGTCATCTCCTACGGATGCCATGAGCCCATGACCGATGGCGCCGCGTCGCCACGTCGGGTAAGAGACCTCGACAACGTTCGACGCACATGGTGCGGCTGGACAAGGTGTAGGCGTCGGCGTGCTCGTGGCGCTGTTCGAGTGCCCCGACGCCCGTGCCAGGAGGAGGCCTGGGAGGTGGTCTCGGTGATTGCCGGGTCCGATGCCCACAGAGGAGACCTGGTCGTCGGCGGCGCTATCGCGCCCGGAATTGATGTGTACATACTCTTAGCGTGTGTGTATACACGTGAAAACAAGTACTTGATCCGTGAAACCGAACATATTATTATAATTTTATTGGTTTATTTGTCGTGGGCTAGTGCCCTTCGTGGCTTGTGGCGATATGCCGTCCCCTCCCCTCTGACCTCCTCCTCTGCACCCACCGCCGGCCCCTCTGCCTCCTTCTCCGGCGAGCTCGCCGGCGACGAGGCAGGGGGTCCATCTCCTTCCGTTCCAGCCTCCCCTCTTCCTCCCCTCTTGTAAAATTCCCCACCAAATAATAGTCATGAGGAATTTCTTCCTCTTTATCATCAAGAGAGACGGATCTCCTGCGCCCATGGTCGGAAGCAGCAGCACCTGCGCAGTATCCGACGACTGGGGGTGCCGCGAGGACCACCGCGGCGCCACCGTCCCCATGGTGCTGCTCGTCGACGACTGGGTGAGCTGCGACGGGCACAGCGGCACCACCACCCCCATGGCGAAGTTCCTCGACGACCGTGGGCTGCGAAGAGCATCGGGGCGCCACCATCCTCATGCTGTTGTTCAACGCCGACTGGTGAGCCACGAGGACCGCCGCGCTGCCACCGTGGCCATCCTCACCGCGATGCTTGCGCTCCCGTTCCTTTGGTGCCGGAGCCATCGAGGGAGCCACCGATGGCGCCATGAAGGTGGACGAGCTCGACGATTCCGCCTCGTCGACTGTGATTTCGCAGCTGCCCGTGGCCCTGCAACCGCTGATGGCATGGGCGTTCAAGCTGAGGCGACTGGAACAGATGCGCTCGTCGACGACGACCTCCAATCCGCGCCGCGTGAGCCGGTCCTCGCGTTGCTTCCCGTGCAAGATCCAGAATCCATGCGCAGGAGAAGATTTTTTTGTGCATGCTACTCACCACATGATGGACCCCACTTCGTGGGACCCGCTGCTTCACGTGGCGTACATGCATTCTATAATTTTCTCCCTGGGCGCTTCTGGAGGCCGCGTGTCCGGCTCTTGATCCTTATCTGGTCCTGGTCTCTCTGGTCCTTATCTCTTTTTTATATTTCTCTTTATTTCTCCTTTTATCAAGCAGCACTGCATGTATCCACGTCAAGACCTGGTCAGTTTCACGTCATTGGTCCTGCAGTGAGCCACCCACCGGTTTTGGGATTGGCGGTCTTCTACCCGTCGGCGACTTCTTCAACAACATCTTTGGTTCGCCGGCGAAGCATTTACATGACGCCGCCTTCAACCATTTCAAGCCTACGCTTCGCGAGGCCCTTCCGCACCTACGGCACCATGCGTCTGCGACGCCTCTGCAGCCGTTCACCGGCTACCTGCGCTCCAGTGGCGAATCAGGATATGTGTCCACTAGGGACCTTGATGTTATGGGCTCCTTTCTTAAGGGCTTAGATGTATCTTTGCTGCTTTAATATAATATATGAGTGGTTTTCGTCAAAAAAAAAACTAAATCGGTTGGTTGCATGTGCCTCTCCTTGATCGGATCCTCCCCATATCCACTAACACAGATGCGGAAGGCGCAGTATTATATTGGGATCGGGTAACTACGAGCAACTCCAAGAGTTTGGCATTTGGAGTTGGCATTCTCAAATTTTGCTAAAAAGCTCTAAAAACTCTCTCCAAAAATTTGGCATTTGGAGTTGGCAAATTAGTGAGCGTTGGTAAATCGGACCTTGTCTTGGCGCAAAAATGCGCACTCTACGACGTTGGCATTCACGGCGATCTGTACATATTAGAGGAGGTGGAAGGGCATAAACATAACTTTTGTTTCGCCTCGAGTTTCGGCGTTAGTTTTCAAAAGGTGGAAGAACATAAACATAATTTTATTTCTCTCTAAGGGTTCTCGATGTAAGTTAGATCTAAGATTGGCAAGTGAATTATGCCAAACTGTTGGAGATGAGCTCTTTTTGATTTGGCATTTGGATTTGGGAGTTGGCAAACAAAGAACAATTGCCAAACAACAAATGGGGAACTGTTGGAGTTGCTCGAGTAGAAACAAAATATATTATGTACTTATAAAATATATAATAAGGAAACAAAATCCGGATTTTTTACTTGTATAAAATATATAATAAGGAAACAAAACTCTGATTTTTTGCCAAGGGTAATATGGTCTTTTCACCGCTGATTTAAAACTGTTAGATGTCCAAAACTGACGGAAGCCATATACCTAATAAAATTTTGTTCTCGAGGCCATAGAGCTAAATTCAAATAAAAAAATCAGGCCAAATACCTAAGAGCAGTTTTTTCCAAGGCCATATAACTAATTCACTCTTATATATAAGCCCGACGATATGGGCTTTGCTAGCCTGATTTCATATTTAAGGCCAACTGAGCCTATGCGGCCCACACACCCATGTATATACCCCGTTGGTTGATGCCCTAGACCAAGCAAAATTCATGCGAACTGATCATAGATCAGCGACATAGGTTTCCTATGGTGTAATAAGTTGTCGATTTGGCACGGGTGCTTGTATTTTGCTAGATTTATTCTAAGATTTAGCGGTGCCACGCTTTTAGTATTAGGTGATGTCCCTATTGACAACAAGTGTGTGTGCATTCATTTCTTAGGAGGTGCTCACAAGGGTAGAGTTTGTCTATGTGTGTTTATATTTTTTTTTAGATAATGGAAATTACATTTTCGGCTTGACCATCCGAGGATGCATCAGGCCAACACTATTACAACCGAAAGATAGTGTTAGTAAAACAAAAAGTCACTCGAAAAACACTGGTGCACCTTAAAAAAAAAAAGAAAACAATGAAAACCCGACCACCATTGGAGACTCTAGATCCCGAAACCTAGCAACAAAGATAAGGCCCCATATGTGTGTGCGATGAACCGCCACCTTGATGCCGGCGCCAGCCGACACCCAAGGGATCTTCCAAACGCGACGTCTCCAACGAGAAAACGCCATCCAAATACGCCATGCCCGCCCACCCAATTGGTGTTGGTTTTCACCCCGAGAGAGATCCACTTGAAGAAAAGACGGCGCCTCCATTGTAAGTCCCCTTGGGCCATGCCGTTACGCCAAATGCCAACGACGTGCACCATCACCGAAACTCAGATCCGGAAAACAAATGCCGACGACCACGCCATGAACGGCGAGGTAAGAACCTCGCCGTCCCTTTCCCCAACTCCACCACCTTGACGAACGTTGTGGAAGCCACCATCTATGTGTGTTTATATAGATGAGTGTGTGTTGTGGGTGTCTATGTATCGTGTAATTCTTAAAACAAGCTAGGGGAAATCATTTCTCTCTCCTCTCTCTGTTCCCGTTCCTGCAGTAGTCAGGTGGAGATCAAGGCAACGAGACGTGCTGCAGAAATACAGCATGATTTCTTTGTTTAAACATTCGTGGAATTTAAATTGTTTGTTTTGTTTCTTCTAAATGGAGATACTGATTTTACATGTGAACCCAGCTATGTCTTTATTATCTATATAATACCTACTAATTTGCTAGGCACGGCCACCTCTGCCACAAGACTCATATCACTGTTCTTTGCACAGTACCATCTTCTCTACTGTCCGATCTCCACCTGACTCGTCGCGACCGTCCGTCAATCAGGTTCCACACAGTTCGTCCCCCCCCCCCTTACCCCACATAGCAGTTCTCACCTATCACGCCCGCCACACCTTAAGACTGCCACCGCCGCCGCGCCCCCACCTCGCCCCACGCCACCTCTGCCACCTCTCCAGGCTGCTCTCCCTCTAGTGCCGCCACTCCCTACCCCCTCCAGCGCCGCCCGTCGTTGTCATTTGCCGCCGCCACAGCTGCCTATCTCAGTCTCTACCCCCGCTTGACGCCACTCCTTCCTGTCTGCGCTCACGCTCGGTACTAATTGACACCTAGGTGAGTCGACTCCCTACCTCTGCGAATTGTCATTTGCCTCTTCAAATTTTGTGTCCATCAACCGTGAGCACAGTTCAGCACCCGTCTCCTCTGCTCTTGGTGTTCTGTGTTCCTTAGGTGCTCGTAAAGTTATTATTGGCTAATGAAGTCAGCAATCTGTTGTGGTTTGAAATTTATCAGCTTTTTCATTAAACAATATCGCAAATTCAACCAATCTTGGAGACACATTCAAATAGATTTCACCGGTTTTCGCACCAAAATTTCCCAAGAATTGCCAAAAATCACAAAATCCGCTTCTACCGCCACTAGTACAAAAATTTTTGCGCGAAGAGGGAAGGGCCAAGCGCTGTTCTTGTCTGGGAGGGAGAGGAATCCGAAAGAAGAGGAGTAAATGAGAAACCCCAGGTCTTCATTTTATGTTCTAACATAGATATTGTGCTTCGTCTGGGCCTGATGGACCTTGCAATTTCAATGACGGGCCCAATATGACGCCCGCCACGGTTAATGATTTGCCGTGGTGGGTGGGCGGATGGTAGGCTGGCTTGAATAACCGTGGCGGGCAAAAACTATACCCGCCACGGATGGATTTAGGACTGTCACCTAAAAAAAAATTATGTACTAGTGCGCTGGGTTCTAGTATTTTTTTCACCAAACGGTAGCCTAAATTATGCATCACCATCTTCCCCCTGGTGTAGCGAGAAGGAAGGGACTCCGTTGACTACCACTACTACTACGCTACCGATACCCTCAAAATTACGGTTACTCATCATTCCACTAACGTGTTCTTCTCGATACTACGGCCTACTTCATCCCGTCTGTACGTAGATCCCCTTATTTGGTCCTTCCAATTTTAAAAGGATGTGTTCTATGTAAAACACAAAGAGCAAGAAAACTGTCACGTACTTTTTGGTGATGCTGTAGAGCGCTAGCTGTGGGTAGCCCCGCGAGCCCGCCATGGAGGAGATGTGGACGATGCTTCCGCCGACGGTGGTGGCCGATTTCCGGAGGAGCGGGTGCGCGAGCTGGCAGAGGTGGAAGCACGACTCGAGGTTGGTCGACATGACCCGTGAGTAGTCCTCCGCCGTGCACTCTGCCGCCGGCCTGACAAACAGCTGCGCTGCGTTGTTCACCTGTAGGTGCACTTACTTCGCCGTCAAGCTCACCTCGACTGATGGTCGGCGAGCTAGGAGGATATGCTTTGTTACACCTTCAGCTTACCAGGATATCGAGCTTGCCGTCGAAGGTCGCCTTGACCGTGTCCATGAGCTTCTCCCGGTCGGCGCGCACGGCGACGTCGCAGACCGAGACGGTGACGCTCAGCCCCTTCTCTTCCCACCGCCGGCGGGACTCCTCCAGGTCGACGGCGCTGCGGGCGCACGTGTGCACCCGTGCGCCTAAACCGGCCAGCTGCTCCACGATCGCGTTTCCAATCCCCCTGCTACCACCGGTGACCAGCGCTGTCGCGCCGGTCAGGCTCCACGTCTCGCCGCCGGCCACCGCTGCCATCCTCTCGCTGTGTTTTGTGTATCTTTGTGTGGTCAACTTCAGCTTGTACTACAATGATGTGATGCCAGTACCTTTTAATGACATGTTTTGCTGGTACAGCTTTGTTCGAGAAGTCATAAAAGTATTGTTACGATGCAGCCACTACCACAACGAGGCAAGCATGTGCTTGTACTATAATGTTGTGATGTCAGTACCTTTCAATGAAATATGGGCGATGCTGCGTGCTACCATGTAGTTGTTTGAGAAAGCAAATGTTGCGATGCAGGCAGCTACCTGCAGTTAGACCTCCGTCGTCTGGGGATAGTCTACAACAACTGATAATCATGGTACACAACAATGCCAAAGGCAAACAAACCAATGTGAAAACAAAACAAGTATTGGCACGACTAGTGAGCACCACATACAAACACACAAACGTGAAAACAAAGCAAGAATTGTTCTGCACCACATACAGAGTAAAACAACACTAAGCTTCAATACAAATTATGAAGTTCCTGATGTATTTTGGAAACACAGTCATAATCGAAGTCTCCCATCTTCTTTAGCCGCCATGGAACAAAGGGCGCTCCTCTTCAGTATGCAGGATGGACCACGGTCAGAACCAATTCGTTATCATTCTCATCGATGTATGAGATGTGGCTTTGTTAAATACCATATCATTTTTATTCAACCATATTGCCCAACGTAGCGCAGCAGCCCATAGTAAAATTTAGTTTCTATATAAGCTTTAGCTAGGCTTCATCGACACGTAGCTAGGAACCAAATAAATTAGCAAAACTATTATGTGGTTGAAATCCAAAATTGATGAGCGCAAGGTGACAAGTGACAACAGTTAAAGAACAAGTGTTGGATAGTTTCAACTGAACCACAGAGGCAATCCTTTGATGCATCCTTGCCGGTTCCTCTAAGCTAAATTTTTGTATTAGAATGCATTCCGAAACAGTCTGTCATGATCCGAATGTTTTTGTAAACACATGCACCATGATTGGGATCACGATCTGAATATTTAAATTTTATAAACTTATGGATCATGATCCAAATATTTAGAGATAGCCTCTACCTGGACGCCACCTATTATTTCTGGCCCCGTTGCCCAATATCATGTCTTTCTTTCACGTTACTCACAGGCAGATCCGCAGATGTGAACGATAGTGATCATGATACGATCGATTATTTTTTGTAAACATATGGATCGTTATCCGAATATTTTTTGTAAACTAAGCTCTATCATTGTAATTTACTAGATCTTGCTGGCTACCAGACAATAAGCTGAAATGCATGCCACATGCACGTTGACTTGAATGATCGCGCCACGGAATCTCTGCATGCTCGACCTAGCCTCGGCATCTACATGTCCAACATCACCATTTTTGTAAGCTAGCAGTTGACGTGTCGATCGACAGATCGAACCACTCTCGCGACCACCAAAATCTCAACTTCTCCTCTCGATAGATCCACTCTCCTTGGGTTTCATTCCCTTCTTGCTTAGATGATCCACACTCATCATCCTTTAAATTCACCCTTTAAGAAGAATGTTGTGTCTTACTCAGCAAGAGTATCACAAACCGTTCCCGGTCAACGCGAGGGGAAGAAAAAAGTGTGACGTGAAGCGTGGATTGTCAAGGCGGTGGCGCTTTTGCGGCGGCACTGGAAGGCGGGCAGCAGCGGCGGGCGACGACGGCGGCGGCGGGCTAGTGACGAAGGCGGCACTAGGAAGCTGAGGGTAGAAGGGTTAAACCCTAAATTATTCTTGATTGATTCTCTCACAATAGTTCCCCATATTTATATGAGGGGTTTACAATTGCTAACGGGCCGGGCTCATTAGTCTTTTCGAGCTCACTTTGTAATTTAACTGAATAAATTTACTAATAAAAGCTATATAATAATAAAATATTCAGTCACTCCGCTTATCCCGGCTAATCGTTGACTGAATGTGACATCTCTCCCCGCTTGGAGATTCATTTCGCCCTCGAGCCGGAAATCTGGATAAATTTTTTGCTGAATAATTCCCCATCTTCCAATGAAGCATCTGCGAATCGTCTTGTTCTTCCATTTGATAAGGACCTAAAGCTGACCTTGCTTGACACTGGATTTAAGCATGACCTCAGGTTCGTGAACGGTGTACCTTCGTGTATACGTGGCAATTATGGTATATCAGTAGGAATCTCTCCTTAATGTGGCTTAAGCATGCTGACATGAAAAACCTTGTGTAGGCGAGTTCCAGCCGGTAGGTTCAACTCGTATGTAACTGGAGTAAGAACTTTGTTGATGTTGAAGGGTCCAAAATATTTGGGAGAGAGCTTGCCTGTGTATAATGGTGATATCGTTGCCGCAGACCGGGATATTAATTTGAGCCAGACATAATCACCCACTTGGAACTATCGTTCCGTATGTTTAGTATCAAAATATTTGCGGTAATAATTTTGTGCCAATTTTAGACGAACCTTTGTCTGATTGAGAAAGGCATCACGCTGAGATAACATAGCATCTACAGAAGGTAATGTTGTCTCACCCGGAGTGTATCCTCTGATTGTAGGCGGGTCGCGCCCATAGACCAGATTGAATGTTGTCGTTTCGGTGGATGTATGATATGAAGTATTATAGCAATATTCTGCCCATGGTAACCATCCTACCCAATCCTTCGGTTTGTCACCAGTCAAGCAGCGTAGATACATTGTGATGATTTTGTTTACTACCTCTGCCTGTCCATCTGCTTGAGGATGATAAGCTGATGTGGGCGAGAGAATAATATTAGACAGTCTAAAGAGTGAAATCTCATGTTTGGTTTTGGAAATTGATGACACACTTGTCGTGCTAATCCTTTGCTCTAAGTGTGACTTGAGAGATAGGATTACATGGATGACGTGGAGCATGATGATCATGAACATGGACGATGATGATGGACATGGTAGATCGTCAAGCTCGGTGATCGGCTTGAGAGGAACCCGGGAGATCAAGGCAAAGGTATACTTGGTAGGGTTTTTCTTTCGGTGATCAAGACACGATAAAGCGTGTGATCACATTATAGGATAGATAGCCGACTATCAAGAGGGGATGCCGCGACTAATCCTTTGGTGAAGTGCTTCTAGGTCCAATTGACTTGCATATTGCATTTAGGACATGAGAGCACTAACTTCGTTCTTGCCTAATCGATCGACATGCAAACATACATGATAACATGATCATCTTCGACGTGTTGGCAACTTATGGCAAGAGGCGAAGCAAGGTTGAAGCAAAGGGCGACAACAAAATGACGAGCACGCTGGAAACAGCGACCGGACGCGCTGACCGGACACGTGACCGGAGGCTCCGGTATGTGCGTCCGGCAGAGAGCATGTTTTCGTGCTCGACTTCGACGATCGACCGGACGCGAGGGACCGGATCCACCGACGGAAGCACGAAGAGGTTGTTAGCCGTGGGCGAGTGTGTTGTCCGTTCTGACCGGACACATGATTTGGTGCGACCGGACGCTTGACCGGACTCGCTGGTGAGTCCGGTCGGTGCGTCCGGTCACTGCGCAGAAAGCCCACTTCAAAGCACAACGGCTCCATTTCTTGGGAGGCTCTGTATATACTTGCTTGGCCGGTATTGTGAGCCCTCTCTTGCACATTTTGAACACTCCTACACACTTGTGAGCTTGTGAGACTCCCCTCCACTCATCTCTTCATCCTAACTTCGATTCTTGGGTGAGATTGAGAGAGTTAGAAGTGCATTTGCTTGGTTGCTTGCATCTAGAGGCACTTCAACCTTGGAGGAGCTGCGGGATCTTGTTTCTCTTGGGAATTTGCTTGGTTCCCTAGCGGCTTGGAGCAAGAGGCGGTGCTGAGCTCGATTGGAGCTTGTTCGAGGCCACACCGGTGGTTTGTGAGGGGTCACCGGGGAGATTCACGAAAGGAGCACTAGTGGATTGCTCGTGGCTTGTTTGATCCTCTCTTGTGATCGGTTTGTTTGAGCTCTCATCGGGGATTTGGCACCGCCATTGCTTAGCATCCGTCAAGTGAGTGAATCGCCACAACGGGGACTAGCGTGCCGGCAAGCACGTGAACCTCGGTGAAAAATCATCGTGTCAACCTTGTTCTTGCTCGTTGGAGATTACTTGTTGATCATGGTGATTGGCTTCCACCTCTACACATCGACGTCGGTATATCGATTACTCCTCCTCGTGTATTTATTTTGATATACTTGTGTAGCTTAAGTAGTTTGGTAGAGCTTGTTAGAATTGTTTAGCTCCTAGTGTTAGTTTTAGCTAGCTTATCTTGTCCACCTAGGAGTAATTTAGCGACCTAGCTATTGTTTGTGTTTAGAGACAATAGAATTGAATTGTGGCTTGCATAGCTAGTTTGTACCATCGCTTATTTGGCTTCGCCATCTTATTGACTAATCCGGTTGTTTAGTGTTGTTGCAAGAATTTTTAATAGGCTATTCACCCCCCCCCCCCCTCTAGCCATTAGGACCTTTCAAAGAGCTCTTGCCAAAACCGACTTGTGAAAATCACATCTCGGTCACTAACAATCGATGTCGGTAAACCATGTAACCTCACAATATCTGTGAAATTTTTTTCAGCCACTAAAGTTACTATGTATGGGTAAAAGAGGGGGTATAAAGTGGGCATGCTTGGATCGACGATCAACCACTATTAAAATCACTAACTTTGTGCCAACCTTAGGAAGTGCCTCTATGAAGTCCATTGAAATGTCCTCCAGATCTGCTCTAGAACCGGTAAGGGTTGAAGACGCCCAATTTGGATGCGAGATGTTCAGTTTTATTGCATTGACACACTAAGCAATCATTCACAAACTCTCGACAATGCATCGATCCCGTTTGATAAAGGAAGTCCGACGGAATCGATGCAATGTCTTTTGTATTCCCTCATGAGCTGAATCATGAATGGCGTAAAAGGATGGTTTGAAGATGTTTGGATGATAGTGAAAGTCATACCTTTTTGTTGAATAGAATTAAACCATTACGAACTTCCCATGCGGAATCCTTGCCGTTGATGATAGAATCAATAAGACTTATGGCGTCATCATTGAATCCAATTTCCTCACGTAACTAATCAAACAGGCCCAATTGAATTTTCGAAATAGCCATTAGCGAAGGTTCCTCAATGTTACGTCGAGATAAAGCATCGGCCACCACGTTGGATTTGCCCCGTTTGTATTCCATAGTGAAGTCATAACCAAGTAATTTGCTAACCATTGGTGTTGTGGAATAGTGGATAAACGCCGATCTAAGATGTATTTGAGACTGTAATGATCCGACCTTATGAGGAAGGGGCGGCCCTAGAGATCTTGTCTCCGGTGTTTGGCTCACGTTACCAAACCTATGAGTTCCGTTCATAGGCGGCCAACTTTTTGTACTTATCAGGCATTCTTTTGCTCAAGTAAGCTATCGGACCATTTCCTTGATGCAAAACAAAGCACCCATACCTGTACCACAAGCATCACATTCTACCACGAAGAGTTTGTTGAAGTCTGGAAGATGTAGGACTGGTGCTGAAGACAATTTCCTCTTTACATGCTCAAAGGCTGACGTTGCTAGAGGTGTCCAGAAAAATGAATCCTTTTTAAGAAGGTTTGTAAGTGGTTGAGCAATCGTACCATAATCCATTATGAATTTTCTATAGTATCCTGCAAGTCCTAAAAACCCCCGAAGTTCTGCGGAGAGTTGTAGGTATTGGCCATGCAATGACCGCCTCTATCTTCTCGGGATCAACCGCCACTCTAGCTTCAGATATGATGTGTCCCAGATAACCAAGTTGTGATTGACCAAAGAGGCATTTAGATTTCTTTAAGAAAAATTTTGTGTGATGCCAATACCATGAAGACCTCTTCCACATGTGCTAAGTGTTCATTTCAGGATTTGCTGAATATTAAAATATCATCGAAAAACACTAGAACAAATTTCTGTAGGAAAGGTCCCAAAATATCATTTATCAATGCTTGACAGGTTGAAGGTGCATTGCATAAACCAAATGGCATGACCTAGAATTCAAAGTGCCCATGATGTGTTCTAAAGGCTGTCTTTTCGATGTCTGGTGGATGCATGCGTATTTGGTGATAGCCTGAACGAAGATCAAGCTTGCTAAACAATTTAGCACCTTGCAACTCATCCAATAATTCATAGTATTATCTTTGAGTGTCGATAGTCAACGCAGAATCGTTAAGTCTTGTCATGTTTCTTAATTGACAAGAAGAATAGGAGATGAAAATGGTGAAGTGTTGTACCTGATGATACCTTGAGAGAGCATCTCGATGCATTGGCGTTCCAACTCATTCTTTTGTATTTGAGGATAACAAGAAGGGCGAACAACCTGTCGGTTAAGTTGGATCTTTGATGGATGGATACGATGGTCATAGCGTCTCGAGGTTTAAAGGCCCTTAGGCTCGTTGAAGAGTTGTTGAAATTTGTGCAACAAGGGTTCCATTGGAGGATCAGAAGAAAGGACATGAATACCTGGCGGAGGATATGTTTCCTTAGATAAACTGTGCCATATGCTAGGTTGTCCATGACGCCGTAACTTAATGATCAGCTTATGAAAATTCCAAACAATGGTTCCCGTGAGAGCTCAACCAGTCCACCCCCCAAGACAACGTCATAGCCGCCTAATTTAATGTTAAAGAAGTATGCTTTGAAACTTTCATTAGCAATAGAAAATTCAATGTCATCATACCTTCCAACATTTTCTATATGTTGTCCATTGGCCATAGCGACTTCGGAGAGCGTTGTGAGGGAGAGCTTGGTAGGTTTAATTTAGTTGCCAAGCCAGAATCCACAAAATTGTGTGTTGAACCAGAATCCAATAAAGCCAATAAATTGGTACCATTCATGGTGATCATTAATTGCATAGTGGGACATGTAGATATGCTAATTAATCCATGAACTGATATTTGAACATCGGAATGTCGTCGATTATGTACCTTTGAGTTTTGTCGATGTGTTGATAAATAGAAACGTCTGGCCAATGCTATAGCAGTCTCCATGTCAGGTGGTTGGTGTAGTTGTACCTCTATCTGAATCAGAGGGGCTAGACCAGCCACATAAAGCATAACCTGCGGTTTGGGAGAGAGATGTTGTACCTTATTCAGCGTCGTTGTGAATTTGTTTGCGTAGGTATCCAAATCTCCTAGTTGGCGTGTGACTGTCGGATCGCCGAGATAATTATGCATTGGTGATCCAAAACGCTTGTTGATTCTTTGTAGAAAATTCTCGCCAAGCCGGGTGACCCAGTTCATTTTCCCAACGAATAAACCAAGATAGTGTGTTCCCTTGAAGGTGGAACGAAACAAGCTGAATCGATCATTGTCTTTTATTCCTTGAGCGAAAAAAAATTATTGTATTTGTACAGCCAATGAGAAGGATCTCTTTTACCATCATACTCAGGGAAAAAATAATTTTAGATTATTGTCGGTCCGTCTAGGAATTTCTGGAGGAATTTTATGAGGATTTTTTTGTAGGGCTATCTGTAGGAATTTTAGAATAAAAATTCAGTAGCAATTTCTATATGAATTTCTCGGGACAGTCGATCGCTGAAGAATTTTGGGGTTGGAGGCACGGCGAATGGTGAACTCATCGGTATCCACAGACTGAAAAAGCGCTTAGAGGGCGGAACGCATTTAGCTGATGGTGGGGCGATGATGCCTCCATGGCTGCTATGTAGTTGTTGATGATGCTGTTGACGTCCTCCACAATTTCTTGCTCCAGTCAAAGGCATTGGATCGTCGGTCTCCGGATACCAATCTGTCACAAACCGTTCCCGTCCACGCTAGGGGTAAGGCGGAACGTGGCGTGGATCTTCGAGGTGGCGGTGCTTTGCGCCGGCGCGGGAAGCGGCGCAAGACGCGCCGGCTGGTGGCGGCGGGTGCAGTGGCTACTGGGGCGCTAGAAAGATGAGGGTAGAAGGGTTAAACTCTAATTTATTTTTTATTAATTCTCTCATAATAGTTGCCCCAATATTTATATGAGGTGTTTACAATTGCTAACGGGCCGGGCCTATTAGTCTTTTGAGCTCACTGTAATTTAACTAAATAAATTTACTGATAAAAGCTATATATTAATTAAATGTTCAGCCACTCCGCTTATCGAGGCGAATCGTTGGTGAGTGTGACAAAGAGTCTCTTCTCTTTATCCAATTTTTCGAATCCATCATCCTCACTGCCAAATAACAACCGGTGAGAACCACATGTTATTCTATCTCCCCCTTCCCCCTCTCTCCTCCCTGCTCTCTCTCCTAGGACACCCCATGGCGCACCTCCCCTGCTTCCTCCTCCGCCCCTCCACCGGCGGCCTCCCCACTCTCCTCCGCCACCGCCCACACATGTGAGTGGCTAGCTTCCCGTCCCTGTCCGCCCGGTCACGGGCGAGCCCGGGCACGGGCGGGCGGCGCGTCCTCAAATGACAAGGCCACGGCGAGGTCGAAGAAAAGAGCAGGCGGGCGCATCCCACGGCTAGCGCAGCAGCACCCAGCAGCACACGTGCTCCCTTCACCGGCGACGGGCTCCTCCTCCTGGCGGGAATTCCCGATGGGTGGTGCGAACAACGCTGTCAGCGGCCAGCAGCCGCCTCCGCCCCTGCCTCCTCCTCGTCTCCTTCTCCGTCCGTGCGGCGTGTGCGCCTACACTGTTCGCCCGAGCAAGTGTGCGGGATCTACGTCGCGGGCATGGCCAGGCACGGCAGACTCCGCGCGAGACCTCTGCTGCGAGCACGGCCAGGCGGGTGGACCGGGGGGGAGGAGAGCATAGCGGCGCTGCTCCCGCACTCGCTGAAACGCTACTGGCGGTGCACAGAGACCGGCACCACTATCCCCTCTCTGGCAATGCAAGGGTGGGTGCGTCCCGCAGGCTGGTACCACGTCGCCGATAGCGGGTCTCTACGTCCGGTAGGAATACAGGAATCGGGAGCTTCCGAGCGTTTACCGTAGGCCTCCCAGTACCCCATTGTAGGCTTCATATCCGATATCGGCTCCTGGAGAATGTTTTCCAGGATGCGAGTGCAGATAGTCTGCTCGATCGTTTAACTACTGCAGATTGTTGTTGATTAGTAAGCATAATGTATTTCTAGCACGATAAATTATCGCACGGGAGGCAAAAAGCGTGCGAGCGTGGAGTCGTTCGCATGGGGCAGGCCGACAATCCTAAGCCGGATGTCGCAGAATTTTTGAAACCAATTAGGGATCTAAATGCAGATAATATTTTTATAAACTTGATCAAATATAAGATTTTTTTACTCCTCGTCAAGTGAGATTTTCATTTATTTTTTTGGAACCGAGGCAGGTGCCACCTGCTGTCCACTGTTTTATGTGTGTCTTGTATATGTTCAGCTTGAAACAGCACAGAGCACAAGACACTCCAACGCAAAAACAACATATATAATGGGATAAAGTGGTCAACCTTTTTTGTTGATAAATATAATTTTCAACGTATCCATTCAAATCAAACTCTCGATTTGAGGTGCATGTTTAAATTCATATAGATTTATTCCAAAATTTAATGTTGTTATTGTTTTAGTCAAAGATGTCAGACTTTAACATCGAGACGTCTCCGTCAATCTCGAAATCTATCGACATAGTTTGTGGAAGGTGTTGCTAGAAGTATGGTTTGTATATGCGTGCATCGGACCAAGTGCGCGTGCTTGAATATAATTGTCCGTCTTCATCATCAACATTAAGATGGCTGTGGAGACTTCATCAATTTTGAGATCTAAGCAACTTAGTCTTTAGAAGGTGCCGTTGGGACCACAGTACTGTATGCGTGCATTGTATTAATGGAATTAATGAGGCCCGACCCTATCAAAAACAACCTCATCCTTAGCTTCTGACTTCAACAGTATCCCTATATAGATACGTTTGTCTTGTCTATGCATTTTGATATACTATCTATTACCATGTACATTATAAAATGAAAATATACAAGACACACATAAAACAGTTAAGTAACGTTATGTCTAAATACATAGCAAAAAACATGCACATAAAAATGCTAAAATGTGTTATAATCTTTAATATAGAGGGAGTAGAAAAAAGAGGCCCTAGACAGGAGTTTAGACCACGAGATTTCAAATAGGAGCTTAAGTGTGTGGGTTTGTACTGTCTAATTTGGTAGAAAAAAAAAAGGATCATAAAAAAAGAGACACAAGTAGAAGCCCCAAGATAAATTTAGGAATTTCCCAGATGCATTGCCTCAAAGATCTCTGTAGTAAAAACCCAAAAATTTTTAAAACCTAAAAAAGAGTCTTTCTTAATCCAATTCCCCGAATAATCATTTGGATAGTAATCATTTTAATAAAAAAATCGCTCTATATTTTTTTCACTCTCCATCTTTGAATAGCGAAAAATACTGAATAGATCATGACTGTATTTGAAGACGTAATTAAAGAATGTTCTGAAGAGTATTTTATTACCAACATATCTACTCGTATACCAATTTGAAAAGACATTAGCAGGCTCCTAAAGCTGCTCCAAAAATCCCTAATAACAACCGGCCCCAAAGCCCCTAAGGCAGAAGAATGCATGAAAATGGCCGCACAGAATAACGGCCCATGTGATATATATAACCGGAGGCCCAACGATCCTGTGCGGCCCAATACCACAAATCTGGCTGGCTGTCCAAATATTTTGATGAACGAGTAACTCAACTACTTTAGATATAGTTATACTAAGCAAATATGCCCGCGTTATTTGACGGGAGATAAAAAAATAAATCAAGATTTCAGCTTTCATTAATTAGTTAGGCCATCAATCGTTTTATATAGTACTAATATTTTTATGATCAAATTAGATCGGCAGATTAAGGATAGAAACTTTTATATTTATTTAATCTAGTTACATCAACAAGGATAAAAGGTTTTATATTTATCTATTATACAATGGTGGAAGTTTGGAACGACCAAAATAATTTGTTTACTTTTTACAAAACATGTGAATGGTAAATGGTCATTATGTCTTTAAATGATAATTTGCTAGGTAAAAGAATTCTTATACAATTCTATAAACCATTTAAAAAAACATATTACAATTCGTTAAAAAAATAAAGTCAAATTTCGATATAAATTGTCCAAAATAAAATACAAATACTTAAAAATATAACAATATAAAATACAAGCAGCAGCCACTTACGCCGCATGGCCTCAACCTATTGCGCAACTGGAGTCGTCGATGGTTCGACTTTCCTAGATTGGGCCGCACACGGGCAGTAAAGTTCCGAGGACTCGGCGACGCTGACGCCTGGACTCCGCAGACTTCCCTTCGACGCGCTTGGACTCCGAGGATCCGTGGACGCTAGAGAGCTGGAGTACTCTAGGAGTTCCTTTCTAAATTCGTTTTATTGATTGATGGATTCTTTCTTGCGAAAAAAAAACTTCTAAAAGGCGGGACGAAAGATAGGGTGGGACGACGGAAATTTCCTCGTTTTATTAGTAGGCATAGATATAGATATATACTACAGAGTCTTACAACCCAAATTTGACACGGTCATGTTTCGTACCCGGTATAATCCCAATTAACAAACAAATGAGACGACGCCAACCGGCAGGCGGCCGGCGGCCGGCATAGCATGGAAAAGATCAGGCACTGATGGTCCGGCCGCCGTCGATGCAGACGACTTGCCCCGTGACGTAGGACGCCGCCGGCATGCACAGGAACGTCACTGCGGACGCCACCTCGGCCGGCTCGCCGGCACGCCGCATCGGGATCCGTGACAGCTCCTGCTCCAGCGCCCCCTCCGGCACCTTCATTCCGCATATGTATGTTATCATAATATATATATTTTGTAGCGGTACACTTTCACAGATTGTACTAGCTAGTCCACAAATATAATGCTGTCACATATCAAAATAAAATACTACTATAGCATTTTTCTTGGCAGATTTTGATGACATAAACATTTTATAAAGTATATACTTACATCCTTAAGCATGTCCGTCATGGTCACTCCCGGCGCGACGCAGTTGACACGTATCCTGTCGCCCGCCCATTCAGCAGCCAGGCTCCTCGTCAGCTGGTTCAGTCCTCCTGCATCCATGAATGATGCAAGCGTAATTTCAGAGTTGTAATTCCGCTGTTTCTATCACAAATGATGTCATACACTATACTACAACTACCTTTAGCCGTGGAGTAGAGTGCTTCCCATGGGAATGCGACGAAGCTGGCGATAGAGGAGACATGAACGACGCTTCCGCCGCCGGCGAGGTCCGATTTCCGGAGGAGCGGGTGCGCGAGCTGGCTGAGGTGGAAGCACGACTCGAGGTTGGTCGCCATCATCCGCGCGTAGTCCTCGGCAGTGCACTCCGTCGCCGGCTTGAAGAAGAGAAGCCCGGCGTTGTTCACCAGGATGTCGAGCTTGCCGTCGAACGTCGCCTTCACCGTGTCCACGAGCCGCTCTCGGTCGGCACGCACGGCGACGTCGCACACGGACACGGTGACGCTCAGCCCCTTCTCGGCCCATCGCCGGCGACACTCCTCCAGGTCCGCCGCCGCTGCGCGAGCACGTGTGGACCCGTGCGCCGAATCCAGCTAGCTCCTCGACGATGGCGTGCCCGATGCCCTTGCTGCCGCCGGTGACCAGCGCCGTCGCGCCGGCCAGGCTCCACCTCTCGTTGGCCGTCGCTGCCATGCCCTGTCGTATATGTTGACAAGCTGGATGGCTACTGCATGCACTACTGCATGCACGCAGCAGTCCATTTGTTCCTCTCGTGTAAGGCTAAGGCTGCAAGTCTGCAGCCAATGTCGGCCACAGGTTAGTCGTTGCAACCGGCCGGCCATCGGACGGGTATTCAATTCATGCCGTGATATATCTGATTGCGATTGGGGAATGATTTGCTGCCAATTGTTAGAAATGGTCATACTGCATTATTGTAGCGGACGCCACTAGTACTTTTTGCTCATCTTCAACTCCGCAGGTAATGTAGAAGTCCTCTGTTTCTGAAAGGCTTACTGCACTACGGTTTTAAGTGGGTATTTGGATTCTTAGGACTGAATAGGGACTAGACATGACCATATTAGTCCCAATTAACTTCTTTTGAGCGACTAGTGGACTAGAGAGTAGAGACTATTGGTCTCTCTTTTAGTTCCCATATTTGGTAAGTTAGGGACTAAACAAGACAAAAATTTAGTCTTTATTCCTAGTCTTAAGGAAATCAGGTCCATTTGTTCCAAATCAAAGAACTAACCTTGGAGCATACCTACCCAATTTATATCCCATATATGAAAGGTATAGAAGATAATTTTGTGCAAGAAATTCTGAACTATTATTCTCACAAAAAAAAGAAATTCTGAACTATTTATAAAAATATACTAGCCATTTTTATATTTTCTTTCACTTATACATTTGTTGTATTGAAAAAAACTCTATCCGCGGTGACTAGACAGCCCCAAATATTATCCACATCTAACGGCACTGCAGTTCCGTGAGATGAGCTGGCCTGGGACCTATGATTTAGACATCGGGCAAATGAGTGGGGTTTTTTTTTATGTTGCTCAGGGAAAAATCCATGAAAATAACGTGTGGGTGTGCCACACTTGGGGCTTGAAGCGGCAAGGGTGCCAATAAGAGTGTTAAACTAACCGAAACCACATTCTTTCTTCTTTTCTTCCCGAAGTAGATCAGTTTTGCAAGTACAGAAACATTGACATTTGAGATAAGGAGTAGTCGAAGAGTCCTTTTTAACATTCTTACCAGAAATTCAAGATATACTGGGCTGAATTTTAGGGACTCCTGGAGAATTTGTTTTAGCCGCTTAGGAAGCAATCGAAGGCACGGAGCAATCCCAGTTATGGATTTTAAAGGCCCTAATAAAAATAAGGAAACAATAGCGTGGTGCCACAAAAGAAACTACGTAGTAACAAAGCCAATAAGACAACCAGCAGAGGATGTAGTCAAGAATGGGTTATTATATATCTGCCGGCTAAATCACCTGCTACTCTAGATTAGGCGCTAATGCTCCTGCCGCCGTCGACGACGATTGCTTGCTCTCTGTGGGGTCCTTCCGGTTCACCTATCTTGGCCTGCCTCTGGGTCTTACCAAGCCTGGGGTTGATGATTTCCTCCCACTCATTCAAAGATGAGAAAAAAAGGCTTGTTAGCACTTCCCTATTCCTATCTCAAGCTGGTAAACTTGAAATGGCAAGCTCTGTTTTCTCTTCCCTTCCAACCTACTACATGGGGACCTTTCATTTACATGTCACCGTCAGAGAGCAAGTTGATAGCTACAGAAGGCATTGCCTTTTGAGAGGCTCAGATGATAACAATAGAGTTAATGCCAAAGTTGCTTGGCACTTGGTTTCTAAGCCAAAAGTTGATGGTGGCCTAGGAATCATTGATCTTAAATCTCAAAATGAGGCCTTGCTGCTTAAGCATCTGCACAAGTTCTTCAATCATTTTGATGTGCCATGGGTTCACTTGATTTGGGAAAAGTACTATTCCAATGGAAGGTTGCCAAACCACACTAGGAAAGGCTCCTTTTGATGGCGTGATATTCTAAAACTCTTGACTAAGTTCAAAGGAATGGCTTCGATCGGTCTCTGTGGGGAATGGCATTTCCTGCTATCTTTGGGATGATAGTTGGTCTGGTCAGCCTTTTGAGATTAAGTTTCCCAAAGCTGCATTCTTTTGCAATCAGACCTCAAATCACTGTAAGCAAGGCTGCTTCTGTTACGGACCTGGTAAACTGTTTCAGTCTTCCTCTATCTTCTCAAGCTTTTCAGCAATTTTAGATTTTCAGTCTTCAGGTTTCTAGGCTCAGAAACTCCCAACCTGGCCCCCATGACAGTTGGAAATACATTTGGAATGCCTCCACCTTCTCTGTCAATAAGGCTTACAAGCACTTGATTGGTGTCTCGGAAGTCCCAATTATTTTTAGTAAACTCTGGAAATCCTCTCGTCAGCCAAAGCATAAAATCTTTTTTTGGTTGCTTCTCCAAGACAGGCTCAACACTCGGGACATTCTCCGAAGAAGGTCCATGCAAATTCCCTCTGCTGAATGTGTTCTATGTGGATTGGAAAATGAGATGGTTGGTCAAATTTGATGGGACAGTGTGGAATACTCCCTCCAATCCACAAAACATGCAATTCTCACATCTCGAAGAGTCAAATATTAGGAACTTTGATTAAAATTATTTGGTTGGTTAGGAATGATGTAATCTTTTGAGGAATTCCAGCAAATTGTTTTAGATGCCTCAAAATCTTCAGAGATGTTTTTGGCCAACTTCTTTGGAGAGCCAAGAGAAAATACTTTCCAGAAATTGAATCATGGCTAGAGCAGAATGTGTAATTGTTAGCATTTTCTTTGTTTCCTTCTTTGTTTCTTAGATTAGTTTTTTTTCTGCTTTGCGTTTCTTTTGTAATTCCTCCTATAACTTGTTGGCAATCTGCTGGGTTGTTTTTCTAATAAATTTTCAGTAGGAGCCTAATTATACACTATATCTAGATACATAATAAAAAAATGGATCTAGAAAAAGCAAAATGAACTACAATTTGGAACGGATGGAGTACCTAGTAACAAAACCAATAAGACAACCAGCAGAGGATGCAGTCGAGAACGTGAAATACAACGGATCAGAAGAAGAAACATGAACTCGACGAGCGTTATTACATATATCTGCCGGCTAAATCACCTGCTACTGCTAGATCAGGCGCTAATGCTCCTGCCGCCGTCGATGACGATGACTTGGCCAGTGACATAGGACGCCAGCGGCATGCAGAGGAATGACACCATGGACGCCACCTCATCTGGCTCGCCGTTCATTTGGTCCATAATTTCTTGAAACAGACAAAGCGAACCATGCGCATCTCTTCCTTGCATTGAAAAAGCAGACAGTGATGGCTAGCGAGGCTACTAGTAGTTCTGTGCCTAGTCAAAAAGAAAAACTTTGATTTGATGGGACATTGTGCAATACTCCCTCCGATCCACACCATGCAATTCTCAAAACTTAAGAGACAAAATAAGTACTGTTAGATTAATGATGAAATATGTTTTTGTAATAACTTTATATTAAGACATAAATTCTAATACTTTTTACTATAAGCTTGGTCAAATAAACATTGTTTGACTGACATGTTCCCCATAGTTGCATGCTTTTTGGAACGGATGGAGTATTAAATAAATAAATGTGGACTGTTCCATGAAAACTACTTTCAATTTGAAAGCATAGAGTATTTTATTTTATCTTTTTTTTTTTTTTTGCAATCTACACATGTAGAGACGATATGGACGCTCAACGGGCACACACACTCAGCCATAAGCACCTGGAAAGACTATACCGGCATATCTCACCAGAGGCACATGAGTCGACCAGAACGCCGCTACCGTGGTTTCAAAAATAGACTTAGCTAGCCAACTAGTAGTATTGACCATAGACATACTGAAATACTCCTGGTAGATTTTAAAACGTTGTTTTGATGACCAGAACAATGTGGAAGCTTAAATAAATACGGAGTTGCTTTTGCATGAAAACTACTTTTAAATTGGAACCACTAGTCCATCAACCCGTGCTCTCGCACGGGCTAGAATGTTGGGAGATGTAAGTATTAGTTAATATTGAATGTCCTCTTGCACGGGCTAGAATGTTGGGAGATGTAAGTATTAGTTAATATTGAATACATATGACTATTAATTAATTATACTAAATTTTATGTTTTCTCTTTGTTTATCTAGTCCCATAATACATACTCCCTCTGGGATGTATTAGAAGTCGTTTAGGACAGCGACACGGTCTCCAAAATACAACTTTGACCTCTTATTATTATAAAAATATTTATGGAGATGTGATATATGTATACTTTTATCAAAGTATTTTTAAGACAAATCTACTCATAATTTTTACATTTACAAACTGAACAACTTAAAATTTATTGATGATTTATATTCCCGATGTTTGACTCAAACCTTATCCAAAACGACTTCTAATACTATCCCGGAGGGAGTATTCTATAGTACTATTTCCATCCACACAAAAAGATGCAATTATCAGATTTCGAGGAGTCAAATAGTCTGAACCTTGAGTAATTTTATGATACAAAATAAGTGTCATTAGATTGGTTATTAAATATATTTGTATAACAAATTTATTTGAAAGCATAAATGTTAATACGATTTACTATAAATTTGTTCAAACTTGAGCTCAATTTTTTTAAACCGAAAAAAACTTGAGCTCAATTGACATGCACGCATACCATAATTTAAATGCGTTATTTTGTGGATGGAGGGAGTATATATATTTAGAAATATATATTTCTTTTAAATTTATTAACTACTATTTTTCAGAGAACTAATCTGTACAAATTTCATATAGTCATATTTATTTCTTTGCATGAACGTCTATATATTGTTAATGTGAAATTAGTTTGAAACCCATCCAGTAATTAATGTCACTATTGTGGCATCACGTATCTTATTGTTGAAAATCAAAGTCTTCACAAGTCTTTAGCAAGACTAAGAATAGTATATGAACATGAAGACTTTGGTGGTGGCCAAATTAATTAGAGGAGAGAAGAAAGTCAAGGAGTTCACACTGTAATCTGCCTCCTTCCTTTCTATAAATAGGAGGCACCTTTCGTTGTAAAGAGACCAGAGAACGAAAGAAAAATAAAAGAAAGACTCCCTCTTCCTCTCCACTCTCTGTTCATCTATGTTCTTATGTTTATATTACATATGTGCAAAGAGCTGATTTCTTAACACGTTATCAGCACGAGACTCTACCGAGCTAAAGGTAAGAAGGTAAGAAATCGAGCTCTTTACACATGTGATTGAACAATATCATCGGTGGATGCACGAGCACCGCCCATGAATACACATACACTTATCTTGTTGGGTTGTTGGCGCGTCGGCAGCGCCCGGTGACACGAAGGCGGCTCTGCTGCCGTTACCGTCCATTGCCGGAGACAACCCGCGGCGTTGCAAGGAAGGCCCTGCCTCCGCTCGCCTGGCGATGCAAGGATGGCCCTGCCTCCGCTCGCCCGGCGATGCAAGGCTTGCCACGCTGAACAAAGGTGGTGCTAGGATGGCTCTGCCTCTGCCCACCGAGAATTAGCCGCCTCGAAGGCGTGCAGATAAGTTCTTGCCGTCCTGAAGATGGAAACACCGAGCCTCACCATACCAAAAAACGAGTAGCTCGGACATCCTCGGCCCTGAAGTGCCGAACTCTGCTGTCCTGAAGACGAGCAGATGAAACTGCTGCCACAGTGAAGATGGGCGTGGAAATCCGACGCCGACGTACCGCAGAGCGCACGAGAAGGCCGCGGACACAACGCTGGCCCCGAAGGTCGTGTGAGCACTTGTAGGCCACCGTTGCCCGGAAGGCACGTGTGAGCCAAGGCTCGGGAGGGCGGACCTCCGCAGCAGGCCGTCCCGGCCCTCGCCACTTGGAGCACGAGCAGCAGCTTGGTCTCCCGGGAGCGCGCGCAGCACGCGCAGCAGCTTGGTCTCCCGGGAGCGCGCGCAGCACGCGCAGCAGCTTGGTCTCCCGGGAGCGCGCGCAGCACGCACGCACAAGCGGGCTTGTCCGGCCCGGCGCGCGCAGCCGGCCAACTGCAGCGCGGCCCCTGGTGCGCACCCCGCGGCAGACGGCTGCCCGGCCCGGCCATCTCGGCCACCGGCAGGCGGATCCCGCCACCGGCCCAGCGCACGGCCTCGCGGCCACCGACGCACGAGCGGCACAGAGCGGCCCCCGACCCGACGCGACCAGCGTACGGTGCGGCCACCTCCTGGCCTCAGCGCACGGCCCGGACGGCCGCCGACGAGCATGCAGGTTCGCGCGGGCGCCACCAGCACCGCCGCAGCTGCTCCATGCGCTGCGCAGGCATGCAGCCGGACCAGCCAAGGAGCCGCGAGCCCAGCGCGAGACCCGCAACCGCTGCCGCGCAGGCATGCGAGGTGCTCTCCTGCGCACTCATGGTAGAACACCAACGGCCCTCCTCTCGTCTCTCTACTGTACGTGGTTGAGAAAGAAGAGAGAGAGGAGGTGTGAAAGGTTGAACGCATGGTCGTGTGATGAAAGGTTGAACGCGTGGTCAGGCTGAGCAATAAAGCAGTGGGTCCCTAACTGCTCCATGCATGCCAGCCCTGCTGTTTTGACTGGTGTGCTCGAATGCATGCACCGTGCATGCCGGCCTGTACTGCATGTTGTTCCACGCGACGAGTGGCCTGCGGCCTGCCTCGCTCAGTCAAGAAAACATGTGAAGGCCGGGGCCACGACCACGATGATGTTGGTGCTGGCAGGCTACAGCAAGCCACTCAATAGCCTACCACTCACATGGTGCTAAAATTGGCTTGGCTCCATGTTTTATGGCGATGCAGTCTTGCAGATGTCGTGTGGTGGACGATTGTTGCATGTGTGCATGTGCATGCTGCCAAAAGTGGACTTAAGCCACCGCACAGCAAAAAGGCACAGCAAAAAGATTTATTTTATGCAAGATTATATTTCTTATGAACAGCATATAATCCTGAAGATTATATGCATGAGACATTTGGGGAAATACAGTCCTGAAGACTGTATATGAATGTAATCCTGAAGATTACATGCAGTCGTAATCCTGAAGATTACGCATAACCGACATTCACTAGCCCTCTACATTGATTATGAGGGCATGTTGGACATTGTGAAAAGGAATTCGCTAGGCTTGCTGAGAATGGCAGCAATTGCCTCACCTAGGCCATTGACATCAAGATCAAACTTGATGGCATGTGCCTGGATCATACTATTGCTCAGCCTGAAGCTGGCAAGGGTGAGCTCGCATAACCTGATAAAAGTAAAGACGTTGCACCTTCTGCAACACCATTTACACTTGACCTGAAGTCTGAGTGTATATGATAGAAGTTGATCCAGTAATTGCATGGTAGTCCCTGAAGGACTGCTTCAAGTAGCAAAACTTGATCATGCTCACTAGAGCACGGACTGGATCGCTTTACGCTTGCAAGACTCTACGTCTGTGGCAGCGTACAAAGGGTTATGTCGAGAGTGTGTTATGTGACCAGAAGATCACTAACACTAATATGATCGAGAAACTCTATCCACCCTCCATCCCACGGCCTACTAATGTTAAGCCTGTGCCTGAAGCACACACCCGTGTTGCTGAGATTTCTCGCAACCATAAAGGCCATGGAATGGGAAAATGGAAGAGGGGAAAATATGTGCCTAGAAAGAAAGGTCCAGGGGTAAAAGCGAATTCAAGAAGGTCATAGGTGAGATATCTGGGGAGCAAGATCGTTGTTCTAGACATGGAGGCATGAGACATTGGCCTCGCATTTGTCTTGCCCCAAAACACCTATTTGAGCTCTACCGAAATCCTTCCAGAAGCAAGGATAGGAAGAGCCAACATAATCCTCACTTCACCACTGAGCCTGGAGCTCAGGAACATGATGACATGGTCGTCGACACAAATGGTGAAGATGTCCAAGATGGACAAAAGTGAGGAGACCTTCTCAATGATGACCTTGATATATCGTGATAGTCATAATGCAATGTCCAATGAAATTTGACCATTCATGCTCCTGAAGAGCATTTGAAACATGTCGAATGGTCGTGCTCTTGAAGAGCATTTGCAATATTTTCACAAGTTATGAATGTTGGTTGTTGATCCCCAAAGTCTCTAGCCAATTGCACACCCCCATTGTGGCTAGTGCGTGGGAAAGAATTAAGTATTTCCCATCTGCGATGCGGTATGTGTGCCAGTACCGCCACATCAGCATACACCAAAGAGATCCCACTAGAAGTTGGGATATGTGAGCCTATGACTGAGGATCTTCATAGGGCTCAGTACGTTGGTTGCATTTCCCAGCATTAGGGGGAGATTGGCATCCGGGAGAATCTTTGGGAAATTGCATAAAATGGAATGGTGGAATTCATTCCTTGGACTCACGCACTAGTCAATCTGAACCAGAAGTTTAGAGAATTATGCATTTGCAAATTGTCTCAAATGAGCTGCCAAATACCTTCACTAATTATAAAAGTGACAAGGCCGCAAATACCGCAGTAAGTGCGTCGGAGAGAGTATAGGTAGCCCGAGAAGGTTACCAACTCTGTTGTCTCCATCCGATCCTAGGTTGAGGGGAGACCTCCGGTGCTTTCGGACAAGTGTCTGCGGAGACGTCCGCATAGACAAGGTCTTGAGCCGCTTGCATCACTTAAGGAATTAGTTGAAGAAGCTCAACCCGAGTTGAGAACGCCCCCGAAGTGGCGGCTCGACCCGAAGTCGAGTTGGTCCCCTCGAAGGACCCCATCCTCGAAGATGGAAACCACCATGCGGCGCGTGCTCAATATCGCATTGGTGGATCGGAACGCCCCCACTCAATCGTTTTGGGAAATCACGATGAGCGGGAAGACGATCATGAGGAGATCGCCACTAATTTTTGCGGAATCAGGAGAATAGTGTGATTGAAAGACCACTATTGTCGACAAATATATTGCCTCAGAATTGCTAGCGAAATGGATCCGGATCCATAATAAAAGTCCATGGCAGAGTGCCAGAAGCACTCATAAATGGGACAAATGAAAGCAGCAATTGAGGCAAAGTAGTGCTCGCTTTATGAAAGGGGTTTTTGGGCCTGCAGTCCCAACACCTCTGGAAGTCATCCTTGAAGGATGCAAATGGGTCTTCCTCCTGAAGAGGAGTAAATATGGCACAAAGCGAGGCTAGTGGCATAAGGGTTCCCGCAAAGACCCATCATCATCATTTATGATGAAATTTGCTCTCCTGTTATAAGTGGCAAAGTCGTTCCGATACTTATATTTATGGCAGCTAATAACTTGAATTTAAGTGAAAAAGGCAGTTGGTAAATATCGTGACCATATTCTTATATGGGTCACTTGATTCGGAGGTCCCCATGAGAGTCCCTGAAGGACTCAAGATCCCTGGGCCGAATCAAAGTCGCAACATATATAGCGTCCGCCTGCAGCGGTCGTAATATGGCTTGAACGATCCGAAAGGATGCGATTCACCATTTGTGTAAAGTCCTCCTGAAGAAGGATTACACAAACAATGATGAAGGACTTGGGTAAAAACCAAATCCTGCTTGAGCCAGCAGCTCGAGCATCTCCCTGAAGGAGTGTTTATATACCGGTCTATAAAGAGGGCTTAAGAAATTTGGGCATATGCATCCCTCTAAAATCCACCAAGGTGGACAATCCCCAGAAGTGGATCAGTCCCATTTAGACCAAGGGTTACAATGAGGAAATATTTGGGACCTGAAGTTCCCTAGTTGAGCGCCATTGGAGCACGGATGTACCTAGCGAACTACATAAGGGTTGATATTGCGTTCGCGGTAAATTAATTGACAAGGTACGACGCTATCCTGATCAGAAGATATTGACTTGGCGCTAAGACTATCCTCAAGCCTAAGACCTTGGTCTATGGTTCCTGAAGAACCAGGTCCTAACCATGGTGGATATGTGGATACTAGCTCAATGTCTGACCCGCATAATGCTAGATCCCAAATCGGTTTCGGGTTTCTCTATGGTGTTGCAACCATTTTATGGAAGTCTGTGTAGCAGACCTTGGTTGCCATACTATCCGAACACCAAGAGATGAGTGCCCTATATAAAGCCACACAAGAGTGTGTTTGGCTCAAATGGATAGTTGGCCACATCTAGAAGTTATGTGGCTCGAGCTTTGATAGCTCCCCCGTCGTTGTCTATAAAGACAACGCTACTTTGTGTTGCACAAATGCATAGGGACTATGTGGGGAGCAAATGCATTGCTCCAAAGTCAGTTCCTCATAGGCTCCCGAAGAGCGAGGAAATGAATAACTTGTGAACTCGATCATGTGAACATCTAGCGTAATCGTTCACGAATCTCCACCATCCTCTAACTTCCACGGTGTTTGTGGAAAGGGCATGAGATGATCGAAAAAAGTTACAGGATTCGGGGGAGAAGCCTCCCTAAATCATAGTCCATAATCGTGATCCAGAAGATCATGATTTGATCCTGAAGATCAGAATGTTGTACTCTTTTCCTTGGTGAGTTTTTCCCACGGGGTTTTTTTCGACGCAAGGTTTTTAACGAGGTGACAGGTGCAACACAACTGCGCGTGTGATGTACTCTTTTCTCCTACCCTTTTGCCCCACGGGGGTTTTTGGGGGAGTTTTTGACGAGGCATGCACACAAACGCTAATCACTAAAGGGGAGTGATATGTGAGTCAAAGCTCATAAAAGGGAACAAAGATAACGATAGTCATCAAATTGGTCCCGAAGACCTAAGTTGCATCGGTTAGTCCCGACCGAAATGTTGTGCTCTTTTTCCCTTGATGAGTTTTTCCCACTCGAAGTTTTTCTCATGCAAGGTTTTTAATGAGGCAACAGACGCAACATAGGCGATGCATGTGATGCACTCTTTCTCCTACATTTTTTTTCCCACCGGGTTTTTGGGAGGAGTTTTAATGAGGCATAAGCATAGCATAAATTTGGCCAAGGGGGAGTGTTGAAAATCAAAGTCTTCACAAGTCTTTAGCAAGACTAAGAATAGTATATGAACATGAAGACTTTGGTGGTGGCCAAATTAATTAGAGGAGAGAAGAAAGTCAAGGAGTTCACACTGTAATCTGCCTCCTTCCTTTCTATAAATAGGAGGCACCTTTCTTTGTAAAGAGACCAGAGAACGAAAGAAATAAAAGAAAGACTCCCTCTTCCTCTCCACTCTCTGTTCATCTATGTTCTTATGTTTATGTTACATATGTGCAAAGAACTGATTTCTTAACACTATGAAGTAATGAGTCTAAATTTTGTTTTTTTTTCTAATTTGTAACTGCTACATGTTTTTCCCTTTTTAAGTTAACTAGGAAATATGCCCGTGCGTTGCTACGGGACGTTTACTTTGTTGTCCAAGACTACGAAGCTCAAGATTTATTCATCAATCATATCATGCATTTTTATTTGTCTATAGACACGCTCAACTCCAAGAGTTTCTTAAATATTTCTTCTAAAAACCCTATGTTTTCCAATTCCTAATAAGATATTGGGAGAAAAAAGAGGTCAATTTCCAAGAGTTCCCATTGCTGGGTGCCAGTTCGTGTTCCTTCTTGCCACAGCTCACGACGCGACCAGCACCAAGGTGATAACAACCCTGCGATTACTGCATACGCACACCCTAGTTGTGATCGATGCGTTCATATAACCTCCAATAACCATGCACACAAAAGCCAGACAAAGCTATATAGAGATGAATGCATCAAGTCATCGAAGAGAAGAAGCAGGTCATGCAAGGAGGAATCAAATTTTTGAAGAACATATATGAACAGAAGGAGTGCAGGAGATGCTCCACCACGCTGCTAAGCGTCGTGCTGTCCGAGAAGCTCCCGTGACCGATGCCTGCACGTCACCGATGCGGAGCCGCCGCCAGCACGTTGCTGATGAGTAAGGGCGGTGGCTTCATGGCAGTGAAGGCGCGCGTCCACCTACAGGGCTTGGTGCCGGTGACGCACGTGGACGAGATCTGCATCGCGCTCGTCTTGGCTGTCACCACGGGGAAACTGCTAGGGAGATGGGAGGATACTCGCGATGTCTAGGGATGCAACCCATATTTTCTTTCGTTCTTTCCATTGTAGTGCGTCGTGGTGTACGCGGACTCCCTAGACGGGCGAGCGCCAGCGGGCAAGATATGTGTATTCACTTAGTCTAGACCGGATCTAACGACTCGTATTTGCACCGGACTCACGGGCAGGCAGACGGAAAAGGTGGATAAGAAATTTTCTCTCTTTATTAGTAGGTATAGATATAGTATGTCATGTTTCTCAATTGATTCTTGAGAATAGATTTCGGCCGCACTGCTTTAACTCGAGCAGGCTTAAAAGTGTAGAATTACGGAAATGATTTATTATTTTAGTCATAAAAATGTTTAATAATTAATTAGTACATGTCACCAGGTTCTCGGATTGTTTGGTCGGTACGTGGCCAAACACATGAAGGAAACATGCGACGTCCTGGTGCATATCGGCCATGAAGGGAGCCATGGTATGTATCGTGAGTATCATGTGCATGTCGTGTAACAACATATATACATATATATATATGGCCGGCCAGGTGTTTTATATTATAGTGTGTCCTGATCGCTTGCCGGGTTGAAGCGGGACTCGTAGCTACGATTGGGAAACAGACACAAACACATTTATATCGGTTCGTAGGCAGACAATCCTGCACGCATACGGGAGGATTTCGCTCGGGCATGCGCGGACAGGGCGGACGACGGAAGAAACCCGATAGAATTTCAGGGTAATATGGATGCGTACACAGTTTGGCTGGTTGATTCCTTTTGGACTTGACAAGAAACCCGCCAAGAGGATATATGGATCACGCCCACGGAAAAAAAAAAACATGCAGTTTAGGCCCATGAAAGAAGGCAGGTAGAAAAAGGGTGGAGGCAGAAATTTTCTCTCTTTATTAGTAGGTATAGATAAGTTGAAACTCGTGTGCCTGTTATTTGTTACATTTACTTTATTTTTTAATTTTTTAAAAAAGTATTTTACTTGTATAAATATTGTACAAAATTACAATAACATAATTCATCATGTGGGACGTGTACCGTGTCGCTTAAGATCAGTGACATAGCTTGAAGTGAGATGTCAGATGGGTGTAACAATGCCAACCTTAAAAGAATTTTAATACTTAAGTTGTATAATGATCGACTTTTTACTCTCAAGTACTTTTAAAAAGTCAAATAAAATGAATGAATTTTCCATTCAATAAACTATATATGCAGTTATGCTTATACTACCAAACTGAAGTGTCCAGCATTTTAGATAAAACTATATAAACATATTTAAAGTGACAACCTATATATCTTAGTTAAAATTATAGACATGTATACATTAAGGATATTGATTTTACAAAACTATATATTAGTATTTATACAAAGATTTGAGATATATTATTGTTTATTTTTAATAATGATTGAGGTAGATATAAATATCAAAATAATACATTATATTATTTTTCACAACGACATGTTTGGCTGCTTTGAATTATCTTTCATAAAGATAGTCACGGTATTTTTGATACAGAGTTCGAGGTTTATTTTAAAATTATTTCTCAAAGACAACCTACAAATTTTAGAGATTATTTTGAATTATTTTTTCACATGACGGACATGAATAATTGATACGCAAATGCAGCGGTAATTTTATGTTATGTTTCATTATGGCCACGGTGGGTAACTTACATAAAAAAAATATTGGTCATTTATTGTATGTTTATAATGGCAGAGAGGTGTTTTTTTAATAAATTACAATAGATCCAATGGTTGTCATCAGTTATGATGATTAGAGTTTATACTAAATTAAAGGCTAGATATTTTAAGATATTGTAAAAATATCAAAACTCTGTTTCCTAGCGCATATGGTGAGAATTAAAATGATGCATTTTTTGGGTCTCTAATCTAATTAGTAATATTAAGAAGGAGCACTCGACTTGTCCATATTAATTTTTATAAAGTTAATCTAGTACATTATAGCTAGTAGTGGACACTCGGTCATATTTTGTAGACTACCATATTAATTAATTTAGGAAAAGTAGTGCTAATTAAAAATAATGTTGTATTGTGCGGTTCCCCCTATATATATTATTGGATAGAACATTATTAACCTATATGTATTTGTGTAACATGCTCAAGTGGGGAGTATTTGCTAGACAATTTCAGCTGCACACATAGTGCACACATAGTGAGTACAACACACATCTAAAAATATTATTAGTGATGAATTTATCTTTGTTACCCTTAGGTCAACCGGACAGGCACTTTTTGTACACAAATCTATACCATATACATATAAAAAGCGTGGACCCTGGTAACTCCATCCAAAGACTCATATTACTGTAGTTTGCACAGTAACCAATACTCACCGTCCGATTTCCATCCCTCTCGGGACCACCGTCCATCTGTCCATGTTCCAGGCGCTTCCTCAGACTCCCTCCTCCACATCCTCTCCTTCCTGCGCTCCACAGTCCAGCCTCACCTCCCCGCCGCACGCTACCTCCAGGTCGCCGCTGCCGCCGCCCTTCTCTGTCTCGCCGCCTCCCTACCTCCACCGCCCAGACTCCAGTGCCGCCTCCCCCAACCTGCCGCACACCGCACCTCCCTGCCGCACCTGTCCCGTCGGCCATCCCAGGTCCCCTCGCCAAGCTTCTCGCGTACGCCCACTCCATCCCCTCGAGTCCTCTCCGCCCCTACCATCGCCGCCCGATGCCTTGCCCGTCCCCTTCACACCGTCGTCCCTCCTCCCGTCGCGGCACACTGCAGCGGCCGGCACCCAACACGGAACACCCACTCCAGCGTCGCAGCCTGCTAGCGACCCGCGCACGTCCGTTTTGCCGCCTCCGCCGCAGCGCCAGCTGCCTTCCTTCAGCAACAGCAACCCAGAGAAGAGGCCTCAGCTCCCGTGTTGTTCAGTGATCTTAAATTATGGAGGCGTCCCTGGACTCGGAGCTCTACATTGGCATGGACGTTGACCCTCTGCCCCGCAGCCCCACCGGGGACCTCTACTCACACCGACACCCGTTTCCCCCTCCTGTCATCAAGGTGAGCGCACATTTGATGGCCTCGATCAACGGCTGTAAGCTCTGCTCTTCCCATTCTCTGCTTCTCAAATGATCGATGAAATGTCCAAAAGGTGTAATGGTAGTCGACAACTGCAGTTTCTAATACTATTCCTAATTTGTATTTGATATCAAGAATTTCTATGGCTGTTAGATCTGACAGGCATGTTAGGAACATGGTGATTTTCCTCGCGCACAGGTCAATGGTGTTCCCCAGAGACCGTCCACTGTCATATGACATGCTAAGTATGTCTTCTGAAATTAACTGTTGTGTGCTTGCATAATTAGTACCCTGCACAACATAGTCTCACTGCACAATTCCTTAATAACTAACCATATATTTTCATAGCACAAACCTTTTCTTTACTATGAAATTGCTTTTCATGGAGATGCCTCAAACTCAATTTCAATTGCTGAAAGAACAAGACCATACATGAGTTATCAAAGGATGCTCCCATGTATGTTCAATACTGCAGAATGCAGAAAAACAGGATCCTGTTCATGCTCTCTGTTGGCATGACATATCTATTTTTTATGTTACTCAGGCATAATCATTCATGCGCTGCTTTCCTGCAGTGCTACTCTGTATCAATTTATCTTGATGTACAATCTAAATGGGCTTTTATTTCTCATCTTATATGCCCACCCTACAAAAAAAAAAAATGTAACTTCTGCTGTAGTAGCATGGCTCCTGCCATGAAGATGCCATCACCAGCCATGTAGAGTAGGTTGAAGCACATCACCCATGCTTGGGGTGATCTAAGCTATGTAGGAGTATGTAGTTGGTGGTTCACACCATACCTAGGAGTACCATAGTTGGTACAATTTAGTTTTTAGTTTGTATATATAGGTACCCATTTTCAATTTCAATAGAAGCAATTAGTTCAGTTTGCCCAACATTTAGAGTTTAAGGTTTTAGCCACAGTTCAACCATGAGCAGTGGACTGTGTGTGTGTGTGGAGTGATCTCCTATTCTTCTACCTTGGATCAGGGTGACAGTGAGAGTAGAGGTGAGCGGATTGCTCACCTGGGTGCTGCGGATTGCAGGTGCCAACACGTGCTACTGAAGTGAATATGGGAACTTTGTATAGTAAACATCAGATAATTGGTTACTTATATATTTTAAAAAATGTATAACATAATACATAAGTCACGTTATTTTCTTGATGAGCAATGTGGTAGCCAGCTTTCTTAAATTTTATGTTGGTGAGCTGGAAGTTTACTGTGCGTTTTCAGAACATATAGCTTATTTCTAATTGAGCAGGTCAGACCAATGAAAAAAACTTCCAAACACTGTTCTGCATGAAAGCGTCAAAGTATCGGGTGAGCAACGCCCAGATAGTGTATTTCAAGGATTAAAGCCAATAGCATCACCTGATGAATTGTAAGTACAGCATTTGTTCACGGCCATTTCTCATGTTTAGTTGATATTATTAATTTTCTACAACCATAGTTAATAATACTGAGTGTTTTTGGCGAAAATGAGAGACAAATATATCTGTATTATAGAGTACAGACTATTTCAAGCAAAGACACAAGCACTTCATGCACTATTCATGAATGATTTTTTTTCTCGATCGGGCCATTCACCCGTATTTCATTAAGAGGAGGAAAACCAAATCCAAGTACAAACTAAGCCGGGATGCCGAGCGGACATCAAATTTGGGGAAGAGAAACAAAAAGTAACGTAACACAACAAAGCAAAACAACTCAACGCAAAGCAAGCAACCTAACTACCGGATGCAACACGGCAGACGATTACAAGATAACCAAATGTCGCGACTAGACCGAAGCGCCCTTAGGCCGACCGGCCGCACCGACACGCCGCTTCTTCCCCCGCAAAAGGAAGACCTCCATGGCCTCCAAGTTGGCCTCGGGCCGTGGGCCCGTGGAGGGCGCATCGCAACTCATTGAAGGAGACCGCATCCTCATGCTCGGCCTCAACCTCGATCCCCATCTTCTTGAGCAACACTCTCCTTGCCTGGTCCTCGGCTTAAGATGCCTAGCCCCACTCTTTGCAGCGAGCCGTGCGCCGCGTTTGGGCAATACAGAGGCATCCCGGCGCGGGCGCGCTTTCCTCAAGACCGGCTTGAGAGAATGGATGGCTCCAGCCGCTTCGCGGAAAGCGGCTAAGAACTCGTCGACCGACGGCGCGATCATGGGGATCGAAGAGTGCGGTGCACCCATCTTCGCCACCACGAGCATCGCCGCACCGGAGATCGACCCCGACTCGACCTCAGATTTGCGGCGCAGGCTCACCGACCGAGCCCCGGGCGACGCGACCGTGGTGTTGCCGGGTGCAAAGCATCCGACATGACGGTGACCGGTGGGACGGCGAGCTCGGCCTCAACCAAGCTGGCCCACCGGCCGTCCACCGCCCTGGGAGCGGTAGCCGGTGTAGGGTCGCCGACGCGGCGCAGCGGCAAACACCGGGTCCGACGCGCCACATCCTCCCGGAAGGTAGTTGGGCGCACGGCAGCGAGGCCGCGAGCTCAACGAGCATGGGGTCAACCCATGTGACGGTCCCCTCCACCATTGCCCGTCCGGCGCAAGCGGGTCAACGCCAAAGACCGCAGACGCCGAGGCCGAAGGGCCCGAAGGCATGCGCGGGGCGCCGGGACGGCGCCGGCGGGCCGGCACCGACCACGTGCATGTGTATCGGCAACGACGAGGAAGAGTCCCCACAGCGCGCTGCGCCGACGATGCCGAGGGTGGCGGATCACCGATACGATCGACGGCGGATGACGGCACGCCCGGCACGGTGACCGCGCCCCCGCATCGGAAGCAAAGACGACGGTGAGTGACATTGCGGTAACATGATCGCGCCAAGAAGGCAATTGAAGCAGAGGCCCTCCACTGGGCGGCACGGTGCCACGACGCCTGGGTTTCTTGGTCCCGCGAACGGCGACGACGACGCCGCGGACCAACCGAAACCATCGACGCCGACGGTGGGGTCACGACGAGGTCGCCGAGCCCCGGCAGCCCTCGCCGGGTACCGCCCGCCAAGTCTTTGGCCCACCGAGGCCTCGTCGCCGCCGAGGACCGAGGCGACGATGTGCGGCACCGCGCCGTCACCGCGCTGGCGCTGGATTGAACGCCGGGGCCGACGCCGCCGCCGACGCCGCCGCACACCCACCACCACATCGGGCCGAGGCGTGGGTCGTAATAGCCCGACGAGCAAAGATCAAGATACGAACGACGTCCGGCAGCCAGAGCGAGTCGCCGGAAGTCAGGCTCGGCGCCCCCACCGCCGTGCCTTGAGCGCCAGCGAAGCTTCCCCCGTGGTGGAAGGGGGCGCGGGGGAGAGAGCGCACCATGGACTTCGGGACTCGGCAGTCGGCGGCAACGCTGCCGAAACGGCGGTGGCGGCCGTGCCCCACGCACGGCACAGCCGGGCGGCAGATGTCGACGACGGAGCCGCAATCTCGCCGTCTTCCACCTCTCGCCGCCGCCGCCGCCGCCGCCGCCGATGAGGACGTTGCCCTCCTGCCGCGACCCGAGACCCCGAAGCTCTTTGGGGAAGCGGGACGGCGGCGCCAGCGCAGGCGGCGCCCGAGTCGGCATGGCCGACCGCGAGGGGCGGCACAACGGTTCCCACCGGGTCGACGCTGGCCGCGCCCGCCGAGGGGACCGGCGACGCGCGCACGTCCGGGCGACGAGGAAGCGGCGCCGTGCCGCCACCGGGGGAGGAGAGGGTAGCCACGGTGGCCGGAGATGTCGAGCGACCTCCCGTCGGGTGGGGCACGGGCGCTGTCGGGGAAGGGTATAGGGGCGACAGATCCGCGCTGGGGAGCCCGGATCCGGTGACAGAGGGGAGGTGGAGGGGCTGGAAGGGGTGGCCGGCGAGGGGAGGGCGGCGGAGCCGCCATCGAGGGGGGAGGAGGGTCAGGTGGGCGAGGCTCCAACGGAAACATTTTTCCACTATTCATGAATGATGCTGTTCCTTTGGTTTTGGTTTTCCACAGTATGGGACTCAGGCCATAATACTTTGTATTAGCTTATGGTATCCATACCTCCCCTTTTTTTGTGTGTAATTACTGGAACCATGTGTCATGCGTTTCTCATAAAGGAAAAATATGTGTTTCTCATAGACGCAGGAGATCTTATTGTGTTGTATATACCTGGCCATAATAGCGACGCATGATCCTGTCGTCTTGCTCTCTGTTGGCATGACATATATATTTTTTTATGTTACTCAGGCATAATCATTCCTGCACTGCTTTCCAGCGGTGCTAATCTGTATCAATTTATCTTCATGTACAATCTAAATGGCCTTTTATTTCTCATCTTATATGCCCACCCTACAAAAAAAAATGTAACTTCTACATTGCCTGCTGAATTTCAAACTATAAACCTACATATAGTTTCCTTATGTGAAACGAAGAATAAAGTTTACAGAAACAGGTTCACTTGAAAGTTGCACAAAGACATTAAAAGTTTTAGTACATTCATAAGTCCTATAGCCTAGATAGTGTTTGCCTGGACAGATTTCCTCAAAAATGTATATGTCTTCATTTCCTAACTTCTGTCATCTTTTGTTACATTACACTGCTCATTCCTACCTCAACTGAAGGGACAAATCGATTTGCCATCCTAGGGCTCAGAATTTGGGTTATCTGCATAGGTATGTACAGTTCTACAAAAAAAGTTAAGTCAATCCCTTGCATTAAGTTCTTTTGGTAACCTTCATGGATAATCAAAGATGTTATATTCACAGGACCTTACATGCATCGGCACGACATATATGCCACCTTTACCAATGCACTTACAAATCTGTTGGACATGGCGCCTTCTGTTGCCCGCGCTTCGCGCGGGGTTACCCGCTAGTTATATTATGTTGTTATAGATACATGACTTCTATTATAAAGCAAAACATAATGTATATTTTGGAATGAAAGGATTGTGTAGTTAAAGGTTAAATGGTTGTCAAATAGACTTTTTGCATCATGACTCGAACTTTGAACATGATGCATGTTGTACGATCATGCAGTTGAGAGGCCAAATATCATGACCCGTGAATTGGGCCAGCCCGGAAGGGCTAATTGGGCTCGACGCGACGGCCTCCGGCCCGAGAGGGGACCGGGCGCGCCGCAAGGGGGGGGCCGGGCCCTTGCCGCCGCCGTCTCCTCTCTCCCGCACGAGTCCGACTCGCCGTCTTCAAGTTAGGATTATCAAGGAAATTTTTGATGTGTAAAAGGGGATATTCCAATCTATAAGGAAGACCCTTATTAGGAAATAAATAAATATTGCTTGTAAAAGGTATTCGATCGTATAAGGAAACCTTATAGAGATTGCTTAGATTACAAGTCCCACTAGTCGGGCTATATAAGCAAGAAGCATGTAATCTCTAAGGGATAAGCAAGCAATAAAAATTAGTATCCATCTACTCCTGCCTCTCCAACCGCCGCCCCTCTCCCCACGCGCCGCGCCCCCCGCGCCGCCGCCTCCCCTCCCTCACCGTGGCTCCTCCCCTCCCGCGGTTGCTCGGCCGCTGTTCGTCGCCGCCGGTGAGAAGCCGCAGCCCCCCACGCCATCTCGGGAGCTCCAACGGTCGATGAACACGTGTCAATTCCGGCCCAATCCAGCCAGAACCGACAACTGGTATCCCGGAGACCAGGACGATTCCCACCACCCATGGCTTCCGAGATGAGGGAGTTCACCGGGCGCCTGAAGGCGCCCTCGACAACAACCGGCCAAGATCGGCCGCCACTTCGACGAGATGGAGACGCGTCAAGGCCGCATGGAGTACGCCTTCATCAACTCCAGGACTACCCCGAAAGCACGACGACAAGCCGGAGGACAGCCCAACCGGCCGCCGCCGGCCGGGCACGAGGGCCCCCCCAGCGCCGCCGCCGCCGGGCCCCTCCCCCCCGCCCCCGCCCCGCCCGCCGCCCCCCCCCCGCCGCTGCCCCCATCGACGGCTCCGACCGCCATCCTCCACTGGAGGAAGAAGATGGCATTCTAGGTGACGACCGGCCGTCATCGACGCCATCCTCGACGACAATCGCAAAGACCGGGCCGCCCTCTCCTCTCCACCGACACCGCGACCGCGCAGGAATGAATCCCCAGAGACGGCGTCACCCGCGACGCCCCCGCCCCCGCCCTCGACGCCACCTGCGGCGCCCAGACCGTGGTGCCACCCGCGGCATCACGACCCCCTCCCTACGCGTGACACGCCCGCAAGTCCGTGAGTACGACGGCATCGACGACCCGACCTCTGGATTCGCAAGTCGAGCTCCCTGTTCGCCTAAACTTGGACATCGACCGGACTACTACGTGAGTTATGCCGCCTTCCACCTCATCGGATCTCGCTGCGGTTTGGTTCATGGACTGTCCAAGAAGAAGTCCCCGATCGAGTGGGATGAGTTCACACGTCGCATGTGCCATCACTTCGGACCCCCTGGCTACCTCGACACTACGGAGGCATACACGCCGCCTTCCCAGGAGGCAAGCCGGACGACTACATCGACGCCTTCGAAGTCTATGCACGCGCATGGATTTTGAGGGCGGTGCCACCGTGTCATCCTCTTCGCTGGAGAGGCCTCGCGTGACACGCTTCGGACGACGCCGAGTGGTTCGAGCCCGCTCGATGGAGGAGGCCATCGACCTTGCCCGCCGCTACAACGACGACGAGCCGGACGACATCGAAAGTGGCGCCAAGACCGGCGCGCCGACAAGGCCGGCCACCACGCCGACCCCGCTGACATCGACGACGACATTGCGCGGCTGCCCTCGTTGACCACATACCAGGCCGCCACTGCGGGCGATGGACGACATCGACGGATCGACGTCGAACGACATGATCGCCGAGCCGCACTTGGCCACGACGACCAACAAGGAGCTCGGGATCATCTCCAACGCCATCAAGCGTTACGAGCCACGCCGCCTCGAGTGGAGCCTCCACTACGGCATCGCGGAGGTACTTCCACATCCCCGCTGCGGCCCGAGCTTCTCCAGACTTCTTGCTAGGGGAGAACGCCCGCCGCATGGCGTAGCGCTGGGCTTCCACCTTCCCAACCGCCCCCGGAAGATCCGCCGTTCCCGCCGAGCGCCCTTCTCCTCCAGCGCCCCCGACGACAGCAGGTCGAGGGCGCCACCGTCATCTCTTCGACAACAATGGCGACGTCTTCTTCCGCATCGACAACGCCACGGTTGGCGCACCGTGGGACACAGAGATGCATGCGGCTGGGCGCCCGTCAAAGCATGCCCAGCGACCTCCTCTACCGCTGCCTCCTCGACTTCACCTCTTCGCCGCCTACGCCGCTCCGACACGCCGTCTCCGCGCAGGCAGCTCCATGCAAAGGTGACAAGTGCCAACGACCTACACCTACCGTCTCCTCCGCCGACCCGCCCGGATGATCGAGTCGCCGGGCACCCAGCGCCTCCGTCATGCGCCGCATGGGCGGAACGCCCCTTCGTGCAGCCCCCCGCCGAGCTTCAAGTTCAGCATCTACTTCGGCGACCTCCACCTCGACTTCTCCTTTGCCGACAAGGACGCCAAAGATCCGCAACGGCGACAATGACAAGCGCGGCCCTCTTGTCTTCTACTTCGGGCCAGAGTCGTCACTTCCCCGATCGGCGTGCCCTTTGCCACCACTGGTGGGTTGGGCGGCACGTGGACGCGCCCTCGTCGAACGGTGGGGAAATGTCATGACCCGTAATTGAGCCAGCGGAAGGGCTAATTGGGCGACGCGACGGCCGCCGGCCCGAGAGGGGGGCGAGCCGCTAGCAAGGGGGCGGCGCCCCTTGCCGCCGCCGTCTCCTCTCTCCCGCACGAGTCCGACTCTACTCGTCTTCAAGTTAGGATTATCTTAGGAATTTTTGGTGTGTAAAAGGTGATATTCCAATCTATAAGGAAGACCCTTATTAGGAAATAAATAAATATTGCTTGTAAAAGGTATTCCGATCGTATAAGGAAACCTTATAGAGATTGCTTAGATTACGAGTCCCACTAGTCGGGCTATATAAGCAAGAGGCATGTCCTCTCCCCTACGCCATCTCAGGAGCTCCAACGGTCGACGAACACGTGTCAATTCCGGACCAATCTAGCCGGAATCTGACACAAAAATTGCCATTAACTTGGGTGAGCTCCATCCATCATTCACAGTATATCTATATTGCAAATGCAACCCTTGTTTCCTACTGGTTGCTTGTCGTCACGCAAAATCGGTACTATCTCCCTCGTCTGCTGAAGAACAGACATAGCACACCTGGCTCTCCTGCACTGCATACATTGAAATATTTTTTTAGAAGAAATCGAATAGAAATTTTGCAAGGGACATGTATAATAAATCCTTCATTGTAGAGTACTATGGGATTTTTATGAAATTTAACCTTTTTTTGAAAGAAATTTCAAATCTATCCCTAGTTTGAAAATATTTCCATGCGGTATCCCTTTTGGTCGCGCCAGTGCGGGTAGCGCGATTTTTACACATGTCGCGCCACCGCATGTGGCGCGACGCGTGCCCCCGCCACCGCATGTGGCGCGACGTGCCCGCCACGCTGGCTCCCGAGGTTGACCGGTGCTGCCGTGGATGGTGGTGGGGCCCAGCCCGTCGTGCTACATGCAATGGCGCGACGGGCCCTGTTACGTCGCGCCACCCAATCTGGCGTCTCTAGGTATCACGAAATTTTTTATTTTTGTATTATTTTTTTGATATTTTTTCTAGAATAAGGAACACAAAAGAAGGAGCCACAAGAACTTTCACCTAAAACAGAGGTGGTATGTGGCCTACAGAAATTCTACACGTTCTCTGAAAAGCGTGCAAAAACTTTGATAATTTTTTCTTTATTTTCCTGATTTTTTTTGGCAATTTTAGTGCGACCAAACAGGCCAAAGGCGAGTTTGAGTGGGCTCAGAATGGGGTCAACAAGCTCCTGTAAAAATTTCGGATTTTTTCAACAAACGAGCGGAAACTTGTGCCTGTTTTTATCGAGGATATGTCAAATTGTGTTTTTCGAACACACAATGGCTAAAGCGGTTTGCGCTGGGCGCCGAGAATTCACGTAAGGTGGTTAGCATGGGTAAGTCGAGAGTCACACAAGAACCTAACCCCAGCTCGTCGCGCCAACAACGTAGGCGCGACAGGGCCCGTCGCGCCACCGCATGTGGCGCGACGAGCCGGGGCCCCACCACCATCCACGGCAGCACCGGTCAACCCCGAAAAGCCAGCGTGGCGGGAGGCACGCCGCGCCACATGCGGTGGCGCGACATGTGTAAAAATCGCGTCACCCGCACCGGCGCGACCAAAAAGGGATACCCCATGGAAATATTTTCAAACCAGGGATAGATTTGAAATTTCTTTTTAAAAAAGGTTAAATTTCATAAAAAATCCAGTACTATGAGGGGGGAAAGAGTGCGTAATTGTGGCTCATTGTTGGCATGGCCACCCGTCAATATATTTGCCAATAACATAGATAGAGACCTTGCAGGCCACCAAGTTGCAAGCTACAAATACATACCATGTGTTGAAAAAGTATGCGCTCGTCCAAAAGACCTTAATAATCTGGCTCGTGATCTCTTCTCAATTCTTGGCCGCTCGTCCAGGTGACGAAACCTGTATGCCAAGGAAAAATACATCGATTAGTAGACAATCAAAGCAACTGATATGACATAAGCAAGACGTTAGAAAGGCATGCATGACTGGTGGGTGGGAAGATATGACATATATACATAGCAGGATAGAAAGATGGATTTAGTTTCCCTGATTGATTGAAGTTCATCAGCTATGATGATGGCTACAGCGATGGTGGGCCTGGGATTATTGATAATTTGAAGTAGTATCTAGAAATTGATCCCTCCAGGCCTCCTGGGGTACCACCAATACCATGCAATGATGTACGCACATCTATGCAATATCTTTCTTGGGCACCATCATGCAATTACAGCCAATGAAATTAAATCTCGCAGATTATTAAGAGGTCACAACGTGTGAATACCAATTGGCTGCTTGTCGCACATGAGAGACACATGAACGTTAGTCCTTGGTGCCCCTTCGATCCTGCTTCTCTCTCAACACCTGCAAGGCAAACTCCAGCAGGACTAATATATTCACAAGATTTTCCTCGTACCTTCTTGCGCCCCATCCGCGTTGGGGCATGGGCAGCGAGGAAGGCCACTTTGGTTGGCAATGGCGCGTGCCCATGTTGCCGCTGGTAGGAATTGGAATGCCTGTTGCCGGGGAGAGGGACGTGAGAAGAAGTTGTGCCCATGCGCCAGATTAATTAGATTAGGTGGATTTGGTCTAGAATACCCGTAAAAACTCAGATTTCCTTGGTGACTACAATCTAGATTTTCTCTACGTAAGCAAATATATTAAATTACTAACCTGGAAGCAGTCTCGGTGGTTGGACACACAGATTTCCTTGATGACTACAATATTTTCTCGTAAGCAATTTTTGTTTTTTATAATAATATATTAGTCTTGGTAGATGGAATTCTCATAACGTGATTTTTTTTCGCCTTTATGTAAGCAATTTTGTTTTTCATAATAATATATTAATAACTAACGTGGAGGAAGTCTTGGTAGATGGAATTCTCATAACGTGATTTTTTCTCTCCTTTAAAAATAGATAATCTATTAATAATGGCAGAAGTGGGTAATTTTCTTGCTAGTAAAATAGATCCAATGGTCTTCTCATGACGTGATTTTTTTTCTCCTTTAGGTAAGCAATTTTGTTTTTTATAATAATATATTAATAACTAACGTGGTGGAAGTCTTGGTAGATGGAATTCTCATAACGTGATTTTTTTTTCTCTTTTTAAAAATACGGTTGCCGCGGGAGAGGGACGTGAGAAGAAGCTGTGCCCATGCGCCAGATTAATTAGATTAGATGGATTCGGTCTAGAATACCCGTAAAACACTCAGATTTCCTTGGTGACTACAATCTAGATTTTTTCTACGTAAACAAATATATTAAATTACTAACATGGAAGCAGTCTCGGTGGTTGGACACACAAATTTCCTTGATGACTACAATATTTTCTCGTAAGCAATTTTGTTTTTTCATAATAATATATTAATAACTAACGTGGAGGAAGTCTTGGTAGATGGAATTCTCATAACGTGATTTTTTTTTTTTCACCTTTATGTAAGCAATTTTGTTTTTTTTATAATAATATATTAATAACTAACGTGGAGGAAGTCTTGGTAGATAGAATTCTCATAACGTGATTTTTTTTTCTCCTTTAAAAGTAGATAATCTATTAATAATGGCAGAAGTGGGTAATTTTCTTGCTAGTAAAATAGATCCAATGGTCTTCTCATGACGTGATTTTTTTTTTTCTCCTTTAGGTAAGCAATTTTGTTTTTTATAATAATATATTAATAATATCTAACATGGAGGAAGTCTTGGTAGATAGAATTCTCATAACGTGATTTTTTTTCTTTTTAAAAAAATAGATAATCTATTAATAATGGCAGGAGTGGGTAATTTTCTTGCTAGATCCAATGGTAATCGTGGTTGTAGACTTCTGATCTGATGGTTGGATCTTTCTAATTAATGTGAAATTTCTAGCATTTATCTTTATTCTTAGCGCATCTCGGTGAGAATTAACGTGGAGCCCGTTGGATCCTCCAATTATATTCACAAGATTTTCCTCGTACCGTCTTGCGAGGGAGGAAGTCGACTTGGTAGATGGAATTCTCATAACGTGATTTTTTTTCTTTTAAAAAAATACGGTTGCCGGGGAGAGGGACGTGAGAAGAAGCTGTGCCCAGGCGCCAGATTAATTAGATTAGATGGATTCAGTCTAGAATACCCGTAAAACACTCAGATTTCCTTGGTGACTACAATCTAGATTTTCTCTACGTAAGCAAATATATTAAAGTACTAACGTGGAAGCAGTCTCGGGGTTGGACACACAGATTTCCTTGATGACTACAATATTTTCTCGTAAGCAATTTTGTTTTTTCATAATAATATATTAATAACTAACGTGGAGGAAGTCTTGGTAGATGGAATTCTCATAGTGATTTTTTTTGCCTTTATGTAAGCAATTTTGTTTTTTATAATAATATATTAATAACTACTGTGGAGGAAGTCTTGCTAGATGGAATTCTCATAACGTGATTTTTTTTTTCTCCTTTAAAAATAGATAATCTATTAATAATGGCGAAGTGGGTAATTTTTTCTTGCTAGTAAAATAGATCCAATGGTCTTCTCATGACGTGATTTTTTTTTTTTTTTTTTCTCCTTTAGGTAAACAATTCTGTTTTTTATAATAACTAGCAAATATGCCCGTGTGTTGCAACGAGAGATTTTTTTAATAAAATTTGAAATCTAGAATTTATTTTATGGAAACCATACCATCTATAATAATATAACACACTGAGCTAGTTTTTGTATTATTCATATGTTTATATAGTCAAATATCAAGGTCTGTGAATTTATTTGATCACCCATAAAAATCCATAATACCATTACCTACTTTTTTTCATATTCATTTATTTAATTTATTTTCTTCCCTCAATCTTTTTTTTTATATCAAGCTCCGCATTTTTTTCTCTCCTAGCTGCTCGGATTTGGACGGTCTTAGGTGACCGTATTCTCTCCCACGCGCCGGTGCTTCGGCCGCCGCCCATCTACTCTCTCGCACCGAGCTCCGCCCCCTCTCTTCTCCAGCGCCGGTCTTGCGCCTCATCCTGCCCAAAGAATAGCTGGCCCAAGCCCCTTTCCTCCTTCCCTGCGCATGGGCAGCTGGCGGGAGGATCTGGGCGTAGAGAGTGCGCAGGCCAGATGCGACGACCTCATTGCTGCACGCCAGGCTACACCGCGTGCGTGTCGCAGCCGCCCCTTCTCAGCTCTGAGGCTATGTCGTGAGAAACAGGTGAAGTCCGTTCGGGTCTCGTTAGGAAATACAGGCAAACAGACAGAGGGCATGAGGCGGATGGAATTATCTTGGCGAATAGAAATCTGAGGGCGGATTGACAAAAATTTTTCTTTTTATTATTAGGTATAGATATATTAATAACTAACGTGGCGGAAGTTGATGGAATTCTCATAACGTGATTTTTTTCTATTTTAAAAAATAGATAATCTATTAATAATGGCAGGAGTGGGAAATTTTCTTGCAAGATCCAATGGTAATCGTGGTTGTAGACTTCTGATTTGATGGCTGCATCTTTCTAATTAATGTGAGAATTTCTAGCATTTATCTTTAATCTTAGCGCATCTGATGAGAATTAACGTGGAGCCTCCAATTAGTAATAGTAAGATAGAAAAGTAATTTTTTTTTTTTACACTTTATACGAGTATAGACATGGATGCCCAACACATACACACAATCGCCCTATGAGCACCTTCCAAAGACTATGCCGGAACATCACACCCCACAGGTGCCTCACTATCAATAGGAACGCCACCTACCGGGGAGAGCTCAATGCCATTAAATCATTGAACAAATCCTGAGCAATACGACCAACTAAGTCGAGGACTTGAAGCTAGCTGGACATTTTTACCGTAAAGAACCTAACAAACCTAGCTAGGCTCAGTTGACCATAGAAAAGTATTTTTAACAGACTTTTCAATTCATCAGTAGACAAGTAGAAAAGAGTTGGCAGAGCGTTATTATCACTAGCATAAAAAATTAGCACAGCTTTTACAACAAATATAGGGTATACATGGGATAGATGTGAATTATCATTCTGAGATTACAAACTCAAATTGACTATCAAGCGTTATTATCTGCCGGAATGCACATGAATGTTACAAACTCAACGACAAGAAACATGAACACGACGATCGAGCGTTATTATCTGCCGGCAAAATCACCAGTCACGTACTACTATAGATAGATCAGCCACTGATGGTCCGGCCGCCGTCGACGCAGATGACTTGCCCGGTGACGTAGGACGCCGCCGGCATGCACATGAAGGTCACCACGGATGCCAACTCTGTTGGCTCACCAACCCGCCGCATCGGGATCCGTGACACCTCCTGATCCACGCCCTCGGATGGTGGCTATTATAAGAGTACATGTCAAGTAATTTGAACGAAGGAGAAATGATCGATAGCCATTATACACTGTACGTCTCTACTATATATAAGAAGAAGAGTGTAACTACCAGTTTCACCAAGTCGGTGTTGATCAGTCCAGGAGCTACGCAGTTGACACGAATCTTATCGCTGACCCACTCAGCGGCTAGACTCCTTGTTAGTTGGTTCATGCCGGCTGCAACATGCGGACAAAGAAAAGCAATTCACGACAAGGAGAACAATTAAATTTGTTACATATATGTGCACTTATGGCGTGTGTGATTCTCAAATTCTCAAATACTTTCAACTTTTAAGTTGTTGTGATGTGTCGTACGACATGTAGTTTAACAAGCAAAATGGAATGTTTAATTCAAAATTCGAATAGAATAATCTCCACTTGTCGTGTGTCGGCAACGGAAAGTAGCTGGAAAATATTTTCCATCATCCACTACTATAGATTTGATCTTCAGTACTGACACATCACTGCCGGTTTTTGACTAAAACCGTCAATGATATGACGAACCGAAATCAGCACACATGAACAAACAACCTTAATCATTCTTTTTCATAAAAATATGTCTTCTAATGCAATACTTGTTTACTTTCAAACTTTGGAAGTTAATTATGGTTAGAATTGTATATTTTGAATTCGGACCATCTGAAAATTCTGGTGAATTTGGAAAATTGTAGTCTATGTTTTACCTTTGGCGCTGCCATAGAGGGTGAGGCCCGAGTAGGCCAGGGAAAAATTGTAGTCTATGGTTTACCTTTGGCGCTGCCATAGAGGGTGACGCCCGGGTAGGCCAGGAAACTTCCGAGGGAGGAGACATTGACGACACTTCCTCCTCCAGCAATGGAGGAGTTGAGGAGGAGAGGGTGCGCGAGCTGGCAAAGGTGGAAGCATGACTCTAAGTTGGTCGAGATGCAACGCGAGAAGTCCTCCACCGTGCATTGTGCCACTGGTTTTCATGAACGGCTGCGCCGCGTTGTTCACCTGCGAACGTACGTGCAAATGAAAGCATTTATCACTACTAATAAGAAACGAATTTTAAAAACAATATGTTTGAGAATGAGTAGTATTATTGATATATAGTTGGATTCAGATTAGATGGGTGATGTTTGTCGCATGAAAGAAACTCTTTCACAACAGCATGTTAATTACCAGAATGTCGAGCTTGCCGTCGAAGGTGGCCTTGACAGTTTCCATGAGCCTCTCCCGGTCGGCGTGCACGGCAAGGTCACAGGTGGAAACGGTGACGTGCAGCCCCTTTTCGGACCAGCGCCGGCGGCACGCCTCCAGTTCAGCCGCGTTGCGCGAGCACGTATGCACACGCACGCCGAACGTAGCCAGCTCCTCCACGATCGCGTGCCCGATCCCCTTGCTCCCGCCGGTGACCAGCGCCGTCGTGCCCGCTAGGCTCCACCGCTCGCCACCGCTGTGAGTCCCGCCGGCGGCCGACATGCTTGGTCCTCCGTACTACTTCTCACCCACCTCCTCGTACGTGTACCCAAAGTATGCTTAGCTCTAGGTGTTTCAGTAATCCGGTGCTTTTCCACATATATACACGTCGCTGGAAAGATTTGGCGCCGATGCTGGTCGCTACACGTCGTCGAATTGAAGTTGGCCACCAGAACAGCGTGCTTTTCCCGCTGTTGTTTGCAGTAATTCATTTGGTCTCGATAATTTCCTGGACGCAGACAAATTATATATCGTGTGTGTTGAAATTGAAAGGCTTCTAGAAGCGGTGCTGTCGGCGGGTAGACATAAATAGTTTGAAACTATCAACAAACTTTAATATGCCCGATAATCAGTGAAAGCTTCAATAAATCTATATCCTCAATTTTCCATCGTACAGGTTCCTTACTTATTACTTACTAATTAGAAATTTAAGACCCCGTATGTTGCTACGGGTGCACAGGTGATTTTTTTCTATCATGGATATATTAAATCAACTGGTTATATGAATGCAGGTCATGTCAAATAAAGTTTCATTATTAGTTTTGTTAAGGCGTTGACTCTTAGTGTGTCGCTAAAATTAGACACCACATGTTAGGATGACAATATATATAGAAAAATAAGAAATATTAACTACATAAGCCATTGAAGTGAGTTCAAGAAAATCAAATAATAGAAGATAATGTTTCTAAAAAGAAGAATAGAAGATAATACGTACTCGCTCAGCCTCAAAATAATTATACATCTCGTTTCTTGAGAAGTTAAACTCTTTTTAATTTTGACAAAGTATATAGAAAATAATATCAATGCTTAGATCTCCAAATAGATTGATTAAGAAAGTATGCTCTAATGTCAATCTAATGATACTTATCACATATCGTAAACATGAGTAAATTTTTATATACACTTGGTCAAAGTTAGAAATGTTTAACTTCTCGAGAAATGAGACGTGCAATTATTTTGAGACGGAGGGAGTACTCCTACTACGTGGCACCACCACCTACTCCACACTTTCTACAGCGTATCCACACGAAACATGAACTATAAGCTGTATAAGCCGAACTTGAACAATAAGCTGTACGTGTAGTGTCTAATCAGGAACTTGAACTGTAACCTGTACGTTAAGTGTCTAATCAAGAACTTTAACTATAAGTTGTTCGTGTATGTATCCAATCAGGGCTCTCCTAGTATGATGGCTCGTGTACGCATTCAAGGCTGGATGTATGATTTGAACTTGAACTATAAGTTATGTGTGTCCAATCAGGATTGTACTATAAGTTGTATGTGTCCAATTAGGCCCGTGTATGCAACCAAGGCTGAACGCTTCTAGAAGGGTGAACCAAAGTTGGGCACTAGAAATTTTCTTGTTTTATTAGTAGGTATAGATATAGATATAGATATATGTCGAGACACGGGCATCCTTGGGCCTGTGCGTGCTGTGCGACTAAAAGGGCGTTTAAAACTATGGGTCTCAAGATTTACTAATTATGCTAGGTATATTTATAATTTTGGGCTTTGTTTCATTTACAAAATTACTCAAGCCTATATTCCAAGCCCAAAACGTGGCCTGCTAGAGCAAGTCCAACTCCCAGTCCCACAAGGAACGATCGTGACTTTTTAGAGGCCGCCGGCGATTGGTATTGGGGAGCGCTGGCGCCGGACGTCCCGATGGAAAAAAATCCATCGGACGCCCTGTGCGCAGGCCCGGCCCACCTCGTCCTCTGCCTCTCTTCCAATTTCCACACCCCGTGCTCGCCAACCTCTACTCCCCCCGCGGTCGCCACCTGCAGTCCCCCGCGCTCTAGCTCTGCCTCCGCTTCCCCTTCCATCTGTGTGCACCCCAACCCTCGTCGGGCAAGCTCCCTTGCGGCTCCGCCTCCGCCTTCGCCTCCAGCTCTTCCATCTCCACGTCCCTAGCACGGGGTTGGGGAATTCAGGTGGGGACGCCACACCAGGATTGGAGGAAAAAAGGGCGAGGCAAGTACACATGAAAATCGATTCTTTGGAACATCTCGTAACGCCTATTACAACATCTAGGGAACCATGTTGCAACATCTAGAATCGACAGTTGCACGCATAAGGGGACATGTTGCAACATCTCAAATAGACAGTTACAAACATCGGGAAAAACATGTTGTAATGTTGCTTGTTTCAAACATTCAAACAACACATGTTGCAACATCTCAAAATGACAGCTGCAACATCTCAAAATAGACAGTTGCAACATCGGGAAAAACATGTTGCAACGTTGCTTGTTTCAAACATTCAAACAACACATGTTGCAACATCTCAAAATGATAGCTGCAACATCTCAAAATAGATAGTTGCAACATCGGAGAAAACATGTTGCAACATTGCTTGTTTCAAACATTCAAAGAACACGTGTTGCAACATCTCAAAAAGGCAGTTGCAATATCCAGAAATACGTGTTGCAACATCCAGAAATAAAACTGTTGCAACGCCACAAAATTCACTGTAGCGGCGAGACAAAGGGGAAGAGGAGAGGCACATGGGTCGGGCGCACGTCAGGGTTGAAGATGAAGCCGCCTCCATGGATGGGATGGGATGGGATGGGATGAAAGGTCGCCATCACCGCTGGATCTGCGTCGAGCTCCATGGATCCACCACGGACAATCCAGTGCTCCGTGGATCCACCATGGGGCGTGTAGAGGCACCACCAAAGATCGTCGAGGTTGGGCGGCACGTTGGGCTCGAGCTCCGCCGAGTGGAGGCTGGGCGCCGCGACCTGGCGGCCTTGTTCCCGGACCCGCACCTCCACGCTGGCGCCGACGAGGTGAACACGACGTCTTTGGGAGGACGACCCGTGGTGCGGGCCTTCCCGGCGGACGACGGCTCCCACGACCGCTTCTGGAGCTGTTCGTGAACGCGACGCGTCCGTTCGGGGTGCACGAGCTAAAACCGCACGCCGGTGTAGAGGACGCCCCTCCGGGGCCCAAGGTGTCGGTAGGGGCAGATGCGGTGCTGCCACGCGACACCACCGTCTGCAGACGATGGAACAACGGGCGCCGAGAACACCAAGCGCGCCGTGGCCGCGGGTACGCGCCATCGTCTCCTCCGCGCATGGTGGATGCCGGTGAGGCGAGCAAATGGTGCGCGTAGCAGCCTGCTAGGCTGTGCGGCGTGCGGCACGCTGCAGGCAGAGAGGGCGGCTCGCCGGCGTCGCGATTTGGAGAGTGCGCACTGAGGAAAGCACATGGGCGATGCGGCCAAGGGAGCAGCGGCATGCGGGTAGCAGGATGGGGAAGGAAAGAATGAGTGGTGGAGAATGGGTGGATGAAGATGAGAGAGAGAGAACGAGCGGAGCGTCCAGTCCAAAGCGTGAAGTGCGGGGAACAGCTTTTTGGGCCGGTAGCCCACGACGCGCTCGTCCGATTAGATTAGGACGCTCTAATGAGAGCATTACCGATTGGTATTGTTTACACGTAACCCTTCGGCCTTGGCCGTTCTAGAAGGCTCGACTTCGTGGTCCTCCGCCTGCCACGCCGATTCGTAGTTGAAGACAAAGTCGCAATCTAGCCTCAGACGTCAGACCCGAGACGGAGATCGCCTGCCGCCTGGTAAATTCTATTAAAGGAGATTAGATGTTGACCATGAAATGACTGAATGATTCGATAGATTGTTGTATCTGTGTACTCCGTCCGTCCCTTTAAAAGTGTCATCCCGGTTTCCGTGCAATCTTATTTAATCACTCGACTTATTCAATTTTTTTACATAAATATTATTTATTTTTATGACTTATTTTATCATTAGAGATACTTTAATAATTATTTATTTAATTTATTATTTGTAGAAATTTTTTGAATAAAAACGAATGGTCAAAGTCGATATCCAAAAGTCAAAAACGTCAATCTCATAGGGACGCAGGGAGTACAGTACAGGATGGATTTATACAATGTGAAAGGGTGCCTACCAAAGGGGCAACTTGCCTCCTACGTTTCCTACCAAAGGGCCTAAAATCCCTAATTGTCATTAGCAGGATTATCCTAATTGATCACTAATTAACAATACTAATTATTCCTAATACTCCCCGATTGATCTTGTGTAGGCTCCGTTTAATTTTTTGTGCAGGCACCGTTTAAACTTGTGTATCCAATATTGCTTGTTAATCAGTCATAGTCTTGAATCTTTGGAAAACCCCTGTGGAAAAAACCAAAGTATATTGATATACCAGACAAAAATTCCTTAAAAATCTAGTGGAAAAAATAAGGAGAACAACCATGATATATATATAATTCCCAATATTTATAGACCCTTTAGGTGATCCTAAAGACATAGTCTAAAAATAATTTGATCAATGATCAATATGTCATATATAATACTATCGGAAAAAGTTTACTTAACCCTCCAAACTATTGGCCAGTGTCTAGTCATTACCATGAGCTTCAAAACCGTCTAATGACCACATTAAACTTTTACCAAACCATTCAAATCAACCCCGGGTGGTTTTGAGCACCTGGTTTTGTCTACATGGCGCTGGTATTGCCTAAGTGGCACTCCAACTTGGCAAGCAGTGACGTCGTGGCAGCGGGGCCTAGCTGTCAGGCAACCTTCCTCTCTCTCTCTACCCACAAGTTTTCTCAATGATAGGTGGTTCCCACCTGTCATCTCCCACCTCCGGCCTGGGTCGTGGGATGTCCGCGGCCCGGGGCTAGGGGACGTCGGCGGCGGCGGCCTTCTCGGCCGCGCTCGCGCTGCTCCATACGCGGTCTACCCGCGCGTCGCTTTCAGCGGCTAGGGGACGGGTTGGCAATTGTTCGGCGTTCGCGAGGCCGCGCGCTCGCGGCGTCGTGTTCGTTTGGGCCGAGCCGTGCTACGAGGGGGCCAGGGCCACTGGCGCGCTGTGGGGCAGCCGAGGGTCGCGCGTCTGTCGTGGGCAGCACCGCGTGCCTCACCGCGGCTGGGCTCCCGCTCCCGCTCACAATGGAGGGCTACGTCTTGCGGCTGCGGCTTCCCTCGCCTGGGGCCAAGGGCCTCGGCGCACACTCGTGCGCCCTCGGCTGGTGAGCCACGACCGCATCGGGCGCGCATCCGCCCGGCAAATAAGATTCGCATCCGCAACGACCTCGTCTTTGCCGGAATCACGCTCACGCCGCCGTCTCTCCGCAACATCTGCAACGGCCTCATTGGCGCCGACGACCATCACCGCGGGCTGCTCAGTGGTCGACTTCTGGGCAGCCGCCATCCGTGGGTTTGTGTCGGCGTGGGTGCTCATCGGGCTCAACGCGACCGCGGCTGCCAGCCCGCTTCAAGACGCTACCGGAGGCCGCGGCCGCACGGTGGGTGCGGCGCGTGGGGTCCTCGCCGCGAGAGTACGTGGAAGCAGATCCACGGGCGGCCGGGCGGCCAGACGGCCTGTTCATGGGCGGCGGCGGGAGGGCTGCTGGCCGCCAACGTAGTGAAGATCCCGGTGATCGCCGTGGATGCGCTACGATCCGGCTGGTGGGGTGCTCGTCATCGCCGGCGTGCCTCGGGGTAGTTCCGCCGTCTTGCCACGCCACCGGGCCGCTATGGCTGGCGGTAAGAAGGTGGTCGAGGTCTTTGTGACGGGTTAAAGGTGTCGGACGCGTGAAAGAGAGGGGAGAGAGTTGAGGTAGGTCCGCCGCCCGGCGAGGTCGCCGTCGGCGAAGTTCTTGCTGGGTCGATGCGGCGGACGCCGTGGTCAGCACGGGGTCCTGTCTTGAGCACGAGTAGCACATGTTACTTGCACATGGGCCCACCCGTTAGTCCGATTCAACCCACGGAATCCATCCTTGCGCCACCATGTCAAAACCCTTTCAAAGACTGGACGCCACGTAAGCAAAATAACCCTCCAAAACCGCCCGGGGGTGATTTGCACGGTTTGACAAAGTTTAATGTGCTTGTTAGACGGTTTTGAAGTTTGTGGCAATGGTTAGACACGCCCAATAGTTGAGGGGGTTAAGTGGACTTTTTCCTAATACTATCCTTAAAAACCCATGTTGAAAAAAAAAAGATAATATGATAACTTCTCACAAAAACCTTTTAGAAAGAATGTGAGGAGAATCTTTGGAAAAGCCCTATGGAAAAAATCCAAAGTAGTACCGGTATATCAGGTAAAACTCCTTAAAAACCCAATGGAAAAAAATATGGAGAAAACCCTGTGATATACAATCACCGATGTTGTTAGACCCTTTGAGATAAGCTCAAACTCTTAGTCTAATAACACGTTGACCATATGGTCAATATGCTCGTATATCATCTTCCAAAAACCCCGGTGGGGAAAAACTTGATAATATAGTATATAACTTTATATTGGCATTGCCTCATCAAAAAACTTTATACGAGATACCATGAAAGAAAAATCTCAAATAAAGAAAAGAGTACAATGTATCATATGTCACAATATCATCCACCAAAACCCAATGGGAAAAACGGATGATATGACATAATCTTGTGTCGATATTGCCTCATTAAAAACTTTCTATGAGAAACCTTGAGGGAAAACTCATACGAAGAAAAGAGTGCAATATGATGTTTTCAACAAGTTATTAATCGAGGGAGAGATGAGAGATTCTCCCCATGAAACTTGCAAACCTTTGATATTAAAATGTACTCAACACATAAGAAATGTGGAGTATGGTATACTATGTGAATATCTCTTCGAGATTATCACAATACGTAGTTTGCAAATGTTCATATGTCCATATGACCTATGGAACAAAACTATCTTAATGCAAAATATTGTAATAAGTATAACTTGTCCCCATCTAAACAACAAAAGATGCATTACCTTTATAGGTAACGACCTTTGATTCAATAGAATCATTACCACATAACTTCATTATGTGATATATCATTATGTCAAGCTATGCACATTCATGTGTAGCTTTGTATAATGCAATTTCAGAATGATGAATGGAATTGACCATTAAATGTCTACTTAAAGACTATTACAAACCGGTCTTTCCATATATATGTAAAGACTATTTCAATGATCTGGAATTTGAGGATCTTATAAATAACCAGCATCAAAATATCCATATAACTGGATCTTGGATTATACCAAGATCGCATGTGCTATTTTGATATGTCAAAGATATTCTTGACTTCAATCTACCAACATTTGGTAGAGTAGCGTTGCTACTAGATAGCAAATTGTTGCAAAAGATAATATCCGCTAGGAATTTTTGCAATATATTACTAGCGCATAAATAGCACAAAGATAATGGACCACATGTCCCAATATCTCATTTCAATCACTATGGTATAAAATAATCTTCCTCTATCACGTGGTAGAACAACCATAGGATTACCTTTCATCTTGAGCCATTCAATATGTCGATGATATATATAGCTTTGCTTAAAAAAACCTAGGAAAAGATACTTGGGTCCTAAACACAAAATAAAAGTTTTGGATTAGACCATATCTCCCATCTCTAGACTCCGTCTTCGGATTACAACATGCTATTGTCAAGTGTTCGTTACCAATGATGTCAAGATTGTGGACAATCATATAATACTAGGAAAACCAATTAAAGGACTCCAAAATGAACACTACGTGTAACCAATCTTGTATACCTTCAATTTAAGGAATACATACAAGGTCGGTTGTACCAAATTCGTCTTAGCTGCATTAATCCATGTATTGACTTAAGCAATACACAATATGTGTTGCGCTTTTATGTATGGGTGTTTGGTATGTGAACTCCATCCTGAAAGCTTCACAAATATACCAAATCAAGTGATTATATGCAATCACTACACCTATCAACTGCAAAGACAGATGCTTTTGTACTGATAATCAAAGTTAGTATCGGAAATTTAACTTACCATGGAGAATAGCTACATTGAAAAATAATGCTTTGGGCTTTATGTAAAACCCCATTGTGCTATTAGTCTTGCTTTATATCTCACCACCACATTGTTCTCAATGTCATAGGATGAAAACACTTTGTACCCATAGTAAAGGTACGCGAGGTGTTAGCTTTACAACTCCTAACTCCTCTTTTCTGGTGAGCAAGACTATCTTTGTATCTATAACTCAACAAGTTCCAGTAAGATTGTAAGAGTGACAACGCACTCTACCATGGTCTTATTAACTAGATAACTTGCAATATAGTATAGATTTTTTCAGAGAAGTATGAGTCGACTTGTGTAGCCTTTATATGATATAATTCTTACATTATCAAAACTAAAGATGAACCCGTGACTCATCGTGATTTCCACAAACGAGAGTTAGGGCTTTCCGATATCCCGGCATCGGTATTTTAGTGCACTTCCGAGTCAGGCTTGTGAATTATAAATATCCATAGGACATAACATGTCTTCTAGGTGTCTTTCAACCAAAAGGTTGAGTTGCATTTTTAGTCTTTTTTTGCTTGCCAGGAATCGCATCTTGCCACTTGGAAGTCTTCTCCCTCTCTTATAGCCAATATGAGGGTGAGTGGTACATTCCATTCTTTCTGGCACTTTCCTTACAGGATGGAGAGACTTTATAACACCTTTATAATCTATGAAAGTATTTAGGCGTTTTTGGTAATACTATGCAAATCAATTATTCTTTGAACTCAATGTTAATCTCCAATTTCCAAGTGAGATATTGATACTATCAAGAGCGAGTTCAACTAACTCCTCTCGAATTCAATATCCACAATATGGACAAACCATTGATTCAGTCTATTTAGCACGTGATCCACAATATGACCCCCTCGCCCTGCTAGGCGAAGCTTTCCGTGCTACTCCCGACGAGAACCCTAGGTGCCGCCTCGCTATCCGCATATAGGAGGGGTGCGGGATGCCTCTTTTTGCCACTCCTTGGCTTGAAGAAGAAGGAGAATCCTCATGCATCTCGGTCCGACGCGCTCATGGTCCTCCTCCTAGGGGATTCCAACCCGAGAACCTGAAATCAACCACCAAGAAATGCGGTGAGAAAACAAGATTGTCGCACAACACCCCTACCGGGCGCACCAACCGTGGTGTTCTAAAAACCGGAGGGTCCCAAGAACTCGACAAGTAAATTTTTGGCCGCGCGTCTCTCGGTCCCTAGGTGGCTGTGCAAGAAGAACACAAGGGAAATAAAACCGAAAAGAGGCAAAGGGTTATATCCTGGTTCGGGCATGAAGGCCCTACGCCCAGCAGCGTCGATCTCCTCATGTTATCTTGCACCGAAAGTGCTCGTAGTAGGGGTTTAAAAGCATATGCGAGAGAGGAGGCATGCTCCAAGTCTCTTGTGAGCTATGGTGGAATGAGCGTGGGAGCTAAGAGTTCTGATGAGGTACTCTCTACTAGGAGGGAGCAGGTGGAAGGGAAGAGAAAGAGGAGGAGGACCTTCCCCTTTTCCCCTGTTGTCTCGGAATATGGCCTCGAGGCCCCGGCCTTTGGATGTTGGCTCCGGCCGTAGGCCTCTCTCTCCTTTCTTTCTTCTCTTTCCCGTTTCCTCCTCTCAGGCCAGGCCCCGCCTTTTATAGTTGAAGGGAGAGGGCCGGCGTTGGTAGGAAGGTATCATGATGGCTTCTTATCTTGACGTGGTTGTCATGGTCCGTGTAGCGTGCTCCTGAGGCTGATGCGTTGTCTCTAGGTGGGCCGCCGAGGTTGCCTCCGCACCCCGAGGTCTTCATCGGCCGCGGTGAATGGGCCGGGCACCGCCCTTGTGGCCGCCGTCTTGGGCCCCGTGGACGGGGCGTGTCGGGGATGGCAGCTTGCTTTGCTATGCGATCGTTATCCTTATCGGGCCCCGCGGCGTGACGGTGCCCCGTGGCCCCGGGCTGTCTTTGGGTCTCCGCTAAGTTGACCGGAGAGGGGCGGCAGGCCTAGCGACGGGGTTCGCGGGCCTGTAAGTGTGTCGTGTCGCCTTTGGCCATTGACTCAGATTGCCTTGTTTAGGAAGCCCGCGGGCGGTGTCGAGGATGATACCTTCTTTCTTTCTAAGCGAAGGAGTGGGACGGAGGCTCGGCAGCCCTTGCATCGGGCCGCATTTGCCCAAGCTCGGGCGAGTCGGAGCATCCCCGAGCCTGAGCAAGACCGTCCGTCGTGGACACCTTTGTGGGCCTTCGTCATGGTTCTGGGTGGGCCAGCTCCCTGGGCCTGGCGCTAATGGGTCCGCCTTGTGAGGGGTCCGTTTTGGTGGCCCCTACACTCTCCATTACAATGGTTTCAGATTTAGAAATATCCAATTCCTCAGCCTGTACTCAAATTCTAATTACTTGCTGATTATATTTTTTTATGATATTACCGCTAATACTATTTCCATAGTATTTGTACCAGTGACATTCACTATCACTTTTCGCTAAACAACAACTACGTAGTAGGCTACCTGCCTACCATGTTTGTCTACTGAAACTGCTCCTTCATACTAATGTTCACTGAAACTAAACTGAACTGTGCCTCCCACAAACTCCACTATTTTACTAAACTGCAAACTAACACTATGTACTCTTGCAGAGACTCCGCGATTGGCAGCATCGACGCCACTCTCAGCATCAGCGATTCAGATTGCAATGCAGTTTTGCCGCAATCAGTGGTTGTAGCCCCTACTTGCACCAAGTTATCACTGATCCAGTGATTGCCTCTGTTGTTTCATCAGATACCAAGGCCGGAGACGCCCATTACTTGAAAAACAAACATGCTTATTTCCGTTTTTCATTTCTTGATTACTGGCCCTTTGTCATGCTATTTTCACACAATTTCTGTTCACCATATTCAAATTGGCGCCAAAAAATTACTATATAGTAAAAATAGCTCCCAACCTACATATACATGTGAAAGATACCTTCGCTGCATGATTTAGTTATGTTCCAACTTCCGACCCGCACGACTGCGCGGGGTTTCCTGCTAGCATATACATATAGGTTTTACCTTTGCAAACGCAACAACTTAAAAATTATTGATGATTTATATTTTTAATGTTTGACCCAAACCTTGTCCTTAATATCAAGTTTTTTAGGTATGGACGGAGTATGTAGTAACAAAACCAATAAGACAACCAGCAGAGGAACGTGAAATCACAACGGATTGGAGGAAGAAACATGAACTCGACGGAGTTATTACATTTCTGCCGGCTAAATCACCTGCTACTGCTAGATCAGGCGCTAATGGTCCTGCCGCCGTCGACGACGATGACTTGGCCAGTGACGTAGGACGCCGCCGGCATGCAGAGGAATGACACCATGGACGCCACCTCCTCTGGTTCGCCAGCCCGTTGCAACGGGACATGTGACAACGATTGCGCTACGGCCTCCTGTGGTGCCTATTAGGAGTATATAATTTACTTGTTGACTAATGTCTTGTACTCCCTCCGTCCCTAAAAGATTGTCACTGTGTTTCCCGAGACACAAATACCGACAATTATATATTAAAATATAAAAATATTTATGCTAAGTAATTAACATCATCAGAAAGATCTTTAAGTCTAGTTTTTTTAATATATTTATTTAAAAATTTAAATGTTGCATGTATTTTCTACAAATTGAGTCAAACTTATGGCACGATCCACGGTGACAGTCTTGTAGGGACAGAGGGAGTAAGCAATTATATAAGTAAATATATAAATAATCATGTCTCCCTAGGAGTACAAGTACCTCTCTCGCCATGTCGGTCATGATCAATCCAGGTGCCACGCAGTTCACACGAATCTTATCGCTGGCCCACTCGGTGGCTAGGCTCCTCGTCAGTTGGTTCATTCCGGCTGCCATCTCGGTGCAACCGTGCAAACAATTTAGTATGGCGGACATAATATATGGTAAGCCAAATGATGTATATGTACCATCTATTACCATGTATGTTTAGGTTAGTACTCCCTCTGTACTCATAATAGATGTCGTTTTTATAAGATTTGAGTCAAACATTGACAATATAAATCATCAATAACTTTTAAGTTGTTGGCTTTGCAAATGTGAAAACTATATGGATATATTTGTCTTGAAAAATACTTTCATAAAAATATACATATATATTTTTTCATAAATAATTTTATAATAACAAAAGGTCAAAGTTGTGTTTTCGGGACCGTGTCGCTGTTCTAAACGACATGTTTTATGAGTACCGAGGGAGTATGTAATAGACATTAATGATAGGCAAGTGTGAAAGTTGTATTTTGGAATGTTTGTTACAGTTCGGTTTGTATATATTTTGAACTCTGTATTTCTTATATTTCAAGATGGTGTGGTTATCTCAAACAAGTAAATTTTTACATGTGCAGTTACGGTGTTTGTGATTTAAAATACTTTCAAATTTTCCAGACTTTAATGATTATTGATTGCCCGTATGCCATGGAATTTATCAAGGAAAATGGAGTGTCCAATTCTAAATTCGAAATGAATAATTCCAGTTGTACAGGACTCGGCATGTAGCTGAACCTCAACATCATGTTGTTGACAGCACATAAACAAACAACTTTTAATTGAATAATAAAAAAATATGTCTCCTGCAATGCTTGGTGAAGCGTTACAAAAACAACAAATATGAATAATCATTTACTTCCAAACTTTTTTTGGAGGAAACTACTTCAAAAGTTTTCAAGTTGTATACTTTGGAAATCAGAATATCTGAAAAGTCATTTGATTTTTATTTTAAAAAAAATAGAGTAATACCTTTGGCAGTGCTATAGAGTGTGATCCCGTGGTAGGCTAAGAAGCTTCCAATGGAGGAGATGTTGACGATGCTTCCTCCTCCAGTTATGGAGGAGTTGAGGAGGAGAGGGTGCGCGAGTTCGCAAAGGTGGAAGCACGACTCCAAGTTGGTCGAGTTGCAACGCGGGAAGTCCTCCGCCGTGCATTGCACCACTGGTTTCGCGAACAGCTGCGCCGCGTTGTTCACCTGTGTACGTCTCAAGCATGTATCACTACCACAAAAACAAATTTGAAATGCAACTCATTTTGAATCTTTTGATTAACAGAGGTACACAAAACGGTCTATAAAGATAACAAATGATTTTCAGAGGCGATCAACTCATTCTCAAAGACAAGAACAGGTCAAATATCCAAAAGGCAAACTTCTTAATAACGTTCACATGAGGCCCAATACTAACCATGTTTATATAATAGTGTTTAAAATCGTGGGCTATTGAACTTAGCGGGAGGTTGGATAAAATGCTATATCGGTGGTTCTATTTCGGCGCTATTCGGCGCTAACGAGCACGGTAACAACTAGCTTGCTATTTTTTACCAAGGTATATAAGCACACGCTTAGAGGCGCACCTTTTCTTGGGATTTACCGTAGCGACGTTTTCGCCGACGGACGGCGCACGCGTGGTGACTTCGAGAATCTCCAGATCTGTCGAAAGTACACAGTCCTTCGGTGGTGCTCATAGGGGGGTTTGTGTACGTGTGTTCGTAGGGGTGAGTGTGCGTGCGTGTTGTGAGCGTCTACGTTGTACTGTGTAATTCTAAAAAAAAAAAAAAGAGTTCTGCTATGACCTTCAGTCTTCCCTCAGCTCTCTTGAGCTGTTTCTCTCCTGACTCAATCGGTAGCGGCACAAGGCGGTTACGGTAACCCACTGAAGACACTCTCTTATCTCATCCCCCTCAAGGTGGAGAACTGAGCCAAGAGCACAGAGAATAGTGAAGAAACCTATTGCGCTTAGCAGGAGGTCTCTGAAAACCCTTTTTGTGCTTTTTTTTAGGAGACTGCAGGAGCTAAATCCCCTACAAGAAAGTATGCAAAAAAAAAACAGGACAAGGTTTACAAATGAGTGGAGGTGCATGGATGCTCAGTATGTCGTATTGACGTGTGACCTGTAGTCATCAAACTAATTGGCATGGAAATGGATATGATGTACGGGACATCAATAAGTTACGTTTCACCTCACCAGAATGTCGAGCTTGCCATCGAAGGTGGCCTTGACAGTCTCCATGAGCCTCTCCCGGTCTGCGCGAACGGCGAGGTCACAGGCCGAGACGGTGACGCTCAGCCCTTTCTCGGACCACCGCTGGCGGCAGGCCTCAAGGTCAGCCGCGCTGCGCGAGCACGTGTGCACCCGTACGCCGAACGCAGCCAGCTCCTCCACGATGGCGTGGCCGATCCCCTTGCTGCCGCCGGTGACCAGCGCCGTCGCGCCCGCCAGGCTCCACCGCTCGCCACTGCTAGTGCCGCCGGCGACCGCCATACTTGGCCCTCTCTCCCTCCGTACTACGTCTCCGTGCGCGTGTCTCACGCAGTGTACGTACCAAGTATATGCTTAGATCCAGTGTACTTAACGCATATTTGGAAAGATATGGCAGCGAGCTTAACGCCTCGACACCACCACACGACGATCCAGTTCCAGTATACGGATGGTGGCTTTGTTCCCCGTCGTTCATTTTGCTCCATAATTTCTGGAAAGAGACAAAGCGGGCCTTGTGCGTTTCTTCCATGCATTCAAAAGCTGATAGTGATATCGTTCGGTAGGCTACAAGTAGTACTGTCCATAGTCAAGAAAAGAACGCAAGAAGAGTTTTCCGTCCCCCGCGTCAGCTCCTCTAGGGGCGACTCGGGCGGAACCGCCTCCGCGCCCCCACCCCCACCTCCATCCGCCCCGCCGCTGCCTGAAGGGTCGCCGGGAGGCCCGTCGCGGCCCTCCGTGATGGCGGCGGCGAGGCCAACCAGCCCCCGGCGCCCACCTTCCTCTTCGTGGTTGAACGCCGACGAACTGGTGCTGTAGGCGACGGATCCTTGGCCCGAGCACGGATCCGCCCCCATGGCCCGGATCGGCACGTGGTGGGTGCTGCCCGCCCTTGCCGGTGGATGACCGGCGGGCGAGCTCGGGGCCCGATCCACGAGCCCTTTCGTTCGCCCGGGCGGACCGGCTCCCCATGGCTGCATACGCCACCAGCGGCGGCGGCTTGTGGCGGGCGCGCCAGGCTCGACGCTGGAGCCTACCCGCTGGTCGCCCGCCCGGTGCTCCCGACGGCGGTGCTCCTCCTTTCCATGCCGCCGGTGGGTGCCCTCGTGTGCGGTAGGCTGTAGGAGCACCCTGGGGATCCTCCGTGACCTTTTGGCTTCAGTACCACGGTCGGGTTGAGGTACGAGTTGTTCTGTCACCTTGGTCTTTGTCCGGTTGGTGCTGCACACGGGTGTTCGACATAATGTCAAGGACGAGCCCGTTCGCGGTGTGGCCGCCGTAGCCGCGCCTCCCCCGTCCGGGCGACTCCGCACGGCTCGCGACTTGTGGCGGCGCCGACGGCGTCGGTCGGCGCGCCCTCCGTCGTCCGCGGCGAAGTTCTCGTCTTCGGCGGCGATGTGGCGACGGCCCGGCTCACGGTCGGCGCCGCGTCATCGTCAAGGCGAGTCCGCGACTCCGCGACATGTGGCGGCGGCCGGCCGCTGTTGGTGCGCGCCCCGTGTCGCGTCGTGGCGAGTCCGCGGCTCGCGGCGATGTGCCGCCATCCGGCAAAGGGTGGCGACCCACGACGGCCTCGCCAGGCACAAAGAACAACTTCGGTGTGGCCTATACCTCAGGTTCTAGGCGAAAGCTTAGCCCGGATTACTACGGGCGGTGATGGAATCTCCTTCTTGAAGGCATTATTGAAGAACCTCCTGTGTCGCTCTTGCTTCGACCACTCCGCCCAACCCATAGAAGAAAAAAGACTCGGACGAAAGCCTCGCCAAGCTTGTTTGATTGGTTGGCGATGGTGGCGCCGTCACGTCATCCACCTCTTCCCGGAGGCATCGTTGAAGAGTTCATGTGTCTCGGCGTTGTAATTTTCTTTCTGTCTTTTTGTGTGGTGTCTTGTATGGTTTTAGTCCGGTTTTTAGGATTAACCGGACGGGTTTCTTCCCATTTCCCACAAAACGTGGACTTTTTTTTTTTGAAACAGTAGGTGGGAAGCTCTCCCCCCTCCCCCGAATTAGCTTTAAAAAAAATAGTCAAGAAGAAAAACTTTGATTTGATGACTTGGACAGTGTGGAATATTATATAAATAGATATAGACTTTTCATGAAAACTAATTTTGATTTGAAAGGATAAAGTAATTTTTTTTTTTTTTTTTTTGCAATTTACACAAATAGAGATGTGGGCGCTCAACACAGTACATACACACGCACCCATGAACTCCATCCAAAAACTATACCGACATATTTCACCAAAGGCGGCGTCGTTATCGACGGGAATGTCACCTAGCACTGAGAGCACAATGTCGTTAAATCTTAAAGTAAATTCAGCAAAATACGAAAGCATCGGTGCTAAGTCGATGACTTGAACCGGATAGACAAGTTTTAACAGAAAGAACCTAACAAACTCAGCCAGATTCAATTCACCATAGAAAACTATATTTTAACAGACTCTTCAATACATTAGTTGACAAGCACGTGCGACCACTAGGGGCGGTAAAGGGTCCTTTAATTTTGCCTAGCAAATTTAAGGATCAGCCGGATTAGGATTAGACGGTAAAACTATATAAATTTTAACTAAAGATGGAAATGGCCTGATTGTGAAAAGAAAAAAAATGGGTCGGATCCATTAACGGCCAGTGGTGGGGAAAATGTAGAAAAACCAAGGTGTAGCATATAGTTGACAAAGCTTGATCACTAGCACAAAAATTTAGCTTGGTTTTTACATCAAGATGATATAGGATATATACATGGGATAGATGTGAGTTTTATTAAGCTAACAAAGTTGGTTTGGCATTTTTTTGAGTTTTCTATGATTTACCCGAATTTTGCAAAATCTTAGGTTTTTATAAAAACAAAGACTGCATTTGCATTAGGAATAGGTTCTTGCACCTTTTCTTTCTTTCTGGTATCTTTACATCTGGAACCCTGTATGCTTATATGTTCGCTTCCCCTTCTAATATCGGCAATGTTAATGTAACCGTGAAGGAGACCGAGTTACGCGTGTTTACGTGAGAGGAGAGGGCAGAAGAAAGAAGTGGAAAAATATACAACAGATGTTTTTTCTCTCCCTCCCTTATCGGGTCCATCTCCCTCATGGTCTGGGGCCACAAGAAATTGCAAGAAGATCCACAATGCTGTTCAAGATCTGTGGGCTTCATTTGCTGCAAATAACTAGAAGAAGACATACCGGCCCATTATTCAGTAGCCAAAGCATCCGAATCCCAAACGAGCTTTGGGCCCAAACATACCCACATCGAGAGCCGCCGCCGCCGCCGTCCCTGCAGCAGCAGAAGAAGCAAGCAACCCGGCCGGCAGCCATGTCGGGAGGCTACTGTAGTCGGGGAACTGACGCGGCTGAGCAGCGGGAGCGAACTTGGCGCAGATCCTGCTTGCGGCCTCGTGCGATTGGACCACGGCGGGGCGCCCCGAGATCGGGATGGCTGCCATCGTCGTGGCCTGCTCCGACGGCGGCGCAGTGCCGCCGTGGCAGCTACTTCATCTGCGTTGGTGTCCTGGGTAATCACTGCATCCCTGTCCGCCCTCGTTTACTTACTTGTATTTGACGCGAACTCCACTGATTACCTCCATCTTTCCAGATTTCATTTGTGGCACTGCACACTGGAGTCTGGAGCAGTTTTTCCCTTTTCTGAATCATAGTCAAGACAGGCTCAAGAGCAGGTATGCTATTGCATATTTCCAATTGAAACCTAATCGAAATGGACTTCCAAATATATTTTCCTTTCTTTCATTCTTATTACTCTCTTTTTTTTCCTTTGTTTCATTGTAGCACATTTGTTTTTACCCAACATGGCACAGGGCACAGACATTTAGCATCACTGTACTTTTTTTTTTTTTTTTTTTTTTTTTTGAGCTACGTCAAAACAATGATTATGCAAATAGCCTACACAGAACAGCATGTGCTTCACCATAATGCATGTTTTAGATCAGTTTTCTTGCTGTTGTTACATAGAAGCAAAATTTTGCAAATGGTGAAACTGTGACCTTAGAGATCATAGGTCAAGGCCAATGTTAGCCTTCTGTCAGTAAGTAAAGCTGTGCAGCTACAAGTGAATTAAAAAAAAAAAAAAAATTACCACAGCAATGTTAGAAAGCACATACATTGAGATTGAGATCAGGGTTTATCAGAAGAAACCGTTCTGCTAATACTTATTACACAACTAATTAGCGATAAATTTCAGCAGACCACAAAGAAATCAGGTTGGTGTATTACTACTGGCATGAAAGACAAGATTCGCTGTTGTCTGTCTACTTGCTGTAGTTTAGAGAAAGGAAACTTGTCCCAGGATGTCATGCCTGATGTTTTTCTGTACATTATAGCAAGAAACAGAGTAGAGACTGAATGTTTTTCTGTTCGGTAGAGCAAGAAACAGAGTAGAGACTGACAGACCTTCCAAAGTGACAGGTCAGAGAACAGCTCAGCAACCTGTTTACTGTATAGTAGCTCACATACTTTGCAACACTTAACAATCAAACAAGTGCAATACACAGTAGATTCCGTGATGATTGCACACCAATTCAATTACACCGCAGAGACCCTATATTGCAGCTAAGACAGCTCACACAGTTGCACACACGGACAGGTGCATACATAAAGGAAATTCTGAATTCAGAAAGCACAGGGAATTAATGAAGATGACACAATGACATGCATGCAGAGAAGGGAACAAACTGACACATGAATGAGAATTCAAACTGCGACGCATGGGGCTGACATGAGAAGGAGTAGTAGTCTTCCCTTCAGCAGCATCTCTTATTCCAAGATGAATCAATCCAGAAACACCAAAGCAAGCTTCCAGTCGTATAGAGTAACCGGGACTACTCATGGAGCTGATGCAGCTTTATCTTCTTGGTGTTGGCGGTGTGGTTTGTGCTTCAGTGCTGGATCGTTACGATGCCATAGAAGCTGCTCTTTAATGGGATCCAGGTCACAGTCGCCGTTGAGCTCCAGTTTCTTTAGCTTCTTTAGGTGCTTCAGTCCCGACAGAGCATCCATTCTGGCAAAAGACCACACAATCCTCTGTAGCTTAGGAGCTGCTCCAGAGGCAAATCTTATTTTGGTGACATCTTTGACCTCGACAAGCAGATAGTTGAGTCTTTGGAATTCCTCACCCTGGAAGATGATCTCGCTTTCGGTGTATGAGTTATGCTGAAGCCTGAGGAACTGCAGAGCACCAAGTTTGCCAAGAACAGTTAGATCGTCTTCCTTCAAGTGAGTCTCACACAGTGTTATCTTGGTAAGTTTATGCTGCTCTTGAATCAAGTGACGAAGCCCACTGGTGATGCCACTGATGTTCAGCCTTTCAATGAACTGTGGAATGGAGTGCAAAGAATCTACCATTCCCACATCCTTGATTTCGCTACCACGCTGTGGGTCAATGCGAATTGACAAGGAACGAAGGCATCTATGCAATTTCTCAATCTGACAAAACAGATCATTCAGCTTGGCGTGTTTACCATGAAGAGCTACACCAAGTTTCATCAGTTTCAGCAGCTCAGCGATGCCGGCTAGCTCATTGCGGTTGGAAACTCTGACATGGGACAATACCTCAATGTTATTCATTTTCTCAATGCAAAGGGGCATTTGCATTGCAGAGAATGGATCTTCAGACAGTGTAGAATCAATACTGTTTCCAGAGACCTTGTGACCAGCAAGAAAATGCTTCAGCTGGGGTATCACAATATGTTTCTTTGCAAGCACTCGTACCTTGGTTTGCCGGATGTCTAGAGTCTCCAGGCATTGGAGCTCCTTTATTTTCTTGGGTAATTCTTCAACATCAGTATTCCTGAGGCTTAAATACTTGAGCAACAATATCTTGCAGATGATCTTCAGGTGTTGCTTCTCCAGACCACGGCAGCCTTCTAGGTCCAACACTTTCAACAGTTGCCATTGAGGAGATTTGGCCAAACTCGGAAGATAAGCTGCAATGTCTTTGCTGTCACTACCACCTGAATGAGATTTTCCCAACCCTACTCTGTTGTGAATGGATAGGTGGCGAGCCAAATATATTGGTAGGTTGGTGTCAACAATGTTTGCTTCTCTAGCAATCTTGGCAAAGACCATGTGGACTTCATCTTTTAATGTGAAGCTCTTAACGTTGCCCGCCGCACTGATTTCCACTGGAGAAATGAACCCTCGAATGAATAGCACATCCAAATAGTGCCCAGCTTTCTCCTCTGCACTCTCTGTTTCTTCACTTGTAATAGCGATGAGGCCCTCGGCAATCCATCTTCTTGTCAATGTTGTAGTCTTGATAACATGTCCTTGGGGAAAAATGGTGAGATGCAGCAAGCAACTCCTGTACTTGCTAGGAAGCTCATTGTAGCAGAGCATTACCATTGTTTGATCAATACTTTTGTGCATGCTCATACTCTTGGAAATGGCATTGCGACACATACCCAGCTCAGCTTCTGTCATGGTAGGCTTAACATACAGCAGATGCAGTAACAACTTTCTTGCAAAGGCACTGCTTGTTGCAATTGGGTACTCTAAAGTATGAAATGTGCGGTATGCATTCAGCTCATGTAATTTTGCTACATAGAAATCAGTTAGGCTTATGACATTGATGATTTTGTGAGGAGAAGACCATGGGGCCACATCATTGTAGTCTGTGGTCATTATTATAGCACTACCAGGGAGGCACCCATCAGCAGCTTGTAACAGAGCATCTAGTAAGCGCTTCCAGACCATCCTATAAAGCCTGGCCAAATTAACTATTATCAGGAAGCGCTTACCTTTAACGTGCCCCTGAATTTTACTGATCAATTGCTTCTCGTCTACCGTCTTCCCTTTGCCAGGTTGAAGTTCAACACCTCCTACTTGTTCCAGTATATCGGCAAGTACCGTGTGCACATCTTTTCTTCTATCAGACCAGGCCTTGCAACCAAATATGGAGGCCACAGACCAATAGTGCTGGTACACTCCCTCAGCAACTTTATCCTCCAATCCTCTCCCTAAAATTTTGAAAACCCTCACTTGTGGCTGCTGCAAACCATCATCTGTTGTTGCTGGCTTCGTTGACAAGCACTTGATCAGAGTATCGATTCCACTTCTTATCACCTCCTTATCGTCCGCTGGAGGTTCAGCAGCACCGTCAAGTAGAACAGCGCGTCGCCGAAGATCTACTTCCCCTCCTGAAGGCTCGACTTCTACAGCATCCATGTCATCACCCGTGGTCGACGCCGGGATGACGACGCCGTACCTCTGCCGTCTGTCACCGACATCCCGTGCACGGACCTTGAGCTCCCTGGATCCGTGTCGCGATTCGGTGACGAACCGACATGGTCCGCAGAACCCACGGGAGCCGACGGATGAATCCCAGAAGGCCATTGCCACCAGGCCGACCACCGACGTAGTGGATGTGGAGCTCGACATTGCCCTCGCAGTCTCCAGTGAGGCCAACGACCCGCGCCATCCATGCCCGGACCTGGTGTTCGCGATGCTGGGCCTCAGTGAGGTGGAGCATCATGGCGTTCATGCTCTCCATCTCATCCCTGATGAACTCCACATCGCTGCGGACGCGGCCCAGCAGCTGCGCCTCGTTGACAAGTATGGTGGTGAGACGGCCAAGGAATGAGCCGAGGGCGCTCTGGGCGTCCATCTCCCTGCCTCAACGCCCTCTCTCTACTGTTGATCAGTTTGCCTATGCTTTAAGGTGGAGGCAAACGCTTGTGCAAGTAAAGATGGAGCTGCTGTTGGTGGAGGCACGTAAAGATGGACCAAGCAGATTGTCTCTGGGGTGGCAAAAGATGATGGGAGATAATGAATATACCTTGATGGATGTAAACGATTGTGCATCCGTCCCAAATACTGAACAGACGCCAAATGCCGTCCTACTCTAACCTTAATTTTAAAATTAGGATTAGGAAACGGCAATGATTGATCTGGTGCTGCAGTTCCGTTATATTGGTGTCGTTTGCAAGATGTCCTCACTTGCTTCCGGATTACATTGCGTCCACATGGCCAAACACGGGTGCATGGCCTGTAATGGATAATAATGGATTCAGACATCCACCTATAATGGATGTCCTTTATATATTTGACATGGCCAGCAAGCAATTTTTCTAAAAAATATAATGACCCGCACAATAAGCTTGTCATACCTTCCGACCCACATCTAAAAAATATAATACTGACAAAGCTGCCGTTTTTAAACGGTTTAAATATCATACTGACAAAGCTGCCGTTTTAAAACGGTTTAAATATGAATGTGGAACTAGGTCCAATTTCATTTGATTTGTTTATGGGTCTCGGGCGAAAAGAATTCCCCACCTAAATATAAATTACTGCTGAAAAATATACTTGACAACTTCAGTATGGCTTGTGTGACAACATTAATGATTTTTAGTTTTAATAATATTTATGGCACTTTTCCTATACTACAGTCACTTGAAATTTTTCGTGGGTTTCAGGCGGTGTTCTACGATATTTAATACGACATTCGCATAGCATATATGTGACTGGTACATACAATTGAAGTAAAAAAATTGTGTCTTGTCCTCTATGTTTGTGCTTATATAGGTTGGCAGTGTCTATTGTCCTTCCATAGTAAAATATTGTCTATTTGTCATCTGTGATTGTGCTTATGTAGTTAAAAGTTTTCATTTGTTAGTTTGTGTTCTGTGCTGACGTCGCGTAGTATACAAGTGATGTTCTACAATGTTTTCTGTGATATTCGCATAATATATATGTGATGTTTTGTACCCGATGTCAGAAAAAAATTATATTTTAGGCGATTGAAATATAGCAAATCCCTATTTATGGATTCTTGCACATCAATATCTATCTATTTTAGTGTTTCATTATGTGACTAGTTTGATAGGCAATCAAACCACATTGTTGGCATGCTTTTTTAAAAAGGGAATTAGCTCCACCCAATGATAATGAAAATAATTATGGAGATATTTCAAGAGAAAGAAGCGACATCACTGCATCAAATACAAATCGTATTTATTATTTTTTATAAGTCATTGAATTCATGTTTTAGTTGCAGCATTTCTCTCCTATTAATTTCAAGGATAAATTTTGATCCACTATCAGTTACTTGCAGTGTCTTGGGGTTTCTTTGGTCATGAGGTGGCCATTGCACTCCACTACGGAGTACCTTGTTAGGTAAAGATTCATTCTTTAGTAGTGAACTTGTCTTATAAGTAGTTCAGATTTAACTGGACTAACTTGTCTTATACCTTGCACGTGTTAGTTTTATTACAGGTATTCGATGAGGCTATCTCTGAATTGCGGCAAGAGGATCAAGGTGCTCATGGTGGGTTCTGATGATATCTAAAATTCTAAATAAAAAGCATGATTGGCTGTATTCCACTTTTATTATGGGATGTTGCATGCTGTTTACAAGGTTGATCTTACTGTTATTATTCCTGGTTCCAGTTAAAACTCACAATTTTGATTTTTTTAGCACCACCACACATGTAGGCTCTGGCATTAAAAGTGGACAAGCACTACTACTGAATTCAACTTCCGTGGTGGTTTTTTTTGCTTTTCCGTGGCGGTTTTGAAACCGTCACGCAGCTAACTAGGGTCACGGTTAATCGAGCGATTCAATTAACCGTGGCGGTTGTCTTTACGTGCCCGCCATGATTAATGAATTAACCATGGCGGTTTTTATAATTTAACCGCCACGGTTAATTAATTCAAGATTAATAAAAAATAAATCGTAAATATTATAAAATTATAAATTATGATGTACACCACATATTAAATAATAAAATCGAGAATATTTACACAAATCTTGAACATGCATCACATTTCGTCATTCAAGTCACATGTTTTCACGTTCAAGCACTTAGTTTAAAAGTTACAAGCTGGCCGGTGACCATCCTAAACTTAATCGATCGTTCGAGTTTGTCTAATCATTAAAAGGGCCACCCTACCTATAGTCTGTCATGTCTAACTTATTCCTCCAGTCCGTAGTTCCCATAACCCTTCGTCTCTAGCAAGGCGGCTCTTAGGGTCGAAGAAGTGGCCGCTAGGTTGCACAATGTCGTCGCTGACGGCCCTATAGATGTTGGCAACCAAATCCTTGAACATAAGGTCCTTGTCGGCGTCTTTCAACCACCAATTTTACGTGGTTCTCTTCTTCACTCACGCCAGGGTACTACGGTACACGCCATTGCGCCTCATGGCCCGACAAGTATTAAACCACACGAGGGGATGTGCTACTTGCAGTCGCTTAGGCACCTTGCATGCACGATTTATGTACCAGAAAAATGGTTAGAATATTATGAGAGCATTCAATATGGACGAGGAAACGAGAGTAATTAATGCTACATACCGGGTAGTCTCGCGATCTTAATTTTGTCCTTATGGGTCCTTTTGCGTATCTTTTCCCTCCGATCGAGTGAATCGGGGTCGGCCAAGTAATTCTTGTAAGCCCTGTATGAAATCCAAGAGTGTCAACAACTATGTATGTCAAACTTAATATGTATGTTGTGTGTGGTATGAAATAATATAGAAGTGTCGTGACTTACAGTTGCAGAGCCTCTTCAAAATGCCTATAGAGGCCTTTTGGCACATCTTCCATGGAGTCCATCCTAATGGCCATTCCATCCGGAGGGAAGATTACCCAAGTAACCCAATGGCCCGTGTAATTTGTTGTAAATACACCGCCCGGGCTACACCATTATATTTGATTAGATATAGATTTCAAGTGTTCAAAAAAATATTGAATACTTAACCTAGCTAGTACCCCTTTGACTTACTTGAAATGGTGGGCCGCAACAAGACACCCGTTCTTGTTGACCTTCTTCATGCACCTATAGATGTAGTTTGCCGTCTCTCTAACTTTTTGGTTGATTCTTTCTTGCCGCCATTTATGTTGTGCTTGCTTGTCCAACTTGGGCAGGTTGGGGTGCCGGACGCTCTCTATCCAATATCCAGTAATTTCCTTATTGCATATAAGCGGTGGAGATAGATACACAATTGGCTCATTCATCTCTCAGGCTATCCATGCTTGCATCCTGCAAGCACATGTCGTCATGTCATTATAGGAGGAGTGCTAGAATTAGTGGTATACGAGCGGGTAATGCATAAACAAACTCACGCCGCAAAGAGTGTGACAACGGAGAGGTCGATGTCCTTGCGCCGTAGCAACCGCCACATTTCGTCGACGCCTAATGGCATTGAAAAATCTTCGTCCAAGTGAAAGAGCTCTTTAGGGACCCTGAAATGAAACTCCGACACCCCTCGCTTAGTAGCATGCTCATATAATATGTGGAACCTCCGAGTGTCCCACTTCTCGTCCTCGAGTAGCTAGCCCTTGGCCACCATGAAGTTGTCAAGCTCAAAGACGTTTGGGCATTCCGGGCTGAACTTGTCCTCGCTTAGGTGATGCATATCTCCTATATAGAAGGAGATGTACGTTAGCATCATCTAGCTACGTACGCATATGTAATATGTTTGCCTAAGTTTGGTTGATATTAGCATACATATACATACCTACTACTGCCGGTCCTCACAGCCCCCCGGGTTCTTCTTAGCCAATCGGAGGTTCTTTTCTTGCTCCGCTAGCTCCGCCATGTCCGCATCATCTAAGAATTTGTTGGTCATAGCAAGAACTTCCTCATCTTCTTTTGATAGCTTCTTCTTCTTATTTGGGGAGGGGGACATTCGACATCATCATCCTTCTGACTGCTATGAGCCGGTGTTGACAATCCTATGCATGTGAATTGAACTTAATTATCCCCCAATGCAGAGTACAAATCAGCCATGTATTTTATTGCTATACCTGTCAAATTTTCTGAAACCTCCTCGAGCATTGGGCGCTTGAACGGCGTGGGAGGACGGCGAGCCCCCTTGTCACCACGAGGAGAAGGTGTTCTCTCGCCTGAGCCGTAACAGGGTGTCTTGCCGCCTTCTTCTTCTTCTGGTTGTTCCCGAGGTGGGTTCGGACGAGGACTTAGGCACCTCGGCCACCATCGTCGTTGTTATCATCGTCGTCATCGTCGCCACCACCCGGGGAGACGGAGGGGGCTGCGGGCGCCGCCTCCGAGGTGTCGCGGCTTCATAAGGACAACGTCATCCTTGTTCCATAGGTAGTGTGTAGAGGGCCGAAGGTGCTTGATCAATGTTTCTCCTTCTTCACCTGGAATATCGATCTCCTCATCACCACAATTTGGGTCAGTGGAACACACCTCCACCACGACATAGTCGGGTAGGACCGGCTCGTTGTTGTACATGATTCCTTCCATGCCCTTTGCTGGATACACCATGCCATCGCCACCTCCTTCTTCTTTCCCTTCCTCGCCAACGGGTATCCGAGAGAGAGCACCTTACGGGTTCGACGAGATCGCCGATCGGGTTCTTCTTGGCTTCAACGGTCGTGAGACAAATCATGGTTGCGAAGCATGGTGTCCCGTAGATCTCGAAGTTTGGGGTCGTTGCTCGTGAATGCCTCTTCCAACAAGTCGTGAGACAAAACCGTGCTTGAGAGAGAGGGAGAGAGAGAGAGCACCAACTAGATCTCAAAAAGAGAGGGAGAGAGAGAGGGGGGAGAGGGGGGGGAGAGAGAGGGGGGAGAGAGGGGGGGAGAGAGAGGGGGAGAGAGAGAGCACCAACTAGATCTCAAAAGAGAGGGAGAGAGAGGGGGGAGAGAGAGAGGGGAGAGAGAGAGAGCACCAACTAGCTAGATCTCAAAAGAGAGGGGAGAGAGAGCACCAACTAGCACTACTACAGAATGGAACTTCCGTGGCGGGCATTTTCGATTTTTCGTGGCGGGCATTGGGTCCGCCACGGAGCTAGGGTCACGGGCATCGAACGATTAACCGTGGTGGTGGGCAAATGTCCGCCACGCAAAATCGATTAACCATGGCGGACTTTTTTAACAATGCCCGCCACGGAAAATAGAGATTAACCGTGACGGACTTCTTACAATGCCCGCCATGGTAAATAAATTAAAAAAAATAAAAAAAAAAAATCAATATGAAACCCTAACGGGCCGATTCCGGCCCGTTAAGGGTTTCCCGCCCCGCCGCCGGCCACCGTGACACGCTCGCCGCCCGAGGACCGCGCCCGACCACTACACCCACAACACCCAAATTAGCACCCAACGATCGATGCTAAAGCGGCATATGGCGTCGATGATCCGACGCTAAACACATATAGCGTCGGACTTCACCGACGTAAGTGCTGACGCTAAAACTCTTTAGCGTCGACTAGAGTTTTAGCGTCAGATAGTGTGTTGCTATGAATATTTTCAGCGTCAGACAGTGTGCCGCTACTCTTTAGCATCGAGATAGCTTGCCCGGTATTATATAGCGTCGGACAATTTGACATTATAACGCTTTTAGCGTCGATGGTTCGACGATATCATTTGAATGCATTTAAAAAAATAAAAGGCCATTTAGTTGCAATTTAACACAAAAGTAACATCATTGTGTTCATTTCTCAAACAGATATATTCATTCATAAAGTCCAAACACTCACATACACAAACATATAAGATCAGCCATTACAAACATGTAATGTTTCATCAAGTCTAGTATCAGCTACCTATGTCCAAAAGAGAGACACCTAAATCAGCTTTGAGTAGCAAGTCATCCACAAACTTTGCTAGTTAGCACCATAGCAGACCCTGAAACCAAAACACATGCAATCAGTAACAAGTTAACATTGATCCAAGACCAAGTTAAGTTACTATGCTTTTATTTTTGTTATATTAATTGGATCTTAAACAATGTGTATGTAGCTTGGCACTTAAGGAAAACTTAAAAGGACTGCAATGCATATGAAGATATGTACCGTATAAGATATGTACCACCATGTAGATAGTACATACCTTGATTCTCATTTACTGATCCTAAATAGACCAGAATCCAGAAAGACAGGAAGCTACATAAAGCAGAAGCTGCAGCACATACTGTCTACATGGCGGTTCAAAAAGACTAGCCAAAAAGTATCAACCTGCTTACCCACATTTCTTATCACCCTACAACCGTATATAGAGAGCCAAGGACGATGCCTCACATTATGTTTAGGTGAAATGTGGAAATGAAAAAATTATTATTGGCATGCAAGCAATATAGCTTAATAAGGATTTCAGCTGGATAAGCATACCTTGAACAAATTGGAAGGGCTGCATTTAAATAGAAGAAATATTCAACAAAGTAACGCTCATTTAGCTAGTCTAATCTATTTTTCTAAACAATGTATGTCACAGACATACTATTTGTTGATTCAGCATGAGCTGTTGCAGCAAGTAGACCAATATGCAAGCTACCGCCATCTGGACTATTTTACCATATATAAATGATGTGGTGAAATTGACTAGATCAATTTTGCAAAAGGTAGACCTTGGTGCAAAAAAATCACATCTCAGATGGCTCATTCTATTCCTAACATTTGGTTGTTGCAGAAATTGTAGCCTTCAACGACGAGGACATATCTGATGTACTGGTAGTGCAAACATGGAAGTGATGAAATACCTGATAGTAGGTGCTGGTTCATTGTTAGTCATCTGCATAGTAGAAGAAAAAATTGAAGATTCATCACTAGAATAAAAGGAACCACATAGCATGTCAGAAGAGTCATCTAACTATGCATATATGCAGCTTTTTTGTTATTTTATTTCATACTGCAGAATGGAAGTTGCTGATACAATATAATATAGAATTTCCTGTTCAGGCAAAATTTAGTCTAGCTTAGAATGTTTCTGCACTAACCATATGCTAGACATATATTGTTCACTTGATTGGTTTGGAGGGTGCAAAATTCCTTAGATCAGAAATGAAAAAGCATTCTGTACTTACGGATCATCATTGTGGATCTGCAAACACAAGAGAAAAAAATATGTTGATAACCAGGACAACTCCATTTGTTCAGTATGCCACATTGTTATAAAAAAAATCAAAAAAATAAGAACCAAGGTAGTATTCTGACTTTGAGTAAATATAAGTATTATGAGCACATCTCTACATTAAACCAATGTAGTTTTCTGTAGTTATCGATTTAGTAACATCCACACATCTACTTAAGTATCACAATTATGATTTATCTTTCATTTTTTTGTACTGTCAGCATGTATCCTTACTCATATTTTTTTTTTAGCTCATAGTCAAGCAATGGCAATTAATAAGACAACATATGGTTGTGTTTAGGTACGATCACCCAAGTGTATTTTTAGCATCTGCAATCTTGTCTTAGTAAACCTAAGTAACTAAGCGATCCCTACAGTGGGCAATCTTGCAAAAACAAACATGCAGACCAACACAAAGAATGGTTGTAGATCCATTAAAAATATGGGTGAACACTAAGAAGGTAAGCAAGGCTAGCAAGCCATGGTTATTGTGAAGTCTAATGCCGCATACACCCCAGATGACAAATACCGATAGGACAATAATATGTCTACAGCTTTTGTGGAGTAAAAAATATATAGCAATGTGTATTCAGGCACCTCTGATAACAACAAAATGGATTCTTTTTAATTAACAAAAATAGCAATGTGTAAGGATGAAGAATCCTTTCCCCCCACTTTTGTTCCCATCAACAGATAAATTGTTTTAAGCCATAATGCTTGGCCTAGTGGACCAGATTTGGGCAACCATGAAACCCAGCCCTTTTTGCAATACCCAGCAATCTATGGCCAGTTTCACATAGCAAGTTCTGTTAGTATGTAATTTATATCTCAATCTCCTTGTATGTCCAATGTAAACTGTAACACTATCTCAATCTCCTTATATGCATCAGTGATGAGACTCCATATACTGTTCCTAACAGAAATTCAGAGACAGAGAAACTAGGAGTACTGACCTCATGCTTGAAGTGTTTGAACTTCACTAACGAAATGTACCTAGTAATATCAGAAAGTAAGGTATAGTTGCAAGCAGGATATAAAGTTATACACATGAAAAATAGTTTCCCAAATCTAAGCAATCAACGGATGCTACTGTCATCTATCTACATGTAACTAACAAGTTCAGAATGACAGAGATGTACCATGAAAAATGGAAGCCGGAGTTTTATTCATGTTTGTTGCATATATATAGTAAATCAATATCTGTAGGAACATAACAAGTTCAGAATGGTCTAGTTGTAGGCTGGTAAATGAGCTGCAAGCAAACTACAAATACAATTCTAAGGTTGCAATAAGATAATTCACCAAATCAGAATGTACCTCACGTATAGCTTGATAAAACAGTAACTAACAACTAGTACTAACAATCATTCTAACAATAGCTAAAGCAATAAGAAATCAACCTGATGTTAGAATTAACAAATTTTCTATAGACCAATTAAAGAGCTAGTAGTGACAAGAAGTTTATGCAACAAATTTTGCAATAGCTGAAGTCTCTAACTTTTTAATGAGAATAAAATCATCACAATTATCGGTGATATAAGTCAAGATATCACAAAGGAAAAAATATCGGCTATTCAAAATATCTATCATTTAAGTGAAGGCTGGAAGGAGATGGGCAGATCATCACCTGGATAAATGTGAGATCGACAGTTGGAGCTCTAGAAAATATAAGGTAGTCAGATTAATACTTCTCTTTTAAAGCAAAAGGCAATTTGCATTGCTGGTCACAAATGAGCTACAAGAAAAGAAGAACAAATGTGAGCAAATACACGGTCTGCTTCATCTTCAAGGTCATCAGGCTGAGTATATGCTCTGTAGAAGAGACATGCAGAAGCACAGAATTCTGAAAGCAGAAGCAAAATGGCAGCAGCAACCAATAAGATTAGTAGTAACAGTAAGAGACCGGTTGCGAGTTTATAACTCATGTTACAACAAAACCATATAGGAAACATTTGGCATCATCAACAGTCGTAGTCTTAGTGAAGATGCAATTATGAGGCAAAAAAAAACAAATATGTATGTAATTCTTGAAACGAATCAACCTAGCCTGCTCTGATATTCATAGAGAAATGAAACATGTACAACATGGAAAGAAGCATTTTCACTTCATTTATGGGACATCTACACCACATTAAATATATCATAGCAATTCATGTTTTTGTTTTTATTGCTTCGTATTTCTCATAAGTAGTGAGCATGCCTAACAATTCATTTCAGTTGAAGAATAAACAAACATCAGTTCAAATAATTATCCATATAAAACAATATGCCATAATATTGGACTGTATGTCAGTGAGAACAAATAGACTATATGTCAGTTCATTGTTCTAACGCCCCTAGAAGGGTAAATAAATTGCCTAAAACAATCTAGAAACATTTTCCCCTCCATGAGGGGGTACATAAGTTACCTAAAAAAATCTAAAATATTCAGATCTAACCATGGCTGGGTGCCTGGTGCTGCGCTGCAATGGGGACCTGAGCGGGGACAAGGGCCTGCCTGGTACCACCAACGCCATGGACCTGTGCGGGAGGAGAGGCTCGAGCAGCGCTGCCCGCCATGGCCCTGCGCTAGAAGAAGGGGTTCACCTCGTTGGATCCGGACGGCGGGACACGAGGGCAGTGCGAACTGTGTTGGGCCTACCTCCATAACCGGGATCTCATGCACTAGGCGGCGTCGCGTCGCCATGGCCGCGTCTCCCGGGCGGTGCACCGGCGGGGAGGGGCTCCGGGCGGCGCTCTGTAGAGCTCTTGGCCGGCGCCGAGAGGAATTGAGGGATGGCACGGAGGGAGGGCCGGGGGCGGCGCCAGGAAGTCGAGGATGGGGGCGGGACCGAAGGAGGGGGGGGGGGGTGGGCCGCGCGATGGCGGGCCTGGGCAGGAGCGAGCGGTTGGGGATTTTGGGAGGCGGAGGGGGGCGGCGCCGGGGGAATCGGGAGGGAGCTAGAGGGTCGCCGGGAAGTGGGAAAAAGTCTAGGGTTTCCACTCTAACGTGGGCCGGGCCAAAAATTGAGGGAGAGCCCATTGAACGTTGGGCAATGGATGTCAATTGAGGGAGAGCCCTCGAGCTATTTAGGCCCCATGTATTTTTAGCGTCGGGCGCAGCAACACTATACATGCTTTTAGGGTCGGACGGATCGGCGTTTGCATACGGATAGCTATAGCGTCGGACAAACGTAATCGGTAAATGTTGATTTAGCGTCGGATCGTCTCTCGGCCATATTTAGCGCCCGGATCATCCATCGATAAACAAAATTTTTAGCGTCGGATGTCGTGACGGTGATTTGGTGTTGTGGTGTAGTGGCCGCCGGAGAGGGGCCCGCCAGAGGCTGCGCCACCACGCGCCACGCCGGGCCTCGCGACCTTGGATCTCAGCGACGACGAGCTTGCCCCCTCCATCCGCCGGCATAAGAGGCTTGCGCCGGGCCGCCACCATGGCATTGTCGCGCCCAGCTGGGCCTCCACCCTCCATGCGCCGGCCGCTGGGGCGGGCCTCCTTCCGGCGCGCGGCCGAGCGGCCGGGACCGCCGCCCTCGCGCCGTGCCGGCGCCATGGAGAGGGGAAGGGGAAGGGAGCTCCACCGGGCCCCCGGATCCTCCCTCGCCGCCGGTTGGGAAGGGGAGGCCGGATCCGCCGGTTGGGGAAGGGGAGGGCGGATCCGCGGGGATCCGCGGGCGTTGGTTGGATGAGCTCGCCACCGCCGGCGCCACCGGCTCCGCGCGCCGTCGCCTCGCCATCCCTGCTCTCGCGCGAGGAAGAGGAAAGGTGTCGGGCTTGGGAGAGGAAGAGGAAGAGGTGTCGGGCCACGGCGAGGGCGAGCAACGAGAGAGGAAGTGAGTGAGAGAAAGTTAGGGTTAGGTTGTGGGAGTGAGTGTTTCTTTTATACGGTTAAGGTGGTAGTGGGCTGGATTGGGCCCTACGGATGGGTCGTTTGGGCGATTAACCGTGGCGGGCATTGTAAAAAACCGCCACGGATTGTCGACAACCGTGGCGGTTATTTTTACAATGCCCGCCACGGTTAATAGATTAACCGTGGCGGTTATTTTACAATGTCCGCCACGGTTAATTGATTAACCGTGGCGGTTTTTCCCCGGCCGGAGGGGGTGTCAAAGCCACCTATTTTCCGTGGCGGTTTCTCAAATGCCCGCCACGGAAAATAAAATCAAACACCACGTAAAATCAATTTTGTAGTAGTGTAGATCTCAAAAGAGAGAGAGAGGAGAGAGAGAGAGAGAGAGGAGAAATACACCCCTTGCGGTGCCAAACTTTAACAAATCCAAGGGCAAAACCCTCCCCCTCAAAATGGCGATTTTTTAGGGTTTTGGAGCTCAAAACCCTAAAAATGGAGGATTCCCGCGGGAAAGAAGAAGGGTGGGGCTGGTTATATAGCTTTCAGGATTTTTGCGTGGCGGTTTTTAATAAAAACCGTCACGGTTAATAGGCATTAGCCGTGGCGGTTATTTTACAAAAACCGCCACGGTTTATCTATTAACCATGGCAGTTTTTCCCGGGACCGGGGTGGGGGGGTGCCGGGCCACCTATTTTCCGTGGCGGTTTCTCAAAAAACCGCCCACGGAAAATATTTTGGAAACACCATGCAAGTTCAATTGTGTAGTAGTGACTGCTCTTAGCTTCCGAGGCCTTACTATTTCATCTTTTTAGTACTGAAATTTAGCAAATTTCAGTGCCTTTTGTATTGCATATCCGGTGAATTGAATGCTGATTTTGGAATACTTAGGATATCTCGTTATTTTGTTTCCGCAGGTTCATGTTAATAGTGCTGCGGCTGCTCATGCCCATCTCAATCTCATGTAAGTAACAAACATTGGTGCGAGTAGGAGTACAACCATGTCAATTTGTTCGTGGCATGTATAAGCTAGAGGAAGCGGAGGTGTTGTCGATCTTACCTATGTGAGCCAATGTAAACTTTTGCCAAATTTGTAAGGATGCCTGTATGATTATTGAAGTTGAATTACAGTTGTGTCTTGGCTGAATAAATCTTTGAAGCCTAGTGTGACATTTGTAATAATTGTGGACAAATCAATTTTTATTTTTTTAACCATTTAAAATGCTCTCCTTGGACCATCTGACCTAAGTGAATGTGTAAGTATGCCTTATCTTTCAGTCATTTGGCATTTTACAGTCTATTGTGTATGCCAATCACTTTTTCTTTATTTGCAGGTTTCAAAATTCTGCTGGAGGGAACATGTTGCATATATATTTGTGCTAGGTAAGATGATGGTGGCTTCACCCCTCAATATTATAATCTATAATAATAAGTAGTTTGGCAGACTTGATCTATAAGTAGTTTTGCTTTTAGGGATTAGGTTCTGTAGAAATTATTTATTGCTTTGCTCTCAGTAGGCATCACCCAAATTAGAGATCAATAACTGCTCGTTGTCTTGTGTATATATGGATTCTAGGAGCACATATATGGCCTTAGTATATATTGAAGACTTTGCTTTTACTTGTGGGACGTTGCTTATATTATACTGAATCCTTTTTTATAGGGAATGAGAATTCCTGTAGGCAGACTTGAATATTTAATTGAGTACATGGATAATGTGATACTGTCCATTGTAATTTATTGTGTTATGTAGTGCTAATATTTAACATAAATACCTAGGACATTTGTAACTTTATCAAGTGACTCCTTGTGTTGATTACATTCTGCATCATAGTTCTAATTTGCATGCCTAATGATACTGATATTGCTCTAATGAATACAGAAAATAATGGCATCGAATTTCATGGATAACTACATCTTGGCTGTAGTTGTGTTGAGCAAAAGAGAGTTGAGTGTAGTACTACAGACCTTGGTCATTGATGAAACATTATATGTTTGTAATGGCTCTTATATGTATGTCTCTCGAGTGTTTGGACGTCATGAATGAATCTATTTGTATGAGAAATGTACACAATGATGTTACTTTTGTGTTAAATTGCAACGAAATGTCCTTTTAATGGCCTTTTATTTTTTTAAATGTATTCAAATGATCTCATCGAACCATCGACGCTAAAAGATATTTAGGGCAACAGATTGTCGACGCTAAACGCGTTTGGTCGGACAGCTAAAGAGTTTTAGCGTCGGGACTTACAACATCGGTGAAGTCCGACGCTATATGTTCTTATGGTCGATCGTCGACGCTATATATGGCTTTCAGCGTCGGACCATCCGGTGGGTAATTGTGGTGTTGTGGTGTAGTGATAAGTTGACCTACGACCACCGTGCCTTCTAGTATTGGAACCTCTGCCCTGGATTTTGAGGCCCAAACCCTTAATACCTGCCACCGATGGTTTGAGGCCCAAACCACCAACTCTGGGCGCAAGTAGCATCATCGCGTCTGGCGTCCCCCCACGTTTGACTTGTGTCACCACCGTCCTCGACCGCCTGGGCATCAAGTCTTCTAAGCCGCCTGTTCGACTTGCACGTCCACCATCTTAACCCAGTCCACACAGTCACTCCATGTGTTCTTACACTTGTCGATGTCCCAAGTGTTAGCCACCACGGCTGGCCACCCGGCGGTTTGGTACCTATGTCCAAGCCTCACGTCTGTCCTTTACCGCTACCAGTCCATCGGCACAGCATGTACTTCTTGGCCTTCACCTCGCCGATGACCATCGTCTCGAAGCTCAAGACACCTGCACAACACAAGAAAAGAAACGTGTCGCACGACACACCTTGTGTGCTAGTTAGGCTAATCAAGATAAAAAGAAAAGGAACATAGAGTGAAAATGTTGGAATGTTGACAATTGCTTGTCATCAAAACCAAATACCATGGGTACATATCAACCATGTGTTCACCCAACATCAACTAGTGAAGGCAATGGAGCGTCGGCACTAGACTCCTCAGTAGATCTCCCAAACCCCATCATAGGTGGTGGAGGAGAATGCTGATGAGACGAAGGAGAAATGAAGAGAATTTATTCCACAGAGATGTCGATGCCTTTGTCATGCCGACAATGCCTAGAAAAGCACACCACAGAGGAACCACCTCTTGGCAAAACCTAGCTCTGCTATTAATGAGCAGTGAGCAAACTCTAAACCAAGGGGCCCACATACCTCACGATGGCCATCGTAACACCGCCGCCGCTCGGAGATGAGCCCCTTTTTTGCCGGTGAAGTGGCTCCTAATAGCTGCCAGCTCCGGATGACCTAGCTAACCTATATACAACCGCACGTTGATTCCATGGCCACCTCCCTCGTTGATGCCATGCCGGCTACCGGAAAGGAAGGGGATCAATGTAATCAGCGCTAGAAACGGCGTTCGACTCGGTTCTGCCCTTTCCGCCTCGTTGCACTATAGAAGGGGATAAGGATGGAGACTTGGTTCCCATCCTCAACGATGGGTGTCTACTTCGACTCCACTCAAAGCCTGCATGCAAAGGGACCTCTCTAGCTCACGCTGGTGGCCGTCTTTTTTTTTCGGTGACGATGGTCCGCGATGAGATGGACAACCATGGAAGGTTCACGATGGATCCCGATGCTTCGATGTAAAATTTTTCTTTTCTAGGGTCCTTAGTGAAATTTGGCTGGAACTGATGTATGTGTATCCAATAGGTACATGTCTCATTTGTAAGTTGGTTTGTATGTTTTAGATTTACCTACAAATACAGATACGTATTATCAAAAAATATACACACTCGCAATCTTGATTTTTCGAACAATATCCAAAAAAAAGTCTCTTCAACAACTCCTATCTAAACTCCCAATCTTTCAGATCGTTGCCATTCTACACAAGAGGACTGCTGGAGCAATACTCATAACAAAAATATAGAGACAAATGGACACGACGACAGTTATTATCTGCTGCGTAAACACATGCTAGATCAGGCACTAATGATGCAGCCACCGTCGACGCAGATGACTTGACCAGTGACGTAGGAGGCCGCCGGCATGCATAGGAATGATACCATGGAAGCCACCTCTGCCGGCTCACCGGCCCGCCGCATTGGGACCTGTGATAGCGATTGTGCCACTGCCTCCGGTGGTGCCTATTATAGGAGTATAGACATGTCAAGTAATTTGAACGTCGGAAAGGATAGTCATTATACACTGTGTCTCTATTATATATAAGAGTATAACTAAGTACCCCTTTCGACATGTCGGTGTTGATCACTCCAGGAGCCACGCAGTTCACACGAATCTTATTGCTGGCCCACTCGGTGGCTAGGCTCCTTGTTAGTTGAATGATGCCGGCTGCATTTGGGCAAATAAGAACAAGTAAATCTGTTATATATATGCACTTACGGCTTGTGTGATTCTCAAATACTTTTGACTTTTCGAGTTGTTGTGATGTGTCGTATGACATGGAGTTTTTTCAAATTCATTTTTTTTACGTGTCGGCAACAGCAAGTAGCTGGACAATGTTTTCCATCATCCGCTACTACAAATTTGATCCTCAGTGCCGGCATCATCACAAACGGATTTAAAAAAACGACACTAATAGGACCTCCAGACAACCTTCACAGCACACATAAACAAACAGCCTTAATCATTTTTTTTTCCATCAAAATATGTCTTCTAATGCAAAACTTCGTGAAACCTTAGAAAAACAACAAAAAAGGAATAATTGTTTACTTTCAAACTTGGCAAGAAAAAAACTTTGCAGGTTATGGTTAGAATTGTGTTCTTAAATCAGAATATCCGCAAAGTCTTTTGAATTTGGAAAATTATAGATCGAGTATGTTTTACCTTTGGCGGTGCCATAGAGGGTGAGGTCTTGGTAGGCCAGCAAACCTCCGATGGAGGAGACATTGACGACGCTTCCTCCTCCAGCAATGGAGGAGTTGAGGAGGAGCGGGTGCGCGAGCTGGCAGAGGTGGAAGCACGACTCCAGGTTGATCGAGATGCAGCGCGAGAAGTCCTCCACTGTGCATTGTGCCACCGGTTTCTGGACCCGCTGCCCCGCGTTGTTCACCTGTGTACGTCCAAGTGCAAGCTAGCATTTATAACTCTGAAAAACGAATTTAAAAAACAATATGTCTGATTAACAGTGGTAAACAATATGTGCAGGGCTTCGAAAGAGAGCCACAAAGGCCGGCTCTAAAATGGTCACGCCCATCTCTAAAAACGCTTTTGTGTTCGTTTTTAGCATATTTTCTATCCTACAGGTGAAAGTGAAGCTGAACTAGTTACAAGGGAGAAGATGTTCGATCCAATGGTTGAGGATGATATTGATAGTTGGATTTAGATTAGATGAATGATGTTTGTCGCATGAAAGAACATGCATGTCATCCGTCGTCGTCGTCGAATGGACATGTTGGACAGGATTGTACAAGGAGACGATAGCAGGTTATTACCAGTATGTCGAGCTTGCCGTCGAAGGTGGCCCTGACAGTCTCCATGAGCCTCTCCCGGTCGGCGTGCACGGCAAGGTCACAGGTGGAAACGGTGACGTGAAGGCCCTTCTCGGACCACCGCCGTTGGCACGCCTCTAGTTCAGCCGTGCTGCGCGAGCATGTGTGCACACGCACGCCGAACCCAGCCAGCTCCTCCACGATGGCGTGCCCGATCCCCTTGCTCCCGCCGGTGACCAGCGCCGTCGCGCCCGCCAGGCTCCACCGCTCGCCCCCGCTGTGAGTCCCGCTAGCGGCCGACATGCTTGGCCCTCCGAACTAGTTCTCCGTGCGTGTCTCACCGTACCTCTTAGGCAGCTGCTTCAGTAATCTTGGGGATGCTTTACCAAATATACACGTCGATCAATCTTTGGAAAGATTTGGCAGCAAGCGTGTCGCCTCTGATCCAGATATAGTGTCCGTCTCATCCGATACGACGCCGGTTGTGGGAAGTCTACTTTTCGCTGTGTCGTTTGCAGCCATTCATTTGGTCTCGATAATTTCCTGGACGCAGACACATTAAGAGCAACTCCAGTGGGGGGCTCCTACTTGGGCCCCTACTCTAAAATTTAGGATTTTTGACAAAAAATGAACTCCAATGAATTCCCTACTTAGGCTCTATTTTTTCATGCCACCCCAAATTATAATCTGAAGCCCCCACTCCTAGGAGCCTATTCGTGGGTCCCACATCACTTTTCCACTTTTCCCCTTCCCGTCCCCACACGCTTTGCCCGCGCCGCCGCCTGCGCACCGGACGGCAGCGTCTCCACCCTGCAGCGCCGTCGCCTCCCCGTCGGGCGCCGCCGCCACACTCGAGCCGTCAAGATTCACCTGCACGAGCAGCGGAGATCCGGCACCAGCTCCAACGCTTCCTCCTTCCCACCCCACCTCGCCGCCATGGGCAGCGCCGCCGCCGTCGGGGAAGCGGACGCAGGATGCGCTGAAGCGCGTGGCGGCGCATCGCCGCGGTGGAGTTCGTGGAGCCCGGCATGGCGTTGGGCGTGGGCACGGGGTCAGCGGCGGCGCACGCGCTGGACCGCTGGGAGACCTCCTCGCTCCAAGACCGTCGGGATCCCGCTGCTCCCAGTAGGTCGGAGGGCCCTTGTGTTGTGCGTTGTGGCCAGCATGAAGCGCTCGTCGAGGGCGTCAAGGAAGGCGGTGCGGTTGTCGGCGAGCTTGGGGAGGCGGTCGAGATGCGAGGGATCTTGTCGCGGGCGCTTGGCCGTCGTCGGGAGCCCGGGCTTGCGGCGTGCGGCCGGGCGGGGCTTGCCGTGGCCACGGCCGCGAGGCCATGTGGGCGGCACGGCTAGCTGCGGGGAGCGCGGGGCCGCGGAGCGTCGGGGCGCGCGAGCACCCCCTCGGGACCGCGCCCGTCTTCATCGATGAGATCGACACCGTGGGCGCCCGCCGCCCGCCGCGGGCATCGGCGTTCGTCGTCCACGGCGACGGCGAGCGCGGCGGAGGTGTCCGTCGTGGGCGTGTCGGCGGCGTGGAGTGATGAGGGGAGGATGAGCGGCGCGCGGCGCGGGGTGTTGGCAGCAGCGGGCAGCGGGCGCCCGGTGCAGGCGGCGCCGGGCGGGCGCTCAGTATTTGGAGAAGCGCGGCTCGCGCGGACTGGGCTCGAATTCCGGGAGCGCGGCCGCGGCCGGCCCGGCGTCCCTTACCTCGGCGGCGGCGGCGCGGCGGCGGCGGCCTCCGTGTGGCGCGGGCTCGGCGGGCGTGGCTTCCCAAGGTACTCGCGGATGGCGGCGGCGGTCCTCAGCCATGCGGCTAGATGGCGGCCTCTCACTCGCGCTGTCCTCGCGGGCTCGGTGAGCTTGCTCCTCTTGGACCACGCCGCGGTCGTTCGTGGTGAAGCAGGCACAGGTTTTTTTTCTTGACAGGCTGGTCCCACTATATTTAGGGTCCTGGCATGCTTGTTCCATTGGAGTTGTATGTCAATTTAGGCCCCTATTATTTTTTTAGCTTGGCATGCAAATTTAAATTTGAGGGCCTAATTTCGGGTCCTCCACTGAAGTTGCTCTAAGCAGAACAGCCGTGTGCATCTCTTCCTTTCATTGATAGTCAAAGGCTACTAACAGTAGTACTGCTATCGGTAGACATAAATAGTTTGAAAAATACCCAGAAATTTAATTATATTTGCCCTAGAATCTGTGTTGCTGTTTCCTATTACTAATGGGAAAGATTCCGGGCGCATTCAGGCTCCACCGCGCATTACAGTGTCCGTCTCATCCGATACGACCCCGGTCGCTACACGTCATCGCGGTTGGGCACTCTACTTTTGGCTGTGTCGTTTGCAGCCATTCATTTGGTCTCGATAATTTCCTGGACGCAGAAGAACTAACGGTTGGGCAGTCTACTTTTGGCTGTGTCGTTTGCAGCCATTCATTTGGTCTCGATGATTTCCTGGACGCAGAAAATTTAAGCAAAACAGCCGTGTGCGTCTCTTCCTTTCATTGAAAGTCAAAGGCTATCAAGCCCAGTCTCAATGCAAGTTTTATAGACATTAAATATGCAGACATGCATGTGTTAATGAAGAGATAGATGATAGAGAGAGTTTTATGGGGATGGAACTTTTCTGCATTGTTTCCAAAATATAATCGTGTTAGAAATTTTGAGCCATGAAATCCTCACCGAAGATGACCCAAAATTTAGTACTGCTATATATCTACGGGCATAAATAGTTTGAAAAATATCCAAAAACTTTAATTTGCCTGAGAATCAGTGTCGTTTCTTACTATTACTAACTAGAAGGAGTCTCCGCGCTTTGCAGCGGGTATGAAGAAGAAATATAAATGGATTAGGATATTAATCACTAAGAATTAGGAGATGTACTCCCTCTGTCCCTGAAAGAATCAATTTCTAGCAAGTTTCAGACAGATTAGTATAGCTACCAAATGACCATATTACCCTTAATTAATTTGAGTCTCACGGTTAAGTTGCACATGATATTATATAGTGCATTGCTAAGTTGGACAACTTGCATGTTGAAATATTTGCTGGCGATGATTTGTTGAGTGGATATTAATTATATGTGATAATGCATTATCTAATTGGATTGCTTGTATGCTGAGAGAAATAGCTAAGTAGATATTAATTGTTTACTAGAAAAACATGCCCGTGTGTTGCACCGGGCCGTACGTGTCTGGTACTCGTGCTAATAGCAAACTTGTCTGACACTTGTGCTAAACCAAGCAAAACAGAGTGTAGTATAATTCATCGGGCCGGCCTGAACCAGAGCGTTCGTATTTTCTCATGCTCTAGTTCAATTGGACTGGGCCGGCCTGAACCAGAGCGTTCATATTTTCTCATGCTCCAGTTCAATTGGGCCGGTACAATGCGGCCCGTGCTAAGGGTCGGATCGCATCTTGATGAAGCACAACCATTGGATTACAAGGAGCTAACGTATATAAAGGCCAAACCCTAACTTACCTCGACCAAGGCACTGCGTCACTCCTCCATATGATTTATGATTGTAAGCTCCAGATCCACAGAGTACAGGGAATTAAACACAACAAACACCTTAGTAGTCCTTATTACGGGCATAAATGCAGAAATAAAGACACAACCAGACACGACGAGGTACGATCCAAACTCTACGGCACAAGGGGCTGGAAGGATAGGACCCTTGGGTTCCCTTCCGGCTCCATCTTTATTCAAAGACTTCAAAGGAGACATACCAATCCGACAACTCTTGTTGATGGAATAATTGGGCAACTATGGCACTGATGAGGCTACCACTGCAGTTACATCCTCGATCTTGATGGTGTTGATTATGGTTTAGCACAGGATGGTTGGGATGATCCTTCAGTTGTGCTTCAATCTGATCCAGGCTGCAGTTGTCGTTGAGCTCGAGCTTCTTAAGTTTTGGGAGGTGGTTCACTCCAGAAAGAGATTCTAAGGTGCCAAGAGACCAAACTATCAGCTCGACCTTAGGGGTGGCTCCATCGGCAAAGCTGATGTTCAGGATATTACTGCCCTCAATTACCAGAAACCTTAGACGCTGGAATTCATCTGCCTCAAAGTTCAGCTTGGTCTCAGTGTACGACTTGTGCAGAAGTCTAAGGCAACGCAACAATCTTAGCTTGCCAAGGATATGTATAGCATCTTGCCCTAGAGAAGTGTCCCGCAGTTGGGAAGCCCACTTTTGAGAGCACAGATGTTTTGGCTCTCAAGAAGCATGGGAGGATTGACTAAATCATGTTATAAGGTGTGCAGCGGAAAACGGCCTAGCTTGTTGTATCACAAGCAAAAGCGGGCCTAACACCTAGGTCCAACGGAGCAACACATATAAAGGCTTGGGTCTAACTCAACCCAAAAGACTAGCACGATAGGTGAGGACTGCCCCATCCTATATGTTGTGCCCCCCCTCCATTGATTATCGATGTGGGACTAAACCCAACCATCTCCCCCGTAACACATCGGACCCAACTGAGATTTTTTTTATCGGCCCCGAGTTTTAATTCTCCCATCACAAGGCTTTTCGTGACCCTTTAGAGACACGGGCTCCCCGTCAACATGTGACCCGGAGATGTTTTCACAGGTTTTCCCGACCTTCGGCTTTGATACCACTTGTTATAAGATGCACAGCCCAGCTCGTTGTACCACGAGCAGAACGGGCCTAACACCCAGTGAAAATTCTATAGGATCGATCTAGGCATAGATAACAGTAGGGATCTGTAATATCTTTTCTGTATGGACATGATCTTGATCTTTGGGAATGAGAAGAAGATATACCTTTGCGTGGAGAACCCAAAGAGGAGCCTTCTCCCGTCATGGCGATGTCGACGACGGCGAGGGGAAGAGGCCACGGACGGCATGGGAAGTGACGGTGTGCAGACGACGTGGTGACGAAGGGGAACACCGGTGGTGCTTCCCACTGCTCCTGCGTTCTCCCTCGAGATCGGATTAGGGTTGTAGGGTGGAGAGTGGCGGCTCAGGTGAACCTCATACTCAGAGTCGTGGCCCCCACCCCTCTTTTATTTACGCCTTGATGCAGCGAGGGGCCCACCAGCTATGTAACAGGCGGACGCCCCGATCGGGCGATCAAGGCCCCGGCCGTTGGGTCTTTGGGAATTTGGGGAGATCAACCTAACAATATCCCCCTTGATCTCTTTTATCTTTTTCTTTTCTTTTAACTCTCTTGTTCCATCATAGATTAGTGCGCAGAGCATGTTTCATCGTCATGGTCAACTGCCGATAGATTTAACAGCTACAAGGCACGCCTCCACTTAGAAACAGATTCTATTATCTTTTTTGGGCCTTTAGTCACGAGATCACAGGCTATCCCTCATTCCCATGCCGGCCACGTGCTCCTTGAACATCTTTGGGAGGTAAGCCTTTTGTTAGCGGATCCGCGAGCATCTTTCTTTGTGCTTATGTGCTCGAGACTTATCATGTGATCTCAGACTTTATCTTTCACGCAGTAATACTTTATGTCAATGTGTTTGGCAGCACCACTTGACTTATTGTTGTGAGTATACTACACAATTTGGATAGTTGTCACAATATAACTTTAGTGGTCTCGTATACAATCTACCACTTTCAATCCGGGTACAAATTTCTTTAGCCAATTGACCTGCCACGAGGCCTCATAGCATGCCACGAATTCTGCATACATCATTGAAGATGTAGTAATTGTTTTTCTGTTTGGTGCTTTTCCACAAAATGGCACCATCTGCGAGAGTGAATATATATCCGGATGTGGATTTTTGTCGTCTCTCCACATAGTGCGAATCTGAATACCCCACAATTTGCAGGGAATCTGTTTTTCTGTACGTGAGCATGAGACCCTTCGTACCTTGCAAATAGCGCAAGACTTTCCTTACTAACTTCTAGTGTTCCATTCCTGGATTACTCTGGAATCTGCCAAGCAACCCGGTGACGAAAGCCAAGTCAGGGCGTGTGCACACTTGTGCATACTGTAAGCTCCCAACAGCTGAAGCATATGGTACCGATTTCATCTGTTCTTTCTCATATTCATTTGTGGGGCACTGGATATCCCCATATCTATCGCCCTTGAATATAGGAGCAGGTGACGGACTGCATCTGTGCATACCATATTTCTCTAGAAATTTTTCTATGTATGCCTTACGTGATAATCCTAAAACCCCTTTAGTTCTATCTCAGTGAATTTCAATTCCAGGAGGAAATTAGCTTCACCAAGATCTTTCATCTCGAAATGTGAGGACAAAAACTTTTTCATTTCCAGCAGCAGACTGACATCACTACTTGCAAGCAAGATGTCATCTACATACAGGATTAGGAAGATATACTTCCCATTCTTAAACTTTGCGTAAACGCAATTGTCCTCCACATTTTCTGTAAACCCGAAACCTTTGATCGTTCTGTCGAACTTCAAGTTCCATTGTCTTGAAGCCTGCTTTAGCCCATAAATCGATCTCTTTAGGCGGCATCCCATCTTTTCTTTTCCTTCCACGACAAAACCTTTCGGTTGTGCCATGTAAACATTCTCCTCTAGATCCCCATTTAGGAATGTCGTCTTCACATCAATCTGATGTAATTCTAAATCATAATGTGCCACAAGGGCCATTATTATTCTGAAGGAATCCTTACATGAGACTGGAGAAAACGTCTCATTGTAATCAATCCCTTCTCTTTGCGAGTAACCTTTTGCCACAAGTCGAGCTTTGAATTTTTCTATATTCCCTTTGGAGCCATATTTGATTTTGTAGACCCATTTACAGCCTACTGTCTTGGCTCCTTTAGGAATTTCTTCTAATTCCCAAACATCGTTGGTACTCATTGATCTCATTTCATCTTCCATGGCTTCAAACCACTTGGATGAATGTTCGCTTCTCATGGCTTGTTCAAATGAGGTGGGATCACCCTCCATTTGAAATTCTTCAGTGACGTTATACAATTCATAATCATCACTTGAGATAGCCGGCTTTCTTGATCTTTGAGACCTCGTAGGGGCCTCTATAGCGAGGAACATTTTACTGTTGGAGGCTGTTGTTGCGCCCCCTCATCCGTGGCAATAATCTGTTTCAGTAGTTTCTATTGGATCCCGAGGGGACAGGTTCCACGTCATCATTCCTTGTTACCACGGGAGGAACAATCGCGGGTTTGGCGTCACGATTGTGCGGCAGCTGGCGATCTGACTACGGCGGGCAGTGAGAAATAAGGCTCTTGAGTCATTGGGGTAGGTGCATACACACATTTCTCCTCAAGATCAATCTTTCGCACTGTCACGCTGCCTCTTATCATCTCTTCTTCAAAGAAATGGGCATGTCTTGTTTCTACAAATTTTGTAAAATTCTTTGGGCAGTAGAACCTAAATCCTTTTGATCTTTCAGGATAGCCAATAAAATGGCAACTCACTGTCTTAGGATCTAGCTTCCCAATCGTCGGGTTAAATATCTTTGCCTCAGCAGGGCTCCCCCAGACCCGTAGGTGATTTAATGAGGGCACCCTTCCTGTCCACAGTTCATATGGTGTTTTCGGCACCGATTTACTGGGAACTCTGTTGAGAATATGGATGGCGGTTTTTAACGCCTCCATCCACAAACTCACTGGTAAAGTGGAATAGGCGATCATACCGCACCATATCCATCGAGGGTGCGGTTGCGTCTTTTCGCCTACCCCATTTTCTTCGAGGTTTGCCCGGCATCGAGTCTTGAGCAACTATGCCATGTTCTGAAGGAACTTTGCAAAAGGTCCTGGAACTTGGCCATATGGGGTGTGCCGACCGTAGTATTCCCCTCCACGGTCGGATCTGACTATCTTTATTTTTAAACTGTGCTGATTTTCAACTTCAGCCTTAAATATCTTGAATTTATCCAATGCTTCTGATCTTTCTTTGATTGGATAAATATAACCACAGCGGGAATAATCGATGCGTGAATGTTATGAACATGTCATAGCCATCCACACTCTTTTCTTTGGAAACGGTCCACGGATGTACGTATGAATAATCTGTAAGACACATGTGCTCCGTTTAGCATTTTTCTTTATTTTCTTTACATATTTTCCTTTTATGCAATCAATGCATTGTTCTAAGTCTGAGAACTCTAATGGTGGAAGAATTTCATTCTTAAGAAGTCGCTCTATTCTCCCTCGAAATGTGGCCCAAAGCAGCGGTGCCACAATTTCGATGTATCTGAGTTCTCTTTCTTTTTTACATTTTGTATCGTACCGAAGGTACAGTTGCATTCACATCGCGTACGGATTTCTCATGGTCACGTAACGATAACAAGTAAAGATCGGTAATCTTAAATGCAACAGTAACCAATAAATCTTTATAATAAATCACACATCTACAATTACCAAAATGACAGTCAAATCCATCATCATCTAAAGCGAGACACGGTTATTAAGTTTCTCTGTAATGTCGAACATAAAAAACATCTTTAAGAATTAAAATATAGCCAGTAGTAAGCGTCAAGGCAAGCTCTCCGACCGCTTCTACGTCCGCGGGGACTCTATTGGCTACTTTAATCTTGTCTTCGTTTCTTTGCGTGGTTCTCGTTGTACGGAATCCTCAGAAAAGAGTTTGCAACATGAATAGTTGCTCCTAAATCAATCCACCAAGTGGTTCTAGTATAATCTGTATACAGGGTTTCATCTATAAATGAAATAATGCTCTCACCTTTACGTGCCATGATGTTCTTTAAGTGTTGTGGACAATTATCCTTGTAGTGTCCTCTTTCTTTGCGAGACAAGACAGCGATCTTTGTCCACAACAAACTTTCCTTCTTTAGGCCTATCTTTGCCGTGCTGGAACTTTCCTTTTGAAATCACCCTTAGAAGGAGAGGGATGATTTCTTCGAGGCTGAGGATTCTTTTTCTTGGAGTTCACATAGTTAATGGAACCACCATGCGCAGCCTTGATTCTTCTGTTCTTACGCAACACACATGTTCACAGTCTTGTCAATGTTCCACCCTTCGGGGTTTGCATTGTAGTTGAACACAAAATGTTCAAACTCTTTTGGCAATGAAGCAAAAATCAGATGGACAACATGGCTTTCCTTGAAATCCAGGTCCATAGGTTTAAGCTTATTGTTGATCTCAATCAATCTGTTTATGTGTGTTACGAGGCCCCCACTGTGTGTACCTTTCGAAAAAGGCTGGCTGAATCGGTTGTGTAGCATAAGTCTTTGAAGATCCGAAGAACCGACTCTTTATTTTCTCTAGGTACCCCATGACAGAGAGGGACACTCTCCAAGTGAGCTCTCAATGGAAGGGTCAATAGTGTTGACCAATGCCATTGCTTTCTTGTTTGCTCCTTCCCACTTGGGCGGATCTTTTTCATATTTACGTTTTTTGCGACCACATGGGCACGCTCTTTTCTTTGGAATTCAGCATGCGTGTGCTGTGGACTCCCTAACGGGTGCCACCGGGCTTCGTAGGACATGGCGCAGAGAGGATCCAATCCGCTCTAGCCATGATGAAAAACAACAATAACTTTTTCTTCCATTCGGGTAGTTTTCTCCCGTCAATGTCGAGATATCTTTCATGTTCATCATCATGGAGAAACCTCCCGAAATCGGTCAATTCAAGTGAGAACATGTGATGATGACAATAATATTGCATGCCTTAATTCCAACGTTGGTCAAAATAAAATATATAATACTTTATGCACTAAATCTATATCACCGTTCGGGCAGAAAATAGACATAATACATGTAAAACATCTATAATTAAATTCGGAATAAATCTCTATTAAATTCTCCCGTTGGTTCGAATTTAATAAAATCTCTATTAACTTTGCGGATCAAATTCTCCCGTTGGTTCGAATTTAAAACACAAGACAAGCAATGAATTTCTATTTTCTTTTTTGCTGCGGAAACATGAATATTCTATATTGAGAAGCATATCGTAAATCATCATACTCTAAACAATTTATCCCGTTGGTTCAAAATTGAAAAGAGATCAAAACTATACAAAATATATCAAATATCATGCGAAAAATGCCTCTGAAATAAATGAAAAACGACACTATTCAATCTTGGGCGGGGCGAGCGAATCAGCCCACGGCCTCTTTCGGCCCAAGGCCTACCCGACCAAGCGGCGGTTTCATCCGCTTTGGGCCTAAATCGACCTCCGGCCCATCATCCGGTGTGGCTCAATCGAGCCATTCGACAAGATCGACGGTTGGGCATCGATTCGGAGGAACAAAAACCCGGCCGGCATTTCGAAAACCTAACCCTAGGGTTTTCTTTCTTCCCTTTCCTCTGCTGCCAAGAAGCGGCGGCGGCGACGCCGAGAGATCGCCGGCGGCGGCATCGCCTCCCGGCTCTCTACTCTCTCTTTCATTCTTACCCCTCCATTTCTCTAGCCACGGCCGCACACAATAGCGTTGGCGGGCTCCGGCGGAGGCCATGGCCACCAGCGCCGAATGGAGGAACTGAGATGGCGCTGCCGTCGGATTCCCTCGCCGGTGCGCGCATCCACCCGTCGTGGCCAGCGCCGCCGTCAAGGGCCGGTGACGGTGCATCTGTTCGGCTTTCGCGCCGCGGAGCCCGGCGTCCCGAGTCCGCGCGGTGGCCTCTTATTGGTCGCGCGCCGCGATCCGGCGTCCGAGGCGCGGCGGACCTTTCTTCCAGCTTGGCGATGGTGCAGCATAGCACCTGCGCCCGCGGGCGGATCCATTCCGCGACGATGCGGTGGTGAGGCGCGGCCGACGGCGGCGGTCGACCTACGTGCCGCGCTCGTGATTCGGGGCGAGAGAAAGTGTAAATCCCTCCCCGATCCACATCTCTACGGGTTAGGGTTAGAAAATCGTGATGAAAAAACAAAATTCCATCTCCTTCTATACGCCCCTACCGGATCTATAGACTAGGTAGGCCGATACCATTGAAAATTCTATAGGATCGATCTAGGCATAGATTGAGTAGGGATCTGTAATATCTTTTCTATATGGACATGATCTTGATCTTTGGGAATGAGAAGAAGATATACCTTCGGCGTGGAGAACCCGAAGAGGAGCCTTCTCCCGTCATGGCGATGTCGGCGGCGGCGAGGGGAAGAGGCCACGGACGGCACGGAAGTGACGGCGCGGAGACGGCGTGGTGACGAAGGGGAACACCGGTGGTGCTTCCCACTGCTCTGCGTTCTCCCTCGAGATCAGATTAGGGTTGTAGGGTGGAGAGTGGCGGCTCAGGTGAACCTTGTACTCAGAGCCATGGCCCCCACCCATCTTTTATAAACGCAGCGCAGCAGGGGCCCACCAGCCATGTAACGGGCCGGACGCCCCCCGATCAGGCGCTGATCAAGGCCCACGGCCGTTGGGTCTTTTGGGACTGGGGAGATCAACCTAACACCCAGGTCCAACGGAGCAACACATATAAAGGCTTGGGCCTAACTCAACCCAAAAGACTAGCCTGATAGGTGAGGACTGCCCCATCCTATATGTTGTGCTCCCCCTCCATTGATTATCGATGTGGGACTAAACCCAACAAATCAGGCACTGCCTGAGCATCAGGAGAACTCCCACTTTTGATCTGTTGGTTGATCCTGATTGACAGGGACCGTAGGCAACCATGTCGTTTCTCAATCTGTTGGACTTGGAACAGAAGAATAAACACACCTTCAGTATCATGGAGAACAACTCCAAGTTTTCTCAGTTGCAGCAGCTGTCCAATGTCCATTAAAACATCAACATTTTTGGAGACCTCAACATGGGACATTACCTCAAGCTTTTTCATTCTTCGGATGCCATCGGGAATGCAAACCATCTCAAATGAGTCTTCAAACCTGTCAGACATGTTGCCTGGGGAGATTGTCTGGCCTGCAAGAAAATACTTTAACATTGGAAGCATGATGGAATTTGTGGAGGAAGCCCGTATTTCTGTCTGTCGGATGTCCAATGTCTCGATGCACTGTAGCTTCTCAATCTGCTTGGGTAGTTTAGTAATATCGGTGTTCCTGAGGCCCAAGTATCTGAGTAGTAGAATCTTGCAGATGTTCTTTACATGCTTGTTATTCTTCAACCCTGTGCAGCCTTCAAGATCTAGCACTTTCAATATCAGCCACTGGGGAGACTGAGGCATAGATTCAAGAATGGTCTGGATCACATTACCAGATGCCTGATTTTTTGAGCTGGAAGACTCTTGTAGTGCTATCATCCCACCGTTAACTGAAAGGCGATGGGCCAAATGAGATGGCAAACAAGTGTCAACAAGGCTTACATCTGTTGTGATGACATTATGCAGCTCCTGATCTTCCCCAACGTGCTTGTCACACAATCGAAGATGCTCTGTGCTTGATTTTGAAGTGTACAGATTCCATACCTGGCCTTATCCTTTTCTGTGGTAGTTCTTTCTGCTATCAGGCCTTCAACAATCCATCTCCTTATCAAGCTCGTCCTCCTAATGTTAGACAGATATAGCAAGCAGCTTTTGTAGTTGATAGGAAGCTGGTTGTAGGAGTACATGAGCATTCCTTAGCAATGCTGTTTTTGTTGCAATCTAGTGAACTTAAGATTTCGCCCCCAGACAAGTTAGGATCGACATAGAGTACATGAAGCAGAATCTGCAATGCAAATGGATCTGAATAGCATCTTCTTAAGACATTTTCTACAGGTTCAAAGGGAAAATGTTATGCGCCGGAAGAACCAGGGATGGGTTCCTTCTTCCATCGTGCTGAATTCCATTGCTTTAACAGAATAGGAAGTGTCTTCAATTGTTTTCGGTTTCGGTCCAGTAGTGTTTTGGAAATCGTTTCGGCCAAAAAAATCGGTGCCCAGCGATAGAAATGAATATCACAAATTTTGGGTTTTCTCGCTGCAAAAGATGTCCAAACTGACTTTAAAGAAATAACAAAATTTGAATTTCGCTAATTATGGGGCCGATAGTCTGGTTGGGAATCCAGGACACCATCAAGAACGATTAGGAAACTCTCAACTGATATCGGATACCTGGAAGAGCCTATTTGCTCCCATGTGTCATGCCTTATCTCATCCCAATTTCTAGGACCTCCTCAATATTAACCCAGGCCAGAACTTTGAATGAGCTCAAGACGGAATGATCTTGGTACACCTTCCTTGCAATTGTCGTTTTCCAGTACGATTGAGATGAAACATAATTCATAACGGCATTGCTGGTCCCTCAGCCTCAAGTACTATTTAATTTGGTGCCTTCCTCAATAGTATCTGGAGGTTCACTTCACAGCAACTCACGTCTCCGGAGATCTTCCTCCTCCGGTCCACCGGGCTGTGCAACAGGCGGCAAGTCAGTAGAAACAACACGGCGTTGATGTGGCTCTGCCTGCAGCACAGTGACGCCGTGTTAGCAACCAGGCTAAGGATTTCGAACTGGTTTGAAGAGTAGCCGCAGCGAGCAGACGCAAGGAAGGGGACGAGACGAGGAATCTTAGCAAATGTAATGGTATTACTAACGTCCGGACGCATGGTGATGTTCCGGACGGTCTCGTTTAATGGGCTGCGTGCGCTCCAGCCCATCCGCAACGACTCGCAACGGCTGCCCACACTCCCAACGGCTTTCTGCCCCCGTTCCGTTGCTGACCAAATCCATCACAATTCATTAACCTTTCGCTCTTGCTCTCCTTCGCAACGGCAGCAGTAGTTGGCGGCGACGACCATCCTGGGTGTGGCGTGGCGTGGCCCCTGGTCCTCCGCATTCTTTTAAAAAATGTATCATTGTTTTATAAAATTAGCATGCTTACATCGAATTACCATTTTTTATAAGACTTTTTGTGTTCTCCAAAATTTATAAGCTCTTTTAAAATAATGACTTATGAAATAAACTATACATCACAAAATATTAATATTAATATAACTTAAAGTTAGTTATCATATTCTTTGCTATGGGGGTTTGTGATGGGAACATTTTTTACACACTTGTTAAACTATTAAAATAAATATTTATTTTACTATGTACCTATTTGTGGGGGTCTACACTGGGGCACATATAATTATGCTTACTTTTATAGTTTAACGGTTGTAAATTATTTAGATCAGAATATATACCACATACTTTATGGATATTAACTTTATTTTTCTTGATACCTTATTTTAGTATTTATATGTAGATTTGAGATATATTTCTGCTTTTTTGTTTTGATAGGACAAACGTGGTGAGCAATTTAGATACAAATTAAGTGTGCTAACTTATATTTAATTTAATTCATCAATGCATATATGGGTAATTTGAATCCAATCGCATGGGTTACTTTGCATTATCATTCCTAATACCACATGTGTATAATTTTTTTTTTTTGATAAAGTATACCTGTATTAATTAAAGGAAAAGTAATACAAGTACACCGTATAAGGATACGGATGATAGCTACCCGCCTATAATCTATAAGAACCCCAGCAAATAAGAAAATTACAAACTGGTCCTTAGACCCATCCGGAACGAACACCGGCCGCAACCGTCTCCGTCGAAGACCGCCGCCACCAGCCGCCCGCCGCCAAACCTGAAGCACCAAAAGCCGGAGGAAACCGCCCGACGTTGAGGTGGACTGCGAGAAGACTTCGATCTCGCAAAAAGGCGAAGAAGTCATTGAACGCCCATCCGTCGGGATCACTATCGAGGTTGAAACGGCGATGGTGGAGCCGGCGATAGCATCCTCCATCACGGTGAAAGCGAATCCGGTCGAACCACCAATCTTCCGAAGACCCGCAGCCACCACCGCATCCACGAAAGTAGGGGCGGGAGCCTCCACGCACCAAGGCGCCAAAGACCTCGCCCGGCCGAACACTCCTAAACAAGATCCAAGAGCGGACCTTACCTCCACACCGCCGTCGGCGGGCGCCGAGAGCTAACGCCGCCAAGACGGGAAGAGAGCGAGAGGACATTATTCCTGGATAGCGCCGCCGCCGCGCCGCCGCCGCCTCAACGCCATCATCGGAAACCCTAACATAGACCTAACCCTAACCCTAGCTCGAGGGACACACCACCAACTTCGGGGAAACACCGGCCACAGCCATCGCCCGGGCGTGGAGGCCAGCTCCCCTCACCCACCCCGGCGTCGAGGAGGGGCCGCGGGCGGGGAGCCGGCAGCGGCGGGAATTTGGGAGCGAGGGGTGGCGGCGCTGGAACACCTTGACGAAGGAGGCGGCGTTTTTTGTTGACACATGTGTATAATTTTTAAAAGTACTAGGTAGTTTGTTTAACTTATCTTTTGTTATGATAGATGTGTATAGTTTTTATACAATGTTAGGGAATTATTTTTTTAATATTTTTAATAATGGAGGAAGTTGATAATTTAGATGCAAATTTTGTGGATTGTTTCAAATTATTTTCATAACGGTAGAGGTGAGTAGTTTAGATGCAAATTAGTTGGCAAATGCGGATTTTTTTATGATACAAATAGATCCAACAACTATTATTGACCATGATGGTTGGAATCCACCAAATGAAAGAGCATATATTTTTAGAAATTCTAAAATTTACTATTTTCTAATGTACCTAGTTCAAATTAATATGGATGCTCTATCAAGTATTTTTTGTTCAATCTAAATATTTTATGTGGTTACAATCTACTTTTTGCAAATTTTACTTCGTTTACTTATGTTCCCCTACTAAAAAATACTTTAGTAACAAGTTTATGGATTATACATGCATCATTAAATAACATGTAGCAATGTATTTCAAATATGATGTCCTCATGCTTTTGAAAGTATTAGTGAAGAATGTCTTCTAAAACAATAAACTCTAGGTGTTAACAAAATATAGGAATATAGATGGTGATTAACATTTTTTTTTTTTGTTCCTAAGGATGCACATTTTTAGATAGGTGGTCTCATCTTGTATTATATTATCATCTAATCCCTCGTTCAATCCTATTAATGAACATGGGATATATTTGTTCTTTGCTTTAATTTGCATATGTATGGCCAAAACTGCAAAGTAGAGATTGGCAGGGGTAATATGGTAGTATGAGCGAGCGTGAGTACGTAGCATACCTGTAGCTTAGTGCATGGCACTCATCTATGCCAACAATGTAGACAGAGATCTCGCGGTCAGCCAAACATCGCGCCTGGATCAAGAGCAACGTATCTGCAACAAAATGTAGCATACCTGTAGCTCCACCCATGTGTTGACAAAGGATGATACCAGTTTTAGCTACGGGGTGTCTTTTAGATCTTGGACAGTGGTATATATGTGAAACTTGCATGCCCTAGCTGAAATTCAGAAATAGAGATCGATTAGGCAACCGAAATAATAACTGCTACTCCGAAAAAAAGCTCACGGGAGGTATTGATCACACTAGGAAGAAGCGACAAGGATGCCACACTGCAGGATTGAATGTTTCCTAGATTGATCGAAGCTCCAATGCTATTACTGGCAGCTGCGGCGGCAGGACTGAATGTTTCCCAGATCGATCCAAGCTCCAAAGCTATTGTTGGCGGCTGCGGCCACGTTTGGCTAATACCCCACGTGAGACACCAGATAGGTGCCGCCTTGCTAATACCCGACGTACGTGAGATAGGATACATCAGAATTTTTTTTTTTTTTTAATTAAACCTACTATTACAGGTGAGAGGCAAGTTTCAAAAATAGAGTCATATTTCATAATGGCAAGTGGGTAATTTTTAGAAAAATAGAATAGATCTAATGGCTATTAATATTAATGGTGATGAAATTGATAGCTAGATCTTTTGATTATTGTGAGAATTTTTAGGATTTTTCTCTTTTTTCTAGCACGTCGAGGAGAATTAACGTGGAGGCTTCATTGAAGCCTCCAATTAGAAATTGTAAGATAAGATGAAACCCAAGCTATTGCAGAGGGCAACAACCCAACATGTACATGAGTTGGGAATATATGCATCTAAGCCCGTGCATAAAGAGGGAAGTATGCTATACACCATATGCATCTAACACTACCGTTATAGTACAAATAACTGTTGATAGTCAAAGTGAGGGTACGTAGAGGCCTGTTTATGAGACAATTAGTAACTTTATTTGTATGATAGAGCCAGACATGTTACATATCTTAGGGCATATATAGAAATATTACATGTACAAAAGACAAATTTATTTATACACCATAAGACAAATATTACATGTTACAGAATACAAATTTATTTGGCATAACAACTGATAGACATTTCATGGACTGCAGAATTTGCTGAAAAGCAATAGATTAAACTCCCAGTTGTCATGAGCCACCTACGGCAAAACCATAGAGTCGCATTGGCATTGGAGGAATTTCTGGTTCACATATTCCCTCGAGAAATTGTACCACCTCAATCATTGTGGGCGATCAAACTCCACGATCTTGGATGCACCAACATGCGATTTTGCAAACCCTTTCGACTTCCTCCATGTTCACTTCTCCATGCAAGTTTGCATCCACACTCATTGTGTCTCCAACGAGAAGCTTGTGTGCAACTTGCACAGGAAAATAGTCTCCCTGGCCTTCAATATCACTGCAGGAATGTTGAGTAGAGTTTCTCTTTCCGGATATGATCTCAAGCAAGACCATCCCATAGCTATAAACATCAACCTTGGAAGTAATTGGTGTTCCGCTGATCCATTGCGGAGCAAGATATCCGATAGTTCCACGCATTGTAGTCACAACATGACTGAAATCCGCCCTAGAAGCTTCGCCATGCCAAAATCTGCAACTTTCGGAATGAAAGGCGAGTCGAGGAGTATGTTCTACGGTTTGACATCACAATGTATTATGCAGTCTCGACAACCATGATGCAAGTATGCTAGAGCTCTAGCAACACCAAGAGCTATTTGGTATCTGATGTTCCAATCCAGAATTGAACCATTATGTTGGAACAGATGACAATCAAGGAGCCGTTTGGCATGAGTTCGTACACAAGTAACCTCCAATCACCTTCACGGCAAAATCCAACCAATTTCACTAAATTTATATCTTTGGATGATTCCAATCGAATTTACCTCGCCTAAATTGCTTCTCTCCTTGTCGGACACGGTCGAGCCTTTTTCTTTGCTATGGCAATCGAGTTACTCAAGCACCCCTTAAATCTGGAACCAAAACCACTGTTCCTATCATGTCTGAGATTTTTTTTTGTTGCATATTGCAAGTCAGCATATTTGAATGCAATTATGCCAACGCTACCTTAGTCATTGTCTACTATGGGTCTAGGCGACTTCCCCTTTCTCCTCCAAATTCTTGTGAGGAAAACAAAAACCAAAGCGGCAATGGTTGTGCAAATGGCAACACCAATGGCGATCTTGCCACTCCTATTTCCTTTCCGCTATCTAACTCTGCTTGAGAAAGCGAAGGTAAATCATGTCTTTGTTACCGTCGGTGGCTACATCAAGCAACTCATCATTCCAAATAGAGCAACCATCTTTTCCGTAAGAATATGCAGTACAAGAGCAATTACTCAAACAAACTTGTGTGCATCCGTTAACACTCGACACATTTGGCATGATTTTGCCATTGCAGGGCAACCTTATGCCTCGCATGGAGTAGAATTTGTCTATCATACCTGTTTTGTTGGCATCGCGATTGAGTGGAGTGTTTACGATACACCACTTTGTTTTGTCTTCGATCTCCCAATCCACAGGTGATCTCACGCGGAGAATCCCTTCATGCAAGCTGCAATAAGTATCTGCACTAGAAGTGCGCGGTGTAAACCCACGAGGGCAGCATACACATCACAATGATGTCTTTGGCGGATGATTTATCCACTATGATCCAATCCTGTCGGTCCAAATTCATTGTTGGCTTTGACCGAGAGACATGCAACATAGAGTACGTGATTATGCTCTCATCAAGATAGTTGTAAGTAAAGGAAAGCTCTTGGTCATTGTTGACGAATGTAAAAATAGGCCACAAAGTGGAACTTGCGGACATCTCTCGGTGCGAGGAAAAGAATCTACCATTCCACTTGTAAGTCAATATACAACAGATGAGTTCCATCGCGCTTTGCCAACCCCATCGAGGTCCAACCTCGCGGAGTATATACCTGGTGCATGATCAATGGAATTCTTTCTCGAAACAAATTGACGGTTCAAGCCGGTGACCTTGTTCCATCCCATCTTTGCACCGGGTAGCTGGGTGTGCGTTGGGTAGTCAAAACTTTCCCGAATGTGAGTGAAGAGTTGGAGGAGCTCTGTAGGACAAGGTTGCCGCTGCCCAAGAGCACAGCAACAGTGTCATTGGTTGTTATGTTTGCCCTGGTAGACCAGATGGTGTTGCCTTGAGCTGAGACAACCGAGGTTGCCGTCGTCGGAAATGATGAGCTCAGCGAAGTGGAATTGGAGAGCGGGGATTATCCCGTTGGCTGTCCACACGCGAGGTGTCGACGGGAACTTTGTTGAACCATATGCGAGGTAGGTGTTGAGGGTGTTTTTAGAGGATGAGGACGAGCTCCTTGTTTGGAAGAAGCCAAGTCGCGAACTTGCCATTGGCTGAGACAAGCTTCTCTCTGTTGGCAAGTGCTTGGCGGGTCGGAGCGTGTCTGTGGCGGCCTTGAGGGCGGGGGTGCTTGCAGGATGATGAAAAGGAGCAGAGAGAGAACAAAAGGATGGAGAAGATTCATGGCAGAGAGATAAACGGCGGACCAGGGAGATAGTTCAACTGGAGAGAAGTAGGTTTTGTCTGAGAAGGGAGCCATGAGACAAGGAACTGAAGCTGGTATATATAGCAAGCTTGTTGATGGTGGCAAGAGGCTAAATAGGAGTAGTGGCCAATCTTAGTGCTTTCGCTAATCTCTCTCTCTTTTTTTTTTTACATTTCTTGAGAAACGCAATCCTGATGACGTGAGAGAGTATAGTCAGGCTTTTCTGATCCAAAGATGCTGCTTGTCCTCTTCTGAGGTGGTGCCGCCCATGGTACTAATTAATGAACAATGAAAATTAGTAACATCAAGTAATTATCGGGTATTTTTTTCCCCATCTTCTAGTACTGTCTGGTGTATGCCAACGGATGAACGGAATGTGGTTGACGTTCGAAACGGCTGCAAACTCATTTTTCTAGTCAATTCCGAAAAAAAAAAGTCATTTTCCAGTGCGTTGCGCGCTAGCAGCCCGGAGTACTGAAAAATTATGAAGGCGGTGGCCGGAATCACACGTATAATATCTACGGCGAACCAGCTAGAGAACTCATTTTCTAGTGAGTTGCTAGCAGCCGGGGAATATACAGTAGTGCGAACTGCACCTATGCAAAGGCAGCCTTGTAGTTGACCGAAGCTTTGTCAATCAACGTCATTTAGCCCTCAATCATTCAGTATGCAAATCAAGGACTGGTTCTATCGTCACTTGGGTTGTGTATTAATTAATTGGTCGTTCTATGCCGTTTAATGATTATTGTTTCGAGTGTGGACTTTGGAGAAGTGAAGAGATAGCATAAGAGATGAAGAACCAGCACATCATATGGGTCCTAATAAGTCCTCAACTCTATTTCTGGGAGAAAGTGTTTTTCAAAACAATTGCGCCACGTAACTGGAATGTAATCCACATTTTTGCACAATGGTTAGAGCAGGCTTCTCACCACTGTCTATGCTCCTTGTACTTATGAAGGCAAACGTGAGCCGTTGAAATTGTTTTCGTAATATTCAAATGGCGGATGATTACGTATGTACCGAGGATGCATGCTATGTTCTAAGTGCAAGCTATAATAAGGTTGCTGCAGCAAAGGCAGTGGCCCTTGTGTGCCAATGTCAAGACCGGAGACTGGGCCTAGCTTCGATATTGTAACGTTAATGGACAGCTGAAGGGGAATTTGAGGAGGATTTAGCAAGAATTTGAGGAAGAACAGACGGACCGCGGCAGGATTCCGCGAGATAGTTTACTCCAATAATGATGGTTACAGAGTTGTTGGGGGAAATGAGTTATGTTCTTCATAAATTTTCTAAACGGCGAGGGCGGGGTTATATTTCTCCACATCGTCGCATACACTGGCCTTTGGCCCAAAACGACACCACGAGACTTTGGTATTTGATAAGCCTACAGAAATATTTCTAGTTTGTATAATCCGTAAGCGAACGGATACCGGTGAGCACTTCACCGGGAGAAGGTTTTAATATCAAATCCCACGGGGAGGATGGTGTGAGGATAAGCGAGGCATATAACTAATCCCCGAGCAGCAGTCAAGGAGGCTGGAGAGGATAAAGAGGTAAGGAGATTCCTCTGAGTTGTCTAGTTCTTACCCTTGTAAGCTATATTGATATTGTCTTAGGGGGCGTAATCAAAAGGAAAACATGGGACGAAACATGCAATCCTCGGCAATATGGTCCTGCTTGGCCTATCCAATGGGATGTGGACTCCAAAGGAATCAATGGTACTGTCAGTACCACGAACTACCATGCTCCGGAAGGTAGGGTGCATTCACAAGCAACTTCAGTCTAAGCACCACGCCTAAACCTAAGCCACTCCTCTAATCTATAGATTCCCATAAATTAAAGTACTCAAATAAGAGTTATGAACAATAAGAACAACAAGAACATTTACTTACTTAAATAAGGAGTTGATCCACCATAGAAGTCTCAGGATCAAGTGCCATGAGGCCTTTGATCCTGGAGGTACAAGCATAGAGGAGTCACCGATAGGTCCGATGCTTCCCCTTCTTCTCCTCCACCCACTATTTAGCTCTCAAGACTAGATCTAGTCACTCTCTTGAGGTCCTACAGATCTAATCTCTCAACTTGATATGCTTTTGCTCTTCAACCCACTCTAAGGCTTCTAGTTCTACATGATCTTCAAATATAGATTAGAACTAGAGATGAGAGGTTGTCCTCACATTGGGACACATCTATGACCAATAGGTCAAGAGATAATGAATAGAATGAGTTAGAATGAATTAGGGTTTAGCCCTGGGGTCAGGGGGTCTTCTTATATAGGCCTTGGCGATGAACGATGACCATTGGATCAAACCGACCTCCAACAACGGTGTAGATACAACCTCAAGGTCGGTTACAAACCGACCTAGAAAGATGAATCTGGTTGGCTAAAATAGGCCGGTGGCTGCCGTGGATTTTTAGGCCGGCCGCCAGGGTCCTGTGGCACATTCGTGTCAGGTTTCTCCTGGTGTCTTTTGTTATCTTCTAGAGTGTTTTAGTCCACATTTTGGGTTGAGTTACTTCACGGTTAAGTCTTGTCATCGTATGGGATGTAAACTCTTGGTTTCTCACCGTTCTTATCTGCTTTTATCTGTTTTAGTCCCTGCAAAGTCATAAATCACTAAAGCTCGTGAAATTATGTTAGTTAGACCCCTAGACTTATGTTGATATTCTTGGGAAACGCACTTTGAGCCTAATGACGTGAGAGAGTATAGGCAGGTTTTTATGATCAAAAGATGCTGCTTGTCCTCTTCTGAGGTGGTGCCACCCATGGTACTAATTAACGAACAATGAAAATCAGTAACATCAAATAATTATCGGGAGTATTTTCCCATCTTCTAGTAGTGTCTGGCGTCTGCCAACGGAAGAACGGAATGTGGTTGACGTTCGACACGGCTGCAAACTCATTTTCCAGTGCGTTGCGCGCTAGCAGCCTGGACTACTGGAAAATTATGAAGGCGGTGGCTGGAATCACACGTATAATATGTACGGAACTAATTTTCTAGTGAGTTGCTAACAGCCGGGAGTACACGTAGTTGACCGAAGCTTGGTCCAATCAACGTCATTTAGCCCTCTATCATTCAGTATGCAAATCAAGGACTGGTTCTATCGTCACTGGGGAAGTGTATTAATTGGTCATTCTGTGCCGGTTTAATCATTGTTGTTTCGAGTATGGACTTTGGAGAAGTGAACAGCTAGCATAAGAGATGTAGAACCAGCGCATCATATGGGTCTAATAAGTCCTCGACTCTATTTCTGGGGAACGTGTTTTCCAAAACAATTGCGCCACGTAACTGGAATGTAATCCACATTTTGCACAATGTTTAGAGCAGGCTTCTCACCACTGTCTATGCTCCTTGTTCTTATGAAGGCAAACGTGAGGCGTTCAAATTGTTTCGTAATATTCAAATGGCGGGTGATTACGTATGTGCCGAGGATGTATGCTATGTTCGAAGTGCAAGCTATAATAAGGTTGCTGCAGCAAAGGCAGTGGCCCTTGTGTGCCAATGTCAAGACCGGAGACTGGGCCTAGCTCGATATTGTAACGATAATGGATAGCTCAAGGGGAATTTGGGGAGGATTTAGCAAGAATTTGAGGAAGAACAGGGCGAATCGCGGGAGGATTCCACGGGATAGTTTACTCCAATAACGGCGGTTACAAAGTTGTTGGGGAAATGAGTTCTGTTCTTCGTTAAACTTTCTAAGCGGCAAGGGCGGGGTTATATTTCTCCACCGCCTCGCGTACAGCGGCCTTTAGCCCAATACGACACCACGGCGGTAAGGCCCAATAGTGATACAGCCCATAACAGATAGCCACGTGGACACGTGCGGGAGAGATAAGCGGAGCCCACAAAAACCTATCATGATAGGCGAGCACGCTATCCCACTGGGCTGGCCCAACAACACGAGGCAATCGCATGGACTTTGCCGAGTGCCTCCGGTCTTTTGCCAATGGCAAGATATCGGTCACTCGGCAAAGAGCCCATATGTCGAGTGCCACGACCAAACACACACACGGCAAAGATAGGCGTTCGGCAATGACCCGGCTTTGTCGAGTGCCAAATCGAGGCACTTTCGACAAAGGAGTATTCTTTGCCGAGTGTCAAGCACGGGCACTCGGTAAAGGCTCGGACGCCGTCAAACCAGACTGCCACCGTCGGCTCTTTGCCGAAAGTGTCCAGGCCATGACACTCGGCAAAGAAGGAAACCGAACAACCATCAAATAAGCCTTTCGAAAGTGTTATTTCCTTAGGACACTCGGTATAGAAATAACGAAAAAATCTAATATCTTTGCTGAGTGCCGGGGTCAACCACTCGGCAAAGACGTATCCTGACCCACTCTGTCGGTTCCGTTTGACACTTTCGGCAAAGAACTCGGGCACTTCGGTAGCGTCTTTGCCGAAGTGCCCGATATTTGGCACTCGCCAAAGGCATCCTTTGCCGTGAAAAATATGCCAAGTGGTCTATGCGAGTGTGGCACATGGCAACACTCGGCATATACTTTTGCGGAGTGCTCGAGGCACTCGGCAAAGGGCTTCGGATCGAGTTAGTGTATAGGAAAAAGGCGGTGGTGGGGGTACTTATCACTGCCGGATTGCAAAACTAGAAGTGATGAGCCCTTATCACTAATGGTTCTTCCAACGAAGCGACAATGATGATTTTTTTTTTAGATAATGGAATTAACATTCCGGCCTCTGTGGCAACGCATACAACCTAGAGCCTCTGCGTTATCTCACACAGCCAAACTTTATTTAAAAAAACTAAGAACAAAAAAAGTTTAGTACATGAAGATATATGTACTAAAGATCTACTACATCTAAAAAAAAATTGAGTTTACTACTCAAGACAGTGCTAAAGATATCGATGTCGCTTCATGGCGGTCTTTGACAGCCACCAAGTCTTCAACAGCGTGCACCACAATGAACTTGAAAGAAACCCATTGGATGTAGACAGACCTCACTGCAACTGGCAAATCACCCCACACTTGACATCGTGTGGCCTCACCGTTGCCCCTCCACCTTGTATATGGGTGGCGTTTGGGAGGAAGACCCCGAGCTGTGTTCGATCTGCCGTCTCTGTGCGTTGGTCGTTGCTCACTGTTAGAATGCGTGAGGAATGGCTGCCATCGTCGTGGCGGCAAAGATAGGTAGTCGCCACTGGATCTGCGACCCGTCCCCTCCTCCTCGACCTCCTTGGGCACCCCCAACCTGGCGCCTATGCGGGAGCTCCGCCATGGCGTCCCGCACACCTAGGTGGTAACCACCAGGGTAAAAGGGCGTTACCCCCTCCGTAGATTTGGAGGAGCAGCGCGCCAGCGTGGATCGGGAGTCGGCGCAGCACGTACAACGGGGACCCACGCCAACCATCTCCATGGGCTCCGTCCTCTATAGAATGGAGGACGCGCACCGTCGTTCCAGCCATGAGAAATCGGATCCGGAGACAGCGGGGTGGGTGTTGGCGGCGCAATAGATGGGGCGCGGACATGGTGGGGGCCCACCAACTCCGGAAACACGGGGCGAGGACTCGGGCGAACCCCAGCGGTGCGGTTGTAACACCCCCGGTGTTAATTACCCTAAAAATCGACATGTCATCATGATCATTGCAAAGCATGCATGATTAGCCCACCATGTGTTGCATTGAACTAAAATAAGTTTATTTTATGCTTGATTGCAATGTCGGTCGAAAAAACGCGAGAGGAATTAGATTCGCCCTAATCTCAAACCCTAGTTTGTCCCCTTTTCTTTTATTCAAAATCTATCAAGATTTTGGGTATGGTTATTAAAGCATTTTTGTAGAGTTTTCAAAAACTGAACAAAGTTGGTATTTTGAGTTTTCAAAGTTTAGTTCAAAATTTTGAAGTAATTTTGAATTTTATTCAAACTCTAATTGCCCCCTTTTCTATATTTCAAAATTTATGCAAACTTTGAGAAAACTTTCAAAAGCTAGTTTGTAGATCTTGTTGAGAGGAATAAAAGTCATGTACAAAGTTTTTCAAGTTGTTACATGATTTTAAAAGTAATTTTGAATTCAAATTTCAAAATTTGGAGCTGCTTTTCAAAAAGTCAAACTTAGAGGCTGAATTTGAAAATGGTCCAATTGAGAAAGTTGTAGATCTTGAAAAATTAAGGGGGTTACTTTTTGGAAATTTTTTAGTTCAGTTCAAATTTTGGGAGTAATTTGAAATTTTTTGAGTTAGGGTTGAAGATGAGCGATAACCCGACCTATCCTACCATGCCACCGCCCGTCAAGGTTCGCACCGCCGTCCCGTCGATCTCACTTTCGGCCGCCGGCCACTGGAAACCTTCGTGACTCCTCCAGCTACCTCCCATGCCCTCCATGCCTATAAATAGGTCGCCGACGCCGTCGTTTTTCTTCTTTTTCCCAAATCGCGCCCGGCCCAGTCATCTGCCGCCCGCCCGTCGTTCGTCGCCCGTCGAGCCACCTTCCACCCAACCATCTACCCCATCCTCTTCGCAACTTCTTTAGCTTCCTCTGGAACCGGCCGCGGCTTTGCCTCGCCCGCCCGGTCGCCCGCCCGCGACCCCTTCTTCCTCTTGCGGCCGCGGCGCCGCCATGGATCGCCCGTCGTCGCCATCCTTGCTCCGGTGAGCCTTTGCTCGCTTTTTCTTTTTCGTTTTCTCTTCCTCTTGATGTTGTACTGTGATCGACTTCGCCCATTGTCCCAGGCGAAGCCCGGCTTCGCCGAACAAATGCCGAAACGCGCCGCCCGTCGCCCGCCTCCCCGTCGCCCCCATCTCGGCTCGCCTCCGCCCGACCAAGCCCCGTCCTAGAACCCCGGTGAGCTCCCGGCCACGTTTATGCAATCGGTTTTTCTATTCTGACCATCGCCGGCGCCGGAACACGGCAGCCCGCCGCCCGCGCGATGTAAGCCTTAGCGCACGCCGCCGGTGAGCACTCACGCCGCACGAACGTGAGCATCTTAGGGCCAAAATCTTGTTCATGTTGGGCGGCCCTTTGTTCCTTCAGGGCCGGTCCGTTACTGTTCCTTGTGGGCCGTGAACGTGAACTGGGCCTGCACGATAACAGGCGAATTTCAACCCAGAACCCGTTTTCATTTATAAATGTTTTATTCAATTTCTTTTACTTTGAATAGTGTCAAATTTGCAAAATTCAAAGAAAATTGAAAATAGCTTTAAAAATTCTGAAAATTTTGTGTAGCCTTCCCATGAGTATCTCTATCCATGAAAAATTTGAAACTTGAAATTTGAATATTTTGGCATGATTTAAAAATATAAATTTTAATTGAAAAATGCATCTTCCTTGATTTTTAGTAATTATTTTATTTATCAAAAATCATGAAAATTATTTTAGTACTGTTTTTAGGACATGACCTACCTGTACAAAAATTTTTGAGCCTGTTTTGAGAAAGTTAAAAATTTCATTGTTTCATGCCCTATTATTTTATGTGTAAAACAAATGGTTGAATGTTTTTCCAACTTAGGGTTTTGGGTAGATTTTGGGTTGTTTTGTGAACCCTACACCACACCCTTTGTCGGATGGTCCTTGAGAACTCCGTAGGCAATGGTGATGATATCTCGTAGAGTAGTTCAACAAGTTGGTTTGGTTAGGTTGCAACTTTTATCGTGAAGGAAAGTTGTACTTTCGAGTTGTTTATCATTCCATGCACCCTTGCACCTCATGTTTATATGCATGGCATCATATTAAGCATACATTATTCTTTTCGTATAGTGAGCGAAGGAGATTGTGAAGTTGTTGATCAAACCCTTTGAAGAGGGCTTTTCTGTTGATTCAATTCGAAAGTATCGAGATCCGTCGTCGAATCAAGCTTCTTCATCGATCAAGGCAAGCCCCGGATCATTTAAACATTTCCTTGTGTTTTACAAAGCTTTATATCACCTTTGCTTTATGCTTTGCATTAGGTGATAGGAGTTGAGTGACAACCTAATTGATGCATTATCCATCCTTGTTTATTTCAATATCTACCTTGATAACTTTGTTTTGGTAAAATACTAGAGCGCTTAGCCTGGCTATATTAGTTAGACTTTTTGAGTCAAAATGTGATAAGTCCTTTATGATTGCCCGAAGAGGCTTTTGATGAGAAAGGATGCTATATGATGGAACCATCTTGGGATATGGTTTTGAAATTGAGACCGGTCGGGTAATTTGCATTGAGAATGGAGTCTCGATTGTAGTATTTCGGCTTGTCGATTAAGGACCGTGCGTTGTAAGCAATGTGGTGAGACTCGAACGCAATGTCTGGCCTGAGGTCGTTGGACCAATGGCATGACTGTCATGGGTGTCATCCCATCCGCGGTCGACCCTAGTTCCGAACACATACTCCGGTAAGCGATCTTGGGGGTGTCAAATCGGAAGCGATACAACCGCGCAAGACTTTGGGAGTGGAGAGATGGCGGAGATGCGTGTTACCCTCGTGGGTTAAAGTCCCGGATTGGAGGCGTCACGGTACTCTCGGTGGCGTAGGGCCGCGGTTCCGTTTGAGTATCCAAGAAAGGGTTGATATATGCAAGCTTAGGTGCTACATATGTCGTGTGGAAAGAACTCCCAATTTGGGTTAATCGATTTCGAAATCGCCGTGCTTCTCGGATATGGAGACTTGGTTTCCCCTTACATCGTAGTTTAATTATGAAACAGTGAAGATATGGAAAAAGAGATGGAACTTCTATAAGTGTATGCTATAGTGTAAGATCATCTAGAATAGGTGAGATACTAAGTTGAGATTAAAACATTGAAAGTAAGGATTCACCATTAGTAAGCTTTTTCTGCAAAATGAGTCCTTGCTTCTTGCTAAGCCTTACCTTGAATCCTATCGGACCGGCATTCACGAAGTCTCCTCCTATTTTTCTTTTAGTCGGGTAAGACTTGTTGAGTACTCCCGTACTCAGGGTTTGTGACCCATGTTGCAGGATCTGGGAGTCATGCTTGCACCGGAACGTGCTGCATGATAGTTCTTCAGGAAGAAAGTGATGAGGAGTGAAAGGTGAGACCCGTGGGCAGGGGGTCTAGTGGTGTCTTTTGTGTATTAAACCTTCCGCTACTCCTACTTTGTATATTGTAAAACTGGTTTCAAACAAATGTTTGTAAAAGTATTGTAATATAAATCTTCCGCTGTTTTACTCTGATTATGTATGAAAAGTGTTGTAATACTGCAATGACCTTGTAACGGATCCTGGTTGGAAAAGTTAATAGTACTTTTCGGATTATAGGTGCACATGTGTGACTATTAAAGGTTGTTAAACCGATAATTAGTATATGTGGGCCCTGTAATTTGGAAGGTTACATTCATACCGCATCGAGCCTCCGTTACCGGTGTTCTTTGTAGCATTACTTTATAAAACTTCAAAATGATTTGGGTCAAACTAATTTTATTCTTATTTGGTCCAAATTGCTTATCCTCTTATCTTATTCTATTGAAAAACTCTCTTATCTAAATCAGGAGGATATAAGTAGAGTAGCATTGTATATATTGCCCTATTTGTAAAATCTTGTAATGCAAAAGTTTTATTTGATCGTACGTAGGTTCGATTCATGCATCATGTTTTAATCACTTGTTAATGTTACCTTCCCCTTTAGTGTGGTTTGGGTTAAAAGTATCAATCCTATTCTTGCTAAACCCTTAGATTCTCCTATCCGAACCTTGGTAATCGATCTTCACTTTTCTACAGGATGCTTTACGTGCCAAATCGACCCTAGAAAAAAAGATGGACCAAAGGGCGTTCCGCATCACCGACTTGCGGCAAGGAATGATCCGGAAGCAAGCACTAGCAGTAGCAAGACCAAGGAAGATCTTCAAAAAGAAATCGAGCGCCTGACTAGAGATTTGGATGAAGCTGCTAGAGATAGGCGTCGCGATGGAATTCAAATTGGAAGATTGCAAGTTGAGTTGAATAGAAGTGTTCAAAAGCATGGTAAGTGCATTCAGAGACCGATCGAGACGGTCCATGAGAAGACCGCACTTCAACATCAGTGTGACCACCTCATTCAAGACAATCATCAACTGGTGGCTTATGCAATTCAGATGGACGCTCAGGAAGTTAATTTGAACATGCAAATCCATCACATGAACAATCTTCTCAACCCGGATCACCAACCTCAAAGCGTACAAGAGGATTTGGGTGAAGTAATTCAAGAGGATATGGAAGGTAAGAAAATCTCGAAGCGTGAGCCTCATGTTAGCGACAACGAAGTGGAAAATGATCCTTGAAGAGGAATGAGATTTTTGTAGAATATGTGATATAGCTTGTTTAATAGTAAGCTACTTAGTGAGCCCGGGGTGGTTGTAGAATGGAACCTTTGTCTTAAGAATAAATGCTTTTGTGTTGTTTTTGTTTGTTTCTTTTTTTGAAAGTTCAATAAAGTTGGTCGAAAGTGTTATATAGTTTTATTTTTTAAAAGCGGATGTCGCAAGGCAAAAGTGCCGCGCCCCAAGCATAGGGATGAGCTTCCACACTCTCCACCAGTCCCAACAAACTTGACTAACGCCATTGCGGCTCAGTTCAAGCTACTCATCGAGAACTCTCGCTTGATACGAGAAGTAGCTCAGCAGAATTAGAACAATCGTCGTGGGCGGGGGTGAAACGGCGATGGAGATGACACTTCTTACCCAGAATTCACGGGCTCAAAACCTCCAATCTTCAGTAGAGCGGATGAGCCGTTAGAGGCAAACGATTGGCTTAGTGCTATGGAGGAGAAGTTCGAGATAATGACTTGCACGGATTACGAAGCCTTTCTTTCTTTTTGCCCAACAACTTGAGAATCGCCGGAGTTTGGTGGAAAAACTTTAAAAGCCGAGCAGCCCGCCGGACACCGAATTACAGGATGAATTCAAGAATGCTTTCCGAGCTCATTTCATTCCAGCGGGGGTTATGGCTAAGAAGTTAGATGAATTCTTAGCCTTAAAACAAGGAGAAGACTTCGGTGTTGCATTTGCGGTATGTGGGCAAGTTTAACCATCTGTCACAATATGCTACAGAACTTGTGAATACAGATGGGAAGAAGAAGGAGTGGTTTATCGAGAGGCCTTCATCCAAAACTCCATGCCATGATGAATATCCGTGACACGGATTCCTATCATGATGTGGTAAATATGGCCATATCATGTGAAGAAAAGAATCGTGTCCTTACGGAATATGAGCGTAAAGAAGACAAGAAAAAGAAAATTTTCTCCTCCGGTCATTCCGGTGGCAAATCAAAGCGCCCGAAAGTGATTTACCATCCCGTGAATCATTTCCGTCCTTCTTATCGTCCAACACCACCATTCCAACCTAGGCGGCGGTCGTTTGTTCGACCTGCCGCAACTTTTTCCTATATCCACGTCGGCCGAATGCCCCTGGCATTCGCAATCCTTCCCCACAAAGCCATACACCCATTTGCTATAATTGTGGAAAGCACGGACATTATTCTCGAGAATGTCCCAGTCCTCGAAGATATAACCTAGGTTTTCAGGTCCCTTACGGAAGTCAGCCGCAATCACAGAACAAGAATAATATCCAGAAAGATCAGAAGGGAAAAGGGGAAAAGAAAGCCGGAAAAGTATACTACACCAATGTGGAGGACATTCTGCGGGGAACCAATTATGATGGATATGTTCCCCGTCGCAAGACACCCCGCAGTAATATTATTTGATTACGGTGCACGCATACATTTTGTCGATAAAACATTTGTGGAGAAAAATCGATAGCCATTGGGGAAATGAAGGATGAGATTATTATACACTCACCCGGGGGACGTATGAGTACTAAAGAGGTGGTATATCAGATCCCCATAACCTTAGGTGGATATGATTTCCCCACCAATATGATAGTTCTAAGGGATCAAGATATAGATGTGATCCTTGGTATGGTATTTTGTACCAATATGGTACTATTATAGATACCGTCAATAGAACTGTCAAAGTAAAGTTACCTGAGAGAAATTCTGAACTCCTTATTCAACTTCCAATGGTAAAGAGGACGGTTGAAAAAGTTTGTGCAACTTGTGTGAAGGAAATCAAGGACATTCAAAGTAGTATGTGAGTTTTAGGATGTATTTCGGATGATTTGCCCGATTACCACCGGAGAGAGATGTTCAATTCAGTATAGAATTGAAACCGGGAACTCCGCTCCCATCTCGAAGAGCTTACGAGAATGGCACCCAAAGAACTAGCCGAAATGAAAACTCAATTACAAGAGTTATTAGGAAAAGGATTTATCAGGCCAAGTTCTTCACCTTGGGGATGTCCAGCTATCTTTGTGAAGAAGAAGGATCAGACTTTGAGAATGTGTATAGATTATCGTCCACTTAATGATGTGACGATCAAAAAACAAGTACCCTCTGCCCGGATTGATTTACTTTTTGATCAATTAGCCGAGCCAAAGTCTTTTTCAAGATTGATTTGAGATCGGGTATCATCAAATTAGGATTAAACCTAAAAGATATTCGAAGACCGCATTTACCACTAGATACGGTCTTTATGAATATTTGGTTATGTCCTTTGGTTTAACCAATGCCCCGGCTCATTTCATGTATTTGATGAATACAGTGTTTATGTCAGAACTGGATAAGTTCGTGGTAGTGTTTATTGATGACATTCTTGTTTATTCCAAGAATGAAGAAGAGCATGCAGAGCATCTCAGAATAGTTTTAAAACGATTGAGGGATCATCACCTTTATGCTAAGTTTAGCAAGTGTGCCTTTTTGGCTGAAAAGAAGTACAGTTCTGGGTCATGTGCTATCATTTGAAGGAGTTGCCGTTGACCCGAGTAAAGTGAAAGATATCCTCAATTGGAAACCACCAACAACTGTTCATGAGGTTCGTAGTTTTCCGGGAATGGCGGGATATTACCGTCGATTCATTCCTGATTTCTCAAGAGTGGCAAAGCCTATCACGGAGTTGTTAAAGAATCAAACCAAGTTTGTATGGTCATCAGAATGTGAGCATGCTTTTCAAACTTTGAAGAAAGCCCTCACCACTGCCCCATCTTAGCCCAAACCGGATATTGAGAAACCATTTGATGTCTATTGTGACGCATCTGGTATTGGTATTGGTTGTGTGTTAATGCAAGAAGGCAAAGTTATCGCCTATGCATCACGCCAACTAAAGCGTCATGAAGAGCATTATCCAACCCATGATTTGGAGTTAGCTGCAGTGGTTTATGCTCTAAAATCAAGGCGTCATTATCATTTGGGTAACACTTATCATGTATATACAGACCATAAAAGTCTGAAATATATCTTTACCCAATCAGATTTGAATATGCGTCAGAGAAGATGGCTAGAATTAATTAAGGACTACGACATAGAAGTGCATTACCATCCTGGAAAGGCAAATGTTGTTGCCGATGCACTCAGTCGGAATCCTCAGTGTAATTGTCTTATAGCCAACATAAAGGAAAGAACCTTATGTCAAGAAATAGAGAGACTGAATATTGGAATTGTTGAACATGGCATGGTAACCAATGCCACGGCAGAATCAACTATCAAGAATCAGATTATTGATGCTCAGAAGATCGGTAAGGGCATAGCACACATCAAGGAGAAAGTCAGAAGCGGAAAACCTACCTGTTTCAGAATTGATGAATCGGATGTGCTATGGTTTAAAGATCGATTAGTGGTACCAAAGAATCGAGTTACGTCAACAAATCCTGGATGAGGCTCATTTGACCAGATATTCTATTCATCCCGGAAGTACCAAGATGTATCAGGATTTAAAACAGAGGTTTTGGTGGACAAAAATGAAGATCGAGATTGCCCGATATGTAGCTAAGTGTGATACGTGTCAGCGAGTAAAAGCTGTGCACATGAAAGCTGCAGGGCAACTGCATCCTTGCCTGTTCCTTCTTGGAAGTGGGAAGAAATCAGTATGGATTTTATTGTTGGATTACCCCGAACATCAAGAGGATTCAATTCTATCCGGGTTGTAGTTGATCGACTTACCAAGATAGCCCATTTTCTACCAGTGAATGATAAGTATAAGGCAATAGATTATGCCAAGTTATATGTCCATAGGATTTTCAGTTTACATGGGACACCAAGACACATTGTAACAGACCGAGGTCCTTTATTTATGTCCAAATTTTGGAAGCAGATGCAAAAGTCCCTTGGTACTAAACTGAATCATAGTTCGGGTTATCATCCTCAGACAGCAGGACAGACAGAAAGAGTCAATCAGATCTTAGAAGATATGTTGAGAGCATATATTCTCAATTATTCTGAAAAAGTGGGATGAATGTTTATCATTAGCGAGTTTGCCTATAATAATAGTTATCAAGAAAGTATTCAAATGGCACCGTTTGAAGCTCTGTATGGTCGCAGATGTAGAACCCCACTGCATTGGTCAGAACCGGGAGAAAGATGGTTCTACGGAGTAGATCTGGTAAACGAAGCTGAAGAAAAAGTGAGATTTGTGCAAGATAAAATAAAAGAGGCACAATCTCGACAGAAGAGTTACGCCGATAAAAGGCGTAGGTGTTTGGAATTTGAAATAGGAGATTATGTATACTTGAAAGTATCACCCATGAAAGGGGTGAATCGATTTGGAATTAAAGGTAAACTGGCACCTCGATATATTGGTCCATTTCAAATTTTGGAAAAACAGGGACCAGTTGCCTATCGACTTAGGTTGCCAGAAAGGTTATCAGCGGTACATGACGTTTTCCATGTATCTCAATTGAAGAAATGTTTACGAGTACCAGATCGGGTGGTTGATTTCGAAGATGTTAATTTAGAACCAGATCTGACCTACTCGGAATATCCTATTCGGATCTTAGACTAGAAAGCTCGAGTCACCCGAAGCAAAACTATCAAATGGTACAAGATCCAATGGAATCAACACACGTAAGAAGAAGAAGCTACTTGCGAATCGAGAAGACTTTCCTAACGGAAAACTTTCCCAAGTTTCCACTTTCTTAATCCTTGTAAATGTAGGACCCCTTCTTGTTTTATGCAATAGTTAGAGATGTGTTTGCTTGACACATTTCCTTTGCCGCTATTAAACCCTAGGACTTTAAATCTCGGGGACGAGATTTCTTTAAGGGGAAGGGTCAGAACACCCCGGTGTTAATTACCCAAAAATCGACATGTCATCATGATCATTGCAAAGCATGCATGATTAGCCCACCATGTGTTGCATTGAACTAAAATAAGTTTATTTTATGCTTGATTGCAATGTCGGTCGAAAAGACGCGAGAGGAATTAGATTAGGAAACTATCCCCTTGTCGGAAACCCTAATCTCAAACCCTAGTTTGTCCCCTTTTCTTTTATTCAAAATCTATCAAGATTTTGGGTATGGTTATTAAAGCATTTTTGTAGAGTTTTCAAAACTGAACAAAGTTGGTATTTTGAGTTTTCAAAGTTTAGTTCAAAATTTTGAAGTAATTTTGAATTTTATTCAAACTCTAATTGCCCCTTTTCTATATTTCAAAATTTTTGCAAAATTTGAGAAAACTTTCAAAAAGCTAGTTTGTAGATCTTGCTGAGAGGAACAAAAGTCATGTACAAAGTTTTTCAAGTTGTTACATGATTTTAAAAGTAATTTTGAATTCAAATTTCAAAATTTGGAGCTGCTTTTCAAAAAGTCAAACTTAGAGGCTGAATTTGAAAATGGTCCAATTGAGAAAGTTGTAGATCTTGAAAAAAATTAAGGGGGTTACTTTTGGAAATTTTTGAGTTCAGTTCAAATTTTGGGAGTAATTTGAAATTTTTCAGAGTTAGGGTTGAAGATGAACAAGTAACCCGACCTATCCTACCCGCCACCGCCGGCGTCAAGGTTCGGGCCGCCGTCCACCGTCGATCTCGCTCGGCGCCCGGCCACTGGAAGCCTTCGTGACTCCTCCAGCTACCTCCCCATGCCCTCCATGCCTATAAATAGGTCGCCCGGCGCCGTCGTTTTCTTCTTTTCCCCAAATCCGCCCGCCGGAGTCATCCTGCCTCGCCGCCGTCGTTTTCGTCGCCATCGAGCCACCTTCCACCCAATCATCTACCCCATCCTCTTCGCAACTTCTTTAGCTTCCTCTGAAACCCGGCCGCAGCCTGCCTGGCCCGCCCGGAGTCGCCGCCGCGACCCCTTCTTTCCATTGCCGCCGCTTGGCCGCCGCTGAGTCCGCCCGTCGTCGCCATCCTTGCTCGGTGAGCCTTTGCTCGCTTTTCTTTTCGTTTTCTCTTCCTCTTGATGTTGTACCTGTGATCGACTTCGCCCGTTGTCCCCAGCAAGCCCCTTCGCCGGAACAGCGGCCGACGCCGCGTCGCCATCGCCGCCGCTCGTCGCCGACCCATCTCCGGCCGCCTCCGCCCGACCAAGCCCCCGCCCTAGAACCCCCGGTGAGCTCCTGGCCACGTTTATGCAATCGGTTTTCTATTCCGACCATCGCCGGGCGCCGAACACGGCCAAGGCCGCCCTTGATGATGGCGCGATGAACCGTCATGCGGTGAGCACTCACGCTTGGCTCGTGGAATCTTGCGGGCCAAGTATCGCACATTCATGTTGGGCGGCCCAACACTGTTCCTTCGGGGGCGGTCCGTTACTGTTCCTTGTGGGCGTGAACAAGAATCGGGCCTGCACAATAATGAGGCGAATTTCAACCCAGAACCCGTTTTCATTTATAAATGTTTTATTCAATTTCTTTTACTTTGAATAGTGTCAAACTTTGCAAAATTCATAGAAAATTGAAAATAGCTTTAAAAATTCTGAAAATTTTTGTGTAGCCTTCCCATGAGTATCTCTATCCATGAAAAATTTGAAACTTGAAATTTGAATATTTTGGCATGATTTAAAAATACAAATTTTAATTGAAAAATGCATCTTCCTTGATTTTTAGTAATTATTTTATTTATCCAAAAATCATGAAAATTATTTTGGTACTGTTTTAGGACATGACCTACCTGTACAAAATTTTTGAGCCTATTTTGAGAAAGTTAAAAATTTTATTGTTTCATGCCCTATTATTTTATGTGTAAAACAAATGGTTGAATGTTTTCCAACTTAGGGTTTTGGGTAGATTTTGGGTTGTTTTGTGAACCCTACACCCTTGTCGAGATGGTCCTTGAGAACTCCGTAGGCAATGGTGATGATATCTCGTAGAGTAGTTCAACAAGTTGGTTTGGTTAGGTTGCAACTTTTATCGTGAAGGAAAGTTGTACTCGAAGTTGTTTATCATTCCATGCACCCTTGCACCTCATGTTTATATGCATGGCATCATATTAAGCATACATTATTCTTTCGTATAGTGAACGAAGGAGATTGTGAAGTTGTTGATCAAGCCACTGAAGAGGGCTTTTCTGTTGATTCGAATTCCGAGTATCGAGATCCGTCGTCCGAATCAAGCTTCTTCATCGATTAAGGCAAGCCCCGGATCATTTAAACATTTCCTTGTGCTTTACAAAGCTTTATATCACCTTTGCTTTATGCTTTGCATTAGGTGATAGGAGTTGAGTGACAACCTAATTGATGCATTATCCATCCTTGTTTATTTCAATATCTACCTTGATAACCTGTTTTGGTAAAATACTAGAACGCTTAGCCTGGCTATATTAGTTAGACTTTTGAGTCAAAATGTGATAAGTCCTTTATGATTGCCCGAAGAGGCTTTTGATGAGAAAGGATGCTATATGATGGAACCATACTGGGATATGGTTTTGAAATTGAGACCGGTCGGGGTAATTTGCATTGAGAATGGAGTCTCGGTGTAGTATTTCCAGCTTGTCGATTAAGGACCGTGCATTGTAAGCAATGTGGACTGAGACTCTGGAACGCAATCTGCGCCTGAGGTCGTTGGACCAATGGCACGACTGTCATGGGTGTCATCCCATCACAGTCGACCCTAGTTCCGGACACATACTCTGGTAAGCCTAATCTTGGGGTGTCAAATCGGAAACGCACAACCACGACTTTGGGAGTGGAGAGATGGCGGAGTATGCGTGTTACCCTCGTGGGTTAAAGTCCCGGATTGGGAGGCGACGGTACTCTCGGGTGGCGTGGGGACGCGGTTCCGTTTTGAGTATCCAAGAAAGGGTTGATATATGCAAGCTTAGGTGCTACATATGTCGTGTGGAAAGAACTCCCCAGCTGGGTTAATCGATTTCGAAATCGCCGTGCTTCTCGGATATGGAGACTTGGTTTCCCCCTTACATCGTAGTTTAATTATGAAACAGTGAAGATATGGAAAAAGAGATGGAACTTCTATAAGTGTATGCTATAGTGTAAGATCACCTAGAATAGGTGAGATACTAAGTTGAGATTAAAACATTGAAAGTAAGGATTCACCATTAGTAAGCTTTTTCTGCAAAATGAGTCCTTGCTTCTTGCTAAGCCTTACCTTGAATCCTATCAGACCAGCATTCCTGAGTCTCCTCCTATTTTCTTTAGTCGGGTAAGACTTGTTGAGTACTCCGCACTTTCGGGGGTTTGTGACCCATGTTGCGGGGATCCGGGAGTGGGGGGCTTTTAGGAACGTGCCGCATGACAGTTCTTCAGGAAGAAAGTGATGAGGAGTGAAAGGTGAGACCCCGGGGCGGGGGTCTAGTGGTGTCTTTTTGTTTTAAACCTTCCGCTACTCCTACTTTGTATATTGTAAAACTGGTTTCAAACAAATGTTTATAAAAGTATTGTAATATAAATCTTCCATTTGTTTTACTCGATTATGTATGAAAAGTGTTGTAATACTGCAATGACCTTGTAACGGATCCCGTTGGAAAAGTTAATAGTACTTTTCGGATTATAGGTGCACATGTGTGACTATTAAAGGTTGTTAAACCGATAATTAGTACATGTGGGCCCTGTAATTTGAAGGTTACATAACCGGTGGTGGGCGAGTAGGGGGGGCGGGCGGCGGACGAGCCCGCCGCCGTCCGCGGTACATCGGACAGCCAGGCGGACGCCGCCCGGCGCGAAAGCATGAGTCGCGGCGCCCCGAGGATCCGGATCTTGGCGCCACCCACCGCCCGGCGGCCGAGGCGGCGAGCGCCGGGCTCGGTAGCTCCAGCGCCATAAGGGGCGCCCGCCAATCCGACCAACGAGATTGACATGGACGATCGTTGACACCGTTATCGTATAAATTTATTAATCAAATAAACATGAGAAAGGGGTATAAATCATAATAACAACCTAGAATAGGGTGTCACTAACATATTTCCACCAGTTTTGGTAAAGTTGTGAATTGCGGGGACTAAACAGAAAAAAACACCGGGATTCGCGAGCCGCATGCGACTACGCCGACGCAAGCAATCCAACTCCGAGAAAGACTCTAGAAGGCTCCGGATTAATCCCGACGTGGACCAAACTTGACAATCAAGAAAACATCATCTAGAAGACTCCGAAGCCACGACGCACAGCGGGACCCGGAGGGGAACCCCCGGGCCGATCGGCCTAATAATGGGGCCGATCGGCCCTGCTTGCGACCACGCAAGCCCGGTCTCCGGAACCTTCCTCCACCGCCTCTAAGCGCTTAATCTAAACCGGTTGTTTAATGGCGGTTTGATCCGAGGGCGTCGGTAGAAACACGAGATGGATCAAGATCCAACACCGATTAGTACCACATTTTGCTTTGAAGGGGAGAAGAAGACCCATATATATAGACCCTTAGACCCCTCGATCTCAGAGCATCTCATACATCAAGTTCATATCTCATCAGATGAAGGCACGACGCCTGGAGAATTAGATTAGACAGCTACAATGTAATAGAATAGATCTAGTAGAGAGTTAGGGAGAGCGGGCTGCGTTCGGTTCGGAGAAGTCTTCAGCGTTACGAGGTATATCTTTGTATCTCAACTCTATTAGACTTTTATGCCATAATTAGATCTATCTTTTCTAGTACTTTTATGCCTTTCCCGTTATTGATATAGTTATTATACTATTGCATGGGATCTCCTTTCGTATTGAGGGCTCTAGTTATGCTAGGTAGCTAGAGTAGTAATTTATAGTGTAGGCGTGGTGTCTAGGCTATAGGTTACCCTGAGGTTGCGCCCAATCCCACGGTTAGTTGTGGTAGCCCTGGGGTGACAGCCTGTCGGTCTTTGTAATCCACCACGTTCGGGTTGGTGTTTTAAGTAGAGCTTTTTGGCGGCCTTTCCCCGATCACCCTTTCCTAGTCTTTTTCGAGGATCGGGCTGTACCAGCTGCTCCAAAGTGTATTAGAATAATTGTTATCATAAAACCAAAGTACTAGAGAAGTATTCAGGAACCTAGATCTCTCCCGTTGTCCTCTCGACCTAGCTATCTATTCTATATTATAATATTCTCCTGGTTAAATGCTATTAATTATCATACATATCATATACATTATTTACCCCCTCACTTTAGTTTAGTTGGTATATTAAGTTAGTAGATACATGATTTTGATTTATCATAGTCTTTACCCTTGCTTCCCCTGTGGAAAATATAAATAACGATACTACGGAATACTCCAGGGTAAAAGCTACAATGGTATATGTTACGTGCGCTTGCGAGAATCCTTTATATTATTTTTGCACTTAATAAATACCAACAAGTTTTTTTTGGCGCCGTTCTTGGGAAGCAAATGGCGTAAAGATTTTGATAATGATCTTGATATCTGCTAATTTAGTGTATCAATTAGCTTTAGTAGGATTACCCTTGTTACGTTGAGTGTGGAATAGACGGGACATTTGATGCCGTCGCGACCTTCGGCAAGCTTCCACAAGAAAAGGAGAAACCAGGGGAGTTTGAACAGCAAGATCCATCAACACAAGAGCCCGCCATCTCTTAGGTACATTTATATATATTATTCTAACCATGTGTAGATTGAAGAAAAGGTCGCCGTCACAAGAATTCAAAGCACATCTCAAGTGACGAAAGTCGAAAGCCGCACAACTCACAAACTCTATTAGTGAGTCATGGTAAGTATGATCAAAGGTGAGAGTCTTGCTCATGGACTTTAATTTATGAGTAGTTATCTTTTCAATTGTTGCATTGCATTGCATGTTTACTTTGAATAATCCATGCATTCACTCCACTTAGTTTATGTTTTCTCATAGTAAAATCCATTGCATGTTTAACTCCTTGCAATCACCCAATCATGTCGTTGCATATAAAAAAATAATAATAATAATAAATATTATTCTCGCCATGATCATGCTCTTTCATCTCTATTTAAGTAAATCTCTATGATGCTTTCATGCCACCGTTGGTTCCGCTATAGTGTGCTCTAGTTTGAAGTATTTTTCATACATCTCTTAAATGAAGCATGGTGCCTAGTTTAGGAGTGTTGATCGTGCTTTCAAAGGCTTTTTAATGCTAGTTAAATTGCTTTCCTAAATCAAATTAGATGTGGTGTCTAGGTTGATTTTTGAACCAAGAGTATGCTCTAGTAGATATAGATTATTTTGACTAACCCTTGCAGAAAACTATCATATTCAATGCGGGTAAGTCAAGAGATGAACTCACAATAGAGGTGAGGCAAGGCGTATGATGAACTCCAACAATTCTGCGCAGAAGAAAGACCCGGATCGTTCCTCATAGAAGAAAGATCTGTAAAGTATCACATCATTTATTTTGTCTTTTGCTAAAAGTTACATTTGCCTTGATCCATGCTAGAGTGCAGCTAAGAACATAATTTATTAAAAAAAAAAAAAAAACATGATAAACAATATATGTGCTAAAGTAATCAAAGAACCATCTTTTTGTTAGCATAGATGAGTTTATATCAACCTTTGGACAACAACATGTTCTTCAAATAGTTGCAATCCTTCGGGTATACGTCCACTAATATCTCGCAGGAAAGAATCATCGGTGTGCACGGTTTAGCATGAACCTACCACACCACCACAGTCTACCTCACGTCTACATCTCTAAAAGACTGTCAAGATCCGGCTTGGGGAGTGCAACCCCCATTATCCGTAAGTACTCTTATCCTTTACCTTATTTACTACTAGTTTGGTATGTTTGTTAAAAAGATATAAAAAGATGCATAACTATAGAAAACTAAATAAAAAGTTTAAGTTATATATATAGTTTAATCTTTATGTTTGCTATAAATAAATAAATAGATAGTGTGCTTATGCTTGTTAGAATAAAATTAAACGTTGAAGATGATCCTTATGGAAATGATGAATAGTTGCTCGCCATGAATTCCTCTTTTAAAGTACTTACAATTCAGACTTAGATTCTCCTGAAGCTTTAAATGCTTAATTTGCTCTAAAATCCTACACCTGTGGGAAGCACATGCTTAATCCGAGTCTAGGCGTTAAAGGATAATGATTCATGAAAAGTTGAGCTGCTTCCTAGAGATACTTGATTCTGGTTTATTCTTTGAAAATTACAAAAATATTACATGATGAGTTCTTAGCTATGACCCTTAAGAGTTTATCTTTTCGCATCAAGATCATCCCACTCCACCAAATACTTTTGCTTCTAACTTTTGGAAGTACGCTTCCCCATAATCCATCGGCCGTTAGCCATAATTAAAAATAAACTCTTGCAATCTTTGGATATGTCTCTCTCAGTGTTTTTTTATGCCAAATAGAGGCTGGGCTACATTCAAAAAAAAAAAAAAAAAAAAAAAAAAGAGAAAAGAAAAATAAATATTTTAGAGAAAAGTGAGACGAGAGAGGGAGAGTAACGGACAAAAGTCATACTAGGCGAGAAGGGCCTACCTCCCTAATAATAAAAATATATTTAGAGATGAATAATGGACATGTGTCCGAGGGTGAGTAGGGCCCACATCTCTAAGGAGAGAGAAAAATGGACACAAGTCCGGGGCAAAAGCCCACCTCTCCAAGAATGGACAGCCCAGGTTCTTAGCAATTTTAGAAAGAGAGATATAGTCCAAGATGCTTGAGAAGAAAAAATACGAGAGAAAAAGGCTAAGGGCTATTTACTACCTTTCATCCTCATCCACTTCACCACTATCATCCCACTATGTATGTCCTACCACATGTGTAACTCAGCTACCACCATCTACTTAAGAGGGTCATACATAGGATCTCTGAGTTTCTTTTGAAAAATGTTGCAAAACCCCAGGATGATAGTTGATCAAAGAACTTGAGACATGATACTTGACTTGATTGTTCTGTCTTTTAATTGCTTAAAGTTTATAAAAAGGCTATGCCCCATGGTAAAGGTAAGAGATAGCAATCTGGTTAAGAGGAGAATTTATTTCTGATAAACACAGTACTTCTGAGGTATGAAAGCGTAGTAGCAACTCCTGATCCTACTATAGCATATAGCTTTGCTAGGGACTAGCAAAGGGTAAGCTTGGGGGAGTTTGTTGACACCTGTTATCGTATAAATTTATTAATCAAATAAACATGAGAAAGGGGTATAAATCATAATAACAACCTAGAATAGGGTGTCACTAACATATTTTCACCAGTTTTGGTAAAGTTGTGAATTGCGAGGGACTAAACAGGAAAACACGAGAATTCGCGAGCCGCACGACTACGCGACGCAACATAATCCAACTCCGAGAAAGACTCTAGAAGGCTCGGATTAATCCCGGCGTGGACCAAACTTGACAATCAAGAAGAAAACATCATCTAGAAGACTCCGAAGCCACGACGCGACGACGGGACCCGAGAGGGGAACCCCCCGGGCGATCGGCCCAATAATGGGGCCGATCGGCCCTCGCTTGGCGACCCACGCAAGCCCGGTCTCGGAACCTTCCTCCACCGCCTCTAAGACGCAATCTAAACGGTTGTTTAATGACGGTTTGATCCGAGGCGTCGGTAGAAGCACGAGATGGATCAAGATCCAACACCAGATTAGTACCACATTGCTGCTGTGAAGGGAAGGGACGTAAGAAGACCCATATATATAGACCCTTAGACCCCTCGATCTCGAGAGCATCTCATACATCAAGTTCATATCTCATCGGATGAAGGCACGACTTTGGAGAATTAGATTAGACGGCTACAATGTAATAGAATAGATCTAGTAGAGAGTTAGGGAGAGCGGAGGCTAGCGTTCCGGTTACGAGAAGTCTTCAGCGTTACGGTATATCTTTGTATCTCAACTCTATTAGACTTTATGCCATAATTAGATCTATCTTTTCTAGTACTTTTATGCCTTTCACTGTTATTGATATAGTTATTATACTATTGCATGGGATCTCCGCTCGTATTGAGGGCTCTAGTTATGCTAGGTAGCTAGAGTAGTAATTTATAGTGTAGGCGTGGTGTCTAGGCTATAGGTTACCCGATGTTGCGCCCAATCCCACGGTTAGTTGTGGTAGCCCGGGGGGGTGACACTGTCAGTCTTTGTAATCCACCACGTTAGGGTTGGTGTTTAGTAGAGCTTTTTGGCGGCCTTTCCCCGATCACCCTTTCCTAGTCTTTTTCGAGGATCGGGCGGTACCGCTGCTCCAAAGTGTATTAGAATAATTGTTATCATAAAACCAAAGTACTAGAGAAGTATTCAGGGAACCTAGATCTCTCCCGTTGTCCTCTCGACCTAGCTATCTATTCTATATTATAATATTCTCACGGTTAAATGCTATTAATTATCATACATATCATATACATTATTTACCCCCTCACTTTAGTTTAGTTGGTATATTAAGTTAGTAGATACATGATTTTGATTTATCATAGTCTTTACCCTTGCTTCCCTCGTGGAAAATATAAATAACGATACTACGGAATACTCGGGTAAAAGCTACAATGGTATATGTTCTCGTGGCGCTGCGGAATCCTTTATATTATTTTTGCACTTAATAAATACCAACAACGACCGATGCGAGGTGCTCCGGGGCTTCGGAACCGGCCGAGGGTATATACCGAGCACGATCGGATGCCCCGCAAATGGCGGCGTATGGCATCCCGGCGACCTCCGGGCAGCGGCACGCGGCATCCCGGCGACCTCGGGCAGCAACGCGGCATCCCAGATTGACGCGACCCACGGGCCTCCGATGCCGCCACCCCGTGTAGATCCGCGACGAGTTCGCATGGGGGGCGCCGCCACCGCATATTCAGCCTCCTCCCCCGCTCCTTGGATCTTCTGTCAAGGCGGACGCACGGGTCGCGGCCGCTGTCCGCATCGTCGCGGACGCACGAGGACTCACCCTCGACCGGGCGATATGTGGTGTCCGTCGCCGGAACGAGGTCGGTGGATTCTGGCTGGGACAGCGGGACCGGAGTGGTCGCCGCGTTCTGGCGTCCGGATCGCCGGGGTTGGCGATTTAGATCGAGTCGGAACGCTGATCGCCTCGGGATCGCTGCATGCACGATCCGTCACTTTCGGACATGTTGAATTTATATCCGACCTGCCTCCCGGCTCTTTCACGACAATGATGTCTTGGGCTATCACTACCAATTCTTAAAGAAAACCCGGTAGTGTTTTTGCGAAATGATCATGTATTAGTTGGTTACGTCTCTTGTGGTAGAACCTACCCACCCGGGTTTAAGTCCTCGACTTGGCATGGGTGCTTGCATTTCTCTAGATTTATTCCGGGATTTTTCGACATTATGCTTTAAGTGGTAGCGAAGTTCCCATCAACAAAGAGGCACCAATGGTGAATTATGTGGTAGCGATGTTCCGTCGACAACGAGATGTCAATGGTGACTTCGTGGAATCTTCGATCTGCCGACCGGTCCTTGAGAGGTGCTCATAGGAGTAGGGTTTGCGTGACGTGTATTCATAGGGTGAGTGTGCACGCGTGTTGTGAGTGTCTACTTTATACAATGTACTAAAAACATTAAATTAATTGGATGGTTTGAGCTATGTGTAATTTTAAAAAGAGGTGTACCAGAGCAATTGCCATAATTAAAAGTAAGAGTATCATGCAACATTTCACCATTAGGTCACCAGGATAAATAAATAAATATATTTTATACCTTTTCTAGCACGGATGTTCCCTTAACAAACCACGTAGCAATGGCATTGACAGTTCAATCCAAGTTATATTGGTATTCCATGATAATAAAATGAGTAAAATGCACCCCGGGTACCTAAACTATTGTGTGGGTACCAAATAGGTACTCAACTTAAAAACGTAACAATTAGGCACTCAAACTATTACGTGGGTACCGGATAGGTACTCCAACTTAAAAACGTAATAGTCGGTACTCAAAGTATTACGTGGGTATCGATAGGTACTCCAACTCATAAACGTAATAGCCGGGGAACTCAATTTCTTTTTTCCTTTCTTTCTTTTACATTTATTTAAGCGAAGCATAACTAAGTTATTATTTACTTTGCCGCTAACTTGCACACACATGTAGGTTCTATTAAATTTCATAGTATTCATAGGAGATACTCATAGTATAAAATTCTTGTAAATATTCATAGATTAAAGTTCTCATAAATATTTATAGATAAAAATTACAAATATAAAACTATTGTGCTAATTATTTGCGTGCTTAATTATAGTAACAAGATCATTTTTGTAAATAATAGTTGCAGCGTGCTAATTATAGTAGTGCTAATTATAGTAGACAGCTTGTTTTAGTAGACAGAATGCATGCATGGCACCATGTGAGAAGGCCAAAATTAGCTTCAACAAATTTTTTTTTGCTTGTACGGCGTGCACCTAAAAAGACATTGGTTGTGTTGCAGTGCCAAATGGAATGTGCAAGTGAAGCTAATATTATTTTCCAATATTGTATTCCTCCTATATTCCATTATTCTAACCGAGCCAATTTGGTGAAGTTTTAAATTGTCTGAATTGTTTATCTTCTCAACCTAATTATCATTTTGAGCCAATCCAAATATATATATTTACGAGAATTTTGAGCCAATCCGAAGTTGGAGTACCTATCTCGTACCCTCAGAATAGTTTGAGTACCTGTTACGTTTTTAAGTTGAAGTACCTATTTGATACTCATGGAATAGTTTGAGTACCTAATTATTACGTTTTTTAAGTTGAGTACCTATTTGGTACCCACACAATAGTTTAGGTACTCATGGTGCATTTTACTCTAATAAAATTTACAAGTTATTATTTCTTTGTAGACATTATTCTTTTTTGAATGGTTTAAATATTATTACTACCTTCATTCTAAATTATAAGTCGTTTTGATTCTTTTTTATCATCCATTTGCTAGATATATTATTTTATCTAGATGCATAGCAAAATGAAGGCAACGTATGCTATGGAAACCAACTTGCTGTGAAAACCCGTGGAAACCAAGGTAAAAGTTGTCTAAATTCACAAAAAAATCACATATGTACATGATATGATGATACACAACCCTATAAAATATCTTGTCCAAACTCCATTTAGTTTGTGAGATATAAAAATAACAAATTTCTAACAAATCATCGGGACAACTTTCTCGCTTAAATTTGTTATTTTTATATCTCACAAACGAAGTCGAGTTTGGATAAGATATTTTACAAGGTTGTGTACCATCATATCATATACATGTGTGAATTTTTTGGTGAATTTATATGACATTTTTGCTGTGGTTTCCATGGGTTTTCATAGCAGCTTGGTTTTCATAGCATACGGTGCCCAAAAGGAATGTACCAAAGAAAAGTCAAAACAACTTATATTTTGGAATGAAGGGAGTAATTGATTGATAGGATACCATATTTCCGATACTATCCCTTATTAGCGTCAGAAGAAGCAAAGACTTGCCGGATACAGTGTTAGTAGTATATTCCTCGGCGATGAGAAGAAGGCAAAGGATTAGCTAGTAGCTAAGTTATCCTGACCTCGTCGCCTGTGTTTATCTAGCTACAACCAATTTTCTGCATGGGCCAGCTAAACGTTTATATAACATGAGTATTTTTTTTTTTTTTGAGGGAAGTGGCCCTCTATTAGCTTATCACTGAATTACAAATACCATCAGGTGGCAACAAAAACCAAACATGTCTACCAAGAGACAAAGATACAGAGCTAGGAAGATTGCCTTCCTCATCTTGATCTCGTTCACAATTAGCCCCTATAGCCCCATTCCCTCAACATGGATACTTCTCACGTCATAGATACAGTTACACCCCCACTCTAAACTTGTGCCAAGCGGTGGGGGTCGTCATCACGACGGCGATTATGGCAGGCCTGCCCCGCTACTCCCCTGAACCGGCTTGATTTTTGTGAGCTCTTCCAGATATCTCTCCACAAAGAAATGCGTGGACATGGGGCTCTGAAAAAATATGCTCGTGACTCACCATACGCCTTACATGCCAAATCGCCCACAAGATCGGGACATAAGCTGAGCAATACATTGCGTTCCATAAATTCTTCGTTGATCATCTTCACTGACATGAGTTTCGTTAAATGGATAAAATGAAGTCGCGATCTTTTACACTCCTTGTAGCCCTGCCCAGACCGGCTTGTTTTGTTTGTTTGGAGTACCTTGCAGAGGCCTTAGTTGCTTGGATCACTACGTGCAGGCCTAAAACGAGAGAAGTAGTAGCAGCCATGTGCACCCAACGGCCCAGATCGCTGACTTCCATGTCTGCAAGTTCGGAAAGGGCAAACCAGTAGCCAGAGTGGCTGAGCCCAACGACAATTCGGCCCAAACAGACCGCGACCACACTTGTCCTCAGTCCACATAGTCCAACCGAAATGTCGAAGAAACCAGAACGTTTATTTAGTAGCCTGATGGGCCGAAGCCCAACAACCTTTGGGCAGAAACAAACGGTGGCCACGTGACCTCAGCCCATTCAGACGGCCAGCGACGCTGGCAGCGGCGGCATGCGCCTTGGTTGGACGATTCCAGGGCCTGCTGGCGGCAGGGCTGCTTCCTCGGCATTGTATACAATGCTAGTACCCGACATCTATCGTGGTAGGTAATCACGCATTGCCGGTGCTCTGGTTTGCTTGAACAATTACATATTCCAAATCCCAACCCTATCGCCATGGTGTAGTTTTCACCCTTTCCTGCTGTTTTTGCATCATCACATTTGTTTTAACGCAGACATATTCAGTAATCTTGGTCACTGTAAAACTAGAGCAGGCATTTCGCAAGAGGCCTGTTCGAAATTACGGGGAACAAGTAGATGTGCTATGTTGTAAAACTAGGAATAAAGCTTGCACAGAACAGAGGGGAGATGTAAACAAACACAGCAGAGTAAAAAAGTCTGGTCTGCAGCAAAGAGGGAAGGGAACAGAGAGCAGCTTCTGTCATCAGTCGGTATGTATGCACAGTTAAGTTTCACTATGGAGTACTAGCTCACAAACTGGGCAACGCTTATAAATCAAACATGTCCAATACACACAATAGATTCTGTCATTATTACACACAAATTCATTTTCATCACAAAGACCCTGTATATCTTGCAGCTAGGGCAGCTCACAGTCCTGCACACACACAGGCACACGCATAAAAGCAAATTCTGAATCCACAGACCACAGGGATTTAATCAAGACACAACGAGGTACATGCAGAAAAGGAAAAAGACTGACACATGAAGGATTAATTCAAACTCTGTGATGCTCGAGGCTGATAGGAGAAGGCCAGCAGTAGTCTTCTCTTCAGCAGCATCTTATTCGAACAAACCAATCCAGAAACATCAGAGTACTCATGGAGCTGATGAGGATGAGGTGGGTGCTGCAGTTTTATCTTCTTGGTGTTGGTGGTTTGGTTTATGCTTTACTGTTGGATCGTTAGGATGGCATAAAAGAACATTTTCAATGGGATCCAGGTCACAGTCACCGTTGAGCTCGAGATTCTTCAGCTTACTCAAGTAGCTCAGTCCAGACAGAGCATCCATTCTGGCAAAAGACCACACAATCCTCTGTAGCTTTGGTGCCGCACCAGAGGCAAACCTTATTTTTGTGATATCACTGATATCGACAAGCAGATAGTTGAGGCTTTGGAATTCTTCTTCCCTGAAGACGATCTCACTTTCAGTGTAAGAGTTATGCTGAAGCCTGAGGCTTTTCAGGAAACCAAGTTTGCCAAGAATGGCTAGATCATCTTCCATCAACTGAGCCTTACACAATGTTATCTTGGTAAGCTTATGGTGCTCTTGAATCAATTGACGAAGCCCACCGGTGATGCAACTGATATTCAGCCTTTCAATGAACTCTGGAATGGAGGACAAAGGATCTGCCGTCTCCACATCGCTACCACCCTCAGGATCAACGCGAATTGACAAGGAACGAAGGCATTTATTCATTTTCTTAATCTGACGAAAGAGATCACTCAGCTTGATGTGTTTACCATGAAGAGCAACACCAAGTTTCCGCAGTTTCAGCAGCTCAATGCCGTCTAGCTCCTTGCTGTTGGAAACTAGGACATGGGACAATACCTCCATGTTAGTCATTTCCTCAATGCGAAATGGCATTTGCAATGCTGAGAATGAATCTTCAGATGTCATAGAATCATTGGCTGCAGAGACCTTGTGACCAGCAAGCAAATGCTTCAGAAGTGGTAGCACAGTAGCTTTCTTGGCGAGCACACGAACCTTGGTTTCACGGATGTCCAGAGTCTCCAGGCATTGGAGCTCTTTGATTTGCTTGGGTAATTCTATAACATCAGTATTTCTGAGACTCAAATACTTGAGCAAAAGTATCTTGCAGATGCTCTTCAGATGATGCTTCTCCAAACCCACACAGCCTTCTAGGTCCAGCACTTTCAACAGTTGCCATTGAGGAGATGCAGCCAAGGATTGAAGAGAAGCCTTAATGTCGTCGCTGTCAGCAACAGATTTTGGCAACACTATTCTGTTGTGGATGGAAAAGTGGGGAGCCAAATCTATTGGTAGGTTGGTGTCAACAATGGTTACTTCTCTAGCAATCTCGGCGAGTACCTTGTGGACTTCATCTTTTAATGTGAAGCTCTTGATGTGGCCTGCGGCACTAATTTCCACTGGAGAAATGAACCCTCGAATGAACAGCACATCCGAGTAGTGCCCACCTCTATCAGCTTCACTCTCTCTTTGGTCACTTGTAGTAGTAACGAGGCCCTCAGCAATCCATCTTCTTGCCAATCTTGTAGTCTTGATGACGTGGCCTTGGGGAAAAATAGTGAGATACAGCAAACAGCTCCTGTACTTGATAGGCAGTTCATTGTAGCAGAGCATTACAATGGTATGATCAACATTATTGTGCAGGCACATACCATTTGAAATGGTATTGCGAAAAATACCCTGCTCAGCTTCTGTCATGTCAGGCTTAACATACAGCAGATGCAGGAACATCTTTCTTGCAAAGGCGCTGGCTTTAGAAATTGAGTAACCTGAAATATTCCAATTGTACTTTGCATTCAGCTCCTGTGCTTTGTACGAATGGAACTCTGTTAGGTTTCTGGCATTGATGATTTTGTATGGAGAAGACGACAGGTAATAGGAGTTTGTGGTCACTATTATGGCGGAACCAGGAAGGCACCCATCCGCAGCTTGTAACAGAGCATCTACTGTGCTCTTCCAATACTCTCGAGATATTATGTCAGTTAGTACGATCAAGAAGCGCTTACCATTAAGATGCCCCTGGATTTTTTACTGATGAGACGCTCCTTCATATCTTGGTCTGTTCGGCTTGTTAACTCATCTTTTTGGTCCGGTTGTTCAAGTTGAGCACCTCCTATTTGTTCCATTATACGGGCAAGCACCTGCTCTACAAAATATTCATGGTCTGACAAGGCCTTGCAATTGAATAAGGTGTCCATAGACGAATGATGCTGGTACACTCTCTCTGCAACAGTTTTTGCCAATTCGCCAAAAATACTGAAAACCTTCACTGGTGGCTGCGGCATACCATCTTCTGTTGTTGCTGGTTCCTTGGACAAGCACTTGTTCAGAGTACGGAATCCTCTGTTTACCACATCCTCATCGTCTGTTGGAGATTTATCAACACCATCAAGTACAACAGTGCGTCGCCGAAGATCTTCCTCCTCCCTCGCAGGCTTGACATCACCATAATTCATGTTAATGTTGGCCGTGGCCGACACCGGCATAGTGACTCCGTACCTCTACCGCCTGTCACCGACGTCACGCGGCGCGGACCTTGAGCTCCTGGATCCGTGCCGCGATGCGGTGCCGAACCAGTATGGTCCGCAGAAACCGCGGGATCTGGCGGAGGTATCCCAGAACGCCGTCATCACCAGGCCTGCTGCCGACGTAGTGGACGTAGAGCTCGACGTTGCCCTCGCAGTCCCGAGTGAGGCCAATGACCTGCTTCATCCACGCCCGGACCTGGTGGTCACGATGCTGAGCCTCGGTGAGGTGGAGGATGAGGCCGTTCATGCTCTCCATCTCATCCTTGATGAACTCCACGTCACTGCGGACGCCGCCGAGGAGCTGTGCCTCATTGACAAGGGACGGTGGTGAGGCGGCCAAGCAGCGAAGTCGAGGGCGCCCGAGGCATCCATCGTCTCCGCCACTACTCTCTAGATCTGTGGATTGGAGACGATTGATAAAATGCGGTAACGAGCTCATGGGTGCAAGCGTGGCTAGCTAGGACCTTGGATGGACAGCAGGTCGTAGCTACGCCATTTTGGCAATGCACTGCTCATGGGTGCAGTCATGGAAGACAGGTGAGAAGGATAGGGAGATGAGTAGAGTAGGTATCTAACTCCGGAATGGCGTGGACGACCAACCATGTTAACTACAGTACTCCCTCTATTTCCGTATACTTTTTTTCCTCCAGCTCCTACCTCTTCCGCGTTCCAAGAGCTACTACGGTTGGCAACATACAAGTGCCATGTTACAATCAGAATCTTGATAAGTACTAGTACATCGTTAAGACATGGACACTCTAAAGGTTTTTGGAGCTCATGTCTTCTCCATCTCCATCTTAAGAGCAAGTATAATAAAATGTTGTTAGTAGACTGTTTGCTAAAATATAACCACTAAATGTTAGATCATTCTAACTCTTGGGGAGGTCTAAAGTATTGTTTAATGTTTACCTTACTTCTTAATAACTTTAGACCACACGATTTAAAGTGGACTAAAGTTTATGGCCAACTTACATGCAAATAATAACAACCATTAATTTTTCTGAAAGAAAAAAGAGTACATCATACTTGAGCCAATTACTGTACATATAGGTTGATAGGTGACTACAAGTCTCTATACACCCAGTAGGCTGTATTATCGTCGCTCTAACATAAATGTAACAAAACATGCAGCCCACCACTACTACTGAGGGTGTCCGCAATGGTTAGCTATAGCTAAATGTGACGTGGCAAGAAAAACGTAATAGAGCGAGTAGTCACTAGGTACATGAAAATAGCTAGACTATTTCACGTGGTCCAAGAACATGTGAGATGAGCATGTGGGTCCACACCAACACACTAAATAGCTAGCACTAGCTATTACCATTGTGGATGCCCGGGACTAGATCAAATTAAACACCTGTCGCATATCTCGGAACTTGGGAACCACATGCTACTGATTTCATGTTGAATTGAATTGTATATCAAATTCTAACTACTACACCGTCTAAGTCATCTTCCATTGATTACACACTAAACAGCAATGATTGATCTATGGCCAGTTTTTTATCCTCGGCGTGGTATGTGCTAGCTCCTACACATCTGGAGCTTTGCATCCGTTGCGTGCACATGAGCAAACGCGGCAAGTGCTGACTTAGAAGTTTTATTAACAAGCTGGTGCCTTCGACATGGATGCAACGTTGGATGCAACGTTATAGCTGGCAGATATTGATTGGAGCATCCAAAGAAGTATATATGTACATGATAATCCTTCTCATTAGAATCCCTAGTTAAAAGATCAATCTCTAAAGTTTTTGAGTTTGAGTGGCTGTCAACTTGTTGGTGGATTCCCTGGCTAGCTAGTTCGGGCTCTCTGAGAAATATTTGGTGTTTTACAAGTTTTTTGTAAAAGCAAGGCAGAATAAACAATTCTCTTGTGTCTTACTACAGGTTTACGTTCTCACTGATCTATCTTTGCATCCTTGGTTGAACCAAGTTGGTTCGTTACTCGAGACAACCCTACCCCACTGGACCGACCCAGCTAATGTTCGTTCATGCATCGACAAGAGATGGGTTTATCTCAAATCCTTCATTGGTTTTGGTATGTTTTTTCTCGTCCACAAAAAAGAAAATATACGCTTGCCAATATTTGCCCCACCATTCCTAACAAAATAAAACCCCAAATGAAAGTTTAGTTTTTTTTTTTTCCAGGGAAATCCATGTCGTGCTTCTTGTTGTGGTGATAATGTCATATTGTAATGTTGAAGTAGGCTAATAACAATAGTCAAAACTCATTCAAAACTAGGTTTAATATTTGAACCCATGCACTACATGTATAGTTTAATTTAACTTAGATCAATATATTTCTAATTAAATGTCGAAGATATCGTTCGACAGTCCACTAAGGGGTTACCCATGATGGTAGATTGATCGGGGTGGGTGCACGAGACCAAGATCTAGGTGGTTACAGAGACGCAAGACACCGATGTATCCAGATTCGTGTCCTCAGCGTGACGTAAGACCCTACGTGCTCTGTTTTATGTATTGGCTATCGTATACAATGAGGTTAAAAAATGAGGCAGGTCCTTACCTGCCTTATATAGCCAGGGGTATAGGGTTATAGATATAATCTACGAGTTATAGAAGGATACGATCTGTAACATATTTTCGGGATTGGAGTCTATCCTATCAGATCGCCGTCTTCTGGATATCCTACGGATGTCGTGCGCTATGCATGGTGCCGTGACCCGCCAACCATCATGTCGTGGGTCGAGCCACCCCTGAGGTCATAAAACATTAGACCATAGAAGTGAGTTAAAGTGGACTAAAGTTTATGGCCAACTTATAAACAAATAATAACGACCATTATTTTTTCTGACAGAAACAATAGTGCATCATACTTATTACTTGGGCTAACTACAATACAAATAGGTTGATAGATGAGTCTAACAATAAGTTTACATACAGCCAGGCTATATTACCAACGTCGCTCTGACACAAATTTATGTAAAAACACATGCAGCCCACCACACCAACCGCCTGTCGCATCTCTCGGAACTCGCGAACCACATGCTACGGATAAGTTTAAGTAAACTGTATTTGAAATTCTAACTACTACACCGTCTAAGTCATCTTCCATTGATTAAACACAAAACCGATATGATTGATCTGTGGCCAATTTTTTATCCTTGGCGTTGTATGTGCTCCTACACATCCGGAGCTTGCATCCGTTGCGTGTGCACATGGGCAAACGTGACGTGCTGACTTAGAAGTTTTATTTACGAGCTGGTGCCTTCCACAAGGATGCAACGTATAGCTGGCAGATATTGATTGGAGGAAGGTTAAAAAAAAAGATATTGATTGGAGAGTCCAAAGAAGTATATACATATATGATAATCCTTCTCAGGAGAATCCCTAGTTCAGAGATCAATCTCTAAAGTTTTTTGAGTTTGAGTGGCTGTCAACTTGTCTGTGGATTCCCCAGTTCAGGCTCTCTGAGAAATATTTGGTGTTTTACATGGTTTTTGTAAAAGCAAGGCCGATTAAACAATTCTCCTGTGTCCTAGTATAGGTTTACGTTCTCAGTGATCTATCTTGCATCCTTCGTTCGTTACTCGAGACAACCCCACCCCACTGGACCGACCCAGCTAATGTTCGTTCATGCATCGACAAGAGATGGGGTTTATCTCAAATCCTTCATCGGTTTCGGTATGTTTTTCCTTGTATGCAAAAGAAAATATACGCTCGGCAATATTTGCCCATTGTGCATAACTAGTAGTGTTGTCACAAACCGGTTAGATTATTGGGCGGCTGTGACACGTCGACAATGAACTCGAGGCGGGCGGACGGCGTAGGGGGCGGTGGTGGCAGCAGTGGGGAGGAGGCGGCGGGCGGGGCGCCGGGCGCGGCACGGCACGGGCGGCTTAACGGCGCGGCGGCGATGTGGCGGCGGTAGAGAGAGAAGAGAGGTAGGCACAAGATTGTTTTCTTTATTGCTTGTCCCCCCAAGAGATTGCAGACCCCTTACTTATATAACCCAAGCTAGTGGGACTTGTAATCTAAGCAATCTCTCTAAGGTTTCTTTATACGATTGGAATACCTTCTACAAGCAATCTTATTTATTTCCTAATAAGGGTTTTTCTTATATGATTGGAATATCCCTTGCACACCAAAAGTCCTAAGATAATCCTAACTTGATGACGGCGGCGGAGGCGGAGGCGAGGTAGGTGGCGGCGGCGGCGGCGGCGGGAGAGGCGTCGGCCTCCTGCGCCAAGCCGCGCCCCCCTCTGGGCCGGCCGTGGCTGGTTGGGCCTTCCTAGCCCATCCATGGCTGGTCCAATCGGCACATGACATCTCCTCACCGTTCGATGAGGCGGCGCGTCCACGGGCCGCCCAACCCACCAGGTAGGCTGAAGGCGATACCCGATCGGGGATGTCGATCGCGGCGTTGGGTCCGTAGGCGAGGACGAGGGGACCCGACTTGTCGTTGTCGCCGTTGTAGATCTTTGGCGTCTTCGCCGGGCGAAGGAGAAGTCGGGTGCAGGTTCCCAAAGTAGATGCTGAACTTATAGCTCAGCGGAGGCTGACGAAGGGCGGTCCATCCATGCTTGCCGCATGACGGAGGTGCTAAGGAAACCGGAGAGCTCGAGTGTCTAACGAGTAGCGGGGGAGCTGGAAGGTGTACGTGCTTGGCACATGTACCGAGCATGTATGTGCTGCGAGAACACGTGGCGAGTCGGCGATGACGCGCCGTCGAGGCGTAGTAGGGCAGCCGAAGAGCAGGTCACTGGTCGTCTTAGCGGCGGTCCGACCTGGGGCGCCGGGGCTTTCGGCGCGTCAACGACGACGTTGTCGATGCGGAGGAACTCGTTGTCGTGGTTGTCGAAGAGGAGGACCATAACATCCTCGAGCCCGACGTTTGGGCGTGCTCAGAGGAGAAGCATGCTCGTCGGGAACGCCTGGTCTTCGCTGGCGGTTCGGGAGGTGGAAGCCCACTGCGACGCCATGCGGGGGTGCCACCTTCCAGGAGGGAAGTCTTGCAGGAGCTCGGCTACGGGGATGTAGTAGCGGTGGAAGTACCTCCGCGATGCCGTGAGAAGGGGCTCCACTCGGGTGCGATGCTGAGCTCGATGGCGCTAAGCGATGATGCCGAGCTCATGATTCAATGAAGTATCCAGGTGCAGCTCGGTGAGGAGGTCGCCCGACAAAACCGGTCGTCGATCGCCCTCCATGGCAGCTACCGAGGCGTTGCCATCTGGCGCCCGATCGGCCGTGGTGGCGTCGATGTCTCTATCGATGTCGGCGACGCGTTGTCGAAGTGGCGGCGTGGTGGTTGCCCCGCGTCCTGAAGTCACCATTGGCGTCTCGTCATTGACGGGAATGTAAACACCACTTAATGCATAACACCGTAAATCACGAGAAAATCCCGGGAAAGGTGCGACCGGGATTTGAACCCCGGTGGATAGCGTCCCACGGACCATCCTACCATTGGACTACAAGCCAATTCGCTGCCCAATATTTATATTAGGGGTTTACAATTGCTAACGGGTCAAGCCTATTAGTCTTTTCGAGCTCACTTTAATTTAACTAAATAAATTTAGTAATAAAAGCTATATAATAATTAATTATTCAGCCACTCCGTTTATCTCGGGCGAATCGTTAACTGAGTGTGACACCCCGACATTCGAAGCTCTCTTGAATGTTGCAGTGGCAATTGTTGGCCACCAATTGTGGACTCTGATATCCGCCTATGCGAATAGGCAGCATAATTTGTCGATCGCAAGCAGACGATTCCCAAAATGTCACTACTTTTTTTTCTCTTCTTGTCACCTTCTAATAGACATGAAAGTGCATGAAAGTGTTGATGATGTCTTTTTCTCTCAATTTTAAGAAAATATCCCGCTCAATAAAAGTCATTAGACAATCGTCCAGAAGGCTATCAGGTCATTGCAGAAAATATAAAGGTCTTTGCTTCATGTATCTGAAAAAGAGAGGCAATAGCACCACTCCTCTTCATGTTTCAACAATACTGCAAAGAGAATTACATAGTGAATCAATACATCAAACCAATAATCCAATACTGCAAAAATCATATATGTAATAAAATAATTAGTTTAGCATGGCATACCCTGTGGCTATGGCTTGTGCAATTTGTGTATCTGACTATGACGACTATGACCGTCCCTTTAACACAGTTGTCTGCCTGTTCATGGAGATCGGCAGATTGCAAATGGCGCTAGCTGTAGCAGATCACTGAACCAAATAACCAATCTATATTGGAATCCAAGAATTTGGAAGGAAAAAAAAAAACGTGTGATAATTAAGGTATAGGAATTCAGATCGCAAACTGTTCAGAATACCTGCTAGCCTGCTAGGGCGACTGATGGCTTGCTGCGTTTGCCAAATTGACGGTGGAAGACTGCTGACCGGAAGATATGGCCGTCCGTCATGGCCTCCACCAGTAGCTGACTGGTGATCGCCGTCGGGCGCCAGCCGCCGACAGGTCGTTCTACGATGGCTGATACGGACAAGTGAAGGAATCGAATACGAATAGACGAAGAGGAAGAGACGGCGGCAGCGCGGCAGCTGAAACGATGCGATCGTAAGTACTTAGCGCGTTGTTACTGTACCTATGGGCTTTGCTTGGGCTGAGCGCAGGGTGGTCCGCGGCCCAACAGGACCACCCTGTAGCTCCGCCACTGCCTACTATGTTTTTTTATGAGCCTGAATCCGTAAGCTATCGACATGGAGTATACTTTTCTTTATTTTTGTTTTGCATCATCGCATTTGTTTAACACTGACATATTCAACAATCTGCGTCGCTCTAAAACTAGTAAAGCCTGCAGAAAACAGAGGCGAGATGTAAACAAACACAAACTCAGGAACAATGGCGTCTGCAGCCAAGATTGAACAGAGAGCAGCTTCTGCCATCAGTCGGCACATGCACAGTTAAGTTGTACTATGAAGCACAAACTCGGCAACACTTATAAATCAAACGTGTCCAATACACACAACAGATTCTGTGATTATTACACGCAAATTCGTTTTCATCACAAAGACCCTATAAGTATTGCAGCTGGGGCAGCTCACACTCCTGCGTCGACAAGGGACGGATATGGGCCCCGGGCTGCGGCCCAAGTCTTATAGGAGCAGATCCTAAAAAAAACATGAATGCCAAATCAGCCCAATTGCCCTCCTCAGCCCACCAATCGTCAACCTTTGCCCTGGAGAACCTGGTTTCCTCCGCCGTCTGTGCCGTCGCCGCTCGCTTGCATCTCCGGCAAGCTTCACTCGTCGGCCGTCGCGAATCCAGCCGGGGAGGCGCCCACGGCAACCGGGCCCGTCACCGCGTGGTCACGCCCCTGCCTCTGCCGTCGGGATCCCGGCGACCCGCGCCCACGGCCCCACGGCCAGGCCTGGCCGGCCGGCGGCCGCCACCACACGTCGAGCTGCCCAGCCCGGAGCCCTCGCCCCTCTGCAGATCAGCTCCAGATTCATCGACTACAGCTCCAGCATCTAGGTCTCCAGCAGGAACCACCCGCGCGCAGCAGTCACGGTGAGAGCCCCCAGTCCCCAGGCGCTACTGAATAGTTAATACAGTACTGATGACAGCTGCCTTATTTTTGTTTGATTTCTTCATATGTAGTTTAAGTTTCTAATAATTGTATTTTACTTTGCAAGATTTCATATATAGGGGATACAATAAAGGTTAGAATGGAAAAGTATTATAACACAAAAAGCACCGGAGTACTACACAGCTGTTCTAGTTCTAGTCTTGTGCGCGGAGTACTTAATAATTATTAATTAAAATAACAAAGTCACAAGTTGTAATTTCATTGCCAATCATTTCACACAGCTGAAAGAATAGACATAAATCAAGTCGCACACATACACACGAACTGGCACACACATTCACTGAAAAGCAACAACAAGATAAAAGGGATTTCAGTTGAGAACATTTGGATTATGCCATTTAGCGGAAGAAATAGCGGGGCTAAGCCATTTAGCGGCAGCCTCTCTAAAAATTTATTTAGCGCTATAGCGAGCCTATGATAGCGGGGCTAAGCCATTTAGCGGCTAAGCAAAAAATATGTCAAACATTATATAATTTTACACATAATAAAGATAAAAACATACATAGTTCAAAGTCTTACTAATACATTACATCAAAATAGTTTGTAGTTCATACATGATACATCAAACATCATCACATCACATAGAAATACATGAGTTCTAATACCTTGAGATGAGATTTGGGCCTGCCAATCAATTTGGGCCAACGGAAATCAGCCCAATATCTTATAGCGCTAAATGAGCTGCAGTTTAAGCGTTTTTTAGGCGCTATTAGCGGCTAATAGCGCCAAATAGCGTTTAGCGCTAAAATGGCAATAGCTTAGCGCTACCCACACCAAACGCTATGTAGCGCTATAGCGTCGCTATAGCGCGCTATTTAAAACAAGGGTTGAGACCAAAAACCAAACACATCATACACGCAGACAAATAACGGAATGCAAGCTCTGATGCATGAAGCTCAACAGAGATGGCCACTAGGGCTTTCCAATCAGCTGAATCTTTATTCGAGGAAACTAAATGAGAAATACACAACTGTGCTTCGAGTTGACAGAGAGTAATGAGTATTCATGGAGCAGATGAGGATGTGGCTTATGCTGCAGCTATGTCTTGTTGCTTCTGAACATTTGGATTATGCTTGAAAACAGGTTCTTTCCCATGCTTCTCAAGTTCTCCTCTCACTTGATCTGGGTTGCACTTATCATTGAGTACAAATTGTCTAAGCTCACGAAGGTGTCCGAGTTCGAAAACGCTTGCGGTTGTGGGAAAAGACCAAATGTTCCTCTTGAGCTTTGGAGTACCGGCCTTCCCAATCCATGGTGACAAGAACCCTGTCTAGCCTGACGAGTGTGGGATCCTCCCTCTTGTTGCTCCAAGTGTACCGGCGACCGTGTAGGTGAAGATCGAGCAACCGGAGATCAGCCACAGTCCTCCTGAAAGCGCTCATGAACCGCCTATTAATCCTGGTTGTTCTTGTCAGATTCGTGGAGGATCAAGTTTAAATCGTCTGTTACAGCCCCGGGGCCTGGGCACTGATCCCTGATGGCCTCCAGCTCCTCGAGGAACAGGCCTTTGTGGCCCTCGTCCTGCGGCCCATAGACAACTGTGAGCCACCATGGCTCCGAGCTCTGGCCTGAGAAGCAGCCAAGGATGGGATCCTGGAGCGTTACGTCCGGAGCTTGCGTGGCCAGAATGATGCCGCCCGTAGTGTTGGCACTTGGCAGCCGGCAAGTAGGCGAAATCTGTAAACTCCACACTCAAGAGAGAGGCTACAAGCCATTGGTTTACAACCTGAAGCTTGGTTTCTACTAAACACACTATGTGAGCTCGCAAGGCCGTTAAGGTTCTAACATTGTCCCGCCGAGCAGTAGAGTTCAGCCCGCGGACGTTTTGACAGAGGAGTTTTGTGGTATCCATGGAACATGTTCCGACAGTTGTTGCGAGATAGAACCCAAAAGGCAGCTGTTTTAGTCTGGTGCCGAGTAGTACATAAAAAGGTAACAAGATGTAATTCCATTGCCAAATCATGTCACACAACTGGAAGAATAGACATAAATCAAGTTTCACGCATACACACAAACTGGCACACTTGTTCTCAGAAAAGCAACAAGAAGATAAAAAGGCTCAGTCTAGAGACCAAAATCCAAACACAGGGCATACATGCAGACCAACAACGGAAAAAGAGAGGGGCCATTTGACAACTAGATGGAGAAAGGAAACATGACCGTTGGGAGGCGACCCTGGCGGTGACGCCCTCGTCGCCCGTCGGCGGCGCCGGCGGCCACCCGGCCCCGGCGCCGTCCCCTCCCCGCCGACTCCTCTCCGCCTCCCCTCCCTCACCCATCCCCCCACCAGTCCAGCCCCGCCCCACCTTCCCCTCCCCAAAGCGCTGCGCCCTGCTGTGGCGAGGCCGGCGACTGGGGGGGGCCGCCGCCGGATGCCACCACCCCCCACGCCCGGCGCGGTGAGGGATCCGGCGTCCCTTGCTCGGATCCGTCGAGCCTGCCTCCTTCGCCCTTCAAGCCGGCGCGCCGCAAGTCGTCGTCGCCTCGGAGGCCCGCGGCGCGGCCCCTTCAAGCCGGCGCCAAGTCGTCGTCGCCTCGGAGGCCGCGCGGCGCGTGCCCGGTCCTCCGCCGCCGCCGGCGCCCGCCACCGCTGCTCTGTCGTCGCCGCAGCCAGATTCGGCTGAGCACGGCCCCTGCGCCCCATCGCCACTGGAAGCCGGGCGCCCTCCTCTTCCCCCGTCCTCCACTCGACCGCACATCCGTGCTCCGTGCGGCCGCTCGAGTTGGGGAGCAGGGTACTCGCCCGCCGCGGAAGACCACGCCAAGGCCATAGCCCCTATGCGCCGCCCGGCGTAGGCCGACCCACTGGCCGACGCTCTTGCCCACGGGGACCGGCAGCTCGTCCCCATCACCTTCACCGTCCCCCCACCGCCGCCGGGCGACGCCACTCGCCCTTCCTCCGTCGGGGAGGCCCCGGTGGGTGACGCGTCGACGTCTCGATGGCGGGGGCCGCCGCGGGCGCCGGCACTCGGATCGGTCGCCGTGGACCTCTCCCCCGTCCACGCCGTCGTCCCCCGCCGAGGCAGCCTCGGGAGGTTGGCGCTGTGGCCCCCCTCCGTCCGCCGCCGCCGTCGCGGGGGGCTGCTCTTGCGCTCGGCGGGTCGCCCACTAGGGTGGCGAGGCGGCAGCTTGACTCGCCTCCGGCCGTCGGGGCAGCTAGGGGGCGGCGTCGCCTTTGTGCGACCATACGCTCCGCGTTCTTCGCGCCGTCGGTTGACGCCGAGGTGGGAAATTCGGATGTTCTTTGCTCAGCGCTTCCCTCCCTCCCTGGCAGGTCAAAGGCGTCACGGTGGCGGAGGGCGTCGTCTCTCGGCCGGGACAGCGGCGACGATGACGCCGATGTCGGTGGGCGGCAGCCCCCAAACGCCCCGTCCGCTGCTGGGGGCCTCTCCAACTCGCCTTGCTTCTGCGGCTGCCCGTGGGCCAGCGGCGCCGTGCTGCGGCACTCCGCCCACGGGCGTTGAGTCGGCACGGGCCCTGCCGTCTTGGAGCCTGTCACCGACGGCGTGCCCGCCCGCCGCACCGCAAGCGCCACGAACGCAGGCGCCGTCCGGGCGGCGCGCACGGGGAACACCGCGGTGCTGCGGCGGTCAGCCGTTCCTCGGCGCCGAGCCGCATCTCGGCTCACCGCCGTCTCGGCCACGCCATTTTCCCACGCCCACGGCTGGGCCGGACCGCCGGGCCACCTTGCCGGATGTCGCTGGGCTGGCGCGCCCTCCACCATGACGGAGCTTCGCCCGCGCGGCTTCTCAGCCCGTCTCGCGCCGCCGCCGCCGTGTCCCGGCCTACCTCGTTGGGTTGTGCTTCAACGCGCTTCGCGGAGGATCACGTCGCTGCGGTTTTGTCGTCTAAAATCACGTTGCCTCCCTTCGCTGAGGCGCTCGGGCACCGGCCCGCGACCGCATCGCCAGCGGAGTCGGATGCCGATCGACGACAGCCCTCCCACGCTCCCCTTCGCCGCTGCGGGTCCGCCACTGCCGGGCACTCGGGCGTCGCCGCCCTTGCCTGCCGCCCTTTCCGGTGGGCTTGCGTGGCAACCTTCTCGCGAGGATTCGCCTCCACGGATGCGGTCGACTCCGGTCCCCGCAGCCCGCTGTGTCGGGGCGCCGCTCGCGACCGCCGCCGACCGTGTCACCGGGCCGCTTTTCGGACCGCGCCTGGGGCGTCTGGCACGTTGTCCCCCGCTTTCAGTGGACCCGATGCTTGACGACTGCGGCATCCTCGGTCGGCCGTCGACCTCGGCGCCACCTCTCGCCCGAACGAGCCGAGCCGCCGCCCTCGCGCATGGTCGCGCCTTGTTCCTTCAGGCAGACCCTGGAGGGGACGGGGGGTGGGGCGACCCGGCCTCCGTCTCTTCGCCGCCCCGGCCCGACCTCGGCGTGCCCGGGTGCGGGTTCCCGGCCGCTTGCCCTTGGTGGAGGGGCCGGAGGGTCCGTGGCGCAGGACCGCTGGGGTCCACCACCACGCCGGCCACGTCCCGCGGCCGATCCGCAAGCGTGGATGTGTCGGAGGTCTTCATCGCCTCGCCCGACTTCGAGATTGGCGGGGCCTGTCGCGGCCCCACCACGCAGCCCGCGGACAAGGGTCGCCGACGACGCGATTGGTATCGCACCAGCAGCCGTTGGCCGCCCAAATCTGCTCTCCGCCAAGACCGACCAGGAGAAGCGGCGCGGCTGGGTCGAGCCCAACAAGTGGATCAGCGACCGGGCACGCGGTGCCTACCCCCACCCTCCGACGCCGCGGAGGTTCCATGCTGCCTTTAGGGATCTTTGAGCCGTCTTCCAGGCGGAGAACGTGCGCAGTATCCTTCCCCTTACTCGGCGTCCCGCCGCGGGGATGTGTAGTGCTCCGGACGCGGGAGCCGCCGCCGTAGCTTCCCGCCTTCTCGGTCCACCGGTGACCCGTCGACGGGGCATACTATGGAGCCCGCAGCCGCGCCCAATGTTGCCTCCGTCCGGGACTTCCTGGGGGCGTCGCTCACCCTCCCGCTCGGCGATCCCATCCTCTGCGGCCAGCCCACCCTCCGCTCATCGGGATCACTCATGAGGGTGGGCTGCCACGGCGTGCCCGGGTCGCGGGAAGCACGAGAAGCGCGATCAGATGCAGAGCGGGACGGGGCGGCGGGTGCTGCTCTCAGAAGCTTGAGGGACGCCTAGTCGACACGCGTCTTGCACTCCAGTCCCCGAGCTAAAGAGCAAGTTTTGGATGCACTTTGGCGACGCCGGTTCTGCCGCAAACCCAGCGGCTGCGCGAGATCTTCCCCATGCTGCGGGCTGGTGCGTTGGCGGCACCGGTGGGAGATCCCGACTGAGTAAGTAGCTGCGGACATGCCCTTCAGCCCCCCTTCGGCGCACTAGTTTTATTTTTAGTACATCCGTTTGGCGCCACCGTTAAAGCCGGTGATCATTGTGCGTATTGCTTTAAGGTGCGCTCCGGCCAATTCTTTTTTGGCTAGGGTGTGCGGCGTGTAAAACTCTAACTTCTCTTAATATAATACGTGCCAATGGTACGCAAAAAAAAAAAACGGAAAAGATACCAACACCTGAAGTGTAAAGGAATGCAAACTATGATGCACGAGGCTGAACGGGGATGGCCACTAGGGCTTTCCCATCAGCATCATCTTTATTCAAGGTTAATGAGAAATACCCAGGTGAGCTTCTAGTTGATGGAGAGTAATGAGTATTCATGGAGATGATGATGATGAGGATGATGCTGCAGCTATGTCTTCTTGCTTCTGAACATCTGGATTATGCTTGAAAACAAGATCATTCCAATGCCTGTCAATTTCATCTCTCACTTGATCTGGGTGGCAGTCGCCATAGAGCTCAAACTCCCTCAGCTCAGGAAGGTATCTGAGTCCCGATACTTGTGCGGTTGTGGGAAAAGACCAAATGATCCTCTCGAGCTTTGGAGCTGCCCCCATGGCAAAGGTAATGTTGGTGACGTCAATAGCTCCAACCAGCAGAAACTTGAGTGTCTTGAATTCTTCTTCTTTGAAGGAGAGCTTACTTTGTATGTACGATTTGTGCAGAAGCCTGAGACATCGTAGGCCAGGGGAGGCTGCCAAGGATACGGAGACCAACTTCCTCCAAGTGAGCCTCGGTCAGGGTTAGCTTCGCAAGATGATGGAGCTGTTGAACCATGTGAGGAAGCCCACTAGTAAGGCCACTGATGTTTAGGCTTTCAATGAACTTTGGAGGGGTCAAATCACCATGATTCTCACTAGCAGCAGCTTGGTCGAGCTGGACTGATAAGGAACGGAGGCTTCTATGCAGTTGCTGAATTTGGCGGAACAGATGACCCAGCTTGGCGTTTCTACCACGGAGGGCTACGCCAAGTTTTCTCAGTATCTGCTGCTTAGTGATCCCAGCTAGGTCAGTGTCAATGTTGGAAACCTGAACATGGGACAAGATCTCCATGTTTCTCATTTTCTGGAGGCAGAGGTTCATGTGCACCGCGGAAAATGATTCTTCAGGACATGTTATTAGCACCTTTGTTTGCACAGATTTTGTGCCCACCAAGGAAATGCTTGAGCAACGGAAACACAATAGACTTCTTGGCAAGTACCCGTACCTTGGTCTGTCGGATGTCCAGTGTCTCCAAGCACTGGAGCTCCTTAATTTGCTTGGGCAGTTCAACAATATCAGTATTCCTGAGGCTGAGATACTTGAGCAGCAATATCTTGCAGATACTCTTCAAATGATGCTTCTCTAAACCTTTGCAGCCTTCCAAGTCCAACATGGTCAACAGCGGCCATTGGGAAGATGCCGCCAGTGATGGAAGAAAATCTACAATGTCGTAGTGGGATGCATGCAACCCTGTTGTGTTCTTGAAGGAAAGGTGGCAAGCCAATTGTGGTGACATGTTTGTCCCCACAAAACTTACGTCTCTAGCAATATTTGTGATGAACTGGCGAACTTCATGGTGTACCGTACAGCTCTTCATGTCTCCTGCACCACTGATTTCAGCAGGACATAGAAACCCTCGAGTGACCAGCACATCCAAGTAGCGCTCTGCTTCATCCATGGATGTGGTAGCCCAAGGCTTGCTTCTATCATCAGCTGTTTCAGTATTTTCTGTGCCATCAGTTGGACTGGTAATGAGGCCTTCAGCGATCCATCTTCTAGCCAATCTTGTACCGCTGATTTTGTGGCCTCTGGGGAAAACGGCTAGGTACAACAGGCAGTTCTTGTACTTGTCAGGCAACTCGTTGTAGCAGAACATGAGCATTTGTTGTCTGATGCTTTTGCCCTCCTTTTGGCATTCCTCAATGGCTTCGAGATATTCAGGCAGTTGAACACATGTCTTGTTAGGACTGATGTACAGAAGATGTAGCAGCAACTTGATGGCAAATACATCTGGGTAAAGTTCTTCCACAATATTCCACTCATCTTCTTTTGACGGACAATATGGGGAGTTTGCAACCAGCTTCATTGCCTTCTCGAAGAAATCAGGAATTGTGTTTTTGACCATGATGATTTCAATATCATACCGGTATGGCAAATAACAATGACGAGACTCGTCAGTGTAATCTGTAAGTATTACAGCGCTGCCAGGAGGGCAATCCTCAACTTGTGGCAGAGCAAATGTTAGGAAATTTGTTGCCTCCACCTTAATGTCTTTGTGGACATTTTCAATAAGGATCAAGAAGCGTTTACCTTTCAGGCGCTTCTGAAGGTTTGTAGCGAGTGCATCTACATTGAAACAAGAATCCAATCTGTGCTCACGAAGACCAGTTAATTCATCTAATATCCTGGCCAGCATTTCTTTTCGGTCAGACTCATACCAAAGCATTTCTGTGCTGAAGCAGGCCTTGAACTCAAATAAGTTGGCAACGGCGGAGTGTCCGTACGCTCCACGTGCAACGAGCGTTGCTATACTTGGTTGCCGCCGATCAATTTTGACGCCTGCAATTGCCAAGATCCTGAAACCTTGGTCGATGCTCCTGCCACCTCTTGCTGCAGCAGCAGATTGCAGCATCTGCGATGCTGAGTCCATGGACAGTCTCTTGATCACAAGGTTGACGCCATTACTTACAACCTCTGCTTCATCTTGCTGTATTGGACAGTCGAGCAATGCAGCCCGTCTTTGGCGATCTTCATTCTCTCCTAGACCAAGAGTCGCCACCCCTGGAGACCGGGCGTCTTCGGCCTCCATGATGGAACCAGCCGTCACAGCCGAGTTTGGCAGGGTGACACCGTACCTTTCTCGCCTGTCGGCGATGTCACATGCACGAACCCTGAGCTCCTTAATCCGTGTTGCCACCCTGTGCTGAGCCGGAACCGTCCGGAGCATCCGGAGCAAACGCCGCAAGTAACGAAGGAGGCACATGCCACCGGCATCCGGAACCGGCGGGGTCCCGACGCGGCGGACGTAGAGGGCGACGTAGCCCTCGCAGTCTCGCGCGAGGCTGACCACCTGCTTCATCCACGCCCGGACCTAGTGGTCCCGGTGCTGCGCCTCCGTGAGATGCAATAGCAAGCCATTCATGCTCTCCATCTCGTCCCTGATGAACTCCACGTCGCCGCGGAGGCCGCCCAACAGTTTCGCCTCGTCAAGGAGCACAGACGTGAGCCGGCCCAGGAGCGAGGACACGGCGTCCTGCGCCCCGGCCATACCTCCTTGGTCTTGCACCCTCCTAGCTTAGCTTCTTGGGTGGAAACAAATGGCCCCTCAGCGAAATTTGGGGAGTGGCTAGAGCTAGCTGCTAGTGCGATGCAAGCAACAACAAACAGGCCCTGCTGTGGTGCGTGGATTACTACTCAGAAGAAGCTAGAGCAACAAATGCGTGAGCAACGAACTAGTGGTGGATGCAAGATTGGCTAACTTGGACCTGGAGTAGACAGCTGCAGGTCGTAGCTAGGCCATTTTGGCAATGCAAGGTAGACGAAGGAGCGAGATTGACAAACATGGAAGAGAAGGGAAGAAAGTGGAGTCGAGGAGTAGAGTAAGTATCTGGACCTTGGACCAAGGAGATTTGCAGTGTAATCCACTCCCACTCTGTTTCCATCTACAGTATCAGGAACGGTTGCGACCATAGCACTGTCATGTTACCAGATCGCCCCATCTGCCGCATCTCTCGGCTGCCACTCGCGAACCCACATGCATGCATGTGATTTCAAGTATACCAATATGACAGAGTTTCAAAAAAAAAAAAAAAAAAAAAAAAGCATTACAGTGTTTGACCAGCACCAATTGTTTATACTAAGCGTGGTTTCTGCTGCCACACATCCAGCTTGCATTCGTTGTGTGCAGATGGCCACTTGGGCATATGTCAGAAGTGTTGACATAAAAAGTTTATTATTTATTTATCTTAAGATCAGGGATATAACCCGTATTTAATTAAGCAGAAGAGAATGGTCAATACACCTATACATAGCTGATACAAAAGGATTTGTAGGTAATCCATTGATTATCAACGAAATCCTCAAATCAAACGAAAAGCAGGAAACATGTGGGGTGGGGGACCCTCTACCTTACAACCCCAACAACTGAGCTTAATGCAACAGATATCAACACCTAGCTGTAGCCAGCAGTGGTCGGAGCGATAGACGATAACAACGTCAAAACATCTGCTAGAACTCCAGACAACAAAGCATCCATCCAAACCAACCCCGACCGCCAAGCATCTGCCGAACGACGACCTTGGAGGCAAAGCGTCCACTGGAACCACCTTGGTGGCAAAGCATCCGCCGGAAACATTCGCGACCTCGGCCACCATGCACCCGTCAAAAATCCTATCGGAAACGCAAGCTCAGAATCCGAATGCTCCTCCGAGTCGCAAAGGCAATGCCCTCAAGACCACGAGCGAGGACGACTTACCTAAAGATACACCGGTGGCAAAGCATACTCCCAAGCAACGAAGAACACCTCGGCGGCAAAGCATCCGCTAGAAATGACCACAACTACCACTACAACAACCACTAGCTATAGAAACCCAGGTGAGGGGAAACATTTAGCACAAATAGCTGTAGCAAGATGACCAATGCAAACATGGTGGAGGAGCAGTTGGCGGTAGAGATTCTTCAGCAACGCCTTCAAGAATAGGGTGACGCCGAGGATGCCATCACTGCTGGACTTAGAGATCTAAGGCGGGGACTTCGCCAAAATCCGATGCCAGTGATAGGAGCATGAGACTCAAAGATGATGCCTTGAACAAGGGTGGGCCCCCAAAAGGCGTCGCCGTCGCCACCCGACCACATTAGGCTGAGCTTTCGCCCGGAGCACCATTCATCCAAGTCACGCAAATGGGGCAAGCGAGATGCCGCCATCGACACCACCATGGCTTCGATGATGTACCGCAAGAGTAGCAGCCCACACCACCACGGTGCGAGATGGCACACGCATTTGGCCACACCACCCATACCGCTGCTCCAACGATGGTTTCGGTAAGGACATTGACATCAGCAGACGCCAACATCACTCGGTCACGTTGAGAGCACACGGACACAGGCACAGGAGGAAGCCATCCACCACGAGCAGCCCAGGTCGCCCGCGCACCGGCTGCAGGCAATGCGATAGAGCTTATGCCTTCAACAAGTTTTCTTAAATAATCATAAACACTTGGCATCCATCACATTAACTTTGCAGATTCAGCAATATGGTAAGATCCGAACCATATATACCTCCTGTCGGGGCATGGGCGAGACACCCCTTACCAGTCAGACTGTCTATTCTGTCCTACCTTGCACTCAACTTCTATTCCTTTTTGCAAGGCACAGAGGTAGACGATGAATCTAGAGAGAATTATGCCTCAAAAAAATTGTGTCTTCCATTCGTGGCCTTTTTGAACTTACTTATAAGAGTATCTCCAACAGTACCCTATTTCTCTTCATAGTTCTCGGATTTTTGTAAGATGACACGAAAAAATTGTGTTTTTTTACTAGATCGGCAGGGGAGCCCCTACCTATTTTTTTAGTATTTTCAATTAAATGAAGGAATAAGTTTATGTACAAATTACAGAGCAACCAGGCTCAAACAGAAAAAAGCAAAACAAGGCTACGTAAGGCTATCTCTCCAGGTACTGATCTTGAGCTCTTGGGCGTCTTGGACTTGATGCACACTAGACCAAGTTCGTGGTAGAACCACACCTTCCATGTATTCAGGTTTCGGCTTCCATTATCAAAGATTATGCTATTTCTTAATTTCCAGATAACCCATGAGGCTGTGATGACAACTTCTCTTAAGATGCTGTTATTGAATGTTGCTCTTGCTTGCAGCATCATGTCCAGAGGGGGGAGATTGAGGTCCCAATCTATTGACAGCCATTGCCAGCAGACTTTGCTAAATTGACAGCCAAAAAATAGGTGGATGGAGGACTTTTCCACATTCTGGTCACAATAATGTTTTTGGAAGGTGTTATTAGAGGAACGGCGTGCACGCATGAATTTATAAGAGTTGGTATGACATCGAGGTGACTATGGTGACTTCATCACTTTGGAGATCTTTGGCTTAGTCTTTTGAAGATGCTCTTGTGGCAGAGGGGGCATGTTGTGTATGCATGCATGTGTATAGGACTTGTTTGGATCCTTTCATCTAACGTTTAGTTGGATAAAGTTAAAGAGCTAATGCTTTATGCCAATTAGCTTACTTATATAGTTCAAAGATTTTGTGTGGCTATAGCTAATATTAGTAGATCTATGTTATGAAATAAATGTTAAATTTGCTCTAATGAGAGTTTCAAATAAATGTTACTATATAGCACTAATTAAAAGTTTAGAGACTCCAACCAAGTCAATCTTCATGTCAATTATCACCACATCATGTTGTTTTGCCAGAAAAATCACTAAGGTGGATCTCTCTCTGTTTCATGGGTTGTACTATTTAGTACTAAGAGGCGGAGACGTGCCGGTATACATTCGTATACAAATAATGTAAATGTGCAATAAAATACACGAGACAAAAGTTGACGGAAATATCACTTTATTATTCAGCCGAGAATTACACACAATTTCCCCACTAACATATATTTGCGCCGAGCCTCATCCGACAATTAGGGGATTGCGTGGCTTCTGGTTCGTGGGCCTTGAGGGGCCTCCAATTAATTACATTCGGGCATCTGGACGGGTAATACCTCCGATTAAGCTATTCTAAGGGTCATTGTCGTTTGTCTCTAAATAAACAAGAGTTATCTCCCAAATATATTGATAAGCACAAATGAAATGAAATGAAATGAAATGGTGAAGTGCTAGAGCCTCGCCGGCCTGTAGCAAAGGTATCTGGCCTCGTTGTGCAGATGTCGTAATGAAGCCAAGTGTTCGGTCTCGTCCATCAAGAACGATGATTCCGGCCTCGTCGGTCGCGGCAAACAAACATCTCATCATTGTCGGTATCTGGTGAAGAAGATGACTTCATATGGTTCACTAGCTTTGACGGTCGGAAATGTGGTCTCTGCCTTCATATGTTCTGTGCTGACCAACTAATTGTTTGAAATGCCTACAGAAAGTGGTTTCAGATCATCTTGAACATCTTCATTGATTACCAGCTTGTCGCTTGTGTGAATGGGCCTAAGGCTATCAAGATTGTGAGGTTGTCCGCACCGTGCAACCTCTTGTTTTATCATGATATAGGATGGTAAGTAGCATTACATATTGATGGTTTCCTTGGTCATTTCTTTTTTATGGGAAAATATATTGATGGGCAGTTGAACCTTGTGGATGCTAGATTCTTGAATCTGCTATGCAGATTGATTTTCCATGTTTCTTTTGAGATTACAAAGACAACGCGAGACGCTCAACACGCACGCACACTCACCCAACACACGCACGCAAACCCTACTCCTATGAGCACCTTTGAAGGACTACGGCGGCAAATCTTGAAGTTCACGAAGTCACCACGGGTGCCTCACTCGTCGACGGGACGCCGCCTACCACTTAATGCATAGAGCTGGAAAATCCTAAAATAAATCCAGGATAATGTGTCGCACCCGGATTTGAACCTGGCGTGGGAGCCCCCAACAAATGGCCTTTGCCATTCTTGCCGTGAGTCAAACGTAAATAATTGGTTTTCGAGGTCATTTAATTCAGTTCTAGGCAAATTGATACTAGGCTTGTTTTTAGCTATTTCTAAAAGTTTGATTGATCAGCTTTTGGGACAGTTATTTTGTCCAGTGAGAATGTTTTTTTTTTTTTTTTTTTTTGGTTTAGATCATTTTGATTGTAATTTCTTTATTCTTTGTGTTTGTGCAGAAACTAGCTACACATGGTCAGATTCATTTGGCTTTACAAGCTCTAATGGTTCTTTGAACAATGAGTGCAATTGTATTCAATTGTACTCAGCCTATTTTGAATTTAGTTAGGCCATTGAATGGAGATTGAAAGGGTGGGAGCATAAGGGAAACAAAGAGTGACAAGTTGTTTTTAACAGAAATAATGTACATTAGTAGGATGCCAAATATCTTCTGCATAGTAGGACAAGAAGACTTTGAATGGAAGATATTATATTACACCAATAGTCTTTTGTTTTGAAACTAATGTCCTAGTGAGTTAAGATTTTTGCTCTCTGTCATAGAGGCACCTACACAAGTTGAATGCCCAATTGCAGTGTTGTAGATACTGTTTCATAGAGTAGGTAACCGTCGTAAGGTTTTTGAATTCACAACGCTTATCTCCTTCATCTTTAGCACTTCACTAGAAACTTGTCTTCTTGTTCCACTAATCATGCTTGTGCTTTCGAATTCAATCGTAAGCTGCAATCCTTTGCAAAACAATAAAAAAATTGTGATATCAACATTGTTGCAAATGATATCGAATAATTGTTGAAATATATATGTATCTCAAATAATATCTTACAATATTTGACTGAAGTTTTGCCTTGGTGGCATGTCTAGTTCATTAGAACCTCTGTCAAACATTTCCAAGACCTTTCCTATGGTAGGGCGATGCATTGGTAATATTTGGATGCACCATAGACCAATTACACTCAATTTTCTCTGGCAATTCCTTCGTTTTCACTTGTGACTTCACACGCCTGTAATCCATCTTGACCAAAATGGTCATAAATCCAATGTGGAAAATACTTTTGACTTGATTGTTGAGCCATTGAATTCACATTTTTTACGCCTCCAACCATCTCGAGCAACATCATTCCATAACTATAAACATCTGATTTTGTTGAAACAACTCCGAAGGTTCGAGAGTGCACTTCGGGAGCTATAAACCCGGAGGGTGTTCCTCTAGCACCAGTCATAGAAAGCTTGCTCTCCTTTGTATGGCACAACTTGGCCAAACCAAAATCAGCAATCTTTGGGTGAAAGTTCTGATCCAAAAGGATATTTTGTGGCTTGATATCAAAATGCACTATCGTGTATTACAACTATGGTGCAAATATTCCAACCCTCTAGCAATCCCAATTGCTATGGTATAGAACTTATCCCATCCTAAAACTGCTTTGGGATTCTCGGAGTATATATACTTATCCAAAGAACCATTTGACATATAATCATATATTAGGGCCCTCTTTGAGCCATCCAAACAAAACCCAAATAAGCTAACAATATTAATGTGAGATGTCCCGCCAATACTCATAACCTCATTCACAAACTCCTCACCGTCACCTTTGGAGTCATGCAAGAACTTAAGCGCAACTAGATGACCGTCATCTAGCCTTCCTTTGAAAACCATGCCATAACCACCTTCACCAAGCTTATTATTAAGGGATGATGTTATCTTTGTTAGTTCTAAGTACTTGTATCTTTTTGGAGCTAGTGATCCATGTGCTGATATTAGGGCCTCAATGTTCTCTTCTATGGTCTTCTTTGGTCTTCTTGCAAAGGAAAAACCTTAGTTTTTGCCTATGCCACACCAACACATATATACATGATAGGAGCAAGCTTGCAAAGCAACTAAAATTGAAACTGAAATTAAAGTAGCTCGATGTTATATTCTTCTCACGAAACAATGAGGTGTTATAATATGAGTATTCAGATTTAGAGGCCATAAACAATTTAAATTGTAAGTATTGAAATAAAATATAATGATCACATACTTTACTCCAAATCATGTATTTTTATATTGAAAGTTATAAATTTTGGGCTAATTGTTCGAATTTTTTACATTACAGTATGTATGTGCTAAATATATATGTGTATATGTAAGAAGTTTTATAGTAGTGAAATTTTATGACTATATTCTTTGAAAATAGCTGAAATTTGAAAATAACTGAAAATAAATTTAACTTATTGCATTAAATAACTATATATAACTAGTGAAATTTGAAACAATGTCAAAAGTAGCATACCTATTAGTGCTATCTTCCCGCCACTCCCATTAACCCCTGAAATAGCAAGGAATTTGAAACAATTCAGTAGCATGGAATTTGAAACAAGTCATTAGCATGCCCAAAATAGCATGAAACAATGTCAAAGTTATGTTTGTAAAATGAAAAAAAAATTCAATATTTTTTATTTGGAATTTGAAGGATGCAACTCTCTTATGATGACTTCCACTATACTCCCTCCATATTGGTAATAGAAGTCATTTAGGACAGCAACATGGTCTCTAAAACACAATTTTGACCTCTTGTTATTATAAAAATATTTATAGAAATGTGATATATGTATACTTTTATGAAAGTATTTTTCAAGACAAATCTATTCATATAACTTTCACACTTACAAACTCAACAATTTAAAAGTTATTAATGATTTATATTCTAAATGTTTGACCCAAATTTTGTCCACAACAACTTCCTTTACCAATACGTAGGGAGTATGCTCTAAGTTGATCGATGTATGCTCTAAGTAGAAGTGGTTGCATAGCGGATTGGGGGTGCAGGGGTGGCAGCGGTAGATGGGTAGAGTGCCAGAGTGGGTTTCGGAGTTCGGCCAGGGAGGACCTTCGGCCTCCAGGCCTGAACAGCGAACCAAGAAAATGGGATGGGATGGGGAGCAAGGGAGATGGGACGGACCTTATGATGATGACTGTGACGGCGGAGGAGAAAGGACGGTGGCAAGTCTTTGACAGTAACTGATCAACCTTATGAAACATTTGCACAAATTCTATAACAAAACCCCCTGTACCTTGGATTCAACTGGTATGGGAAAAATATTATACAAGACATCCATTACCTGATCATAGATTGTCCCAAAGAACCTCTTTTTCGTGGAGAGATATATCTAAGCTTGTTGAGAAATATTCAAGTCCCTTTCCATACCCTCTATCCATGATGGGATTTGTTTTTTCGTGGAATGACCTTTGGGACAACACTCCTCTATCTCAAATATTTCCCCATCTCTATTCTTATGCTAAGAAGGATTTCACTACGATCTCTCAAGCGGTGGCGACAACTCCCTTCATGAGCTCTTCCATCCGCCTTTGTCGGTGGAGGCATATGATCGGTTTAATAGTTTTACAAAGTGTTAATTAATGATATACATTTACAACAATCTTCAGATATTTGGGGGTATCGGTGGGGACCTGGTTTTACTTCAAGGAAAGCCTACAAAATCTTGATAGGGCACAAACAGGTTTCACCCTATTTCAAATAGTTATGGAAATTTCTTTTTTTCAAAACAAAGGAAAAGTTTTGTTCGGTTGGTTCTTCAAGATAGAATAAGCATTAGATCTTTGCTTAGAAGGAGAAATGTGCATCTCCCTGATTATACATGTGTTCTCTATCATCTTGGTATTGATGAAGATGTCACTCATTTGATTTTTCCACTGTCCTTTCGCGGTAGCCTGCCAGAATATGTTCTCCCTCATTGTCCCTAGATCTGTTGAACCTAATGATATTATTCAGGGCCTCAAAGATCAACTAAATGTTCCTTTATGGAAGTCATTGTTACAATGTCTTTGGTCTATCTGGTCGATGTGGAATGATGTAATTTCCATAAATATTCAACATTCTCTTCGGCGATGCAAAGAAGTCTTCAAGAAAGAAATTGCCCTAGTTATGCTAAGAGCAAAGACAAGCAATAGATTATGTCTAGATTTTTGGCTATGTTCTCATATGTAACTTTTCTTATTTTCTTTCTTTCTTTCTTTCTTTCTTTCTTTGTTTCACGAGAACTAATTGTAAGACCTTTTGATTTATTTTTATTTTAATAAAAGCCCAGTAGGGGATCCTCCCCTCCTGTTTCATCAAATAAAAAAAGTTTCCAAGTTATGAAAGTGCTTCTTTGCAACTAGTCAACCTGTGCAACATGTTTTAATTTGAAGCAAATTTGGCGGTGGTAGTGAGAGTTTTTCCTCAACCGTTTAGTAGTTCATCAACAGATAGACTTTGGAATACTTATGGATAGATCCAAAGCGTAAAAGAGGAACAAGCTGAATTTGCACCTTTTGTCAAGGATCACTAAGGGCTACTAAAGCGAAGCAACATGCCAATTGGATGTAGATCCTGAAAATTTAATATCTAAGGGTAAATATTAGTTCAATTTACTAAGGTGAATGTATTCTATTTGAGTTTTCTTATTAGCAATAAATATTAACAATATCCCTGATCTTGGTAACCAGCTAACTTGCGACGAAGCTGTGCACGATCATAAAAAGAAGAACTATAAGTTCCGGTTATCCAAGCATAAAAAGGAGGAAGCAGCAATGATGTTCAAACAGCATGACGGAACTGTTTGCGATAAAGCAAATTGGCTTGTAGTCCAATGGTAGGGACAGTCTAGTGGGGCGTTACCCACCGGGGTTCAAATCCTCGGTGCTCGCATCTTTTGCTGGGATTTTCCTAGGATTTACCGGCATTATGCATTAAGTGGTAAGCGACGTTTCCGTCGACGACGAGGCACCAATGGTGACTTTAGGAATCTCCAGATCTGCCGGGTGCTCAGTCCTTTGGAGGTGCTCATAGGGGTAGGGGTTTGCGTACGTGTGTTCATAGGGATGAGTGTGCGTGCATTTGTGAGCGTCTGCGTTGTACTGTGTCATTTTAAAAAAAAAAAACTGTTTGCGATAAAAGGTTTCTGAGTTCTGTAGAGGAGAATATCCCTATCCAAGCATGCATGAAATATCTAATGAAAATGAACGGTAATCTATCCAGGGAAGACTTGGGGAGAAGATTTGAAGATCAGTTACTATTGCCAATACATTGGTAGACATGTGTCAACTTTTTTTTCGTGATATTCACCCTTTTTTTATTAAGAGGAGGAAAACCAAATCCAAAGCGAGTACAACACAGGCTAAGACGCCGAGAGGGCAGCTGAGCAAAAGCAAAGAAAAACACACATCCCAACTACTGGATTTAAATCCGACGATTGCATATATTGACCTGAGTCAGTCAGGATTAAATATCTGTTCCAGATTAATATGAGTCCCTTTCAGATTACTTGTTACCCCATTCCCTAATACCAGTTATGGAGATATGAAATTGAAAACTCTGGCAGATGCCGCCAACTATATATGCGTCAGTCAGGAACACATAAGCATACGGTGCGGACCAAATCTCTCTGCTGACAAAAGGTTGAACAGTTTTTTTTTTTTTTTTCCTAAAGCGGCCTATGCATCAAACCTGAAGGCACAAATATAATAGAGCAGCCTGGCCGCCAGCTGCTTTCTACTCCCTCCGTCCATCTATCGGAGGGATATATCCCTCCAATTCTTGGAAAAACGAGCTTAGATTAGAGATAGGAAGGGAATAATTGAGAACAATTTGCCGCTGGTAATGCGAGGAAGCACTTCAAAGTTCAAAGTACCATCTAAGTCCAGGAACTGACCAGTGACCAGTGACCAGTGACCAGTGACCAGTTCAAAATTTATATGGTGCTGCCGGCCTAGAGGTATAGACAAATCAAAGGGGAAGCAGTATTCAAACGTCAGGCTGCCATTGATTGTATTATCTTGTTCGCGTCAAGTGCATCTTATCTACGAACAACTTGCTGTTTTGTTTCGCTTGCTTGATTTCATAGTAGGAATTCAGGTTTAATGCATATTCATAAGAACAGGTAAATACGAGGCACCAGCTAGGGAGGGAACTCACTGGCTCAAACAGTCAAGTTGCAGCGGCGTGATGACCTACGGGACCAGTTGGTCTTAGTTGAGCGACATATGGAGTGACCAGCCTTGTATTTCTTCACTTCCGATGGATGGTTATCATCAAGATTTATTGGTCTTTCTTAGTCAGGATTATAAGCTTGTTTGTTCTATTCATGTTTGGTCTTTTACAGCTTGTGTGTTACTTTAAGGGTTACCTTTAGTAATATTTGATCTGGTTTTATCGGTTGATATATGATGCCGGATATATTTATCCTTTATCTAAAAAAACCAGCTAGGGGGAAAAAAAACAACAATGGTGAGGTTGTGCATCTACTAATACGTTGTTGCTTCTCCAATCCAAAGTACTCCAGCACAAGGTAATAGACGCTTACCACGAGAAAAAGTCGACGGATTGTCGCATTGGAGGGAAAGGTCGAACGACATCCTGCACTGTCCTCCTTTCCGTTTGCACGCATCGCAGTCTCCATGCATCTCCCAGTCCACGAGGAATCCATCGCCGATCAATCCCTCATACACGGACTCTTGGGTCAGGTTCATCCCATCTTGAAAGCCACGCACCGGCACGCTCCCAGAGCTGCAGTTCGCCTGAGCCCACTGCGGTCTGGTGCTCTGCTCGTCGCCCAGCCGCTCGGAGATGTAAGCTCCAACTCTGTGCTTGGCACATGGCCCTGTCAGCAGCTCGTTGCGAGGAATCTTGCAATTGTAGACGATGGTGAGGTCCCTGTTGGTGGTGCTGATGTTGACCGGGAAGACGAGGAGGCCAGAGGACATGTTGAAGTCCGGGATTTTACACGCCCCGTCGCCGGAGAAGGTGGTCTCCACTGCCAGGAGCATGGAGTGGTTACCGTAGAATATATTCTGCACGAGGTACAGGTTGTCCCTTGCCGTCGTGCCAAGGTAGGCTCTGCCACCGTCGCATACCAGCGCCAAGGCTCGGTAGCCGCAGTAGAGTGGCTGCACGCCGACGAGCGAGAACGGGTAGGTGATGCTCAGGTCTCCGCATCTCGCCGGCGTGCAGCTCGTGTTGCTGCCGCTGGTCCAGTTGGTGTCGTTGGTGGCCGTGGCTAAGCCCAAGAGCAGCAAGGTGGAGAGGGGGAGCAGCAGCGCCACCACCAACACGGCAGGCTGCATCGGGAGAAGAAGAAATCTTGTTCGCATCTGCGCGTTGGGAGTGGATTGTCCGATTGTGGAGGTTGCGGGGAAAAAAGAAGGGCGCTCCGGTTAGCGGTCACGGGTCCCGGTTTATTTTTTCTTTTTTTGAGAAATGACCATGCTACGACTCATCATGGGAAAAAAAACAACCAATTAGCAGCACAACGACCGAAGGCACATTCAACAAATCAGATACTACCGGCTGGACAACCAAAAATATTAAATTTCACAAACCACAGCCTTGTTTTGCTACATCTATCATATAGCCACTAGTCTGTAAACAAAATAAGAGTGAGTACAACGAGAAATGTCAGAGATATGTAACTCAGCGACCATCTGTCGACCGGCTCGTGGGCCCGTTTGTCACTTTTCTCTCCTGTACTCTTTTCGTTTTCTCGAAACATAAAAGATTTGCGCATTTTTTATTAAGACGAATAAAAAGTTGGCAGTTACAGCAACGCGCCGTGAACGACGCACTAGTGGGGATACAATTATACAGAGAGCTCTGCCCTCCCTAGCAGAAGAAATCAAATGCGATTACTCGATAGATGAACAACCTAGTGTCGACGACGATTAGCCGTGGCGGTTCGCGCGCCGCCTCGTCCGTCTCGGTCCTACACCTAGCGAGTCCGGGAAGATATGACGCATCGCCTCTTTCTGTGAGGGGGTGCGGTTGTTGTCGAAGACTCTTTCGTAGTAGGCCTCGCGTTCCGCCGCGGAGGGCACCATCCATCCATTGATGAACCCCATCCACTGCATCGCCAAAATCTCCCCGCCGCAACTAGGACATGTGCGAAGGCTTAGCGGCAAGCCTCATGCTGTGGTGTAGCAGCGTAGGCTGCGGTGGTGAAACCCGTACCGGCAGAGGCAACAAAGGCGTTGACGCCTTTGCGATAAACCTGGCTCAACCGCTTTAACTTCTCGCTAAGGGAAGAATGCGGAGAGGCGGCTACGACTTTGCCGGTTGGCGTGACATGCGAGACGGTCTCGGCGCTGGTTGCGTCAGGCTGACCCCCTGGAGTGGCGACTTACCAGGCTCCGTCATCATCGGGCCAAAGCCCGGGCGGTAGTCGTAGTCCACCGCAGTCGCAAAGAACGCCCCAGGGGTCTTCAACTCCAGCCGCAATGGCGTGATGCACAAACCTGGCCGAAAGTGGTCACCGATGGTGTGGCAGGGGCACGGTTGGCGTGCGGTTGCCCCAAGCGGTCAGGGGCAACCACCACCAAGCTACGCCGCTGCCATCTCCGTCCCGCTGATTGGTGGAACAACACGGTTGCTCTAGAGCCGACACCTCCAGCGAAGATCGGGTCATCGGTGACAAGAACAGCCGGGCATCCGAGCTAATCCAACAGCGGAGAGGGTCGACCTCGGCAGCCAACGACACGCCCGGCTTGTCGCGTGCGGCACCGAACAAAGTGTCCATGGCTGAATGCCTATGGCGCTCCGTCGGGCGCGGGCGACGCTTGTTGTTTTCCAACACCGCCACATCCGGTATGGCTCGACGCGCAACTCCGAGCCTGCGGTGCGCCTTCATTGTCGCCTGGCTTGCAAAACAATGACTGGACCGCCGATGCATCGGTCTAAAGGCGATCCGTCACAACCTTGTTGGCACCCGCCACGGCTAAGCGCGCGGCGTCTCCAACACCGCCGCCGCCCGGGTTTGTACCGGTCCCCCGACGTGGCACCCAAAGTGCCGCAGCTAGGTGTGCCGGGGAGGTCATTCGTCGCCAAGGTTCACGTGGCCCTAGGCAACATGTAGTCTCCTGGCTATGTGGTGGAGGATGCGACAACGCAAACAACATCGCGGGCAGTCGGCAAGTTGCCACACGGTGAGCATAGGGACGTGCAATTGAAGCACAATCGCCACGAAGCGCCCCGGATCTTCTTGGAAGCTAGTCGCCGCTACACTCTGAGGTTCCGCCGAGACCGTCTCGGGCGTGGCTCCCGGTAGGGAAGAATGTCATGCCACCCATCGGCGTTTGGGGCGAACACCCTTCCACGGAGTCAAAGCGGCGCCGGCAGAACTCGACCGACCGCCGGCGCAGAACGCCACTCACCAGATGCGAACGCGGCCGGCCGTCCTTCCTTTGACGACGCCGAGGACCGCCTCGACCCTCCGGCGCCGCAACCCACCATGGGACCATGACAGGACCCACTGGGGCAGTAGAAGGAGGCCTCATTGGGCGATGGGCGGCTCCTAGTAGGTCGAGGGTGGTTCATCCTCGACACGCCGCCATCATCGCCGGCTTAGCGGCTGAACTTCAAACACCCTCCGCCGGCCGTCACCTCTTTGTCGCCGCGCATCGCCACCGAGCTGGCACGACCGAGGCCGATCCCGATTTGGTGTTGTCCCGCCTGGGCCGGGCGCCATCGGCCTCTAGTCGCGGAGGGGCCGACGGGGCGTGATGGTGGTGCCGCCCCAAAACCCGGGACCGTGCCGCCGCCAAGAGAGGAGAGGGAGGGGATGGGAGGAACATGGAGGGAGGCACCGGGGGCGGGAGGCGCCGCCAGTCGGGGTGGCCGAGGTCTGTGTCACCTGGGCCCGGCCAGTGGGGCATGTCTCTTCTCTGAGAGAATGGGTGGAAGAGAGTTCTCGCTCACCTGAAGGGCCGTCGGGCGCAAGGGCGTGCGGCCCGTGCGACCGTGATAGGGCCTCCCGATTTCTGGGGCCTCAAAATTCAGCAGCTTGAGTAGTAGAAGGCATGTGTATTAGAGTGAGCCCATCTTGAGTCTGCACGCCACGCACTCATCTACGCAGCCCCCGCAGAGACTTCGCGATGTGTGCCAAATCTTGTATTTTTGGCTCCGAGCCCTAAGGTCTCCACGCGTTGTTACCTATTATCTTGCGTATTCATCGCCGTCTGTTTCGTCTCCACCGCCGCTGTCCGGGCGCTAACGATCAAAAGCAAATAGCTCGGTAAGGCAAAGCATACGATAGAGAGGGCAAGAGTCAGAGTGCCCCGCAGGAGTGCAGGTTTTAATTTTATTTTCCAATTCCATCTGTATTGTACTAATTAAATTATTCTTCCTAGGAAGGCTAGAACTGCTTGTACTATTTTAATTTAATTTTATTCTTTTCATATTTTGAAGCAATTTCTTGTACAAATGAATTTATAAAATATGAATCTGGTTGCCAAAAAGTGTCGAAACAAAGAATTGAGGAGTTAACTTGGTCTCAAAGAATAAATGAATCCGGTTATCCTCAAAATTTAATTTTTTTGTTTTAAATTTCATGTATCTGATGTTGATATTAATTATGAGAATATTATTAAAGATTTTATTTCAAAAAAACATTAAGAAAATAATGTTGTCAAAGTAAAGATTAGATAAAAGGATAATATTCCCCGATATATCGTATTTGCTCTGTAGTATATACATTATTTTGGCTATATTTGGAACTTTCATTAAGGCCTCACTTAGAGCTTCGAACAGGGCCTAAATCTGACAGCACGGCCCTGACCCCTGGCTCTCCTGTACTCACAAGTCAAAAAACTCGCGAAATCATGGGCCTTTTGATGCTGGATCCTCACCTCATTGATACATCACACTGTCAGGAAGGCGAAGAGCACTGTGGTTCGTCCGGCAATACGTCGACGTGGCTGAGAAGACAGTGCGTGAAGTAATCGTCTGCAATAGTCATAGCGGGCCTTGGGCCGTCTGTAACTGACATTGTCGCGTGGGCTTGGCCCTTGTAATGACGGCGGCTATATCAAGCCGGGGAGGATGGGTGGACCGTCATCGAACAAGAGAAACCATATTCAATTCATTCAATTATCGTTCTGCATTTCTTTTCCTTTCCTGTCACTATGTGGTTTTCGGTCAATAGCAACACACAAATTATGTTGTAATATGCCCTTTTTGGGTGCAATAGCTGAAATTGCAACCAAAAAGTTTTGGTATTTTAGAGATGCAAAAGTCTGTGGTATTAACCTTCAACCACGATGGCCATTTGGGTGTTGCAATTTTTTTTTTTTTTATTGCAACACAATGAGGTGTTGAAACAAGACTAGATTGCCACGCTCCAGTTGGTGCTATTGTATCCTATTGCAACATTTCAGGTGATGCTAGAGGTTTCAATGGCATCTAACACCGAGCGTTGCAATTCTAAAAAGAGGCGTTGCAAAAGGATTGTATTGCTACGCTCTAGTTGTGGTTGCTACACTCTTTTGCCACAAAATTGCTTTGGGTGCTATAGGTGATCCCCTCTATTACTACGAACTGTGTTTGGATGCTATACTTGACGATCCATATTGCCACCAAAGGATTTTGGGTGCTATATGTGTTCCTTTCTATTACTACAAAATTAATTTGGATGCTATACTTGATGATCAATATTGTCACCAAAAGTTTTTTGGGTGCTATATGTGTTCCTGTTTATTACTACGAAATTTATTTGGATGCTATACTTGATGACCAATGTTGCCACCAAAGTTTTTTTTTTTTTGGGTGCTATATGTGTTCCCATTTATTACTACGAATTGTGTTTGGATGCTATACTTGATGACCGATATTGCCACCAAAGTTTGCTTAGGTGCTATATGTGTTTCCATTTATTACTACGAAATGTATTTGGATGCTATACTTGTTTACTAATATTGCCACCAAAGGTTTTGTGGGTGCTATAAAATAACCACCATAATTGCCACCAACTAAGATTGGTTGTTATAGGTTGGCCATTATACTATTACCAAAACCACACAGTTTGAATGGTTGTTACATGTGGCCACCTCTATTGCTTCGACCTTTATGACATCGAAAAAAATGGGTTGCGATAGGATAAAATATCTTTTCTCACGAATGTTGTTGCTTCCATAATTTTGTAGCTATTGCCACATGTCTATTCTGCCACGCTCATTTATTTGGACTAGGCATTGGAGCTCTTTGATTTGTTTGGGTAGTTCTGTAACATCAGTATTCCTGAGACTCAAATACTTGAGCAAAATTATCTTGCATATGCTCTTCAGATGTTGCTTCTCCAAACCCTGACAGCCTTCTAGGTCCAGCACTTTCAACAGCTGCCATTGAGGAGATGCAACAATGTCTGTGCTCTTCAGATGTTTATTACTACAATGTCTGTGCTGTCAGCAATCGAATGAGATTTTGGCAATACTATTCTGTTGTGAATGGAAAGGTGGCGAGCCAGATCTGTTGATAGGTTGCTGTCAACAATTTTTTATTTCTCTAGCAATTTTGGCGATGACCTTGTGGACTTTTTCTTTTTAATTTGAAGCTCTTGATGTTGCCTGCAGCACTGATTTCCACTGGAGAAATGAACCCTCGGATGAACAGCACATCCGAGTAGTGCCCACCTGTATCAGCTTCACTCTCTGTTTGGTCACTTGTAGTAGTAACGAGGCCCTCGGCAATCCATCTTCTTACCAATCTTGTAGTCTTGATGACGTGGCCTTGGGGGAAAATAGTGAGATGCAGAAAGCAGCTCCTGTATTTGATAGGCAGCTCATTGTAGCAGAGCATTACCATTGTATGATCAATACTGTTGTGCAGGCTCATAATCTTGGAAATGGCATTGTTACACATATCCTGCTCAGCATCTGTCATGGTAGGCTTAACATACAGAAGATGCGGGAACATCTTTCTTGCAAAGGCACTGCTTGTAGCAACTGAGCGAAAAAAAAAAATCTACTGTGTAGTTTGCATTTAGCTCTCGTGCTTTTTCATAATAATAGTCCAGGTCTAGAGTTCTGGCATTGATGATTTTGTAAGGAGAAGACCGTGCCAGTTCATTGTAGCGGGTGGTCATTATTATGGCGCTACCAGGGAGGCACCCAGCAGCAGCTTGTAACAGAACATCTAGTAAGCGCTTCCAGTCCACCTTATAACGCTCTAATCTCCATGTAGGAAGGCTGAAATAACAACCTGCGACCAGTACAATCAAGAAGCGGTTACCATAAAGATGTGCCTGAATTTTACTGATGAGTTGCTTCTCCCTGTCCTCGTCGATTATCGTCGCAGCTGCTTGGTTTGTTACCTCCTCGTCGTCTTCTTGGCCAGCTTGAAATTGAACACCTCCTACTTGTTCCAGTATATTGAGAAGTACCTGTTCTATTTCACCTTGGTCGAAGTGGGACCAGGCCCTGCAACCGAATAGGGTGGTTACAGAGGACTGCTGCTGGTACACTTCCTCTGCAATTTTATTCTTCAAATCATAGCCTAAAACACTGAAAACCTTCACTTGTGGCTGCGCACCATCTTCATGTTCTGTTGTTGCTGGTTTCGTGGACACACACTTGTTCAGAGTATCGATTCCTCTTTTTTAGCACCTCCTCATCGTCTTCTGGAGGTTCATCAGCACCGTCAAGTAGAACAACACGTCGCCGAAGATCTTCCACCCCCCCCTGAAGGCTCGACGTCTACAACATTCATGTCCGCCCTGTTGGATGCCGGCACAGTGACACCATACCTGTGCCGCCGGTCACCAACATCCCGTGCACGAATCTTGAGCTCCTGGATTCGTGTCGCGATGCGGTGATGAATTGATATGGTCCACAAAACCTTGGGATCCTGCGGAGGTATCCCAGAAAGCCGTTGTCACCGGGCCTGCTGCCGATGTAGTGGACGTAGAGCTCAACGTTGCCCTCGCAGTCTCGTGTGAGGCCAATCACCTGCTTCATCCACGCCCGGACCTGGTGGTCGCGGTGTTGCGCCTCGGTGAGGTGGAGGATGAGGCCGTTCATGCTCTCCATCTCGTCCTTGATGAACTCCACGTCACTGCGAACACTTCCGAGGAGCTGCGCCTCATTCACAAGGACGGTGGTGAGGCGGCCGAGGAGCGAGTCGAGGGCGCCCTGGGCTTCCATCTCAACGCCCTAATAGGTATCCTCTGTCTATTGTGGAGCTGGTGGTGGTGGACGTACGCAAGGTGTCTACCTAGCTAGGACCAGGAACTACGCGCAAGTCAGCCATTTTAGCTAGCTATGGGATGTCGGGGATATATGGTGGGACATGATGAATGTACCTGCATGAATGTAAACAATTGTGCATCTGTCGCCAGTGACATTTCAAGATTTTGAGAGAAGAGAGGAGAGATAAAAAGAGCTTATGGGAACATTGCGTCAGCAGTGAATGCGTCAAACAAGCTCGAGACGGTATAAGAGCTCTACCAAACAGGGCCTCAATTTTACGAGTAGAAAACATCAATGATTGATGTCGTGGCTGTTCTTTATTGTTGGCGTCGTTTGCATTGTGTCCTCACTCGCCTCTAGCTTATATTGATTTGCCTCCGTGCATTGTGGCCAAGATTAGAAATTTGCACGGAAAGATTTGGTTTGCACTTGATACATTGTTTTTATCTTTATAGGTGATGTACGACAGTTAAGCTTGTCACATCTAATCCGCTCAAAGCTGTCTGTTTTTAAATGGTTTAAATATGAATGTGGGACCAGGTCCAACTTCATTTTGTATTGCCGGCATAAGAAGCTGGAAGAAGAGTAACCAGATGCCTCTCGCCACCTCGGCGATTTAAAACATGATAAGGCCTAACCGTTAGGCAGACGACGTCGTTGATACGAAGCTGGAAGAAGAGTAACCAGATGCCTCTCGCCACCTCGGCGATTTAAGAAAGTCTTAAATGCATTCGTCATTTATTTAGGGTAGTCTAGCTATCATCCTGCGTTTTTTTATAAGGTCAGCTCCAACGTTACTATCAAGACAGTGATAGGAAGAGACAAACAAGGAACTCGGGTGCAATACATTGAAGATCCAACGTTTGCACCTCGGCTATCGATCGATTAAGCAGTTATTTTGTTGCTGCTGTTTTGCACGCTGCATGACGCATATGGATTGTGATGTCGCGTCGATGAGTGCTTGCCATTTGTTATTGGGTCGTCCATGGCAGTTTGATCATGACGCTACTCTCATGGTTAACGATTCAATAAGTATTCATTTGTTCACAAGGGAGACCGAGTTATGGGTGTTTAGGTGAGAGGAGAGGGACGAAGAAAAGAGGTGGAAAAAAATATACAGCAGAAGTTTTTTCTCTTTATTAATAATAAGTATAGAATAGATTTGTTAGAAGCCAAAGTAAGTGGTAGTGACGTTCCGTCGACGACGAGGTGCCAATGGTGACTTCGAGAATCTCCGATCTGCCGGGTGCTTTCGGTCCTTCGGAGGTGCTTCATAGGGGGGTAGGGTTTGACGTGCGTGTGAGGAAGAGGGGTGAGTGTGCGTGCGTGTTGTGGCGTCGCGTTATCTTGTGTCATTCTCAAAAAAAAAAAATATATATGTTTCTCTCCCTCCCTTATCGGGCATCTCACTCATGGTCTGGGGCCACAAGAAATTGCAAGAAGATCCACAATGCTATTCAAGATCTGTGGGCTTTATTTGCTGCAAATAATTAGAAGAAGACATACCCAGCCCATTATTCAGTACCCAAAGTAGCGGAAGCCCAAACGAGCTTTGGGCCCAAACATACCCACATCGAGAGCTGCCGCCGCCGTCCCTGCACCAAGAGAAGCAAACGACCCGGCCGCCGGCAGCCATGTCAGGAGGGAGGCTACTGTAGCCTAGGGAACTGACGGGGCGGAGCGGCAGGAGCGAACTTGGCGTGGCTACTGCTTGCGGCCTCGCGCGATTGGACCACGGCGGGGCGCCCGGAGATCGGGATGGCTGCCAGCGTCGTGGCCTGCTCCGACGGCCGCGCAGTGCCGCCATGGCAGCTACTTGGTGTCCTTGGTAATCACTAGCATCGCTGTCCGCCCTCGTTTACTTGCATTTGACGCGAACTCCACTGATTACCTCCATATTTCCAGATTTAATTTGTGGCATTGCACACAGGAGCAGTTTCCCCCTTTTCTGAATCATAGTCAAGACAGGCTCAAGAGCAGGTATGCGATTGTATATTTCCAATTGAAACCTAATCGAAATGGACTTCCAAATATATCTTCCTTTCTTTCATTCTTAGTACTCTGTTTTTCCTTTGTTTCATTGTAGCGCATTTGTTTTTTTACCCATCATGGCACAGACATTTAGCATCACTGTACTTAAGTTTTTTTTTTTTTTTTGAGCTACGTTAAAGCAATGATTATGCAAATAGTCTACACAGAACAGCACGTGCTTCACCATAATGCATGTTTTAGATCAGTTTTCTTGCTGTTCTTACATAGAAGCAAATTTTGCAAATGGTGAAACTGTGACCTTAGAGAACATAGGTCAAGGCCAATGTTAGCCTCTGTCAGTAAGTAAAGCTGTGCAGCTACAAGTGAATTAAAAAAAAATTACCACAGCAATGTTACAAAGCACATACATTAAGATTGAGATCAGGGTTTATCAGAACAAACCGTTCTGCTAATACTGATTACACAACTAATTAGTGGTAAATTTCAGCAGACCACAAAGAAATCAGGTTGGTGTATTACTACAGGCATGACAGACAAGATTCGCTATGGTCTGTCTACTTGCTGTAGTTTAGAGAAAGGAAACTTGTCCCAGGATGTCATGCCTGATGTTTTTCTGTACATTATAGCAAGAAACAGAGTAGAGACTGGCAGACCTTCCAAAGTGACAGGTCAGAGAACAACACAACAACCTGTTTACTGTATAGTAGCTCACATATAACAATCAAACAAGTCGAATACACAGTTGATTCTGTGATGATTGCACACCAATTCAATTACACCACAGAGACCCTATATTGCAGCTAAGACAGCTCACACAGTTGCACACACGGACAGGTGCATACATAAAGGAAATTCTGAATTCAGAAAGCACAGGGAATTAATGAAGATGACACAATGACATACATGCAGAGAAGAGAACAAACTGACACATGAATGAGAATTCAAACTGCGACGCCGACGGGCTGACATGAGAAGGAGTAGTAGTCTTCCCTGCAGCAGCATTTCTTATTCCAAGATGAATCAATCCAGAAACACCGAAGCAAGCTTCCAGTCGTATAGAGTATCCGGGACTACTCATGGAGCTGATGCAGCTTTATCTTCTTGGGGTTGGCGGTGTGGTTTGTGCTTCAGTGCTGGATCATTACGATGCCATAGAAGCTGCTCTTTAATGGGATCAAGGTCACAGTCGCCGTTGAGCTCCAGTTTCTTCAGCTTCTTTAGGTGCTTCAGTCCCGACAGAGCAGCCATTCTGGCAAAAGACCACACAATCCTCTGTAGCTTAGGAGCTGCTCCAGAGGAAAATCTTATTTTGGTGACATCTTTGACCTCGACAAGCAGATAGTTGAGTCTTTGGAATTCTTCAGCCTGGAAGATGATCTCGCTTTCGGTGTATGAGTTATGCTGAAGCCTGAGGAACTGCAGAGCACCAAGTTTGCCAAGAATAGTTAGATCGTCTTCCTTCAAGTGAGTCTCACACAGTGTTATCTTGGTAAGTTTATGCTGCTCTTGAATCAAGTGACGAAGCCCACTGGTGATGCCACTGATGTTCAGCCTTTCAATGAACTGTGGAATGGAGTGCAAAGAATCTACCATTCCCACATCCTTGGTTTCACTACCACGCTGTGGGTCAATGCGAATTGACAAGGAACGAAGGCGTCTATGCAATTTCTCAATCTGACAAAACAAATCACTCAGCTTGGCGTGTTTACCATGAAGAGCTACACCAAGTTTCATCAGTTTCAGCAGCTCAGCAATGCCGGCTAGCTCATTACTGTTGGAAACTCGGACATGGGACAATACCTCAATGTTATTCATTTTCTCAATGTAAAGGGGCATTTGCACTGCAGAGAATGGATCTTCAGACAGTGTAGAATCAATACTGCTTCCAGAGACCTTGTGACCAGCAAGAAAATGCTTCAGCTGAGGCATCACAATATGTTTCTTTGCAAGCACTCGTACCTTGGTTTGCCGGATGTCTAGAGTCTCCAGGCATTGGAGCTCCTTTATTTGCTTGGGTAATTCTTCAACATCAGTATTCCTGAGGCTTAAATACTTGAGCAACAATATCTTGCAGATGATCTTCAGGTGTTGCTTCTCCAGACCATGGCAGCCTTCTAGGTCCAACACTTTCAACAGTTGCCATTGAGGAGATTTGGCCAAACTTGGAAGATAAGCAGCAATGCCTTTGCTGTCACTACCACCTGAATGAGATTTTCCCAACCCTACTCTGTTGTGAATGGATAGGTGGCGAGCCAAATATATTGGTAGGTTGGTGTCAACAATGTTTGCTTCTCTAGCAATCTTGGCAATGACCGTGTGGACTTCATCTTTTAATGTGAAGCTCTTAACGTTGCCCGCCGCACTGATTTCCTCTGGAGAAATGAACCCTCGAATGAATAGCACATCCAAATAGTGCCCAGCTTTCTCCTCTGCACTCTCTGTTTCTTCACTTGTAATAGTGATGAGGCCCTCGGCAATCCATCTTCTTGTCAGTGTTGTAGTCTTGATAACATGTCCTTGGGGAAAAATGGTGAGATGCAGCAAGCAACTCCTGTACTTGCTAGGAAGCTCATTGTAGCAGAGCATTACCATTGTTTGATCAATACTTTTGTGCATGCTCATACTCTTGGAAATGGCATTGCGACACATACCCAGCTCAGCTTCTGTCATGGTAGGCTTAACATACAGCAGATGCAGTAACAACTTTCTTGCAAAGGCACTGCTTGTTGCAATTGGGTACTCTAAAGTATGAAATGTGCGGTATGCATTCAGCTCATGTAGTTTGGCTAAATAGAAATCAGTCAGGCTTATGGCATTGATGATTTTGTGAGGAGAAGACCATGAGGCCACATCATTGTAGTCTGTGGTCATTACTATGGCGCTACCAGGGCCGCACCCATCAGCTGCTTGTAACAGAGCATCTAGTAAGCGCTTCCAGACCATCCTATAAAGCCTGGCCAAATTAACTACTACCAAGAAGCGCTTACCTTTAACATGCCCCTGAATTTTACTGATGAGTTGCTTCTCGTCGACCGTCTTCCCTTTGCCAGGTTGAAGTTCAACACCTCCTACTTGTTCCAGTACCTCGGCAAGTACCATGTGCACATCTTTTCTACCATCAGACCAGGCCTTGCAACCAAATGTGGAGGCCACAGACCAATAGTGCTGGTACACTCCCACTGCAACTTTATCCTCCAATCCTCTCCCTAAAATTTTGAAAACCCTCACTTTTGGCTGCAGCAAACCATCTTCTGTTGCTGGTTTCGTTGACAGGCACTTGATCAGAGTATCGACTCCACTTCTTATCACCTCCTTATCGTCCACTGGAGGTTCAGCGGCACCATCAAGTAGAACAGTGCGTCGCCAAAGATCTACTTCCCCTCCACTACTAGATAATCGAACTTCCGTGGCGGGCAAAATCCATTTTGGTGGCGGTTTTTTACGCCCGCCATGGGCGTAGGGTCCACGAAAATGAGGAACCGGTGACGGTTTTTTTTTTTTTTTTGCCCGCCATCGTTAATAAAAATAAAAAAAAAAAAAAACCGACGAGCCCACGGGGCCCATCCGGGCCCGTCCGCGACCCCATCCGGGTGCCGGCGTGGTGCAGCGCCGCCGCCCGTCTCACGCCGCCGGGCCTGCAGATCCGCCGCGGCGGCGGCGAGATCCGCCACCGAGGGGACCGGATCGGGCGGAGCGCTTGGGGAGGGCCGCCGCCGCTGAGCGCCGGGGAGGGCCGCCGCCGCCGATTGGAGAGCTTGGGAGGGAGGCTGCCGATTGAGAGGGACGCCGCCGCCGGTGTTGCGCCCTCGAACCCGTGGACCGCTTTCGGATGTGGAGAGGAGGCGGCGGGATGGGGAGAGGGCATCCCTTGGCGCCGCCGCCGTCGTCCGCTCGGGGCCGAATCGGGGCGGGCGTCCCCTTGGCCTCCGCCATCGAGGAAGGAAGGAGGGAGGCACTACGGGAGGGGAGGGGATGGGCCACGCGACGGAATGAATGGGGACGGGCGCCATCGATGGGAGAGTGAGAGTTTTCTGGAGAGTGAGAGATATTTCGGGAGAAGGTATTGGGATGGAAACCTAGCTCTACGTATATATACATGGGACTGAAAACTGGGCTTTTCGTGACCGGATCCGGGCCTCTTCGGCTCTTGGTTGGGCCCTAATTAACCGTGGCGGTTTTTATAAAAACCGCCACGATTAATGATATTTACCATGGCGGTCATTATAACCGCCACGGTTAATAAAAAATAACCGTCACGGTTAATCGTGACATTAACCGTGGCGGTTTTTCAAATGCCCGCCACGGAAAATCAAATCCGAACACCACGCAAAATCAATTCTGTAGTAGTGCTCCTGAAGGCTCGACTTCTATAGCATCCATGTCATCACCCGTGGTAGACACCGGGATGATGACGCCGTACCTCTGCCGTCTGTCACCGACATCCCGTGCACGGACCTTGAGCTCCCGGATCCGTGTCACGATGCGGTGACGAACCGACATGGTCCGCAGAACCCACGGGGAGCCGACGGATGAATCCCGAGAAGGCCATTGCCACCGGGCCGACCACCGGCGTAGTGGATGTGGAGCTCGACATTGCCCTCGCGTAGTCTCCGGTGAGGCCAACGACCTGCTTCATCCATGCCCGGACCTGGTGGTCGCGACGCTGGGCCTCGGTGAGGTGGAGAATCAGGCCGTTCATGCTCTCCATCTCATCCTTGATGAACTCCACATCGCTGCGGACATGGCCGAGCAGCAGCTGCGCCTGGTTGACAAGTACGGTGGTGAGACGGCCAAGGAATGAGTCGAGGGCACTCTGGGCGTCCATCTCCTTGCCTCGACGCCCTCTCTCTACTGTTGATCAGTTTGCCTATGCTTTAAGGTGGAGGCAAACACTTGTGCAAGTAAAGATGTGAGCTGCTGTTGGTGGACGCAAGGTTCCTAGCTATCTTGGACCAGGAAGCACACGCAGGTCAGCCATTTTGGTTACGGGAGATGATGATATACCTTGATGGATGTAAACAATTATTGTGCATCAATCGCAAAGACTGAACAGCCGCCAGATGTCGTCCTACTCTTGCCTTAGTTTTACAATTAGAAAAGGGCAATGGTTGATCAGGTGGCACAGTTCTCTTTTTAATCGGTGTCGTTTGCAAGGTGTCCTGACTCGCCTAGGGCATACATTGTCTCCACATGGCCAAACACGGGAGCTGCTGAGTTCAAATTAAATTTTACTGGACGCAAGCAACGGAAAATGGCTGTCGTTTATATATTGTTCATGGCCTGCAAGCAATTTTGCTAAAAAATAATAAGCCGCACAACAAGCTTGTCACACCTTCCGTCCCATTTAACAAGCATAATGACAAAGCTGCCGTTTCAAATGGTTTAAATAAGAATGTAGGATTAGGTCCAATTTCATTTTTTATATGGGTCACGGGGAGTGAAAAGAATTCCCCACAAGAATATATTGCAGTGGTGTGGTAATATAAATTACTGCTCAAAAGGATACAACAGATAACACAAATACAATGCAACACCACCAACGCGAAACAAAATGGGAGAAAACCCTGCACAAAAAGGGAATAAATAACTCTGTAGTTGTTCACCAACTAACACCACTACTAGCGGCTGAACTCCAGCGGCCTCTACTCCAATGGTGACCGTGAAGGTCTGAGCCAAAATGGCAGACGCCAATCATGATATATAAGAAATGTCTTTGAAGCATCTCCAGACCCGATGCACGCCAACACCCATTAAGCGGAAACCACAATGGAGGGAGGGCCGGCAAAAGCGGTACACACTTTATGGTTGGCAAGTTGGAAGCAAGGACAGAGTGAATCAGAAGAGCTTGAATCACGTTACAGTGTCCGGACGCGGTCCTTGTTGTGATCGGACGCGTCTGGTCAACCAGACCACGGTGTGGCTTCTCTGCAGTCGATCGGATGTGATGCTTTCACGGGCAGTGCATCTGATCGTTGTGGCTTAGGCGGCGATGCACGACAGTGGTGAGAATGGATGTGGTGGCATGTTTGGTCATGTCTAACTAGATGCATCTGATCGCTATTTGATGCTCTCTAGACCTCTATGGATTGGACCGGACACCACCGCCACTGTACATACGTCTAGTCAACTTAACGACCTATTTGATTGTTTTGTGCATCATATGAGCCTTTGTGCTGATCAGACCCGATGATGCATCCAGTCATTTCGATGAGCACGTCCGGCTGAGCTTTAAACCTGGCGCGTGGTGTGATAGCCATTGTGGTTCAACGTCCCCATTTGAAAATGAAGGGACACATGGACAACCAGGAGTGATGAGACGTCATGTGGAGCACGTCTGGTCAACTCGACTAGCGCGTCCGATTAGGGGCCCTCAGAGAAAACTGCTAGCTGGGGCTTGCCCCCTTCTATATAAAGGCTTGGGCTGGCTCATGCTCACTCACTTGACATTATCATTATTGAGGCACACTCTTGGGCTAAGCAAACCCCCTCCCACTCATCTCTCTTGCTTTTTGGCAAAATCAAAGTGCGATTGAGTGATCCATGTACATTTGCTTGAGTGATTGCATCTAGTGTGTTGGTGTAGCCCCGAAGCAGGCTACCCCCCTGGTAGGGCGAAACACTCAACTAGACTGGATCAACACTCGAGGGTGTATGCAAATCTGGAAGACTCTTTCCATTAATTCTCTCTCGTGCTTACAAGGCCCCCTTGGGGGTCTATTTATAGTCCGTAGACTAATACAATTCCGCTTTTGCCCTCCTACTAACCCTAGGCCCCGGCGTCTCCCACCGGCGGCCCGGGCGGCGGCCCCGTACTTTTCAGCCTCGCGAACACACCCATCCTCTTTGGGTCGCTTGGCGGCGGACCCGGGCACCAAACAAAACAGGACAAAGAGACACCGGGCTTCGGACCCTTCCAGCGACACGGCCGAAAGCGGCCACTTTCATCCATTTAGGCCGAAGCCAGCCGAACCCGACATGGAGCTCCCCTTGGAACTAATACCTCGACATTCGGCATGACCCGCCGAACGCCCAAGCATTCGCCTCGTGCACCCTCCGAGACGACTTGCCCGGGGTGGAAGTCTTCTCTTCTCGGCAATCTTGGTCGAAAGCTATCACTTTCGCCCATGATTCTCTTTTAACCGACTTAGCCTGGGTGAAAGCTTAGCATCTTGGCGACCGAAAGCCATCGCTTTCATCCGTTGTCCACTCGATTGATTGGGCGGGCGGAAGCTTAGCGTCTCGGCGAGGTTGGCCGAAGGCCTCGCCTTCCGTCCGTCGTCTTATCTCGCCTTCGACCACGGACGAAAAGCTCGCCTTTTCGGCCGCCCAACCGAATGTAAACACCTCCGTCGCGCGATCTCGGCGTGACTCCACCCGAGACGGAGGTTCGTACATTCGGTATCGATAATCGAAGAAAAACGCCGCGTGGCCACTCGATTGACTCTCGGGCGGAAGTCCGACATTCGCCCTTCCGAACCCGAATGTCGACTTTCGTCTATTTGCCGCGATCTCTTGCCCTCAACCTCCGGTTCTTTGGGCCGACCGCAGGGGGTGGGTAGGTTTCGTTCTCCCCCAACAAGTAGCCCTCGAGACCAAGGGCAAGGTTCTTTCGTCCTTCCCTTGGTTTCGACCTCTCGGCCCACAAGAAACCCCTCAAAACCGAAAGCTTAATTGTTGCTTTTGTGTCGGGGTTAAGGTTTTTTTAACTGAAGTCGAAACGACACCCGGGTTTGCGTGCTCGAGAGGGGGCGGATGGGACGCCGCCTTGAGCCGCGAGCCGTCTTCGTCTATTTAAGGGAGCAGGGGCGGGCCGTAAGCTTCCCCGGCTCACTTGCTCCCCCGCGCTCCCGACCTCCCTGCGCTCCCGAGCTCCTCGGCTTTCGGCGATCCGGCTTTCGGATCTTGAGGACTTTCGACAAACCCTTCGCCTTTCCACGTAAGTCTCTTTCGTCTCTACTTTTCCCATTTGGTTGAGTTGAGTGCTCCTTTTTATTTTAGGGTTTCGTCGTTTTTTATTTTTGTATTCTAGGTTTCGTTGATTCGATAGAATGTCGGGTTCGGCTGCCACGGGGTCGGCTCTCCGTCAAAGAGCTCCGGATCTTCCAAGTAGTTCGTCGGGTTGGATTCGACTCCCGTGGCCGTGATCAATGCTCGCCCGGCGAGCATCAATCCTCACTTGTTCTCGGCTCGGATGAGGGCGGTTCAATTGGAAGGGCCCATGAGCCCCCAAGTTGTAGATGAGACGGATGTCGACATCGAAGGGTCTCTGTTGGGGGTCACGTTTTTTGGCGTAATCGAGCCGGATCTTTCGATCACAGGAAGAACCCGAAGCTTCTTTTGGGGCCCCGAGGAATCCGAGGGCGAAAGCTACTCCATGGCGAAGGTTCCGGGGAGAATCCGGGGCCTTCGGCTCGCCGTGAGATTTCTTGGGCCGGATCTTCACGTGTTACCGAGGAGGTTCTGAACAATTATGTAAGGAAAGGGTTCATGGACCGTCGGACACGGCCGCTTTCTTGCGGGCTCCAACCCGGTGAGAGGGTACCGAATCCCGGCGCGGAGAAGCCCTTGTCTTCAAAGACTATTTCAAAGGCGGCTTTCGTTTTGCCATGCGAAGACACTTTCATTGGCGGTGTCTTGGACCGATTCGATCCGCAACTTCATCATTGTTGGCATTTGTTAAGTGCTAAAAAGAATATGAAGGATTACGCAGCGCCTGAGAACACCTACCATTGTAGCTTTTCCCTAGGATGAGTATTCTAGAGTATCGTATCCACAGGGAAGCTTTGGCTAGAGATTTTAATAAGTCACAATCATGCATACACTAACTTAGCAAACCACTAGACTATAGTGAGGGGGTAAATGTTAAAGGATAATTAGCATAAAATAATAATAAACTACCTAAGGTGTCAAGGAGTAATTAAACTAATCAAGAAGTCAAAGAGAGAAATCAAGGTTCCTGTGTTCTTCCCTATTAAGTAGGTTCTATGATAGCAATTATACTAATGCACTTTGGAGCAGCAGGTCCGTCCCAACTCTCGAAGAAGACTGGGAAGAAAGTAGTTGGGAGAAAGCTGCCAAAAGCTCTACGAAAACACCAATCCGAACGTGGTGGATTACACAGGCCTTACAGAGTCAAGTCACCCACAGGGCTACCACAACTAACCGTGGGATTGGGCACAATCTCAGGTAACCTATAGCCTAGGCACCAAGTCTACACTATCGATTACAACTCTAGCTACCATGAATAACTAGAGCCCTCAATACGAGCGAAGATCCCATGCAATAATATAACGACTATACTTAACCACATATATGAAAGATATGGAAATGAATAGAGAAGATAAATATATGAATCGTAAGTCTTGTAGAGAAGATATAAAGACATACCATACTCTGAAGATATCTCTAGAACCAAAGTGTAGTTCAACTCTCCTTTAGTCTTGATTAGATCTAAGTTAGATCTAATCTACTTCTAATTACATGGCTAATCTAGTTCTAATTACATAGCTAATCTTCTTCTAATCTTCTTCTAATTCACTAATCCCTTAGAGAGAGGTTATCCTTACTTTGGGATACCTCACGGTGAGATAATGAAGTAGAATGAATTAGAATGAGTTAGGGTTTCACCGGGGTCGGGGGTCTTCTTATATAGGCCTTGGCGATGAAGCGATGACCATTGGATCAAACCGACCTTGGCAGCGGTGTAGATACAACCTCAAGGTCGGTGGTAAACCGACCTAGAAAGGAGAGGATGAGGTGGGACCCACGGCGGCCGGCCAAAATGGCTCGGCGGCGCCGCCCGGGGTCCGTAAGCTTCCCCGGCCAGTGTTTCTTTCCGTGTCCTCTGGTACCTTCTAGAATGTTTTAGTCCACTTTTCGGGTTGAGTTACTTCACGCAGTTAAGTCTTGTCATCATATGAGATGTATCTTAGGAACTTTCTCCATTCTTCTCTGCATTTATCCGTTAAGTCCCCTGAAAATATATAAATCACCAAAGCTTGTGGAATTATGTTAGTAAAGCCCCTAATCTATGTTGATATTCATTTTACGCCCTTATTTCATATTTAGTTGACTATTAATATTATGCTACAATAGGTGTCAACAAGTTCCCAAAGCTTACCCTTTGCTAGTCCCTAGCAAAGCCAAACTTAGCAATGGATCGGGGAGTTGCTACAACGCTATCACACCTCAAAAGTACACATGCTTTCAAACAAAATTTCTCTCTAGATAAATAAACTTTTCAAATCTTCAATTTACTCATATACCTCTTACCTTTTGGAGCTTATAACTTTTTCTTCAATCATGAGCAATTGAAAGATAGAAACAGTCAAGTCGAACACTATATTTCAAACTCTTTTGATCAACTGTCATTCGGAGTTTTTGGCGATTTTCAAATAAAACTCAAAGTTCTCAAGTGTGACACTCTCTAGTCTCTCATTTGTGGTATTTGTGGATCCTCTCTTAGGTAATAAAGTAATGTTGCCTGTCTCTCATAAGATGTAATATTTTTTGGCTTAGGCTATAGCACTCTATACTTTCTTTTCCCTCATCCTATATCTAAAGCTTATATGTGGAGTTCATAAGTAGGAGAAAACTAAAGTTACTTACTAGGCATATATTGTAAATTCAAGCAATGGATCCAAAGTTACAAATCACACTTGATCATCAAGTGGTGCATGTGTATGGTGGATAAAATATAGAGAATATAAATAGAGTAGAATAAATAGATGAGGAATATCTTACTTATGCTCCTTAAGGAATTATCTCTCTTTTTGAATTTTTGTAGAGAATCAGGGGTCGTAGCTTTTTTTCTTTCTTTATTTATTAATTTTTTAGAGAGGTGGACTCTGCTGGCCCTAGACTTTTGTCTGTTATTTTCTCTCTATAAAGATGTGGGTTCTACTCACCCTCGGACACTTGTCCATTTTTTCATCTTTATTTTAGAGATGTGGGCTCTACTCGCCCTCGAACACTTGTTCATTTTTCATCTCTATTTTTTTATTTTTTTTTTTTTTTTTTCTTTTCTTAGGGAGGTAGGCTCTACTCACCCGTAGGACTTTTGTCCATTTTTCATCTCCCTTCTTTTTTTTTAAAAAAAGAATAGTCTACAACCCAAATCTCTTTTTTGCAATATTTGTGAGAGATAAATAAATACAATGGAGCTTTTGTAAGATATTAGCTAGCAATGAATGGGTAGAAAATATTTTTGGTTGCTCTTTTCCGTAATAGGAATAGAACATTTTTGTTGGCTAGAATGAAGTGATAGTGATATATATATGGTGGATAAGTAGAGTGGATATAGCTGAATAAAGTGGAGTGTACATGATCGGCATGACAAGTTTCTAGGGGTCAACAAAGATTAAACAAACTCAATGCAAAACAAGCGAGCCTATATATGTCAAAAGGTTTTCTTAATCTAGGGAGCATGTATATATGGTCGTGATAGGAGGTTCAACACTTTGTCACACAGAACTTATCATGTGCACTTTTAAATTTTCAAAATAAATCTCCGTAAATCTAGTATCACTAGGAGTAAGATCAATAGCGGCTCGGACTCTCATATATCATATCCGTCAATTACCTAGACCTTAGAGCAAGCAATTTGCAACCCATAGGTTTCGTGTTCAAGGTAAATTAAGCTTGAAAGCTAGGTAATCAAAAGGAATTACTACGGAGCAACTATTCATCATCTCCATGCATGAGATTTATCTTCGAGAGATTATTTTATGTTGATGGAAAAGAAATCTTCTTGTACACTCTTATTTATTTATTTATTTATTTATATTCACACTTTAAAGATGACACTCTACTAAAAACTCTTTAAACGATTTTATGAACTACACTCTTAGCAAACTAAGCAAACCAAAATATTAGCTAATAATAATAATAATAATATAAATATAGTAGTAGAGATACTTATCGTGATAACCAGGGTGCTCTCCCCCAAGCTGGATTGGAGTGTCGGGTTTGTGGAAGTTGGGGTAGATAGTGACGATGAAGTCGACCTATCATGTCTTTCTCCCTTGAGATCCTGCTGAACTCAAATAGACAACAAAGCTAGTGGAACTTGATTAAGCGTTAGGGGTTAGCCACATTGCTTTTGTGCTGCTGGAAATCTTTCAAACAACATTATATATTTTTATGCAAAATAAAGAATGATGACGCATGCATATTTATGTTATTTTTATGCCACCACAAGTAAATATCCTTGTGGGTTGTTACACACCACAAAATTACTCACATGGGGCTTAGAGTTTTTCAAAGTATATGCAACCAACAAATATTTATTTTCTTTTCTAATGCAAGGCTTGTGCTATAATGTAAATATGCTAAAGGAAAATAATTATGCAATGCAAGGAAATAAATATGGATAACTACCGATCTTACCTTTTCGGCGAGGGTTGGTGTTTTAAGTCCTCCGAATGAGACTTCTTACCTTGTCGTTTACGAGTGTATTATTTGATCTTGACGGTTGTGCTCCATGAAATGTTGAAGGACAACGCGTCACCCATGTTCTTTGCCTTATGAGTTGAAGTGAAACATTAATGTAGGCAATATCTTGTTTAGTGTGCATGCTTGTAAGACATTCATTTGTTGAATTTTTGGAGACCGATAGGCTACTCCACCTTTTTGCTCAAAGTGTGTCCACGCTTGTAAAGTCATGGTAGAGATCAAGTGCATGGGCTCTGTTGGTGGGAAAACACCGACGTAACCAAAACTTCATTCATTCTTCTCTAACCATAGGCACATCAAACAAGATAGAGTTGATTTATTATACACTTTTCTTAAACCTAACTTGGGTGACAAGATCGAAGATTGAGCATGATTATTTGTGGTTAAAAACTTTCATCATAACAAAACAAGCTTAATGACTCTTGGAGGGTTTTCTTATCTAAACACCAAAAGCATGATTATGATTATGTTCTTTCAAAACAAGGTAAGCAAAATTTCGGGCTTATAAGATGAGGACTAAGAGATCAAGAAAATAGTGATAGGAACAACTAAAAAAACAAAACATGCTCGGCTAATAAAGATAAATCAAGCAAGATTGTTATTCCAACATGTTTAATTCTTTATTTATGAACAATCCATAATTAAGATAAAGCTTAATTTAATGACAACTTACCTCAAGATGTTACCTTATTATTGGAGTGTGACAAAACAGTAACACCTTGTGGTGGTCCTTTTCTTCTGCTCGAAGCTTTCCTTCTTTGGCCTCTTGTGTATCTTGCTCCTCACTTGTCTCCTTTATTGTATCGTCCTTTCTTTCTTTCCTTTAAATTGTGCTTGAACCTTTTGCTCCTCTCATGATTTTATTCCTCGCAATATTAATTGACAACATATACCGAAGGAATATACAAGTAATTTCAAACAAGGGTAGAATTGTCATGGAGCTAAAGGTTGCTTTTATGCTAGTCAAAGTTTGGTTGGATATTTTAATTAGCATATACTCACTATTATTTTTCTCTCTAGTGGGAAATTTTATGAAATCTTAAGTTTGATTTTTATGCAAGACATCTATTAACCATTCAAACTTTAGAGAGATAAAGTAATTGTGAGTAAAGGGATTGCAAACCAAAGCATGTCGGAGTGATGGAAGCTTGAGTAGAGAAAGAGTAATGTCGATGATCTTTAGAGGAGTCGACCTTCTTCCCCATGCTTGAGCTTTCTGTCACTTCGGCAAAGACTTGTGAATGCCGAACCATCCCTAATCGTGTGTTGCAATCACCATGTCCTTAGACATTGTTCATCCTTTGTTTCTCGCAAGGTTAGTGACCAAAAATACCCGAAGGGAACTTGTCCTAGGAACATGTTAGTTTTACCATGAGCCTTCATGTGCTCGGATATATATTTTATTTTTATTTTAAAAGAGAACATAAGACAAGCTATATACAAATATGAGATTTATATTCACTTACCTGTCTTTGATGTTCTTATGACCCTGTTGGTTTTTGTCCATCCACTTCTTTTGAGTGAGAGCTTTTTTCTTTTATATCATGTTGTGTGACACTCTTCTTCATTGAATAGACATAGCATAGATCCTTTCCTCGCACAACGTTAGTGGACACATACCCAGGGAATATACAACATGGTTGAAGCAGGAGTTATTGTCCAAAGTTTATATGATTTTATCTATGCTAATGAAAAGGTGGTTCTTTGAATACTCTCAGCCACAGATTTTATTCATCATGTCTTATAACTCATTTTATTTGCGCTGCACTCTAGCATGTGGATCAAGGCAAAGATAACTTGTAGCAAAAAAGACAAAGTGAATGATATTTGATACTTACGGTTCTTCCATGAACGAACCGTGTCTTTTGCACCAGGTTGGAGTTCATCATATGCCTTGCTTCATCTCTGATCTAAGTTCATCTCTTGACTTACCCAAATTGGATTTGAGAGTTCTACGCATGGGTTAGTCTAACAAAATATCCAATGTCTACGCAAAGCAATTTTTAGTTCAATAACCAAACTAGACTCCATGTCTAATTCAATTAAGGAAAGTTATTTAACCTAAGCACCACGCTTTTAATTTAAAAAACCTTTAGAAACACCCTATTTGCAAATAGAAGCATTCCCAAACCAAAGCATACTATAGTAGATAAAGGTCGCATGATAACACTATAGAGATTTATCCAATTAGAGATGAAAGAGCATGATCATGGTGATTTTTTTTTTTTTTTTTAGATGCAAAGCGACATGTATGCAAGGAAATAAACATGCAATGGATCTACTATAAGAAAACATAAACTATGTGGAATGAATGCATGAATTGATTAAGTAAGCATGCAATGCAATGCAAGAAATTAAATGATAACTACTTAGTTAATTTATAGTCAAGATTATCTCACCTTTTTAATCATACTTACCATGGTGTGCGGCTTCTATGTACGTCACTTGAGATGTATGCATTGAATTCTTGTGACGACGACTTCTTCTTCAATCTATACATGGTTAGAATAATATATATTTAAATACATACCTTGAGATAGCAGGGGTTCCAATGTGTGATGAATCTTGAATGATCGAGGGCACCCGGGTTCTTCAATCTTTCTTCTTTTTCTCATGGAATCTTGTCGGAAGGTCGCAATGACATCTTTTGTCCCTGTCTATTCCACAACTCAACAGAACAAGGATAATCCTACTAAAGTTAGTGATAAACTAAATTAGCGAGACATCATGATCATTACTAGAATCTTTAGGCCAATTGCTTCCCAAAAGCAACGGCGCCAAAAAGCTTGTTGGCATTTGTTAAGTGCTAAAAGAATATGAAGGATTCGCAAGCGCACAGAACACCTACCATTGTAGCTTTTCCCTAGGATGAGTATTCTAGAGTATCGTATCCACAGGGAAGCTTTGGCTAGAGATTTTAATAAGTCACAATCATGCATACACTAACTTAGCAAACCACTAGACTATAGTGAGGGGGTAAATGTTAAAGGATAATTAGCATAAAATAATAATAAACTACCTAAGGTGTCAAGGAGTAATTAAACTAATCAAGAAGTCAAAGAGAGAAATCAAGGTTCCTGTGTTCTTCCCTATTAAGTAGGTTCTATGATAGCAATTATACTAATGCACTTTGGAGCAAAGAGGCCGCCCCAACTCTCGAAGAAGACGGGAAGAAAGTAGTTGGGAGAAGGGTGCCAAAAGCTCTACGAAAACACCAATCCGAACGTGGTGGATTACACTGGGCCTTACAGAGCTGTCACCCCTGGGGCTACCACAACTAACCGTGGGATTGGGCGCAATCTCAGGTAACCTATAGCCTAGACACCAAGTCTACACTATCGATTACAACTCTAGCTACCATGAATAACTAGAGCCCTCAATACGAGCGAAGATCCCATGCAATAATATAACGACTATACTTAACCACATATATGAAAGATATGGAAATGAATAGAGAAGATAAATATATGAATCATAAGTCTTGTAGAGAAGATATAAAGACATACCATACTCCGAAGACATCTCTAGAACCAAAGTGTAGTTCAACTCTCCTTTAGTCTTGATTAGATCTAAGTTAGATCTAATCTACTTCTAATTACATGGCTAATCTAGTTCTAATTACATAGCTAATCTTCTTCTAATCTTCTTCTAATTCACTAATCCCTTAGAGAGAGGTTATCCTTACTTTGGGATACCTCTTAAGGTGAGAGATAATGAAGTAGAATGAATTAGAATGAGTTAGGGTTTCACCACAGGGTCGGGGGTCTTCTTATATAGGCCTTGGCGATGAAGCGATGACCATTGGATCAAACCGACCTTGGCAAGCGGTGTAGATACAACCTCAAGGTCGGTGGTAAACCGACCTAGAAAGGAGAGGATGACAGGTGGGACCCACCGGCGGCCGGCAAAAATGGCTCTGGCGGCCGCCGGGGGTCCGTAAGCTTCCTCGGCCGTGTTTCTTACCGTGTCCTCCGGTACCTTCTAGAATGTTTTAGTCCACTTTTTCGGGTTGAGTTACTTCACGTTAAGTCTTGTCATCATATGAGATGTATCTTAGGAACTTTCTCCATTCTTCTCTGCATTTATCCGTTAAGTCCTCGAAAATATATAAATCACCAAAGCTCGTGGAATTATGTTAGTAAAGCCCTAATCTATGTTGATATTCATTTTACGCCCTTATTTCATATTTAGTTGACTATTAATATTATGCTATAATAGGTGTCAACAATCATCTGACGCCGAATGCCTTTACGCAGCTTGGGACATTCGTCTGGGCCATGAAAATGATGGGAGCACCCTTGTGCGTTGATACATTCGTGCAGTATTATGCTCTTCACAAGAAACCTAAGAAGGTTCGGGATGTGAGAACCAAGGAGCATTGCCATGTGCAATTTGGGGCATACACCTTCATCCCGAAAGGGGTGCTTCGTATCGCTCCTGCCTTTTGTAACAAGTGGACTCGGTGGACCCAGTTCGATTCTACGCTCGGGTCGGTGCCAGAGTGAACACGAATCCTCGACTTCGGCCGCCTATGAATAGCGTTCTTGAGAGCCGAATGGTCCCTCTGCGCGCAAAGTGTCATGCGCCTTTCTTCGAGCAAGCTGAAGGGGATGCGAAGCCACCATGGCGTTTCTTGCGACTACGGAAAGGCAAAGTACTCGGGATTTAGTCGAGGAATGGATTGCCATGGGGGTTCGCCATTAAGCTCATTGCCGGATTCGTCATTGATCCTCCGAATTATGGATACGAGGCGAATGTCATTCAAGCAACTGTTCCGCCTCGTTTTCATTCGAAGAAAACATTTTTGGAGTTCGTGGTGGATGGCGATGCTATCCTGGGAGCCGTTGGCAAGCGTGAATACGATTTGGCTCAGGAGATTATTGGTGAGAAAGCCCGAATCAATCGGGTTCTTGATGCGATGAAGGTGCCTTACCCCCACCGACTAAGTCCGGTCGAAGTTAGGGCGGAGAAGGCGCCCGAAAGGCGTCTTCGGGGGAAGGCGTTGCCCAAGATTCGCCCCCTTGAACGAGCCAAAGAGACGTAAGACGTCTCATCAACGAAGGCCAAAGGAGCCTAAGGATATTGAGGTAGGTCGGGACGGCCAGAGTCTGGTCCCGCGTGGTCGAAAGGTCACTTTTCGGCCACACTCGCATGTTTGGCATTGTTACGTCGGCCTCGGTATCGCTTTGTCTTCTCTAGGATTTTAGTATAAGTTTCTATGATTCGTCTTTGTTGACTTTCGTCTACTTCTGATGTTAGCTTGACTGCGTCATTGTTGACGCTCATTCGTACTTCGTGCAGGTCATCTCAAGTGATTCGAGGAGATGGCGGCAAAGGCAATGCGTGAAGGACCCCCTCGCCACTCCGAGGGGATGGTGGGGATTCGACCTCTTCGGGTCCAATGTTTGTGACGGTGAAACGTCCTCGGGACGCCGCGACTACGAATCTTTGCGAGAATTCAAAGAGAAGCGGAAGATCGTCAAGGAGCCGCGGCTTCGCGGGAGCCCCTCCTTCGTCCTCGACGCCGAAAGCCGCCCGGGTAAGTCTCGGTTCTCACCGGGAGTTCGTCAAGACTTCGGCATCTTCAAAGATTGCCTCTTCGGCCCACGCAGGCTATCTCTTGGGAGTACCTCTAGTGACTTCAGAGAGCCCGTTGTGTACTCCGGGTTTAGCTCTCCCGAAGAGATGAGCCCGTGAAGAGAGAGGACTTACAAGCTTGCTCGTGGTCTAGGGGTACATTCGGATCCTCGAGTGGTGGCGGGGTGGATCTGCGTACTTTGCCCCTTCTTCCTACGGAGGGGGCAGTTAGATTTGGCACGGATTGTTCGACCTCCTTCACGGCTCCTCGGACCGAGAAGGAGCTGCTGAAGATGGAGCCCATTTTGCTCCTCGACGCCCTCAACTTCTATGCCAGGGGGTAAGTTTCGGTTTCTCCCTTTGATTCGTAAATTGGAAATTTCGTATTTAATGCCGACTTTATAGTTTTGATGGTTTTCCTTTTTGGTAGTCCATGCTCGTTGCACGGACCACGGAGAAAAAATTTCACGGCCGGGCAGCAAAGCCCTTGAGGCCGAAAAGGCCAAAGTGGAGAATTTGGCGAAGGAGCTGAAGATGGCCGGCTCTTTGAAAGGAAAGGCCGAAACTAGGGCGAAAAGGCCGAAAAGAAGTGCTCTGAGCTCGGCCGGCGAAGGACCTGGAGGCCGAGCTTGAGGCCGAAAGGAGGAACTCCTAGTCCCTTTCTCATGCCTTGGAGCATGAGACGAAGGCTGGGGTTTCGGCCCTTTAGAGGTTGCTGGCTTCGTTTGGCGATGAGGCTGTCCCGCCATTGGGGCTCGGCCATAAGGAGAGGCTCACCTGGCTTGTGCAGGAGCTTCGGGGCCTATATGATCGGTTGGATACCGGAAGAGGCTATGCCTCTCTGGAGACCCTTCGAGCTTTCGGCTCTGCCCTGCATGAGCTGGGGTGCTCCCATATGGAGGCCGTAGAACCCAAGGAGGATCCGGCCGCCTACTGGAAGACCCCTGCCGAAGTGCTTCCGGTGGCTGCTCGGTTCTATGAGGAGTTCTAGCGCGGAAGGGCGGGGAAGGACTGGCGCATTCGGCATGGCCGAATCTAGGGAGCCGGTCAGTCTTGATCTTTATCCTTTGTTTAGTTCTTTTTCCGGGGTTTCGACTCATGATGATTCTTTATTGATGAATCGTCTTGCTTTGCTTTTTTTTGAGCCACGAAAAAAAAAGAAGAGATTCGAGCCAAGATGCATGCCTTCGTGCGGGGCGGGATGGCGGGGCCTCTCGAGGATGAAGCGGGCAGCCCATACGTGGACGGAAGTCCTCGGAGCCGACAAATGCCACCGAGCGGCACTAGGGTAGAGAATGTTTAAGAAATTTTCGATTCTACCGTGTTGGCTTGAGGGTTTGTAATGATACATAGTTAAAAACTGTTGCGAATCTTTTGGCGGGTTCCGAGGAGGGGACCTTTGATTTTATGGATGAGGCTCCTTTGAAAGTCGAGCGTGATGGTTTCGGTGTGAGTGGCGCCGTGGGGGCCGCTTCGGGGGAGAGGTTCCGCGAGCGAATGGGCGATTTCTTTTTATCGCGCCCGACGAAAAGATTGCCCGCAATGGTCAATCAATTTTAGATTTCGGAGAAACTTCGTTCCTTCGGAGAGACAAAGGAATTTAGTCCGTGGAGTGCTATTAGAGCGAAACCGAGCCGGAGGGCGAGGCCGATCCACTTAGGCTCCTAGGTATCGATATTGTAAAGTTAGGAACCTTGTAACATTCCGTGTGTGAACTCATCGAATGTTTCAGATTGAAAAACACTTTCGCTCTCTACAAGAAACCCCTCCCCCTTTTTAATGAGGGAGAAGGAACACGAAAGGTGCGGAACCTCGTGACACTTGAGCCGAAAAATAACATTAAAATCTCGGGAGATTCGGCTCTTTGGTTTAGGCAAAGTTCAACTTATTGAACTTATGCTAGGCATGTACACAATTCGTTTGCTTTCGGCTTATATTGTTTCGTTTTCTCGAAGCGGTTGTCTTCTACAAGAAACCCCCTCCCCCTTTTTGCGAGGAAATGAAAGTCGATGCGTTTTGCGAGAAAGTGATTTTATCTTTAACCACGTATTGTACATGTGGGTGTGATGCTAATGTGAACTGGTCTACCTCGTGGCGAATTGCCTTCTTGGACATTCGGCCATCTTGGAGCTATAGCTACGTTTTTCTCCTAGGTAGCCGGTATGTGTGGTCGTGCTTGACATTGTTACGTGGCCAGGCTTGGATGAATGTGTGATCTTCCGACCTTCGTTTGCCGACCTTCTTATACACTCGAGCAAATTCGACATTGTGCTTGCCATGAAGCTGAGGATGGATTCGTGCAATGGAGAATCTTTGTCTCGGGTTTTACGAGCATTCGGTGCTTGATTTCCGACGTTCGGAGGGGTTTGCGTGGTTTATTTGAAACCCAGATATTGTCGGCCATTATGGGTAATCCTTGCTAGGCCTGAGTTGGTTGATGAGCTTCCTGCGCAGCTCTTTCAGGGCTTTAGTGGAAGACCCCCACATGGTGAGGCTGTCCTTCATCCATCTTTGGATTCGGCCTTCTCCTACAGTGTGGCCGAATCTTTGCCACTTTCTTCCTGATTCCTCTCAATCCTAATGAGCCGAAGCTCTAGGAGGGGTTGTGATCCCTCTTGCTTCTCATATCTGGTGGCTACTGAAAGATTGTCTTTACAGCTTGTAGCTGTTTCTGAGGATTTTGTGACCCTTAGGTCTTCTTTTTATAGTGGACTTGGGTGTCCTTTTCCGGATCCTGGGCTTTTATTGTCTTTGATTTGCCCAAGGAGATATCTTATGATGCGAACTAATGTGCAACCTTCATTGATTGCACACACGTACTTTTTGTCCTTTCCGGCATTTGGGTGGCTATCTGCCTTGATTCATTTTTTTAATGCCTTTGGCTGCATTTTCTTTGGCGGGTTGCATTTTTCGCGTTTTTGCGCTAGCGTTGGCGGCCCGACTTTTCCGTCGGTTTCGGCTAGTTTAGGCTTTTGCCTTTAGCTATATGTTTCTTGGGATTGTCACTTTCGACTTTCTCCGACCTTCGGTCCTTCGACCTTGGTCTTTCGGCTTCTCATGCCTCTCGTTTTTGGCGATCTTTTCAAAGATATACTTTCTCCGTATCGTGATGTGCCGAATGTATCAAGAGTGATGAAGTCACTTCTTGTGTTCGGCTGTCTTTTCATCACTGCTTTTATGCTTGGGGAAAATGGAACCTTTATAAGGGGTTCTCGTTCGAATGTTTAAGGTTGCCTCATTAAAAACCTCACACCCCGAAAGGGTTTCCCGTGAGGAAAAAGAGCGCAACCCCTCACGTAGCTTAAAGACGTTACTTATTACAAACCAAGATAAAAGAAAAGAAAATTACAACTCCCAACTCTAGGAGCATTCGTCACGCGTAGAATCTGCGGGAGATTATCCGCGTTCCATGTGTGAGTGGTTTTCGTCACCTTCTTACGATTTCACGGCGAAACACCCCCGCGACCATGCTTGCAACGACGAAGGGCCGTACCATTGGGGACCGCAACTTGCCCTCGCTTGTCTGCGTGCGAATCGGCCACGAGATCGCCGGGTAGATGTTCTTCCGAAGGATCTTCTTGTCCCTCGGCTTTGTGTTTCCTTGTGGTAGTTGTCGAGGTTCTTTGCGACCGCAACTTTTGGAATTCGGATGTGTCGGCATCTACAAATCTTTGTATTTCGATTACATCGGCTACTTGCGTCTGAAATGAGCGAGCTTGAGCTCTTCGGGCGTTATGGCTTCTTCGCCATAGAGTAAGTGAAAGCGGGGTGAACCCGGTTGCGAGACTTCGAGATGTTGTGACCCCGGACCGCATAGCGGTCATCTCGGTGGCCATTTTCCTTGCTTGCATCCCAGAGACTTGGAGGCGGCCGAGAAGATTAGGCCATTGGCCTTTTCAACCGCCCCATTGCTTTGTGGATGATAAACCGATGCGAAAGTTACTTTGATCGAGAGCTCCTCACAAAAGTTTCGAAACTCTATTGAGTCGGCGCTTGCCGTTGTCTACGGTTATGTAGGATGGAACTCGAAACGACCGGACTATCTCGTTGCCATACTGAAACCGATCAAGGTGGTCGAGGTGATTCGTGCCAGAGGCCTTGCTTCTATCCACTTGGTGAAATACTCAAGTGCTACGGCGGCGAATCTCACATTCCCTGGAGCTGTTGGCAATGGCCCAACTATGTCTACACCCCAGCGTTGAAGGGGCGAGGTGGGCACTATCGATCTGGTTGGGTTGGATGGTGCGTTCTGCTTCTTGGCAAACATCTGGCAGCTTTCGCATGTCTTCACCAAATGTTTTGCATCTTCATTTCCAGTAGGCCAATAGAATCCTTGTCTCATTGCTGCGGTGCAATTTCACGAGGTCCCCCTATGAGCTCCACACATTCCTCGATGAATCTCTTCTAGGAGATTTCGTCCTTCTTCAGATCTTGATGCACTTGAGCTTCGGAGCTACAATGCCATCTTTGTATAATTCACCTCTTATGATGGAATAATGTTTTGTTCGTGACTCCATGCACTGCTGCTCATGCTTGGATTCGGGCTCATAGGTGCCTGCTAAGAAAGCGAATATGGGGCTCCTCCGGTCATGGCTGCGATGCGACTGAATGCTTCTTGGCACTTCTTCTTCGTCTCGATTGCTTTAACCGAGTTCTTTGGAAAAATACGTCCAGGAGGGGTTGGGATCCCTAATCTTTGCTTTGCTTTTTCGCCAACTCATCCGCTTCTCTGTTTCATTTTCTGGCGGTATGTACTTTATTGAGAATCCCGCGAAGTGCTTCTCCATTGATCTTACTGCCTGTAGATATCTGATGAGAACTGCCTCTCTTACTGTATACTCCTTCTCACAGTGCCCACTCACCACTTGTGAGTCTGTACGAATGACACACCTTTTTACCCCCATGGCTCTCGGCTTTCGGGTGGAGTGATGGCACCGTACTCGGCCGTATTGTTGGTGCTTGTGACCGCAACCTTTGGCTGCGTATCGATGGGCGGCCCCTGTTGAGGTGTGAGAATTGTCAAAACTCCGGCTCCTTTGTCGCACCAGGCTCCGTCACAATATGCCGATCGGTGGGTTCGTCAAAAACCACCGGACGGTCGGCGGCAGGTGTCCAATCTGCTATGAAGTCTGCTATCCCCGTGACTTTATTGCGATCCGTGCTCATAGTCGATTCTGGTCGTTGAGCTTGGCCGCCCACTTTCCAACCCTTCCGACGGCTTATTTGTTTCGAACAGGGCTTCTAATGGTTGAGAGGAGATAACCCGGATCTTATGAGCACGAAAATAATGTCTTTACTTTTCGGTGGCCATCAAGACGGTGTAAGCTATCTTCTCTAGCTCTGAGTAGTTGAGCTTTGCTGCCGAAAGGGCCTCGGATACATAATAGATGGGGAACTGCTTAAGCTTGTTGTCATGCTCTTTCTCTTCGACCAGGACTGCACTTACTGCGACTGGGGATGCTACCAAGTATAATAGTAGAACCGCTTTTGGGGATGGTTTCGTCATGGTTGTCAGGTTGGTAAGGTAATCTTTGAGTTCTTGGAAAGCCTTTTGTTGCTCGGGTCCCCATTCGAAATCGGCACTATTCTTGAGCACTCAAGAAAGGTAATCCCTTTTTAGCTGATCTCGATATGAACCTGCCAAGGGCTGCCAATCGCCCGATGAAGTCATTTGAACCTTCTTTCGGCTATCCGGAGGCTTCATGTTTATGATGGCCGAGATCTTGTCTAGATTCGCCTCTGCCCCCGGGCCGATACTAGGCATCCCAACATTTTGCCCTTTGTGATCCCAAAGATACATTTCTCCGGGTTTAGTTTGAGACCGCTTCGCCGCAGGTTTGTGAAAGTTTCTTTTAGATCACTGATGTGAGATTCTTTTGCGCTGCTTATTACTACTATATCATCCACATATGTTACGGGTTCTTCTTTTTCTTTTTGCTCTCGAACACTTCATCCGACATTCGGAGAAGGTGGATCCGGCGTTCCGAGCCCCTCGGCATTCGTTTGAAGCGATAGGTCCCCCGGGTGATGAAGCTTGTCTTCTCTTCATCTTCTGGATTCAGATGAATCTGATGATATCCAAAAAGCAGTCGAGTAGGCTCATTCTTTCACAACCTGAAGCCAGGTCGATCAGAGTATCTATTCTGGGGAGAGGGTATGGGTCTTTCGGACATGCCTTGTTTAGATCAGTGAAATCTACACACATTCGCCACTTTTTGATGTTAGGATCAGATGTCTTTTTCTGGACCATTACCACATTCGCCCGACCATTGCGGGTATTGGGACGGGCCCGATTACGCCCGCATCCGAAAGTCTACGAACCGGCCTGGCTTGCTGCGGCACTTCGCTCCTCGGATAACTTCCTCAATCTCTGTTTCTTGGGCTTGACAGTTGATGCCACACTCAGATTGTGCTGAGCCAAGTTTCGGCTTACTCCTTTTAAGTCCTCTGCTTACCATGCGAATACATCCGAGTTGGAGTCGGAAATGCGGACAAGCGAGTCGCGCCCGTCGAGGTTGAAGCTTCGGATCCTATTATGATCTCTCTTTCGGGACTGTGGTGGATATCGGAACCCTTTTTGTGGATTCGGTGATTCCACTTTCGGCTCTTTAGCGACCTACGGATTGGGTTCCGAATCTTCTTCTTCGTCTTCATCTCTTTCAGTCGCTGTGACTTCATTGATCATGCTATAGCCGGTATTGGCTTTGCATCTATCTTCCGAGCCGCTTCTTGGTCTCCCCAAACGGTTACGATGCGAAAAGGGGCGGTATCTTCATACACAAGAAACTTTGCTTGATTACCGCTTCGAACTTGCTTATGACGCCTCTACCAGAATATTGCCGTATGCGGGTAGTCTATGTTGACTATGTCGAATGTGATGATTTCGGTTCGGCATAGACCAACCTCACTGAAAGTTACCGCAATGTCTTTCTTCCCAATGGCATCTATCCTCTTCCCTCCAAATCCGAACAGGGAATTACCTACTGGCTGTAGCAACCGACGGTCCATGTCCATGGTTTGAAAAGCTTTGATGAACAATATATCCATTTGAACCGCCATTATCTATCGAATGTTGTGAAGTGTGAACTTATCGACATCTTATTTGTTGCCACGAATGCATCGTGTGCGGGTAATCTCTTACCCGAAAGTCACTTTCGTTGAATGTGATCGGAACCATTGACCATGCTGGCCTGTTCAAGGGCATCCTTGGTGTTACCGTGTGCACTCTTCTCACATAATCTCTTCGGCTCTTTTGTTTTCATGCTCAAGGTTGGACCCTTTGTGATTGCGTAGATGTGTCCCCTGGGATGGGATCACCGAGTTCACAATCCTATTTTTCCGGTGGTTTCGGGCTTCATTTGCAAGTTCTCTTTGTGGTTGATCCAAATTTGCCGGGGAAGACGGCCGCCATCGGCGGAGAGCGAGCTGCGGGGACGAAAAACCGGGTAGTTCGAGTACCGATGGTGATGAGTGGAAGCATAGAAGCCTGTTGTACCAACGGAGGTGGAGGTGGTATTTGCGACGTTCGATACCGAAATACGCATTAGGGCCGGGTGCCTCTTTGTTTCTCTCATGTTAAATACATGCTTTGGAGTATGGCTACCCTGTGAAATTTCGTCCTTCGATTTTCGATCTTTGGCCATTTGTCCATACTTGCGGTCTCACATTGAAATGACCCATGTTTTCGCCGCAGATGAAGCGATTATGGAACTTTCGGACCATCTCGACCTCTTCCACGCCCTCGCCCCTTGAGCCGACCACCTCGGTTGGGTGACTTGCTTTAGAGTTTGAGGCGTCCCCGAGGTGGCTCTTGGTTGGGTTCGGCCGTTTGTGCCGAATCCTCATGCACGTTGTTGACAGGGCGAGGAGTCTTGCCACCCCTTTGACCATTGTTTACGTTTGGATGTGGCGATTGTTGCTTCTCGTCTTTTCTTCTTTGTCTTTCTTCTCTTTAGGCCTTCTTGGACTTGGCGAACTTCTTGATTTGGTCGTATAGCTCGGTCAAGGTTTTCGGTTCTTTCTGTCTAGAAGTGCGGCGCATTGACCGATAGCCATGCCCTCAATTGCCATTTGCAATCACAACCTCATCACGAGACATTTGGCGTTTGTGCACGAAGGCCGCGCGATCTTCTTTAGGTATTGAGTCGAGACTCTCCATCCTCTTGCTTGAGTTTTAGGAAATCCCGGGTTCCCTTTTTCAATGCACGGAACCCCTCAAAGGTGATGATCAACTGTTCTCTCGGTTGTTTCCAGTTTCTTATCGAAAGCGGACGAAGTGCTATGTACCATTCATGCGCAATATCTTTCTACCGGCATGATGAGAGATTTCGCCAAGGTGACCCGAATCCGCCCTGCCGAATGCCGCTGCGGCTTCATAGCTTGTGATGAACTTTCATGGATCAATTTTCCATTGAATGAAGGTAACCTAGGCTTGTACCCCACCCGGCCATGGGCTTAGTTTGTAGCTCGATGAGAGTGGTGAAGCCGAGTCGACTTCCCTCCTGCGACGAAAGTGGTTCTTGCTCCTCCTTGGGATGACCTTTGTGTTTCTCTCCATCTGCGCTATCTCTCGTAGTTTTTTTTTTTCTTTCTCAATTTCGTGAGCCTTAAAGCGCTCCCTAGCCGAATCCTCTCTCCGTCTTTTCGCTTCTCCTTTCATCATTGCCTCCTTTTGAGCTCTTAGCTCTCGAGCTCGGCTTGTCTAGCAGCTCAACTCTTGTATCACCACGGCCCGCTCTTCTTGCTCACTACGGTGCTTCGTGATCGTCCCGGCGATTCTCGTCGGAATCCTCTCCATCTTAGGAGGATCGAGCCCCCTGTTGGGGAAGTCCCCGGGCGGTCAAGGCCCCGGACCCGTGGCGGCGTCTTCGCGCGCACCTTGGCCCCGGATCGCCGGGCGTGACCTCACCTGGAGGATCCGATGATTGAACCGCCCGGAGGAGATCCCGCCGGAGCGGCGCCGCCGCCTTAGGCCTCCCTTGCCCCTGAGCCATGGGTTGCCGCACAACCACGGTGGGCGCCAATGTTGGTGTAGCCCGAGCGGGCTACCCCGGTAGGGGCGAAACACTCAACTAGACCGGATCAACACTTTCGAGGGTGTATGCAAATCACGGGAAGACTCTTTCCATTAATTCTCTCTCGTGCTTACAAGGCCCCTTGGGGGTCTATTTATAGTCCGTAGACTAATACAATTCCGCTTTTGCCCTCCCTACTAACCCTAGGTCCCAGCGTCTCCCCACCGGCGCCCCGGGCGTAATCGTACTTTTTGACCTCTCGCGAACACACCCATCCTCTTTGGGTTGCTTGGCGCGGACCTTGCCTTTTGCAAAACGGGACAAAGAGACACCGGGCTTCGGACCCTTCGGCGACACGGGCCGGCGGCCGCTTTCGTCCATTTAGGCCGAAGCCCAACGAACCCGACATGGAGCTCCCTTGGAACTAATACCTCGACATTCGTGACGCCGACCGAACGCCCAAGCATTCGCCTCGTGCACCCTCCGAGGCGACTTGCCGGTGGAAGTCTTCTCTTCGGCAATCTTGGTCGAAAGCTATCACTTTCGCCCCGTGATTCTCTTAAATGACTTAGCTTTGGGTGAAAGCTTAGCATCTCGGCGATCTCGACCGAAAGCCATCGCTTTCGTCCGTTGTCCACTCGATTGACCTGAGGCGGGCGGAAGCTTAGCGTCTCGGCGAGGTTGGCCAAGGCCTCGCCTTCCGTCCGTCGTCTTATCTCGCTCGACTCACCGACGAAAGCTGACCTTTCGGCCCGGCCCAACCGAATGTAAACACCTCCGTTCAGCGTGATCTCCGGCGTGACTCCACCGAGACGGAGGTTCGTACATTCGGTGTCGATATCGAAGGCCGCCCGGCGTGGCCACTCGATTGACTCTCCGGGCGGAAGTCCCGACATTCACCCTTCCGAACCCGAATGTCCCGACTTTTCGTCTATTTGCCGCGATCTCTTGCCCTCAACCTCCGGTTCTTAGGGCCGACCGCAGGGGGTGGGCAGGTTTCGTTCTCCCCCAACATTGTGGCACTTGAGATTGTTCTTGCCGGTTAATCTTAGTGATTGCATCACTTAGCCGGCTTGGAGCTTGTGGAGGAGGATTGGCGGGAGTGGTGATTGTTCTTGACCATCTCCATCGATTGTGAGGGTTTCTTGTGTCTTCCGGTGGAGCACCAATGACAACTCTAGTAAATTGCTCACGTCATTGAGTTACCTCGGTGGCGGTAGGTTCTTGTGGCGCCCGATGAGCACCAATTAAACCACTGAATCACATAGTGTTGGTCAACACCACGAGGATGAGCTTGCTGGCAAGCAAGTGAACCTTGGAGGAAAAATATAGTATTGCGTCTCTTTGTCTCCATTGGTTCATTGACATTCTTGGTATTCATTGAGTGGATCATCGCCCTGGCCAGAGTAGTGACTTAGCTTTCTGTGCCATAGAGATTATAATGAACTAGAATTGTTGGATATAAGTGGCTTGCAACACTCACAAGAGGTAGGTAAAATTGTATTTCCCCATTAGTGTTACTAACTTGTTTTGATGAATATGTAGAATTTTTATTAAGCTATTCACCTCCATCTAGCCATTTAGGACCTTTTTAACGGGTATGGCTGCGCTACAACTAGTGGCAGCGACAATGGTCAGCTAGATGTGGCGCGGAAGTGGAGTTTGGAGATGAGATCATAAGGTCTTCGCCGGTGATGTGCTCATGAGGATGACAACGGTGACAAAAGTGGTAGTTTCAAGGGTGAGATCAAGGTATTCCGACCGTGATGTGCTCCTTTCCACGAGTAGTCATACCTGTGCCTTCGCTCACTCCTTGAACCCAACCCCCCCCCCTCCCTTCCATTTTTGACTCGCTCCTCGCCTGCATTGAGCATTTCAGCAATGACCCCTCCACCAATTTTGAGCTGCACTTTCGAGGTAGGCGATGGCCGTCAATAATTGTGTGCTCTTACACAAACTCGACTGTTATCCATAATCTTGGTGCAGTAGGCCTCACATACCAGGCTGCTATGAGTTCCTTGGGCCATGAATTTTGATGCACTCGCCGGAGTGCTAACCACTACTGTGGCCACCCACTGGGTAAGATTAAGATAATCTCTAAGCTTGATGAAACACTAATATAGGTCCATAATGTGCTCCTTGTGTCTGTGTATTGGAGGAAGAGGGGTAGGGTCAATGGAAAGTTGTGAGGGAAAAGAGGTCATTTTGAGTGGGCACGGAAGGGTGCCATGGGCATATCCGTACTGGCTGACCCATGTGCTTTCCACATCAGTAAAACTAGGAGGATTCCCCGCGCGTTGCGGCGGCATATAAAAGAAATAGAAAGCGATCTAAAATATTAACCACTAAGAATTAGAAGATGCAACCACTAAGAATTAGAAGATGAATGCCTAGTATGTTGCTACGGGATTTATCATAGAACAAATATTAATCAACCGATGAAAGAAATACAAACTCTCACTAATATTATAATGATTAGATTTCATTCATACATACAACTATCTAGTTATGAGTTTCTATTGGGGAAAATATGGTCACTTAATAAACGAAAAACAAAGTTTTTGCCTATCTGCAAGACCTCAGAAGCAGTAGCAAGCACCCCAGGGCAACAGAGCTGCAACATATTCCTTTCTACTCCTTGCCTTCATTTTTGTTGCTCTCCCCACTAATCGGGGTGATGGCAGTTCCAAGGAACAGGGCATCACAGCTCCAAAGCGACATACTTGATGTGTTTCAGTTTCTTGCTCTTATCTCTACTATAATTCGAATTGGACTGAAGCGTGTAACTGAAGTGTATTATAGTGTTTGAAATACTGTGGCACCAGCTTGTTGAAGCAACCTATGCAAAGAATTAAAAACAATAAATGTTAGATTGACCGGATGTTAACTTCTCAGTCATACAAAAAAAACACTTGATTTAAACACCATGTGTGTGGAATTGTGAATAATAATTTCATAATAGTAGTAATACATACACAATAAATAAAATGAAATAAAAGCCTCCTTAACTGAAATTTGTACCTCTAACCTTGAAGCCAGTACTTGTCCTGATAGTTGATAAGATATTTATCAATAGAAGTATTTGAAAATCCATAAGCCGTGCAAACCAAGGAAGACCCCGAAGTATTACCACTATTCAGGCTACTCCGAAAAACATGTATGGGGACAATATTATTCCTAGGATAGTCATTGGTCAGCAGAAAGTGCTGGCAATATGCTATATCACAAGCACAGCCTGTGCAATCACAAAATCCTAATTCTTCTAAATTGTTCCTTTCTGAATTAGAAGCTACAGGGCTTTCAGATGAAATACAACATGGCCTTCCTGGGTGAATTAGGGAGATGTGAGCCAATTTGCTGAACTCATTGGCTGGTATTCAGAGAATTAAAAAAAAAAAAAGATGACATTCCCCATCTGAACTGTAACCTACACATTAACACATTAACACATCAAACAAAAGTTTAGAAGCAACAAACTGTGGGTAAAATAAACGTCTTTAGAAGCCACTCATATAGTTAAAGCACTTCCAGTTAACATGAAAAAATTATGGGAATCGATACACCAACATTCACTCAAGCAAACGACTGGCTCTGTGGTGATCTCAGCAAATAAACTCCTTATCCTAATTTATAGGAATAGATAGAACAAAGCATATCTCAGTATTGCTTATTTGTTGATTCCCATAGTTAGTAATATGGTAATTAACATCATCAGGAGAGCCCTTGTTAATCTCAAAGTGGATCATGGTGATGCGTTCAGACCAGCAAAAGGATGAATAGAAAAGATCACACATTCACATTGAAGTACTAACCTGTGCATCCTTTTCAGCTTTCAGATCAGGATTTTCTTCATCAGCGTCTGGACCACCAATACATTTATCTATTGCTTTTTGATCAAGGCCTGTAAACTATAAGCCAGTTCACTATAAATACTGTAGATTTGCACCTCACCACAAAATATAGAAAAGCATATGCAAATATACAATATAGCAAATGACATGATAATCCATCAGCACTTCAGCAGACTCATTTGTTCCCAACGGTCTTAGTTGCTTGCAGCCCAACATTTTGGTCTAACTAAGAGAGTTACACTGAGTGGCACTGAATGACAACGTGATCTGAATATTATAATCAAACTGAGTGTGCAATAAAAAATTCTATCAACAGAAGTGAGTGCAGGAGTATCTGAATTTTTAGGATCCTGTTTTATCAATCGGAGAGTGAGTGGGCTTTTGACAGATACTCAAAAGTGCCATCATGAGTCGAACCAGATCGACGCATCTTGATTTTCGGCTTCCAAAGTAGTTTCCTGTATCTTGAATTCCATCACACCTCCAGACGGAGCTACATATATCCTATGTTCGCAATTTTTGCAAGAAATACTATGACAGAAATATTCCTAGTTATGTTTTGCCGGTAGCTACATACATCCTAGTTTGCACCAAAATTTCACATACAAAATTCAAAGCCACAAAAACAGTGGGAGGGCTGTCTTACCCAATTAACCCTCGCAACATTGCTAATTGGAACCACACCAGCACCACCTCGAGCTCCTCCATCCACTCTCCGTGGCGGTCGCGGGGAGAGCGTCTAGGGTCTTGATGCGGTCACCGTGGGGCGTGCATGTGCATCCCGAGGTTGGCATCGTGGTGGATGCCCTTGCCGTAGATCTCGTAGAAGTGGGCGTGCTCCGCTAGCAGCTCGGCGGCGTCGATCTCCATGACCTCGTAGCCCTTGGGCGGCCTCCGAGGGTTGTTGCTCTGGGGCGAGGCGGCCACAACGGGGATCTCTTGGACGGGGCGGGCAAAGGAGCGGCGGAGGGAGTTGGTGGTGCGGGGCGCGAGCACAGGGAGCCGCTGCGACCTCGCGCAGGGAACCTCGACTCCGGCGCCGGCATGGCCACGGGGACTTTGTCCAGTCTTAATATGGCTATAGTCCAACGGAAAAAAATTCTTCAATTTTAGCATAGTCAAATTTCACCACCCAAACATCTCCGCCTGATTTATGTCTTAGCGCCCGTATTGAGTGAAGTGACGGCCAACACGCTGCAATTTCACAAATCGCAACCTACTTTGCCAATAACTGGAACAAGTCGTGACAGCCCGTTGCATTACAAGTATTTATTTAGTAACGAAGACGGCGGCGGAGCCCACGATGACCTTTCGGCCTACACAGACCAGCGGCAATTCGTCGCCGCCGAGGTCCGTGGCTGCTGCGTCCATCGCTACGATTATCAGCCACGGTGGCGCAACGCGGTGAGTGGAAGTGGAAGGGTAGCGTGTGAAACGAAAGGCTTAGCGGCGGAAAACAATCCAAACCCAGGTGACTTCCATGACTTGCCGTTATGGTTTCTACCTAGCATCCTCGGTTGACTTCCACAACATGCAGATTCGTTAGATGATTAGCAGCAAGACATTCTCCCCTTCGGTTAGCTATAATAACCACCCAGCAACACAGTCTCACATGTGCAGGTCTTTCCGAATCGATAGGACTTTGAACATCTTTTTTATTTTTATCTGTTTTGTTTTTCTCATCAATCAATGATAGTGTAACACCGGTTTATTCAGCATCCAACTTATAAAATTATATCACGAATTACACTGCAAGTTTGAATGGAATTTATTCAGAGCATTTGGTATTGTTTAAGTGCTATCTACAAGAAATTGGGTGTTATATGTGCATAAAGCTTATAGATATTATAGATATCAGAGGGATGTGATACCCAACCCAATTTGGATGTGGCGCAATAGTGGCCCATGAGTCTTGAGTGCACATGTTTAGTACCATCTTGCTAGTTGAGCAAGGGTGGAGCCAACTTATAAGCTTTTGCTTCTAGCCATAGCACCTTCGGGTTAACCCTTTCGCATGAAGCGAGGACAAAAGTGTGCAGACTTCTATGTGTATGTGTGCACGCCGCTCGGAAGGGCTGTGCGGTGCGGCTTTGGAAGGTGGGGTGTTTAGTGAGAGCAAGGTTACCCCCCTCAAAGGACTCGGCGTCCTCGTGAAGAGTGCCAACTTAACCACGGCCTACCCTCTTGGCACACTTGAACGTGCGCCAAGTGCCGCACGCATGCCATGCCATGCACCCGCAGAGCCTACATGTGCAATGAACCCCATGTCTGCGCCTCGGCCCGCACGCGTCTGTGGCCACGAATGGCGGCTATAGTACCCACGTAACATCAAAAGGATATATTCTAGCTACATGGTAGAGTTTTTTGTTACTATTCTGAAATTGATTGGTTGCTCTATCAGTTCCATATGCTATTTGGGGTGAAAACAAACCCAATTTCTAGATTTTTGAATATAGGATGCCGATGGAGGATTCTCCAATGCTGGAATTAAATCTTTACGGTTCGGGTATGCGTGCTTTGCATAGACAAATCTACCACCTTTACGATGAATCACAAATGCCTATAGATATGAAATAGGAATGAAACAACTACAACATAGTGCCACTTTGCCATGGACAAGACAGTGTCGTGGCTTCCACCATCATACTGATGGGTTTGTTACATATCTTTAATTGTATTTTCATCTTCTATTATGGCTGTACAATTATTTCCTACATTTACAACCTTTGCTTACTCAGAAAAAATTATGGTTTACGCTATTGCTAATGCTACATGAACTCCTTTTCGCTTTTAATCACAGGGCTCGCTGACCCACTTTCCATCTTACAGCTAGCCGTCTTCGCTTTCTCACATGTGTTCTAGTTTTCCACTACTAATTTATCTTCATGTATGTCAACCACAACAATTGCCTGTGTATGGACTGAGTACAGAATTGTTCTCACATGCTTATTATTCTGAACACTTGGTAATTTCTCTATGCCTTGGTAGTTCGTCTCATTATCGCACCACAAGACCTGATGTAGAGGGCTACTTTATGTCCTCTTTCTCACCTCTAAGTTCCAAATTAATTTGGCCAGGTGCCTCTCTTCATAGCATTGTTTTTCCTGATTCATCTTTTTAGCTACCATGGCAGATTGTCAGGTTTCTTAAATTGCTTTTCCACCTGTCCTCTGCTCTCTTTCAGAATTTTTAGGTTTCGTATGACTTAACAATTTCACAAACCATTTGTAGATCCAATTTTAGTTTTTGTGTATGTAGCAAATTATTATAGGAGCATGATGATCCATGAGTATTTCCTATTTCTTTTTAGCTGTACGAGGACACCATGTATATAGTTTCTTATCAATCTTGTATTGATAGATACTTTCTTGCTCATTTATCCTGTCCCTTTTTCATATTTCCCCTGTGGTCTGTACTCCTTGGTGTTTTAAGTAACAGAATCGATGGAACAGGATTATTTTGATGGGTGTTCTTTCCCACTTTTTGGCTTCGTTCGGGTTTGCTTATTCATGCCGGTGTTTAGCTTTGCCTGGAAAGCTATCTGGATGATATTCTAGCTAAGATATATTACATTACAATTTGTGCAATCTAGGTAATTGCCTAAATGATACTCCTGCATATCTAGAGGTAGATAATTTACCTGTGTTCCATTTGTTTCCAGATGATTGTACCTTTGAGGGTCTGCAGTAAGAAATCCACTTTTGCATAAATAACTATTTATCCTTTTTGTTGCTGCATAGGTGAATTTAGAAATATCAGCAACTGTAGTTCTTGTCGGTTGCATTATTCTAATGAGGTTTGTTACGGTGCTTGAAGGATCCGGTGGCTCCTCTCATTAAAATTATCTGCGGCAACAGTTAATTAAGAATTGTAATTAAAGGGGAGATTAGCACTTTTCCTACTCCCTAACCTAATTCTACTATTTTTTTGGTTCCGGCCCACAACATAAGTTTCTTCCATCTAGTTCTTTTTTATTTTTAAACCACTGGATCTAATGAGATAGAGGGCTCTCTTTATTTCCAAGCATGGTAAAATTGCTCTATTCTAATTAAGCTCTTCTAAATTTTATCCCCTTCTCACATAAAAAAAGAGCTTCTACTGAAATATATTCAACATGATCTTCCTAGGATGTCTCCATAAAAAAAGGTGAGCGGAGTTGCCTTCCTACTTCTGGAGTGCTTATGTCTCACAAATATACCCTTGCTGCGGCCAACTGCTCCTTTGGTGCCTCCACATTAGCTTTCTATTTTGAGAAATCACACGAAAAAAAAAAAAAAAAGAAATGACATGGTCTTATTTGATTCATCACATATCACATACACATAAGCTCGCTGGTCCAAGATGAGCACCAAGATCACCCTTAATATAAGTTTACTAAATTCATTCGTTGTTCCAAAAGGGAGCTGCAGTTGTAAAGTTGTTCAATTAAGGAATCCAAGCTATATGTTAAGCCTTGATTAATATTCCCTCCATTCCAAATTGTAAGACTTTGTGGCTTTTCTAGATGCATTTTCTTTATGATGGACCAGCTTGCTAGATCAGTCGTAGTTCTGTTTGTTGGGTTTTTTTCAGTGCATCTTCTTGATTTATACGTTATATTTCTTGCTTGCCGCTGGTTTTTCAGTCCACAAGTTAAGGTCTAATTTGTATTTGTTTATTTCCTCGTGCAACTATGCAACTAGGGAGTTTCTTACGTTTCCTTGTTCCTTGCAGATTTCCCTTACTTTTATGTGGACCTTTCCTATGGATCTCAGCGCTCCAGGTCTTATAATTGCATTTCAATGACTCGGCAGTGCCTACTGCTTTCTTACGGATGTAATTTATGTCGTTACCTACTGGCTAACTGCTAGAATAGTGGTCCATTTTTTTGCTCTATTACCAGACATAATGCTGTGTCGTGCACGTATGTTTATCAGTGGTTCAACAAATGTAGTGTTTGACCTCACATTTTCTGTCCCATTTCAGGTATAAAATCAATGGTTCGATCCAATATATCTTTGCACGTGTCCTGGGGATTTCGATGTAATGTACCATTCAATATTATCTTTTAGTGTTTCAGGGACATGTGAAGGTAGCATGAGGGTTAGTTAATAGTCTCAGTAGACTGAAAGATTGTTACAACTTCCCTATCTGAGACATCTCAAATATCTGTGCAAATGATACTATTTTAAAATCCAGCCAGCAATGGATTGTTTTACTACTGTTTGAAATGATACTTACATAATGGACCCTATATATGTTCCAGCACTGATCATGCAACCCTCTATCATCTACTTCTTCAACGGCAACATCCGGGTCCAGCCCCCAGCTCACCGCGCAAATGGGCGCCAACCCACTAGTTCCAGGTTTCAAGTGTAAACCCATATACTGAACACCACCTAATGTCTTCATACTCTAGCCTTAATTTTACAACTAGAAAATGGCAATGATTGATCTCCGGTGGCAGTTCTTTATTCTTAGGGTCGTTTGCATTGTGCCCGCCGTCCTCACACTCACCTCCGGCTTACATTTTATTGATTCTTTCACATGGCAAACTCCGGTGTTGCTTGTTTCAAATTTTTAACTCGTCCCAACTAATTGATTCTTTATTCCCAGGCATCCACCTCGTGGCTGTCTTTTATTATGAGCAACTGTTTGTCATCAAGCTTGTCACACCTTCCGTTCCATTTGACAAAGCTGTCGTTTTGTAAGTGGTTTAAATATGAATTTGGGACTAGGTCCAATTTCATTTTGTATTGCGTAAGAAGATGCAAGACTAATCATCTAGCAGACCTAACACATTTAAAACATGCTAGCCTAACTTCTAGTCGACCAGATGCATTGGTCATTAATTATTTACGGTTATCTATCACATCCTGACTTTCTTTACAAAGCTAGAGTCTAAGACTATCCGCACTCCTCGTCCTTTATTTTCATCCTCTAAAAGGAATATTCCTGCCTAATTATCCAGATTCTCTCCTCTATACCCAACATTCCTACACCTGTTCATACTCTATATCCATCCTCTATACCAACTACCAGCCATGGGACCCACTTGCTAGAATATTTTAATCCTCCCACCCCCCCATGAGTACCGGTGTGGCTCCCCGGCGGCACCCCTCACGGCAAGCAGGTTTGGTCGCTGTCCTGAGCGGGCTCCCTGGTCACCGAGGCCCACGGCATCGAACGCCTGTGAGGAGGAAGCTGCGGACCACCTTCCTCAAAACCGAGCGCCGCCAAGACCTCTCCCCATCTCCCTCACGTTTTGGGGAACCTCATGGCGGTGCTCCTCATGTGACGGCACAACGGCGGAGCTTGTGGCGCGGACCTCGAGCCCACGTGGAGGCGGCTTCCTTGGGGCTGGTGGCATCTTGCGCTGCTCCAATCTCTCTCTCCCTCTTCCTCTCTCTCTCTCTCCGGCGTGGGGTGGTTGGCCGTTGTCCGATGTGGAGCGGTAGCGGATGCCGGAATATCCTTTGTATTTGTCTTTTGAAGTCTCGCCCCCTGTGCGATACCGAGCTCTCGGGATGCCGTTGCAGGGCTTCGTCCGCTAAAATCCTCCTACAGGAGGGGATCTAGGATCCCACTACGGACAGAGGCAGGGCAGCTTCAACGTTACATCCAAGACAGTGGCAGGAAGAGAGAAGCAAAGAACTAAGGTGTGGACCCAACGTTTGCACCGCGGCTAACGATTAATCAATTATTTTTTTTGCCTTTTTGCTATGAATAATTCAACATTTGTATTTTCTCCTTTTTTGGTAATGTTTTAGAAGTTACGTGGTGTGCTCTCGATTATGCTATGAAATAAATGTTAAATTTGCTCTAATGAGACACCACTATTACTACATAGATGAATTCACATCTTACTATATATAAGTATTAGAGACTCCAATAAAGCCTTCATGTTAATTATCACCACATGCACTACAAAAAGATAAATCCTACAAATTCTCACAATAATTGAAACATCTAACACTTAAATTTAAATAGATAGAATCTAATTGTAAAGAGCTTGCGGAGAGGGCACACCGCTAGTGAGGGGGCGGCGCAGCGCGCAGCTAGGGAGAGGGCAGTGCGTGTGCAGGGGGAGGAGAGGGGGAGCTCAAGAGCCTTAGGTTAAAGTCCTAGCTAACTTGACTCCTAAGCAACCTCGAGAGATCCTTATAAGATTGGATTCTCCTTTCCTAACAAATCCAAACTCTACTAGACTCTTTCCTAATTTACTTGGACTCAATAGGGTAACTAGATAGCGGCGGTGGTGGTGGTAGTCGCGCGGCTACGGTGCAAGCCCAAGACCGAGCCAAGAATATTCCCGGGATAACCTTGGTCTCTCATATTGCTCGGGTGCAGTCATCATCTTTGGGCCCATATGTGGCCTTGGTCTCTCATACGTTACCACCTTTGCTCGTAGGCCTATCGTTTGGCCCATCTATGGCCCAGCTCATCGAGAAGAGTCGTGTTGGATTTTCCTTGAAGCCCGAGCCTCGCCTTCGCGCGGAGCCCCGTGACACTTCCACCTGTCGCAGGTTGCATTCCGAGAACCTCCACTAGGCTTCTCGGTTGTGACGCATGGATGCCCATTGTCTAAGCGGAGGTAATGGTCTCCGCCTGCTCCATTGGATATCTCCGCTATGTCCTGCAAGGGCGCCTCAAAGCCAGGTTAACTTGTAAGCCCTGTGGGGTTGAGAATACCTCCGTCTACTGCCATGACCATGTCCCAACACCTACCTCATGTACGTCTTGAGACCATGCCCTGTTTACGTAAACATGTATTCTTGTGCATACATGAGCAAGAATACTAGGCTTGGTGATGAGCAAGAATAGGCTCTTGGTCCCATGGCATACATGAGCAAGAATACATAAACAAGGCGTATAAGAAAAATTCATAGATTAAGAAAGACAAGGGCCATAATCAAGCTGAAGAAGGAGAAGACAAGAGACTTAAGGCAAAATCTTCTAAGTGGGTTAGATCCAGACCTGAAAATAGAAAGAGGACATGGCAAAACCAAGTAAATTAGCAGTGAAGATAAAATCTCAAGACAAGGAATGGAATCCCAAGATCACAGAAATTGTTGCTCACATGAAGAAAGACAAGGTAATTGGCACCACTAATCCGAAAAGTATGAAGCTAAAGAAAATCTCAACAAACGCGTGGCATATACAACATCTTTTTGAAGAATATGGGAAGACTAACTGGGCTACCATTTCAGTTTATTTCTAAGAAATATGAGAAGATCGGTTCATCTAAGAATATGAGAAAATCGATTTTTACAGGCGGTTTGAATGTATGGATCCACCCCAACCATTTTATTATGATGACAAAATCAGAAAGAAAAATAGGATATATACTGAGGCATGAATAGGATCCTTTAGTTCATATATTTATTATCGGAACATATTACATGGCTTCGTGTATGCAGTTCTTTTTTTTTTTTTTTTTTTGAGAATTACATAGTACAACGCAGACGCTCACATCTAGCTATATATCTTGGTCGTTGGAATCTAATAATCGACGTATAACAATAATGCACTAGTTAAACACGTGTGCCATGTGCTCATTCCTTCCGATCCGATCTGTTTTAGTTAGTTTTTCTAATCTTGTGAATTATACCATACATGCATCTGCTACCTAGAGACTGCTACTAGTGTATGAGATGATGCATCATTTCAATCTGCTTGCCTAGCCTATAAATGCAAGGCATACCCAAGGAGAAAAGAGGCAAGCCAAGCAAGCTAGTACTCCTGCAGTGCATATACACAGAGAGAGAGAGAGAGAGGCCGTGCTGCTGCAGTGCAAAGGGGATTGAATGGCGAATAGCGCGGCGGCGGTGATGATGGCCGTGCTGCTGCTGATGGCAGCAGCTAGGGAGTCGACGGCATCGTCGGCCACTAACAGCTTGGGGGCAAGAAGGCTACTGCAGGATGATCCGGATCAGTGCCTCCCATCAGGAGCTATTTGCGGTCGTCGGCCCGATATTCGGGGCTCTCTTGAATGTTGCAGTGGCAATTGTTGGCCACCAATCATAGGCACTAATATTCACGAATGCGAATAGGAACCATAATTTGTCGAATGCGCACGATTCCCACACCAGTGTCAACCATTTATTTTACTCAGCTTTTATTCACCCCCATTTTATTTTACTTACTTTGATTTCAAACTACATCACCAAAGTGTTAGTTTGTTGCATTGTCCACAAACATACTACACCTATATATACGTTATTGTTATTGTAGGCAGTTGCTTTCCTTTCCTTTTCATGCATGTATGATGTATGTAATACTATTGGTTTTATTGAATAAATAAAGCAATGTAACGTCTGTGGTTCATGCATGTCCTCTTCAATCCTCTCTCCTATTTTTGCCTTAATATATACTGCCCGGCTGCTTCTGGCAGCCGCATGCATGTTCAGATTAATTAATTGTTTTAAGAGCCAAAAAGCCAACTTAGGCCACGTTTAGTTGGCAGAAATTTCTAACCTTTTCCCCACTTTCTCTCCATCACATCAAATTAAATACACCAAAAGACATATGTTTGGAGTATTAAATGTAGATAAAAATAACTAATTACACAGTTTAGATGTACATTTGCGAGGCGATTCTTTTTGAGCCTAGTTACTCCATGGTAGGATGATATTTACCACTAACAAACGAAACGTGCTACTGATTATGCGATGTGACATTCGGTTCCAAATATTTTTCATCTAAACAAGGCCTTAGAGTAACTCCTGTAGACCCTAAACAAGTCGGTCCCTACTATGTTTTTACGAGCCTGAATCGGTAAGCTATCGATATTGAGTACTCTTTTTTATTTTTGTTTTGCATCATCACATTTTTTAACACTGACATATTCAACAATCTGCGTCGCTCTAAAACTAGTAAAGCCTGCAGAAAATAGAGGCGAGATGTAAACAAACACATGGGGTGTTTAGCTGGTGAAATATTTTGGGTTCGGGATCTTGTAGCACTTTTCGTTTGTATTTGGGGGTGTTTAGTTCCTGCTCACAGGAACCCAAAAAAAGTACTACAGTTCCCCATCACATTGAATCTTTTAACATATTTTTAGAGGATTAAATTTAGTTAAATAACAAAACTGATTGCACAGTTTGGTTGAAAAGTGCGAGACGAATCTTTTTAAGCTTAGTTAGTCCATGGTTGGAAAATAATTACCAAATACAAACGAAAAGTGCTACAAGTAGTCCAACCCAAAATATTTCACCAACTAAACACCCCCTTGGTAATTGTTGTTCCACCATGGACTAACTAGGCTCAAAAGATTCGCTCTCGCACTTTTCAAACTAAACCATGTAATTAGTTTTTTTCAGCTAAACCATGTAATTAGTTTTTTATTTACCTAAATTTAAAGCTCCATGCATGCGTTAAAAAATTTGATGTGATGGAAAACTGTAGAAGACTTTTTGGGTTGGGGTATGGGAACTAAACATGCCCACAAACTCAGGAACAATGGCGTCTGCAGCGAAGAGTGAACAGAGAGCAGCTTCTTTCATCAGTCGGTACATGCACAGTTAAGTAGTACTGTACTATGGAGCACAAACTCGGCAACACTTATAAATCAAACGTGTCCAATACACAACGGATTCTGTGAGTATTACACGCAAATTGGTTTTCATCACAAAGACCATATAAGTATTGCAGCTGGGGCAGCTCACACTCCGGCATCGACAAGGAACGTATATGCGCCCAGGGCTGCGGCCCAAGTCTTATAGGAGCACATCCTAAAAAAAATATGAATGCGAAATCAGCCCAATTGCCCTCCTTAGCCCACCAACCGTCAACCCTGGCCCTGGCGGGCCTGGTTTCCTCTGCCGTCTGTGCCGTCGCCGCTCGCTTGCATCACCGGCAAGCTTCACTAGTCGGCCGTCGCGAATCCAGCCGGGGAGGCACCCACGGCAACCGCGCCCGTCCCCGCGTGATCGTGCCCCTGCCCCTGCCCCTGCCGTCGGGATCCCGGCGACCCGCGCCCACCGCCCCATGGCCAGGCCCGTCCGGCCGGCGGCCGCCACCACCCGTCGAGCTGCCCAGCCCGGAGCCCTCGCCCCTCTGCAGCTTGGCTCCACATTCCTCTCCTCCAGCTCCAGCCTCCAGGTCTCCAGCAGGCATCACCCGCGCGCAACAGTCACGGCGAGAGGCCCCAGCCCCCAGGTGCTACTGAATACTGAATAGTTAATACTGATGACAGATGCCTTGTTTTTGTTTGGTTTCATATGTAGTTTCTAATAATTGCATTTTACTTTGCAACATTTCATATATAGTCTAGAATGGAGCGTGGCGGTTCAATTATTGAAGACTCAAGGGAAGGGTCTCTTCATTTGGTACTTTACTATCCTCATTGTTCTATGTATTGTTTGAGCACTTTGAATTGATACCAATCTTTGTTATATCTATTACTCTGCGGCTAGATAGATTTCTAGTCTTGTGTTATTTATCCCCTCTTTAGTTCTGGTTTTTGATCCACTGCTGGACAAGACAGGTGTTATTTATTGTTGATGTCGGTATGCTTTTCCTTGTCCACAGAAGAGAATACGGTTGGTAATATTTGTCCATTGAGCAAATACGAAGTGCAGCTGCAACATTCCACACAAAATGAAACTCCAAATGAAAAATGCAATTTTTAATTCTTTTTTTTTTGTTTGCATATAGCGTTTACAAAAAGTCAAACTTTAGTCAAAAACTCATTTAAATCTAGGTTTTATATTTGAACCAATGCACACACAATTTAATTTAGATCGATATATTTAAAATTATATGCGTCCCATTTTTATTTCTTCCCTGTCCTAGTGGGCTTGAGTTGCTTCTTATGCAATATTTGCACAGTTTAGTTCTGAGCGCAACCACTGTTTTTGTTATTCAAAGCATGAAAACTCTATGTTGGCCCACTAAACAACGGGAACATGGCTTGCTGGTGCAGGCAGAAGGCCCACAGCCCACAAACAAGGTGACAGCGGCAAATCACTCTGCAACCAAATCAAAAAGGCACGGAGAGTCTTCATCCTATTATTCCCTAGCGGCGGTGGACGGCGGAGAGGGCTCACCAAGGATAAGTAATTTAGCAGGATGGCGGATGGGAGTGGCGGCTGACTGATGGGTCACAATTGCTGGCGATGCGAAGGCTTGGTGCATGCTGCTACTCAACTCAACATGTATTACATCCCATTACATACAAGTAAGTAGTAGCAGAATATTATAGCAACTTACTCTTGTATTTCAGTTTGAGTATCAACCCATGACATCCATCAATTACATGTAACACGTACTAGTCAATTAGCGAGGCATTCCACCGTTTGTTTAACCGTTTTCATTGGAAACATAAACATCCAGGTTCAGTGAGCCAATTGCACAATCCACATTTCCAGAGTTCGACAGTGCACGAGATACAATTACAGATCAAAAGACACCGAAATACACAGCTGATCTAGTCTAGTGCGGAGTAGTAAATAACAAGGTCACAAGATGTAATTCCATTGCCAATCATCTCACACAACTGAAATAATAGACGAACTGGCACACTTATTCACAGCAAAGCAACAACAAGATAAAAAGGTTTCCAGGCTAGAGACCTAAAACCAAACACACATGACATATCCATGCTGACAAATGACTGAAAACATATGAACAACTGTAACGTAATGGAATGCGGAAAACGATCCAAATCCAGGCGTGGGGACCACGTATGACTTCCATGACTCGCCGCTGTGGTTTCTTCCTTCCTGACAACAAGGTAATCACTAGCATCCCCTTCTGTTAGCTATAATAACCACCCAGCAACACAGTCTTACATGAGCAGGTCTTTGATGCTCCCAATCGATAGAACTTTGAACATCTATTTTGGTTTTTTCTGTTTCGTTTTTTCATCCATCAATTATATCATGACTACTGTTTATTCAGCTCGAACTTATAAACTTATGAATTTCATGCATGCTTGAATAGGGTTTATTCAGACCAATTGGTATTGTTTAAGTGCTATCTACAAGAAATTGGGTGTTACATATGCATAAAGCTTACAGATATCAGAGGGAGGATGTAGCAAATACAGCAATATAAAAATGCTGTCTGACACCAAGTAAAAATTCTCCCTGTTTAACAGCCATTCTGCATAGCCAACTCAATAGACAGCAGTGTTCCCGCAAAACTCAGTAGACAGACACACAGTAGTGGTAGTTTGTATCACCAATAAGCAACCTATCATAACTTAACACCAAATTAAGTACACATAACACACACACATACAAATACATTCGTCACCATAGGTCATAGTGGTGACTGGGGAAGCTCGTGCACACAAGTAGAAACATATATAGAAAAAAAAAGAAGCTCCAGATCCACAGAGTACAGGGAATTAAACACAAGAAACACCTTAGTAGTCCTTATTACAGGCATAAATGCAAAAATAAAGACACAACAAAGTACGATCCCAACTCTATGACACAAGGGGCTGGAAGGAGAGGACCCTGGCGTTTCCTTCCGGCTCCATCTTTATTCATAGACTTCAAAGAAGACATACCAAAGCGACCTTTCTTGTTGATGGAATACTTGAGCAACTATGGCGCTGATGAGGACGAGGCTCCCAATGCAGTTGCATCCTCTTGGTGTTGATGGTGTGGATTATGATTTAGCACAGGATGGTTGGGATGATCTTCCAGTTGTGCTTTAATGTGATCCAGACTGCAGTTACCATGGAGCTCAAGCTTCTTAAGTTTTGGGAGGTGGTTCACTCCGCAAAGAGATTCTAAGGCGGCAAAATACCAAACTATCAACTCGACCTTAGGAGCTGCTCCATCGGCAAAGCTGATGTTCAGGATATTACTGCCCTCAATTACCAAAAACCTCAGACGCTGGAATTCATCTGCCTCGAAGTTCAGCTTGCTCTCAATGTATGACTTGTGCAGAAGCCTGAGGCAACGCATCAGTTTTAACTTTCCAAGAATATGTATAGCATCCTCCCCTAGAGAAGTGTCCTGCAGTGTTATCTTGGAAAGTCGATCGAGATCTGCAACCCAGCTGGGAAACCCACTTTTGAGACCACAAATGTTTAGGCTCTCAAGAAGCATTGGAGGACTGACTAAATCTGGCACTGCCTCAGCATCAGAACTCCCACTTTTGATCTGCTGGTTGATCCTGATTGACAGGGACCGTAGGGCAACCATGTAGTTTCTCAATCTGTTGGCACAGAAGATTCAACACACCTTTATCATGGAGAACAACACCAAGTTTTCTCAGTTGCAGCAGCCGGCCGATGTCCATTAAAACATCAAAATTTCTGGAGACCTCAACACGGGACATTACCTCAAGCTTTTTCATTCTTCGGATGCCACCGGGAATGCGAACCGTCTCAAATGAGTCTTCAAACCTGTCAGACATGTTGCCTGGAGAGATTGTGTGGCCAGCAAGAAAATACTTTAACATTGGAAGCATGATGGATTTTGTGGAGGAAGCCCGTATTTTTGTCTGTCGGATATCCAATGTCTCCAGGCACTGTAGCTTTTCAATCTGCTTGGGTAGTTCAGTAACATCTGTGTTCCTGAGGCCCAAGTATCTGAGTAGTAGAATCTTGCAGATGTTGTTTAGATGCTTGTTATTTTTCAACCCTGTGCAGCCTTCAAGATCTAGCACTTTCAATATCAGCCACTAGGGAGACTGAGGCATAGATTCAAGAATGGTCTGGATCACATTACGAGATGCCTGATTTTTTGAGCGGGAAGACTCTTGTAGTGCAATGCAAATGGATCTGAATAGCATCTTCTTAAGACATTTTCTACAGGTTCAAAGGGAAAATGTTATGCGCCGGAAGAACCAGGGATGGGTTCCATCTTCCATCGTGCTGAATTCCATTGCTTTAATAGAATAGGAAGTTTCTTCAATTGTTTTCGGTTTCGTCCAGTAGTGTTTTGGAAATCGTTTCGCCAAAAAAAAATCGGTGCCCAGCGATAGAAATGAATATCAGGAATTTTGGGTTTTCTCGCTGCAAAAGATGTCCAAACTGACTTTAAAGAAATAACAAAATTTGAATTTCGCTAATTATCGGGCCGACAGTCTGGTTGGGAATCCAGGACACCATCAAGAACGACTAGGAAACTCTCAACTGATATCGGATACCTGGAAGAGCCTATTTGCTCCCATGTGTCATGCCTTATCTCATCCCAATTCCTAGGAGCTCCTCCAATATTAACCCAGGCCAGAACTTTGAATGAGCTCAAGACGGAATGATCTTGGTACACCTTCCTTGCAATTGTCGTTTTTCCAGTACGATTGAGATGAAACATAATTCATAACGGCATTGCTGGTCCCTCAGCCTCAAGTACTCTTTAATTTGGTGCCTTCCTCAAAATTATCTGGAGGTTCACTTCACAGCAACTCACGTCTCTGGAGGTCTTCCTCCTCCGGTCCACCGGGCTGTGCAACAGGCGGCAAGTCAATAGAAACAACACGGCGTTGATGTGGCTCTGCCTGCAGCACAGTGACGCCGTGTTAGCAACCAGGCTAAGGATTTCGAACTGGTTTGAAGAGTAGCCGCAGCGAGCAGACGCAAGGAAGGGGACGAGACGAGGAATCTTAGCAAATGTAATGGTATTACTAACGTCCGGACTCATGGTGACGTTCCGGACGGTCTCGTTTGTGGGCTGTGTGCACTCCAGCCCATCCGCAACGACTCGCAACGGCTGCCCACCCTCCCAACGGCTTTCTACCCCCGTTCCGTTGCTGACCAAATCCATCACAATTCATTAACCTTTCACTCTTGCTCTCCTTCGCAAAGTAGTTGCCGGCGACGACCATCCCCGGGTGTGCAGGCGTGGCGTGGCCCCTGGTCCTCCGCATTCTTTTAAAAAAATGTATCATTGTTTTATAAAATTAGCATGCTTACATCGAATTACCATTTTTTTATAAGACTTTTTGTGTTCTCCAAAATTTATAACCTCTTTTAAAATAATGACTTATGAAATAAAACTATACATCACAAAATATTAATATTAATATAACTTAAACTTAGTTATCACATTCTTTGCTATGGGGGTTTGTGATGGGAACATCTTTTACACACTTGTTAAACTATTAAAATAAATATTTATTTTACTATGTACCTATTTGTGGGGGTCTACACAGGGGCACATATAATTATGCTTACTTTTATAGTTTAAAGGTTGTAAATTATTTAGATCAGAATATATACCACATACTTTATGGATACTAACTTATTTTTTTCTTGATACCTTATTTTAGTATTTATATGTAGATTTGAGATATATTTCTGCTTTTTGTTTTGATAAGACAAAAGTGGTGAGCAATTTAGATACAAATTAAGTGTGCTAACTTGTATTTAATTTAATTCAGCAATGCATATATGGGTAATTTGAATCCAATCGCATGGGTTACTTTGCATTATCATTCCTAATACCACATGTGTATAATTTTTAAAAGTACTAGGTAGTTTGTTTAACTTATCTTTTGTTATGATAGATGTGTGTAGTTTTGATACAATGTTAGGGAATTATTTTTTAATATTTTTAATAATGGAGGAGGTTGATAATTTACATGCAAATTTTGTGGATTGTTTCAAATTATTTTCATAACGGTAGAGGTGAGTAGTTTAGATGCAAATTAGTTGGCAGATGCGGATTTTTTATGATACAAATAGATCCAACAGCTATTATTGACCATGATGGTTGAATCCACCAAATGAAAGAGCATATATTTTTAGAAATTCTAAAATTTACTATTTTCTAATGTACCTAGTTCAAATTAATATGGATGCTCTATCAATTATTTTTTGTTCAATCTAAATATTTTATGTGGTTACAATCTACTTTTTGCAAATTTTACTTCCTTTACTTATGTTCCCTACTAAAAAATACTTTAGTAACAAGTTTATGGAATATACATGCATCATTAAATAACATGTAGCAATGTATTTCAAATATGATGTCCTCATGCTTTTGAAAGTATTAGTGAAGAATGTCTTTTAAAACAATAAACTCTAGGTGTTAACAAAATATAGGAATATAGATGGTGATTAACATTTTTTTGTTCCTAAGGATGCACTTTTTTTTTAGATAGGTGGTCTCATCTTGTATTATATTATCATCTAATCCCTCGTTCAATCCTATTAATGAACATGGGATATATTTGTTCTTTGCTTTAATTTGCATGTGTATGGCCAAAACTACAAACTAGAGATTGGCAGGGGTAATATGGTAGTATGAGCGGCGTGAGTACGTAGCATACCTGTACCTTAGTGGTAACATGGCACTCATCTATGCCAACAATGTAGACAGATTCATGGTTGACTGTCAGGGTTCGGCTAGATTGGGCGGAACCGACACGTGAATTGGGGAGTTGGGAGGAGGAGATGGCGTAGGGAGGGGGGTGGTGGCGGTAGCGGCGGTCGGCATGGCCGGGCGGCGGGCATGGTGGGCTTGTGACCGAGGAGGGCCTTGGGGGGGTGGGTGCGGCGGGGGTTCTTGCGGGGGAGGGGGGCGGCCTTGGGGAGAGGAGGAGCAGGGGAGATTGGGATAAATTTCTTTATTTGCTTGTTGCCCCGAAAGACATGGACCCCTTACTTTTATGGGCCAATTATTTCTATGGCCCCGAGAAAGTTACCATTGTATCTTTATGGCCCTTTTTTTTAAAAGTTAGCTCTATGGCCCCGAAAAGTTACGTGTTAGCTCTATGGCCTTCCGTCCAAGTTAGGGGCGTTGATGGTGTTAACTTTAGGGTAAAATGACCATTTTAGCCCTGGCAAAAAAAAAACAAAACAAATGCAAGCGTTCTGTTGTGTTTAATATGAAAAACAAATTTACATCGGGAACCCTAAAGTTTTCACAAATTAACTAACCCCGGATCTGAAAACATCTTTCTCTCGGCGAACTTACATCGGGAACCTTGAGAGTGAAATCAAATTACATTTTGGTCCGTCTACTCCATCATCCCGCAGACGTAGCGGACGCCCGCATTTGGCCGCCGCCGCCGCCAAGGTAAGGCGCGGTGGGGAGGCTCTTCGTCCGCCGCCGGGCCGCGCGGTCGCGCCGGGCGTCTCGCCAGACGCCGCCGCGCTGAGCGGAAGCGAAGTCCGCGCCGGCCGCGCGGCCGCGCAGACGGAGCAGCCCACCCGGCCGCACGCGGCGGCGTGGGGCGTGCTTGCGGCCGCCGCAGGGAGCTTGTTGACGTCCCGATTGAGCTCGCCGGCAATGAGCGCAAAGACCGCGGAGGAGCGCGCAGCCGGCGCGGCGGAATGGGGCGCTCCCGACTCGCCGTCGGCGGGCACTCCGCTGCCGCCGCCGCCGCTCCCTCGGCCGCGGGCCGCCGCCGCGCTCCCGACTCCTCGTCGGCCGGGCGCTCCGCTGCCACCGCTCCCGCCGCCTTTGCGCCGCCGCCGCGGAGCGACAAGGACGCCGGCCGCGGTTCATCGAGGAGATGACCTCCCGGGCCGTGGCGCGGCAGGGCGCGCGTGCTGGCCGAGATCCTAGCCCGAACGCCGGCACGAGTACCCGGCGCGCCGCGCCTCGCTGGTGCCACCCGACCCGCGGCAGCGTTCCGGCGCCAGTGGTGCCTGTCGTCACCTACGAGGACCTCGGCGGCGGACATCCGGCGCGACGCCAACGGCGACCGCCGCCCATCCTCTCCGCGCACCCCATCTCTCCGAAGTTCGTCACCAGCTCGACTTTCGGCCGGGCGAGCGCAAGCTCATGCCAACCATCAAGGAAGAGCTTGACCGGGCGCTAGATGCTGGGGACGAGGCAGTCGGGGCCTTCGGCCCTCGTCGGTCTTCTCATTTTTTCGCGAGTTTGGATCGAGGGGGCGGGTACCGTGTGGGACCGGGAGCCGCCGGTTAGACTCAAGGAGGCAGGGGGTATTTCGGTCCTTCACCCACTCCTACAGTGTAACCCTAATAGAGTTGAGGGCCAAAACAACAGAAGGCCATAGAGATCACCATAGAGTTTTGAGGGCCATAGAGCTAACTTAAAAAAAAAAAAAAAAAGGGCCATCTGAGATACTTATCTAGTTTGAGAGAGGGCCATATAGATAATTCTCTCTACTTTTATAGCCCGGCTAGTGGGACTTGTATCTCAAGCAACCTCTCTAAAGGTTTCCTTATAGATTGGAATACCTTTTACAAGCATATCCTATTTATTTATTTTCTAATAAGGGTCTCCCTTATAGATGAGATATCCCCTTGCACACCAAAACACCTAAAGATAATCCTAGATATTTTCCTCCTTTATTTCCCAATTAATTGCGAAGAATCCGCGGAAGGGAGGAGACGGCGTCGGGGCGCTTGAGCCCAGGGGCGGCGCCCGTGCTCCATGGGCCCGTCGGGCCTGTCCTACAGGCCCTATTTCCCGGGTCATGACACAGCCAAATATCGCGCCTGGATCAAGAGCAATGTATCTGCAACAAAATGTAGCATATCTGTAGCTCCACCCATGTGTTGACAAAGGATGATACCAGTTTTAGCTGCGGGGTGTCTTTTAGATCTTGGATAGTGGTGTATATGTGAAACTTGCATGCCCTAGTTGAAATTCAGAAATAGAGATCGATTAGGCAACCGAAATAATAACTGCTACTCCAAAAAGCTCACGGGAGGTATTGATCACACTAGGAAGAAACGACAAGGATGCCATACTGCAGGATTGAATGTTTCCTAGATTGATTGAAGCTCCAATGCTATTACTAGCAGCTGCGGCGGCAGGACTGAATGTTTCCCAGATTGATCGAAGCTCCAAAGCTATTGTTGGCGGCTGCGGCCACGTTTGGCTAATACCCCACGTGAGACACCAGATAGGTGCCGCCTTGCTAATACGCGACGTACGTGAGATAGGATACATCAGAATTTTTTATTTTTTATTAAATCTACTATTACAGATGAGAGGCAAGTTTCAAAAATAGATTGTCATATTTCATAATGGCAAGTGGGTAATTTTTAGAAAAATGGAATAGATCTAATGGCTATTAATATTAATGGTGATGAAATTGATAGCTAGATCTTTCTGATTATTGTGAGAATTTTTAGGATTTTTTTCTCTTTTTCTAACACGCCTGAGGAGAATTAACGTGGAGGCTTCATTGGAGCCTCCAATTAGAAATAGTAAGATAAGATGAAACCCAAGCTATTCATTGGGAATATATGCATCTAAGCCCGTGCATAAAGAGGGAAGTATGCTATACATGCCCTAAGATATCTAACACTACCGTTATAGTACAAATAACTATTGATAGTCAAAGTGAGGGTACGTAGGGGCCTGTTTATGAGACAATTAGTAACTTTATTTGTATGATAGAGCCAGACATGTTACATATCTTAGGGCATATATAGAAATATTACATGTACAAAAAACAAATTTATTTATACACCATAAGACAAATATTACATGTTACAGAATACAAATCTATTTGCCATAACAACTGATAGACATTTCATGGACTGCAGAATTTGCTGACAGGCAATAGATTAAACTCCCAGTTGTCATGAGCCACCTATGGCAAAACCATAGAGTTGCATTGGCATTGGAGGAATTCCTGGTTCACATATTCCCTCAAGAAACTGTACCACCTCAATCATTGTGGGCCGATCAAACTCACGATCTTGGATGCACCAACATGCGATTTTGCAAACCCTTTCGACTTCCTCCATGTTCACTTCTCCATGCAAGTTTGCATCCACACTCATTGTGTCTCCAAGGAGAAGCTTGTGTGCAACTTGCACAGGGAAAATAGTCTCCCCGGCCTTCAATATCACTGCAGGAATGTTGAATAGAGTTCCTCTTCCGGATATGATCTCAAGCAAGACCATCCCATAGCTATAAACATCAACCTTGGAAGTTATTGGTGTTCCGCTGATCCATTCCGAGCAAGATATCCGATAGTTCCACGCATTGTAGTCACAACATGACTGAAATCCCTCCCTAGAAGCTTCGCCATGCCAAAATCACGCAACTTTCGGAATGAAAGACGAGTCGAGGAGTATGTTCTACGGTTTGACATCACAATGTATTATGCAGTCTAGGCAACCATGATGCAAGTATGCTAGAGCTCTAGCAACACCAAGAGCTATTTGGTATCTGATGTTCCAATCTAGAATTGAACCATTACGTTGGAACAAATGAGAATCCAAGGAGCCGTTTGGCATGAGTTCGCACACAAGTAACCTCCTATCACCTTCACAGCAAAATCCAACCAATTTCACTAAATTTATATGTTGGATGATTCCAATCGAATTTACCTCCGCCATGAATTGCTTCTCTCCTTGTCGGGCACAATCGAGGCCTTTTTCTTTGCTATGGCAATCGAGTCACTCGGGCACCCCTTAAATCTGTAACCAAAACCACCTGATTTCCTAGCATGTCCGAGAATTTTTTTGTTGCATATTGCAAGTCGGCATATTTGAATGCAATTATGCCAATGCTACCTTGGTCATTGTCTACTATGGGTCTAGACCACTTCCCCTTTCTCCTCCAAATGACTATGAGGAAAATAAAAATCAAAGCAGCAATGGTTATGCCAATGGCAACACCAATGACGATCATGCCACTCCTATTGCCTTTCCCGCTATCTAACTCTCTTTGCAGAAAGGCTTAAGGTAAATCATGTCTTTATTACCGTCAGTGGCTACATCAAGCAACTCATCATTCCAGATAGAGCAGCCATCTTTTCCGTAAGAATATGCAGTACAAGAGCAATTACTCAAACAAACTTGTGTGCATCCATTAGCACTCGACACATTTGGCATGATTTTGCCATTCTAGGGCAACCTTATGCCTAGCATGGAGTAGAATTTGTCTGTCATACCCCTTTTTTGTTGGCATCGCAGCTTGAGTGGAGTGTTTTCGATACACCCGCCTCGTTTCGTCTTCTATCTCCCAATCCATAGGTGATCTCACAGAGAATCCCTTCATGCAAGCGCAATAAGTATCTCGCACTAGAAGTGCTGATCGTAAGGGCCATAGACAAAGATACACATCACAGCGATGTGTTGGGTGACGGTTCATTTGTTATCCAATCCTGTCCGGTCCAAAGTCGATCTTGGATTTGACCAGAGACATGCAATGTAGTGTACGCGATTATGCTCTCATCAAGATAGTTGTAAGTAAAGGAAAGCTCTTGGTCATTGTTGACGAATGTAAAATTGGACACAGTGGAACTTGCAGACATCTCTGGTACTGAGGAAAAGAATCTACCATTCCACTTGTAAGTCCAATATACGGCCGAGATGAGTTCCATCGCATCCCGCCAACCCCATCGAGGTCCAACCCTCGGAGTATATATACGATGCATGATCAATGGAATTCTTTTCGAAACAAGTTGACGGTTCAAGCTAGTGACCTTGTTCCATCCCATCTTTGCACCAGGTAGCTGGGTGTCTGTTGGGTACTCAAAACTTTCCCAGAATGTGAGTGAAGAGTTGGAGGAGCTCAGTAGGACAAGGTTGCCGCTGCCCAAGAGCACAGCCGAAAGTGTCATTGGTTGTTATGTCCGCCCGGGTAGACCCAGATGGTGTTTCCTTGAGCTGAGACAATCAGGTTGCCGTCGCCGGAAATGATGAGCTCTGGCGAAGTGGAATTGGAAACAGGATTTTCCCTGTTGGCTGTCCAGACTGGGGTCAGCACGGGAACTTTGTTGAACCATATGCCGAGGTAGGAGTTGAGGGTGTTTTTAGAGGATGAGGATGAGCTCCTTGTTTGGAAGAAGCCAAGTGCGAACTTGCCATTAGCCAAGACAAGCTTCTCTCTGCTGGCAAGTGCTTGGCCGGGTCGGAGCGTGTCTGTGGCAGCGGAGGGCGGGGGTGCTTGCAGGATGATGAAAAGGAGCAGACAGAGAACAAAAGGACGGAGAAGATTCATGGGAGAGAGATAAACGACGGACCAGGGAGAGAGAACAAAAGGACGGAGAAGGTTCATGGTAGAGAGATAAACGGCGGACCAGGGAGATAGTTCAACTGGAGAGAAGTAGGTTTTGTCTGAGAAGGGAGACATGGGACAAGGAATTGAAGCCGGTATATATAGCGAGCTTGTTGGTGGTGGCAAGAGGCTAAATAGTAGTGGCCAATGTTAGTGCTTTCGCTAATCTCTTTTTTTATACATTTCTTGAGAAACTCACTTTGAGCCTGATGACGTGAGAGAGTATAGTCAGGCTTTTCTGATCAAAAGATGCTGCTTGTCCTCTTCTGAGGTGGTGCCGCCCATGCTACTAATTAATGAACAATGAAAATCAGTAAGGCCTTGTTTAGATGGCTAAAATTTCTAATCAAACTTTAAGTTTTTTTTACTCTCTCTTCATCGCATCACATTAAATACACCAAAACACATATATTCGAATATGAAATGTAGGTAAAAAATAACTAATTACACAATTTAGATGTACATTCTTGAGGCGATTCTTTTGAGCCTAGTTACCCCATGGCAGGATAATATTTACCACAAACAAACGAAACGTGCTACAGTATGCTACAGGAGTTCTAACAGTGTTTTTTGCAAATTTTTCTAATATCTAAGCAAGACCTAACATCAAATAATTATCGGGTGTTTCTTTTCCCTTCTTCTGGTACTGTCTGGTGTCTGCCAACGGATGAACGGAATGTGGTTGACGTTCGAAACGGCTGCAAACTCATTTTTCTAGTCAATCCAGTGCGTTGCGCGCTAGCAGCCCGGACTACTAAAAATTATGAAGGCGGTGGCTGGAATCACACGTATAAAATCTATGGCGAACCAGCTAGAGAACTCATTTTCTAGTGAGTTGCTAGCAGCCGGGAATAGAGTAGTGCGAACTGCACCTATGCAAAGGCAGCCTTGTAGTTGACCGAAGCTTGGTCCAATCAACGTCATTTAGCCCTCAATCATTCAGTATGCAAATCAAGGAGTGGTTCTATCGTCACTGGGGAAGTGTATTAATTGGTCGTTCTATGCCCGTTTAATCATTATTGTTTCGAGTTTGGACTTTGGAGAAGTGAACAGCTAGCATAAGAGATGAAGAACCAGCACATCATATGGGTCTAATAAGTCCTCAACTCTGTTTCAGGGATAACGTGTTTTCCAAAACAATTGCACCACGTAACTGGAATGTAATCCACATTTTTGCACAATGGTTAGAGCAGGCTTCTCACCACTGTCTATGCTCCTTGTACTTATGAAAGCAAACGTGAGCTGTTGAAATTGTTTTGTAATATTCAAGTGGCAGATGATTACGTATGTACCGAGGATGCATGCTATGTTCTAAGTGCAAACTATAATAATGTTGTTGCAGCAAAGGCAGTGGCCCTTGTGTGCCAATGTCAAGACCGGAGACTAGGCCTAGCTCGATAGTGTAACGATAAAGGGGAATTTGGGGAGGATTTACACTAGTAACGATTCGATTTTGCGAGGCAGGGGCCATTTCTTTTCCGTGGCGGGCGCAATTTCAACCCGCCACGGAAATGATCGCCCCCCGCGGCGCGGCGCGGCGTCGCACTCTCACGTGGCGGGCAAAAGATTTTTTCTTAACCGTGGCGGGCGCTGTAACACGCCCGCCACGCAAAACATATTAAGCGTGGCGGGCGCGTTGCGGGCGCCCGCCACGCGCCCCCTTCTTTTGCGTGGCGGGCAAGTTAGGGCGCCCGCCACGCAAAAGGCCGCAGCCTATAAATCCCGGGCCGCCGCCCCTTCATCTTCTCCACGAACTTCCTCTTCCAACTCTTGTGGGGGAATGTCATCAAGACCAAGGAAGACATTGTCCTGTGGAAACCGACGACACCACCTCCGAAGGTAGCGCCCGCAGGCCCTCCTCCTTCTCCCCGGTGGTGGTGGCGATGACGATGATGATAACAACGGCGATGGTGGCCGAGGTGGCGGAAGTCCTCGTCCGAACCCACCTCCGGAAGAACGAAGGGAGGAGACGGCGGCAAGACACCTGTTACGGCGACGGGCGAGATGACACCTTCTCCTAAGCGTGACAAGGAGGCTCGCCGCCCTCCCACGCCGTTCAAGCGCCCAATGGTCGAGGAGGTTTCAGAAAATGTGACGGTATAGAAACAAAAATACATGGCTAACTTGTACTATGCATTAATTGGTGGCTAATGTAGTTCAATTCCACATGCATAGGATTGTCAACACCGCCTCAGAGCAGTCAGAAGGACGATGAGGTCGAATGTTCCCCCCAAGCGCCGAAGAAGAAGAAGCTATCAAAAGAAGATGAGGAAGTTCTTGCCCTGACCAACAAATACTTAGATGATGAGGCTAGGAAGGAGCTAGCGGAGAAGGGAAATGACCTCTGATTGGCTAAGCAGAACCCGGGGGCCGTGAAGACCGGCAGTACTAGGTACGTATATGCGTGATAATCTCAACCAAACTTAGCCAGACATATTACGTATGCGTACGTAGCTAGAAGATGCTAACGTACATCTCCTTCTGTATAGGAATTATATACCCCATCGGCGGGGACAATGGGTCAGCCCGGACCGCCTGCACTACTTTGAGCTTGGCAAGTTCATGGTGCCCAAGGGCCGACTAATCGAGGAAGAGGAGTGGGACACTCGCGGGTTCCACCGATTATATCGGCATGCGATTGATCGGGAGTGACGGAGTTCCATTTCGGGGTTCCTAAAGAGCTCTTTAACTTGGAGGAGGACATTTCACCCGCCAATAGGCTTCGATTTAAATGTGGCGGTTGCTACGGCGCCATGACCTCGACCAATCCATTGTCACCCTCTATGCTGCGTGAGTTTGTTTATGCATTACGGCCAGACACCACTAATTCTAGCTCTCCGATCCTATAATGACGTGACCACATGTGCTTGCAGGATGCAAGCATTGATAGCCCGAACGAAGAATGAGCCAATTGTGTTTCTATGTCCGGCGTATATAGACGTGGTCGATTTTTCTCATTCTTTGGATGGAGAGCCGAGGAACCCGAGAGCTCAAGAAGCCGGGCAAGGCCGAACAATATAAACACTATGAAAGATTGGCCAATGCAAAAGTTAGAGAGATGGCGGACTACATATGTAAGTGCATGAAGAAGATCAAAACGGAGGCCGGTTGTCTCATTGCGCCCAACATATCAAGTAAGTCAAAAGCAATACTTTTTATTTTTTGAACACTTGGAATCTATCTCTAATCAAATAAAATAGTGTAGCATGGCGGTATAGAAACAACAAACACACATTGGCCTTTGGATTACTTGGCTAATCTTCCCTCGGGATGGAGCGGCCCTTAGAAATTTGGACTCGTTGTATGATACGCCAAAAGGCCTCTATAGACATTTTGAAGAGGCCCCTACGGTGTAAGTCACGACACTTGTATACTATTTCATACCACAAACACGTAAGTCATGACACTGTGGGATTTCGCACGGGGTTTACAAGGATTACTTGAAAGACCCCGAGTCACTCGATCGGAGGCAGAGCATACGCAAAGAAAAATATAAGGACCAAATGAAGATCGGGGCGAGATTACGAGGTATATGCAAGATTACTCGTTTGCTCGTCCATATTGAATGGTCTCATAATATTCTAACCATTTTTTCGGTACATATATCGTGCATGCAAGCGGTAAGCGACCTTTTTGACAAAGAACTCCGTGTGGTTTCTATGCTCATGACGTTCATATCCCGCAGATGACGTGTACCGCACTACGCGGGCGCGAGCCGACGAAGAAAACCACGCCACAATTTTGGACGAAAGGCTAGGGACGACATCAAGTTCAAGAAAACCGGTTGGCGCCATCCGTAGGGGCGTCATTGAGGACGTTGTGCTACCTAACGACAATTTCTTCGACCCTAAGAGCGACCTTGCCGTAAAACGGCGACTTATGGGAACTACGGATCGGAGAAATAAGCTAGACATGAAGGACTATACGTGGGATGGCCCGAGTTGTAACCTAGCAAAACGTGATTGAGCAATCGATCGTTCGATCGAAGTTTTGTAAATTCCGATGTGTGTGGTGGTCACTTTTAAACTCTAAGTGCTTTAATTGAATGTCCATGTTAGTTGAATGTTAAATTGTGATGCATGTTTAAGATTTATGTGAATATTCTCTTATTTTATTATTTAATATGTGGTTTAAATCATAATTTATAATTTTATAATATTTTTGAATTATTTTTTTTTATTAATCCTGAATTAATTAAATCGTGGCGGGCTTATAACAAAACCGCCATGGTTAATACATTAACCATGGCGGGCACGTAACGATGCCCGCCATGGTTAATCTATTAACCGTGACGGTTTTTGTTAAACGCCCGCCACGGTTAATCGATTTTCTATGGCGGGCATGGAGTCCGCCACGGTTAATCGCTCGATTAACCGTGACCCTAGCTCGCGTGGCGGATCCGATGCCCGCCACTTAAAAATCGAAAAATGCCCGCCACGGAAGTTCATTTCGTAGTAGTGCTGGCACGGCCCGAAGGACTGGGCCGTGCTCGGGCCGCCACCCGTGCACGAGGCCCGTCCACAGCACGGCCCGGTGGCCCGGTGATTTTTCTCAATCAACATTCAACAGCCCATAAAATGATAAACATGTCCAAAGCCCATAAAAAAACAGCCCAACACTTCCTTCCCATCGCTCCAGCCTCCGGGCCCCGTGAGCATCCCGGCTCCCGCCGCCGCCACGCGGCCCGGGAGAGCCACGCGCCCTCGCAAAGAAAAGCAGCGAGCAGCCACGCCGCGCCGCCGCCCCGCAGCAGCAGCGCGCCGCCAAGGCGCCCGGCAGCCGCCGCGCGCCGCCGCGACGCCACGCGCGCCGCCCCTCGCCGGCGCGCCAAGCGCGCCAGCGCCACCAACCCTCGCCGGCCAGCAGCCGCTGCCGTCGCCGCCGCCGCGTCGCTTCGCTCCCGCCATATCGGGCCGCCGTCCCCCGACGACGCATCGCCGGCACGACGGGCGGCCCGACATGGAAAATCGGCACGGCGTGCCGTGCCCGGGCCGCCCCCTCGCGAGGCCCGCCCTTGGGCACGGCAGGCGGCACGGAGGCACGGCGCTGGCACGGTGGCGCGTCGGCACGGCACGGCGCGATGCATATGTATACCGGTAGAACCGCCCATTCGCTCCTCTCATCGGGCATGGGCGTGGGCCACTCACACATCGCAAGTTCGCAAAGGGGTGTTTAGTTGGTGAAATATATCGGGTTAGACTACCGTAGCACTTTTCGCTTGTATTTGGTAATTATTGTCCAATAATAGACTAAGTGGCCTTAAAAGATTCGTCTCGAACTTTTCAGCTAAAATGTATAATTAGTCATTTTGTTTACCCTACGTTTAATACTCCATATACGTTAAGAGATTTGATGTAACGAGAACTCAGAAGAACTTTTTTGGGTTGTGAATGGGAAGTGAACACCCCAACCAGCAACCAGAGCAGCCGAAGCCCAACGACAATTCGGCCCAAACGGACCGCGACCTGTCCTCAGTCCGCAGAGTCCAATCGAAATGTCGAATAAACTGGAACGTTTATTTAGTAGCCAGATGGGCCGAAGTCCAACAACCTTTGTGCCAAAACACACCGCGGCCTGGTGCCCTCTGCCCTGTCAGACGACGAGCGGCGGCGGCGGCTAGCGGCCTGGGTCGCTGGGTTGGATGACTCCAGAGCTCCCCGGACAAAGGGCTGCTGGCGGCGAGCTGCTCCCACGGACGGGACGCTCCGAAATGGCTGCGACGGTTCTACTTCCACCCCACCCCCATCTTCGGCATCCGTCAAGACAATCTCAGAGCAGGTATTACAATCACATATTCCAAATCCCTACCCTATCGACATGGAGTACTCTCTTTTCTTTTCTTTTCTTTTCTTTTCTTTCTTTCTGTTTTTGCATCATCACAAACTAGAGCAGCCATATTTGACAACAAGTCTGTTTGAAATTATGGGGAACAACTAGATGTGCTATGTTGTAAAGCTAGGAATAAAGCTTGCACAGAGCAGAGGGGAGATGTAAACAAAAAACAGCAGAGTAAAAGAGTCTGGTCTGCAGCAAAGAGGAAACAGGGAGCAGCTTCTGTCATCAGTCGGTATACTGCTCCCACGGACGGTAGGCTCCCAAGTGGCTGCTACTTCACAGCTATGCTCCGGTGGACGGACGCTCTCATTTGCGATTGCTTTACTGCTGTTGTAGATTTCAGATTGATTGCCCAATTTTGTTGCAGTGCATAGGAGCAGCAAGGCAGTTTTGCCCCTTTTCATAACCATCCATCGAGACAATATCAGAGAAGGTATTACAATCACATATCCAAATCCTTACCCTATCGACATGGAGTACTTTTCTTTTATTGTTTTTGGTTTTTGCATCATCACATTTGTTTAACGCAGACATATTCAGTAATATGCATCGCTGTAAAACTAGTGCAGACATATTCACAAGGAGTCTGATTGAAATTATGGGGAACAAGTAGAGGTGATATGTTGAAGAAACAACTAGGCATAAAGATTGCAGAGAACAGAGAGTAGATGTAAACAAACAGCGGAAAGGAACAATCCGGTCTGCAGAGAAGAGGAAAGAAAGAGCAGCTTCTGTCATCAGTGGTGGTACATATGCACAGTTAAGCTGTAACATGGAGTACTAGCTCACAAACTCGGCAACGCATATAAATCAAACATGTCCAATATACACAATAGATTCTGTCATTATTACACACAAATTCATTTTATCACAAGGGGCCTGCATATATTGCAGCTAGGGCAGTTCACACTCCTGCACACAGACAGGCACACGCATAAAAGCAAATTCTCAATCCAGAGAGCACAGGGAATTAATCAAGACACAACGAGGTACATTCAGAAAAGGAAACAAACTGACACATGAAGGATTAATTCAAACTCTGTGATGCTTGAGGCTGATAGGAGAAGGCCAGCAGTAGTCTTCTCTTCAGCTGCATCTTATTCGAACAAACCAATTCAGAAACATCAAGCTTTCCAATTGGGGAGACTAACCGAGAGTACTCATGGAGCTGATGAGGATGAGGTGGGCGCTGCACTTCTAGTTTCTTGGCGTTGGGGTTGTGGGTTGTGCTTTAGGGTTGGCCGGCCAAGATGCATGATAAGCTGTCGTTCAATGGGATCCAGGTCGCAGTCACCGTTGAGCTCCAGCTTCTTCAGCTGATTCAGGTGGTTCAGTCCAGCTAGAGCATCCATTCTGGCAAAAGACCACACAATCCTCTCTAGCTTTTGAGCCGCACCCGAGGCAAAGCTTATTTTGGTGATATCTTTGCCCTCGACAAGCAGGTAGTTGAGGCATTGGAAATCTGCTTCCCTGAAGACGATCTCACATCCAGTAGTGTATGAGTTATGCTGAAGCCTGAGGCAGTGCAGGGCGCCAAGTTTGCCAAGAATGGTTAGATCATCTTCCTTCAACTGAGCCTCACACAATGTTATCTTGGTAAGCTTATGGTGCTCTCGAATCAAATGACGAAGCCCACTAATGATGCCACTTATGTTCAGCCTTTCAATGAACGAAGGCATCACCACTTCCTGGATTTTACTACCACCCCGTGGGTCAATACGAATTGACAAGGAACGAAGGCATCTATGCAATTTCTCAATCTGACAAAACAGATCACTCAGCTTGGCGTGTTTACCATGAAGAGCCACACCAAGTTTCCTCAGTTGGAGCAGCTGAGTGATGCCATCGAGCTCCTTGCTGTTCAAAACTCGGACATGAGACAATATTTCCATGTCATTCATTTTCTCAATGCAAAATGGCATTTGGACTGCTGAGAATGAATCTTCAGGTGTCATAGGCTCATTCGCAGCAGAGACCTTGTGACCAGCAAGGAAATGCTTCAGAAGTGGTAGCACAGTAGCTTTCTTGGCAAGCACCCATACCTTGGTTTCCCGCACGTCCAATGTCTCCAGGCATTGGAGCTCTTTGATTTGCTTCGGTAGTTCTGTAACATCAGCATTCCTGAGACTCAAATACTTGAGCAAAAGTATCTTGCAGATGCTCTTGAGATGTTTCTTCTCCAAACCGTGGCAGCCTTCTAGGTCCAGGACTTTCAACAGTTGCCATTGTGGAGATGCAGCCAAAGATTCAAGAGAAGCTACAATGTCTTTGTTGTCACCACCTGAATGAGATTTTGGCAACACTATTCTGTTGTGAATGGAAAGGCGACGAGCCATATCTGTGGGTAGGTTGGTGTCAACAATGTTTACTTTTCTAGCAATCTTGGCAAGTACCTTGTGGACTTCATCTTTTAATCTGAAGCTCTTGATGTTGCCTTCTGCACTGATTTCCACTGGTGAAATGAACCCTCGGATGAACAGCACATCCAAGTAGTGCCCACCTTTATCAGCATCAGTCTCTGTTTGGTCTCTTGTAGTTGCAACGAGGCCCTCAGCAATCCATCTTCTTGCCAATCTTGTAGTCTTGATGACGTGGCCTTGGGGGAAAATAGTGAGATGCAGCAAGCAGCTCCTGTACTTGATAGGCAGCTCATTGTAGCAGAGCATTACCATTGTATGATCAATACCTGGAAATGGCATTGCGACACATATCCTTCTCAGCATCTGTCAGGATAGGCTTAACGTACACCAGATGCAGCAACATCTTTCTTGCAAAGGCACTGGCTGTAGTAATTGAGTCATCATAAATATCCCAATAGTACTGGTACTTTGGATTCAGCTCCTCGGCTTTCTTTGAATAGAACAGTGTTAGGCTGCTGGCATTGATGATTTTGTCGGTGTGAAAGGGGTGAAAGGGCCTGGTCACTATTATGGCGCTACCAGGAAGGCACCCATCCGCAGCTTGTGACAGAGCATCTAGTGTGGGCTTGCATTCCTCTTGAAATAACTTAGTTACTAGTATCAAGAAGCGCTTACCATTAAGATGCACCCGGATTTTACGGATGAGTCGCAGGACTCGCTTCTCCTTATCTTGGACTGTTCCTTTTCGGCTTGTTAGCTCATCTTTTTGGTCCGGTCGAAGTCGAGCACCTTGTATTTGCTCCAGTATATTGGCAAGCACCGTCTGTACATGATATTCATCTTGTGACCAGGCCTTGCAACTGAATAAGGTGGCCATAGACGAATGATGCTGGTACACTGCCTTTGAAACACTACTCTCCAAATCGCCTAAAATACTGAAAACCTTCACTTGTGGCTGCGGCATACCATCTTCTGTTGTTGCTGGTTCCATGGACAAACACTTGATTAGAGTATCGATTCCCCTTCTTACCACCTCCTCGTCGTCTGCTGGAGGTTCATCAGCACCGTCAAGTAGAACAGCGCGTCGACGAAGATCTTCCTCCCCACCAGATGGTTCGGCATCTACAGCATTCATGTCCGCCCTAGTCGATGAAGGCACAGTGACACCATACCTCTGCCGCCTGTCGCCGACATCGCGTGTGTGGACCTTGAGCTCCCGGATCCGCGTCGCGATGCGGTGGCGGGCCGGTACAGTCTGCAGGAACCGCGCGATCCGGCGGAGGCGACCCAGAAGGCCGTCGCCGCTAGGCCGGCTGCCGACATAGTGGATGTAGTGCGCGACGTTGCCCTCACAGTCTCGTGTGAGGCCAACCACCTGCTTCATCCATGCCCGGACCAGGTGGTCGCGGTACTGGGCCTCGGTGAGCTGCAGGATCAAGCTGTTCATGCACTCCATCTCCTCCTTGATGAACTCCACGTCGCCACGGACGCGGCCAAGCAGCTGCGCCTCCTCGACGAGTATTGTGCCGAGGCGGCCGAGCAACGAGTCGAGGGCGCCATGGGCATCCATCATCTCGGCTGCTACACTCTAGATCTGTGGTCAATCACTGTCCATGTTAGAACGGTGACGATTGGTAATGTGTGGGAGTAACGAGGTGGTAGTAGTGGATGCAAGTGTGGCTAGCTAGGACCTGGATTAGACAGCAGAGGTCGTAGCTAGGCCATTTTGGCAACGCAAGGTAGACGAAGGAGATTGGCAGACATGCAAGAGATGGCAAGAAAGTGGAGTCGAGGAGTAGAGTAGGTAGACGAAGGAGATTTGTAGTAGTCCCTCCGTTTCCAACTACAGTATTAGGAACGGTTGCGAGCATAGGACGGTTGCGAGCATAGGATCCGTTACCAAAGACCGCCCCATCTGCCGCATCTCTCGGCCGGCACTCGCGAACCCACATGCTAGCACGTGGTTTCAAGTGTAAACAGTAGTAGTATGAAATACTGACTACTACAGCGTCTAATAAGTCTGTCTCCATTTGTTAATTACAAATCAGCAATGTTTGACCAGGCGTCAGTTATTTACGCTTGGCGTGCAGGCACATGGCCACTTGTGTCACATAGGGCTGCCAACGGTGCGGGTCGGGGCGACCCTTCTGCCTACCCGTTGCCCCGTTGCTGGTTGCAGCAGGATCAGGGTCGAACCGCACATCTCATTTGGTCTGCCCCTCTGACCCGCGGGTCGCCCCTATGGCCTGTCCGCCGGTGAAGGGAGGGGAATAGGAACAACTACCACAGTAGTAGCACGAGATGTCCATGGTCTCCTTGAGGAACGGCGACACCTTGTGGTCCAAGGCACGCCCAGGTGCGTGTAGACGCCGCCCGCGCCGAGCCTGTCGACCGCCAGTAGCACCACGTCCGGGAACACCGCCTTGTTGAAGAACATGCCGGGCACCTTGGGCACGCCGTCGTGTACGTTGGCGACGCACAGCGCCTGCACGCCGAGATTTTCTCTCGAACCGCCGCGGAACCCGAGGTTCCCGACGCGCGGCTCTGCGGCGAGAACACGCACACCGGCGCCTTCCGCGCCACCATAGTCCGGCGACGCGTTCGCGCCTGTCTCGCGATGTCGAAGGCGTTGAGCATTGCCAGCGCTGCCCAGGCTGTGGCCGGTGACCGTCACGCTCACCGCTCGCCCCTGCCGTGGTACAACTCTACCTACTTGCGCACCTCGGCGGCGCCGCTCCCACGCCCGGTACCGGCGAACGGCACGCCGCGCTCTGCCGCGATTACGGCGGCTCGCGAACCCCATCTCCACCTTCACGCCGGGGTCTGTGCACGGACGCCCATGTCGCTGGTTGCGCTCTGGTTGGTCGTCGCCGCCACCCACTCGAAAGCCGGGTGATGGTGCCGCCCCGCTGGTCGCCGCTGCGGATCTCACGCCACCGCGCTGCCGGTTGCTCGTGATCTCATGCTCGCCTAGAGATGTCCAGGTCGATTTAACGGCGGCGACTCAAGGACCGACACGAGGGTCACCGGGGGTCGAAAGGGTCGCGACCCTTCTTCGCCCCTACTCTAATCCGGTCGACCCGATTTGCTCCACTTGAGAATTCGAGGGCGGGTTGGCTTGGAAAGAGGGTCGACCTGAACCCTTTACAGCCCTAGTGTCACACACATGCTCAAAGTCATAAAACACATCCAGCTTGCATATCCGTTGTGCGTCCACATGGCCACTTGGGCGCACGCGCGCGGGAACTGTTGACATATGAATTTTATTAATGTTGACACACCTCCCAAATGTTTTTTGAATAATCGTAAAACATCCGCTATCAATATTGTTAGCTTTGTTAGCTCGAGAAAGATCTAGCAATATGGCACGATCCGGCGGTCCTTGGGCGAGATCCACTTCCCGGCGGGACACTTGTCGCCGGGCGCCGGTGGATCGATGTAGAGTTCGACGCTGCCCTCACGGTCCCTTTTGAGAGCAACGACTTGCTTCATCCACATCCTTCCGTGGAAGCGTTGGTTTTAATCGGCGTGTCTCCTCGCCTTTAATGTGCCTTTGTGGCGTGACCGACGACGGCTAGTTTGGGCGCTCTCCAATGTCGCCATGGTGGCAATATTGGCCGGGTTCGCTCGATGTTGCGCCTGCACCGCCATGGTGGTGGGGTGGGTGGTGACAGTCATCTCTTCACCTTCGGGGAGATGCAGGAGAAAACTCGTCCCACGTGGGATGGCGTTGACGGCGCCTCTAGCGCCGTGTCCTCCCCGAAGGCGACGCCGAGCATCTCCTCCGCTTCTGCGGTGCTTGGTTGGCTTGAGGGCAGGCCTTTACCGCTCGTCGCCGCGCGCTCGTCGTGCTTGGCCTTGTTGCTGCTTTTTACCCGGTTAGTCCAAGTTGGTGTTTGTTCTTGTCGTAGCCATATTGGTGCTCCTCGCCCGCGGACCTTCCTAAGTGACTCGAGAGGGTGTATTCATGTTGGTGCTCCTCGCCCGTAGTCCTGCCTAAGTGACTCAGTGGTGTGTCTTCATGGCGGTGCTTCTCGCCCACAATCCTAGTCCTCAGTGACTCAGAGGAGCACAAGGAATCACGTTCATCTACGGCAACAATCACCACTGGCTATCTTGGTGTTGAGTTTTCTTTAATACTAGGAGAATACCCCGCGTTGCTCGGGATTTTCTTAAAATTAAATCTATTATAGATGTAGCATTACTATATTATATTCTATATATACCGTATAAAAAAATTCTCTTTTTCTAAAAAAAATTCTATGTATACTCTTTTTCTACATGACTGCGACGAGCATTGAATATGTTCTTACTTCTACAGTTTTTGCTCCATAAGCTTTTGCCTTCGTGAGGCCTAAGATGAGACCTTTCGTACTTAGTTGTGTTGTTTGTTTGTGGGCATTCAAGGCGCGTGGCGAAATAGGACCTGACCCCAGAGGGTGACATGAGGACAACAGAGGCTCTGCCCTCAGCGTATACACTGTCCATAGTTGTGAATCTTGTTCTTCTTGTTCCTATTTTTGCGGTGTCCATTCCGCCACAAAATCTGTCAATACTTGGGATCTTATTGATGATCTGTGGACAAACGTGATTTCGAATTGTGAGAGCTCCGCTGCCCATTTCCCTATTCCGCCCGAGGTTTCTTTGTTTGGTAGCACTTCTCCCAAGGGTTGTGATGTTGGCATTATTATTTTGTATGCTTGAAAATAATTCTTGAGTTTGCTCGATGCAGTAAGGAAGGCATAGGAGGTTTTTTCTATTTTTGTATAGTTGATCTTCGCTCCTGATAATGCTTCTGATACATAGTAGATAGGTAACTGTACCAAATGGTCGGTTTCAGTTTTCTTTTGAACTAACATTGCATGATCGGAGGCTACGAGGTACAATAGCATTGGTTTCTCCTTGTCGGGGATCAGAATCGAAAGTTGATCTTGCAACTATTCTTTGAGCTGAGAAAAAGCCTCCGCTTGCTCTTTGCCCCATTAAACTTGTCCGCCTCCGTGAAGTGCTCCGAAAAAGGGTAAACTTTTCTCCTCTGATTTTGATATGAATCTGTTCAATCCTGCAATTCTCCCTGTGAGTTACTGGATTTCTTTCTTTGTCAAAGGTTCAGCCATATCTCTAATTGCCTTTGTTTTTTCAGGATTGGCTTTTACTCCCTCAGAGCTCACTATGTATCCGAGCATCTTCGCTTTAGTTACTCCGAACACACATTTCTCCGGATTCAATCTGAGTTCGGATTTCCCGAGATTTGTGAAGGTTTCACGGAGGTCTTGGATATGGTCTTGTTCTCTTTTGCTCATGACTATCCAATCATCTATGTATGCGATCATGTTTTCGAGCAGTTGTCCCAATAGGACTTTACCCGTCATTTTGCGCGAAGGTTGCTCCCGCGTTTTTTCAGTCCTTAGGCATTCGACAAAGCAATAAGTCTTTGAAGGTGGTAGTGAAGCTTGTCTTTTCCTCATCTTCTTTTCTCGGCCATTTGATGATATCCCGAATAACAATCCAAGAGTGAAAATCTACATCCCGCAGCTTTGTCGATCGAGGTGTCTATTCTTGGTAATGGGAAGTTGTCCTTTTTAGTAGCTTTGTTCAAGTCTGTGAAATCAATACACATTCTCATCTTGCCGAGATTTTTTTGGTACCGGGACTACACTTGCCAACCGGTCAGGGTATTTGACCTCTCGATGACTTTGGCATCGAGTAGCCTCTCGAACCTCCGCTTGCCACGGCCAACACCCTATCCTCCGACATTTTTCATTGTTTTTTCCTTTTGGGCTTCATGTTTGGATTGATGTCCAAGATATGTTCTATAGTGTCTCTGTCTACTCCTTTGAGGTCTACCGCGGACCAAGCGAAGATATCTCTATTTTTGACTAGCAGCTCTGTCAATTCTACCTCTTCTTCTACGGAGAGATTGTCGCTGATTGTCACCTTTTGATCGGGGTCTTCGTCAATTCTGATTTTCTTGACCTTCTCTTGCCCTTTGATGCTTGTGCGTCCCTTTACCATGTCGGTGGTTTCGGATCCGCTATCGGAGATTGCACATTGTTTATGTTTCGTGAGCCTTGTATATGGCTCTTTCTATATTTCTTGCTTCCTTTTCATTCCTGTGCATGGTAAGACTCCGTGTAGGGCCAGTATTTTCATACACAAGTATCCCAAGTGGATTGCCGCATTGAACTTGTTGGTGAACCCTCTGCCAAATATGGCATTGTACGGGGAGTAAATATCCACAACATCGAAGGTGATGTATTACGTCCCTTGGATTTTCCGGGTGACCGAATTAAACCGGAAGGGAGATCTTCCCCAGTGCTCGCACTTGTCTACCTCCAAAACCTATGAGAGGAGAGTCTGAAGGTTGTAATCGGTTCCTGATGAATTTCATTTAATCAAAGGCATTGGCGAAGATGATGTCGGCGGAGCTTCCACCGTCAATCAATATTACGCTCACGCCCAAGTGGCTATGTTAGCTTTGATTACCATCGCGTCCACATGAGGGTAGCTTTCTAGCTTGAGGTCATCTTCCGTGAAGGTGATTGGGGTCTTTGACCATTCGCCAAATCCGACCGACGGTTGAAATGCTATGTTGTTGACCAAGCAAAGATGATCTTTCTTTTGTTTCTTGGTCTCCAACTCTAGTGAGGATCCTCTGGCTATTGGCATGATCAAGCCGATGGTCGGTAATGGTGTGTGTGGATTGTATTGATTTTTTGGGTTTGGCTCATTTTCATGGGTACGTTGGGCGTGGACTCGCGGTGGTGGTAAATGTGCACTTGAGTTTTGATTGTTTTCTTTGCTTGTTTGCTTGTTGGGGTGGGCTTGTCTCGATATAGGTTAGGTGCTATCTTGAAGAGGGGTAAGACATCTTCGGGTGGTGGCGGCGAAGGTCTCCAAGCCGAGAAAAAAGCTAGGGTAGTAAGCATTTGCGATACTGGATGGGTATATTTGATTGGAATTGAGGATGGGTAGACGGGGTAGTATCGGTGGTCTTTGCGTGAGGGTTTGGCGACAGTTCGATACGTGGGAGTGTGAAGGTATTGTTCACTTCCCCTGGTTTGTTGTTGTGGGGGTAAGTGGAGGTTGATTGTTTGTGCCCTTCATTGCCCTATCCCTTTCTTGTTGGATGATTGGGCAATCTCTTGTGAAGTGACCTTTTTCTTCTCCATGTACAAGCGCAGAATATTGTTTTTCTTGGCTTTCTCTTCCAGTTTTTGCCGTGCCCTTTACCTTGGTAGGGTTTCTGGGGTTGGGAGGCCTGGCCTCTTGTGGATTCTATTGTTGGCTGACCTCCGCCAACTAATCCAGCGCTAGCACCTGCTGGCACTAACTTTGTTTTTGTGGAGGTTCCTGTTGATGGTTCTTTTTGCTCCCCTTGGATTGATGCCTCTCTTAGTTTTGCTCTTCCAACCTTTTCCAAAAATCATCATTTGAGCGTATCCAGATTTTGAACTGCTCACACAGTTCCTGCATGGTGGTTGGCTTTTTCTGTGCAAGTTCTCCTACAAAAGGTCCCAAGCGGAGGCCCCTAATTGCCGCATCGATGGCGACCTGATCTGGGACGTCTGGGGCTTTTGCTTTGAGCTGCAGGAATCTCTAAAAGTAGTCTTTTAGGGACTCGCCCTGACCTTGCTTGCATTGGAATGGGTCCATTGATGTGAGTGAGTGCACAATGTGCCCTTTGAAGTTTGCTAATATCTTGTCGCAGAGGTTCTCTCACGAATGTATGGTGCATGGTTTCAGCATAGAGTACCACGCCAGGGCATCTCCTTCTGCTGCTATGATAAAGGCCATCGCCAAGACAGCTTCCTTCCTCCTGCTGATGCCATTGCTGCCTCATAGCTCGTGATAAAATGATGCGGGTCGGTTCGATCATTGAACCGCGGGAGTTGGGTGGGCTTGTTCCTTGGCAGCCATGGTGTTCTCTGAATTCCCTCCGACAAAGGGGGATTTTGGGTCAAAGGTCCTTTGCTCATTGAGAGTTTGATGTGTAGCCAACGGTGCCTATGCGATTCCTGGCGCCGTAGCCGGGATGTTTTGGTCATGGACAGGAAAGGTCGCGGCGATGGGCGGCGTTGGCGCTGGCGGAGTTTGGCCGATCAACTGCATGCTTTGAATCTCTGCTTGTAAAAGCACGATCTGCTGCCTTATCTCCGACGCCTGGGCCAACGCTTGTTGAGCCCTGATTGTTTCGGCATATGCCACCGCGGCCTTGTCCCTTTCTTTTTTGCTGCAATCTTAGAAGCATTGCCTCGGCTACTCGTAGGTCTTGATTTTGCGTCACAGTTTCTTCGCCATCACAGGAGGTTGGGTCTTCTTCCCGCTCCTCCTCCAACGGTGGGTCACCTCCGACCGTTGCGTAGGCGCTTCTAGTATTGCGCCTGGGTCGGGGAGTTCTTGCCGGAGCCGTCGTGAGAGACTTATTTCGGTGCTTTTCTCTTTCGTGGAGCCATGGTCTCTTTTCGGCCCCACAGTGGGCGCCAATGTTGAAACAGGTGCTTCCAACGTGGGTAAAAGGCCTGGACGTTGCTCCAGGGGAGAGAGAGAGTGGGAAATTGGCTAAGTGTGGAATGCTCAATATTGAATAGTCATAAATTCCATTCACCAACCCCCTTACATGAGGGTTCAAGCCCCTATTTATAGCCATTTATTACAACCAAAGTCACTTTACAAAGCTGCTCAGGGCATATTCTTGGAATATCTGCCCATTACACCATCTTGCTGAGGGTAGCGTGGTCTTTCGTTCTTGCAAACCGACTTTGTTAATAGGCTCGTGGCTCGGCCCATCAGGGCGTCGGCCTACCAAGAGGAGACATGCTAGGGTTCTTCTCTTTCCTGGGACCTCCGCCAGCTCCACCTAGTCTAGCGCCCTTGCCGCCAACTTGCTTCCTTCTGATATCTTAAAATGGTCCAGGTCTGCGCTCGCAGTGGTGGCGGAGACCTCCGCGTCCTCCCACCCTCAGCGGACGAGACTTAGCGAAGGTGGCGAAGGTGTTATCTCCGCCTGTTATACGTCACCACAATCCGGCACCAGTGCAGTCCTGCAGGTCAATTACATGATCGAACAAGAAGTTTAGCAGTCAGTTATCGCGGGCGCACCTCCGCCTGCCTGGGCAAGAGCCTCCACCGTGTGCCGGGGACCATGTCCCAACATTAATGACATGGCAATTGCTACGGTACTCGAAATGATTGTGGACCGCCCATTTTTTTCCGATCAAAGCGGTCACGATCAACTATTATCTCCTTGGAGGTAATAGTATTTATTTAATTTTTATTTTATCAAATAGGGTAAATAATGATAGTTTTAAATAAAAAAATCTTATATGTAGATTTTTTTTTGATGCATGCGCGCATGCGTAATCTTTAAGTGATATGGTTAAATTTTTCTTTTTCTTTTTGTAATTGATGCATGTACGTGTACGTGGTTGGGCATTTATTTACGTGACTGAATTTTGTGCATGTGTGTACAGGGGGGGGGGTGGTCACAAAAAAAAATCATATAACATTAAATTGTTGAAGAACATTTATTTCTCCTTTTAATTTGTAGCTAAAATTTGTAACTAGTCTTTATCACTCGTACAAACTCCAAATATGATGGTTTTTTTCCTAATTTTTTCTAAAATTATGCTCTATCAAGGTATTGTGATCTTATGAATATTACTTTACTCATTAAGCGTCGTGAATATTTCTAAATTTGAATTTAAAAATGACAACTTGAAACAACAATTTGAAACATCATATGATTTCGGTTGAAGTACGCATGAACATAAATGTTGTAGAAGTAGAACTCATCAAGATGTACAATTTTTATTTTGATCATCTTTTGAAACGACAAAACGATATTAACACTTTTCAGAACATTTTGATATCTCTCTTGTAGTTTATGAAACTAGAAGAGAGATATGGAATATTTGTGAACAATGTTAATACTAATATGTCGGATGGAGAAATGACCAAAATAAAAGTGTCGGGGTAAAAATCAAGGATCCCCCAACTTAGGTGATAATCCAAGCACTTAAGCTCGACGAAAAGCTAGCTCGGCCCACGATCGAATTGGTCGCGCACAAAGACTGCTGAAGCATGGCCTCCGGCCCTAGCGAGCTCTAGGGCGGAACAAAAAACTCCGCCTCGCAGAGCTCCAAGCTAGTGAGCGGCCTTCCGCCTCGAACAAGCTCTTAGCTCGTGGCGAGTTTCCGCCCGAACGAGCTTCAAGCCGACCGAAGACGACGCCGAGACCTCCGAGCATGCTCTAGGCCCACCTGCAGCGAGCTCTACAGCCCCGAGGGGTCGAACGACTTTCTCTGATCACTCGTACGAGCTCGAGCTCGAAGCGACACGAGTCGGGCTACCCACCGCTTATCATTACGTCTACGCCCCATTCTCAGCTAGAGATCGGGAATCAATCTGCAGTGCCCGAGCTAGAGTCACTGAAAGTACCGTGGCTAAGCTACGGAGCCCATAGCCGCGACACGCCGCTGACAGCCCCGACGGGACAATGTTACTAACAACGTGTTAGATAAACAAATGACCAAAATAAACATTGTAAATTCGAGAAGATATGAAACTTTGTAGTTGTTGACAGGGTTTTTTATTTGAAATCATCTTGTCATGCAAAATAAATCAGAATTTTAAACATTTAAAATTTGAATTTTTAGAAAAAAACACCCTGAGAAGAAATGAGTAGTTGAAATTTTTTATTTGAAACCATCTTGTCATGCAATACTATATTTGAATTTGTAAATTTTAAAATTTGAATCTTAAAAAAGATATTATCATAGGAATCCGGCTCTGCGCTAGGGAAGAAGAGCTGGTTCGAATCCGACGAAGCCAGCGGCGCTGCGCGAGGACGCGCTCTCCCGTGGTCTCCGGTGGATTTCTGTAAAAAAAAAACTCCCTGGATTCCCTCGCTGCATGCGGTGACGGGGTTTTGTTTTTTAATTTCATTTATTGATTCCCTCACCTTCGCATGCGGGAAAAAATCCCGGGAATAGGGGACGCAGTTTTGTTTTTTTATTTCATTTATTAATTCCCTCACCTTTGCATGCGGGAAAAAATGCCGTGAATAAGGGACGGGGGTTTTATTTTTTTATATTTCATTTATTAATTCATTTAGTAAATTGTCAAAATTATAAAAATTCAACGGTCCAGATCTAATAGAGATATTACCTCCCTAATAGGTAAAAGGAGTACCTGAGCAATGCCCTAATGACATTACTTAGGAGAAGGGGCACTACACAACCCGCCCTTTACAACTCAAAGAGCGCACAAGCAATGATTGTAGCAATATAATACTACTGGTTCAACGACCAGCGCAACGCAAACGGACTGTTTCTTGGTCAAGAACCGGTGATGATGTCACCAATTGTAACATGAACCGGTTATGGTTCATGTTATTGTGTATTAAATTTCGAAGCAGATCTTTTTCTCAAGAACACTCAAGACAATAATAGGACACGTAAGTTGACCTGTGCTAACACTGCAGCCATACTTATTCAGTTTCTATAACCTGTAACTTACACCACCTAATCCCAAATACTAGTTCACTAGATCATTCACTAGTACCGAAATGATTTTTGCGTGACTCTTAAAAATCTTTTTTCCGTGGCGGGCGTTGAATTTGCCCGCCACGGTTAATGCCTCGATTAAGCGTGGCGGACGTTTTTTTTTTTATTTTGCGTGACGGGCAATTTTGCCCGCCACGTAAAAATCGATTTACCATGGCGGGCGTTTCTAAAAGGCCCGTCACATAAAATCAGACCATTTTCCGTGGCGGGCACTTTAGAAAGGCCCGCCACGTAAAAAACCTCGAGGCCCACAACCGAGGCGGACCGACCTTCTTATCGGGCCATATATATCCGGAGTCTAGGTTTTCTCTCATCCTTCACTCATCCATCACTCGGCGCTGCGACTCCTCCACTGGCCGGTCGGCACTCACTCCACCTCACTCCCCACTCCTCCACTCACTCCCCGACGGCACGGCGTCCCCTTCCTTCCTTCCCCGACGGCACGGCGTCCCCGTCCTTCCCCGACCGCACGGCGGCCCCTCCCTTCACGACGGCGCGCGCTTCGGGCGGATCGGCGGCGTCGGGTCCTCCGGTCGGCGTGGCGGATCCCGGGCGGCAGCGCGGCGGATCGGGACCCGCGGCTGGGTCTCCGGCGGCGCGCGGCGGATTCAAAGGCGCGGGCGGATCTCGGCGGCGGCAGCGCGAGGATCCCGGCGGCGTCGGGCGGCGTGGCGGATCGAGCGTCGGCGCGCGGCAAATCCGGCGGCGGCGCGCGCGGAGGATCGGGCGGCGTCTACGGCGGCGTGGCGTAACGGGGCGGCGTGGCGGATTCGGCGGCGGCGGCGTCGCGTGTCACGCCCCACTTTTTAATGGGACTTTTAATCTCTGGCGTATTGGCGCCGGGATCACGCTACCAATACGTTACCGAGTCACGGTAATGGAAATCAGTTATAGATGAACTATTCGAGCATATATTGACATAGAATAGATGTACTTTACAGCGGTGTTGAAGACACCACTCGGATTATATTGATCGAGTAGCCAACTGTGAAGCGGTGTTTTTATCTGTGGCCCGCCCCGCTAGAGGGCTAGGACCGTCGGGCACAACTCCATGTTCCACGAGGCAACTTGAGCGCGGATGGAATTCCCCGGACTTCTACGTCTTTCTCCTAAGCGGCGTCTTGTAAACTTCTACGTCGTGGGTCTCCTACTGCGGCGGCGACCTTTACCTTCGAATATGCCGATATCCGTAAAAATAGGGGGGTGAGTACAAACGTGCTCAGCAAGTCCCAAACCAGGGGTTGTAATTATTAAGGGTTTGGGCCCTAGCAGAGTCTCTAAAAGCTGCTCTCGCTAGTTCCCGGTTTATCTCATGTCATCACCACCGTCATGACACCACATGTTAGTCATCATCAAAATGTATATCTAATCATAGATGTTCGCCCTAGCACTTGCCCATTCCAAGGACGTGGCTATTCGAATAGATTCAATTAACTCTGCAGAGGTTGTACAAATTTCCCCACACGATGGACACATCCTCTTCCATGATCGATTGGTCGACGAGAGGTCCAACGAGATCCGTACCCGCTTGAGTGCTACTCTAGGTATATTAGTATAATCTTCACCACGACTTCTCGGGGTTGGAAGGACAACACGCCACCACAAGGATGACGCATCACCCTAGACAATATGGTGATACCAAATCACCCGCGGCTTTACGGGTAATACCTAATTACCCAACCTATACTGTCAACACCACTCTCAATCTCAATTCATCAATATGTGCCTCTAGCACTGCGCCACCGCGCCCAAACACTTCCGTGGAAGACCACTCAACATCCACGCCAACCGGACTAGGGGCCACTCTCCCCACATCTGCTCCCAATAGGTCGCTTTTGCCCGCCCGGCCACCTTGGATCCCAATTATACCTCAACCCAACGGGTGTGTGAATCAAGCCGCCCCATAAACGGCGTGTGGTCAGACGTAATATTATACTAGGTAGAAGGTCTATGAACCGGTCCTTAGGGGAGGCGAGTATCTCTCCGCAGAACCCCTCGCGGCGATTCCGACGTGGTATTTAGGCTCTACCGGACTACCACTACTCACCTCTTTTGTTGGTTAGGGTTCATTAGGCATTCTCATGTTTCTCTTGATCACAACGTATGAGCGTAGATAACGTGGATGATTACGTCATCCGGCTTAGCTCCATAGCTACGTTATCAGGCTCACACCACTATTTACTAATCCGATTTATTATTATCATCATCATTATATCATCATATTAAGGTCATGATTAAGGGGGTAAGGACTTGCACGGGAGGTTCTTACGAATCGGCACGGCGTCGAACGTCTCTAGCTTCACCGGACGGAAGCTCCTAATCGGGTCGTCGAATCTACTTGCGATGGGCGATAAACCTAGCTTTGAACTATAACATATAAAACAAACATAGAACATTATGGTGGCAAGGGGTTAGATGCATAGAGCTAGATTTTAGATGAATTATGGAAGTCGTTTCACGCGAAACGGAGTTAGTATGCATGAGATATGGATTTTATAATATTAATCCCTAATTAAATCATTAGGGTAATATTATAATATAATTTTATCATGTAATAATATTGGAACTAATTACATGATAAAATTCTATAAACCGAATAATGAATTTACAAATTTTTGGGAATTTTTTTTCGACATGGGAAATGCCACTTTTACGATCTTGTGTACGATTATCGGGTAGTTGTAGCAATTACATAAGTGTACGTAAACACCTTACGTGACGCGTGGGCGACACGTGGGTCCCATGGACGCCATCGCGGCGCCACGTAGGCACCACGGTACTATGGGTGCCTTGGTGGCCTGGGGACGGCGTTGGGGCGGAATGAAGCGAAGTGACGACGTGTCGGCCCTCCGTGGCTCCCGACCAACGGCGTCCACGGTGAAGGAGCGGCACGGGTGTCCCCGTCCGACGGCTCGGCGGTGGCGGCTTCGCCGGCCGGTCGCCGGGGCCGGCCGAGCTAAGCCCATGGCTGGCCGCGGGGATGCCAGGGATCGCCTCGCCACCCCGACTCCGCTGGCGGCACCGTGGCGGCGGGGAGGGTCGACATCCACTACGACGACCGGTCGGGCGGTAGAGGCAATGGCGCTTCACCATCGCACCAGCCGCAAAATAGCGAGGGCCGGATGGGGGAAAGCAGAGAACTAGCACCGAGGGACTTCACCGACCTGTCGATTACCACGAGATGGCTACTCAGGCGGAACGCCCAACCCTAGCTATGGCGGCCCGGACGATTTGGGGCAACTTGGATTCGGGAAGAGGAATGAAGGAGGGGAAGGTAGGGCAAGCACCGGGCGCTCTAGGTCGCCGCGGGGCTTGTAGTGGAGGAAAGGCGAGGTCGATCGGGCGCTAGAGGGCTGTTATAGCCCTCGCCGGCGGGGCTCGCCGGTGAGATCCCTTTCCGACCATGTCACCGTGGGGCGTGGTGCTTAGGCGGCGCTCGGCGCGTGGCGGTGGCGAGTGCGCGTCGTCGATTTGAGCATCGTTGGGTCGTCGCTCTGAAGAACGGCGGTCGCCCGGTCATGGCGGCAAGGCGGCGTGGTGCGTGCGCGCTTGGCGTTGACTCGGCGCGTCGCGGCGTCGTGGCTGGCGGGGAGGTTAGTGAGCTCCCGTGCCTCGGTCTCCATCATCAAAGATTGGTTCGGGCGCTGCTGCGTCCGGGCTCGCCGACTTTCGGCGTGCGGCGGCGGGGGCGGTGGTCGGCGCGGTGCGGTGCCGGGCATGGATGGCGGCCAGGGCGCGGTCGTCGAGCCGAGGGGGTGCGATGGCGGAACATCCGGAGGAAACGTCAGAGCTTGCTCCCTGTGGCGCCGGGTCGTCGAGCAGCAGGGGGCCGAGTTGCCCTCGCGTCGCGCCCGCGCCTCATCGGAGGAAGACGGCGGCGATGGCGGGACCCGGCCGTCGGCGAGAGGAGGGAAACGGTTTGGGCCTTGCGATGTCGGGCTAGTTGGGCCTCCGGGCCTTTCCTCCTGAAGGAAGGAAGGGAAGAGGCCTGGGCGGCTGTTCGGGTGGGAGAGAGGGAGGGAGGAGGGAAGGGTGCTGCTTTGGGCCTAAATGTGCCCACAAGTTCATTCTCCTTTTCTCTATTCTTTCTCTTTTTCCATCCTTCTTTTTTATTCCCTTTTCCCTATTATTTCATGGGTGTAAGCCTTTATATATATTTAGGTTATAAATGTTTATACAAGTACATGTATATTCCCATGTTTTATATTCATGAAAATATTCATCAATTGTACTTATATAAATAATTACATATATAGGTGCACACACTTTGTTTTCCCCAAGTTTGATATTTCATGTGTAACTTATATTCTATAAATATTTTCATAAGCACATTTAAATCCCTACGACTTTATTATCGAGGATAATTATTTATCGTGCTCATAAAAATATTCATATATTTTGGTACACATGTGCCCCCGATATTTATTATTCTTAAAAAACTCGTAAATCATTTCTCATGCTAAATTCTTCCATAATAAAAATCTAGAACTTACCTCGCATCCGTTATACGACCATAAAGCTCTTCAAGCGGCATACAAGATTCCTAGTTTTCTATATGGTGAAGGTTTTGAAATGCGGGGTTTTCAAAACAGGGGTTTCGGTTTAGCGAAAAATAAATCAGGTTTTAGTTGTAATTAGAAAAAGTTCAAATTTTTAGTGAATTTTAAAATGATGCAAAAACACGGGTGTTCTGAGTGGCAGATCCGGGCGGCGGCGTGGCGGATTCGGGCGGCGGCGGCAAGACCGGGCGGATCGGGGCCCGGACCTAGGCCCGGATCGGGGCCCGCCCGGGCTTTTTTTTTTTTTTTTTTCGATTAACCGTGGACGGGCATAGTGCCCGCCACGGATGTTCCTCCATTTACCGTGACCTCGTGGGGGCGACGGGCTCATGCCCGCCACCCAAAATCGTGTTCGCCCGTCACAAAAAGGATTTGGGTACTAGTGATTGACACGGACACATACATGATTGGGCTTGGGCACATGTCTAGATCTGGTCGTCACTGGCAGCAAACGCACGTCGTGGGGGGGGGAGGGGAATTAGAGTCATATATAAAGAATAATTGGAGCAAGTCCAATCTTGCACAAACAATATTTTCCAAGGGATGACAATGACTTGTGGAAGGAATATGCGATGCCATATACTACTATAGTTTAGGTGATTATATTGATAATCCAATTAATATGACTAACATTTTCCTCAAGTGTGTTAGATATGTTAATATATGGATGCTAATAAGGAAATTAGTTGAAACAAGAACGAACAAGATTCGTGGTAATGTGATTTTTCCTTACGCCACAAACCATCGGGAAATACCGAAAAACCGTCGGGAATGTGATTCTGTCGGGCAACCGTCGGGAAAATGCCCGACAGGAACACGTCGATAGGAAAGATGGATTACTCTGACGGTTAGCCAACAGGAATGTTTTTCCGACGGCAGTCCATCGCAATTCCCGACGGCTGATGTGCATCCCGTCTAGCTCATTTTTCGATGGTTGGCGTCGAAATTGCTTATTCATGCCGTCGAGGAAACCAGTTTGTAGGAGTAAAAATATTATTGCATCAAATTCAGTCCTCATGACAGTTCACAAAATAATATACCAATGAAGTCATAGTTTGATACAAATGATCACAACCATAATCACAGTTTCTCAAGACAGCCAAATCCAGATTGCACTTTCTCATTACAAATTCAATGGTCACAACACAAGGAACATGACAGCTTCTTGTACACTAAGTAAAGATTACAAGTTCAGTACACTGCATATACTGCACTTCTCATTACAAATTTAGTGTTCATCAGGAACATGACAGCTAACAAGCCTAACATACCAAGTTAAGATTACAAAGTTCAGTACACTTGCAACTCCAAGCTATTTTTCACTCTACATATTTAACTGCACAAAAGTAGAAACGTCGTTTCAGCACAGGATAGCCAAGTTACCTATAAGGAGTACAAGCTGGAGGGAAAATTATCATGAGATACTATTTAAAATAGACATACCTTCAACCAGAAGTAGATATGGAACTTTGGTCTTTCACATGTACTGCATTCATAGCAGTACATAATGGTTCAGAGTTGTTTAGAAACTGAAACAAGAAGTACAGAATGGAAGGACCAACATAATGAATCATAGCAGTGCAGAATGGAAGGACAAAATGAAACATGCTGATAGCGGAATACATTTGAATAACAAGCTGCTGGTTTGCTACCGGTCTTCAACATATCTATATCAATTTTTAGAATAAACAGCGGTGATTCGATATCACAAAAAGGCTCAAGATAAATTCAACATACACAAGAGCTAATTATAGTAAAAAAAATGAATTCAGTAAGAACTATTGCTCTGAACTTATACACGAGTTGCACAAAACTGCATCAAAGGTGAAACATTAGCTAAGTTACCACAAATTTGCCAAGTTTTACCACGAAAGTATTACATGGAAAGAAACATCGGTCCAGATCTGAGAGGGAGATTGGGCGAGAGAAACACGACACACCTTATGCAGATCAGGTGGGGACTAGCCGGGCGGCACGGGCATTAGGCAGCCATGGGGATGAGGACGCCGAGGGCGTTGGGAGCCCCGGGGGATGAGGGCGCTGAGGGGCGGCAGCCCCTTCGGGATCGGTGGCGGCACGGTCATGGGGATCTCCTCGGGGCAGGGGCGGCCCGACGGCGTGGATGTGGGGAGCAAACTCCGGACGGTGGCGGCGCTGGCAACGGAATCCCTTCGTGGTGGTGGCTGCCGGCGGGGGCGGGCTCGAGGGATTCGCCCGGGCGGCCAAAACCAGCAGCACGGAACGGTGGCGGCGAGAGCCGTGGCGGAGGAAGCCTCCTTGAGACGGCGGCGGCGCGGACGGGGAGGACCCATGGGGCGGCGCGATGAGGACGTTGGGGGAGCCCCATTGGGGCGGGCGGGTGTGGGCGGTGGGGAGCCCGAGGGGCGGCGGCGCAGGCAGGATGAGGCGTGGATGAGGATAGAATGGAGGCAGGAAGTGAGTGGCTAGGGTTTCGTGAGTCTCATTTGTGTGTCAATATGGGCCGTGCGAGGTGTATTGGGCCTCGACCACAAATTCTGTCGGTTTGGCCTCACCGTCAGGAGTCCGCGCTTAATTCCTCGATGGTTTCTTAGGGTTTCTGTGAGTTTCGAAGCCGGCGGGGAATAAGATATCAATTCCTGACGGTTAGTGAAAATGAACGAGAAACATGAACCCTATCAAGTCGTATGTGAACAATATAATGGACCATAATAAGATGTGCATAGAAGAAGCAAAATGAATACCAATGAACACTGGATGATCACCGAAGGAAATCAAGGTTAGAACCATATGGTATGGTGGTACATGCAGGAATATATAGGCAAAGGTCTTGAGTTTGTAGAATTTTTTGTGAAGGTTTCATCAGAATCAGATTTGAAATGGAGAAGTTTCAAATATATGAAGTTTAATTAGGTTTCTAGATTTATTTGATTTTATTTCTGATTTTATACAATTTGTTGTAGTGAAAATGTGCACAAAAAGGTCTAGGTAGGCACTAGGGTGGTCCAAGTATATTTTTTCTTTCTACAAATTATAGGAATTTTTTTTTCTTCATTTGGAAATCCTAAAGTTAGCTTTATGTGCTCTAACCTCTTTACTTAGCAATTTGAATGGAGAAACCAGAGCAAGCTTCTAGTCGTGAAGCCGACAAAGTCTTGGTTCCCTAAAGTTACCTTTTGTGCTTAATTTAGTGTTGAAGGTTAGTATGCCAGAGCTCCTCTTTATGTGATCCGGGTTACAGTCGCCGTTGAGCTCCAGCTTCCACTAGTAACGAAACGATTTTGCGTGATGCCTGGATTTTTTTACCGTGGCAGGCACACAGTTTACCCGCCACGGTAGTTCCCTGGCCGGCTCGGCCAGTCGGCCGCCCGCCATGGTTAATCGATTAACCGCGTGGCGGGGGCCTTAACCACGCCCGCCACGGAAGGTGGCCGATTAACCGTGGCGGCGCTCGTAACACGCCCGCCACGGAGTATGGGAAGTACATGATACCTAAGGCCCAGCTCATCGATGAGGAGACTTGGGAGGCTCGGAGATTCCATCTATGGTGTATGGAGTGCACAAAACGCGGCTTGCATACATCTTATATCCATGTTCCTGCAGAGTACTTCCACTTGGAGAGAGATGCATGGATGGCCATAGAGTTCCATGACATGGCTGGACTACTACGGCGACAGGACCTTGACATCGCCCAAGTAACCTTGTTTGCTCTCTAAGTGAAATACGATTGGTGAAGGGGAAGTGTAGAACCGGCGGTGATGAACTTTCTGTCGTGGTTCATATAACTTTTTTTCCATAACACATAATGCACATCAACTTTTCCACAGTTCACAAACGACTTTTGCATAGGTCGAAGCTAAACGAAATACCCTTAATAAATCGACTATAAGTTATCATGGAATCTAAAGTGAATTAATTTGGAACTGTGGAGTACTGACTACTGAGTAGTTTATAAGATTCACAAACAGACATGACTTTAGTGTTTTTAGTGCGAACAGGTCAGCAGTTTGAATCATTACTTAATAAAGGTCGACTCAAAGACATTCATGGAAAAATACTTTGTCTACGTAAAGAAAGTACACACATCGCACAGTGGATGATGAACGAAACCAAATGAACGCACTAATAATTCTGAAAATTGGTCTCGGCCGCTTTCACCAGCGTGCCTCGAAATGCTGCCGCGTTTCTCGGTGAGGTCCATGACCATCATCTTTTGTCGCCGAGTACGTCTCGGTAATGGTTTCCACCTCGGTGGCGTAGAGCATCGACCTCTCCTGGTCGGCGCAGACTTCCAGGCGCTTCGGCGAATCCATGGCTTTCACCAGCAGGCCGTCGAAGAGCTCGCGCTTGTTGTTCCTGTCACCCTCTACCTCTGGGTCCAGGTAGTAGTAGCCGTAGGCATGCACCCACGGATCCTGCGCCCGGCATTCGGCGATCTCCTCATACGCTTCCATCAGAAAACCGAGATCCGTCACCTTGATTCCCAGCCTGTCGGCCATGTTCCCAAGCCAGGAGAGCCTCAGCTCCTTCATGTCCCTCACCGCCTTCTCCAGCGACTCATCGTCCAGCGAAGCCTGCCGTGTGTCCTTCTCCAGCCATGCTTTCGCGCCATGTTGCACGACAACGGGCGGTGCGCCTCCGCGTCACAGTTCCAGCAAAAGATGTGCTTGCAATCGCACAAGACATCCATCGAATGACTGGCACCGCCGACGAACTCGATGGCACGGCTGCAGCCGCGGCCTTGGCACCACTTGATCTTGCCGCCGCTGTTGTCCACATAAGACAGGAGCATGAATTTATCAAACAGCGCCATGGTGTCCATGTCGTGGACCACCTCGACGACCAGCTCCAGCACGACGGGCACCTTGCAGTTTGGGTCCGGGCACCGCAGGTCATCATTATCCATCACTACGTGGATGTACCTGTGCCAGCACTCGTCGCAGTAGTAATGGGAGCAACCTGCCGATCTCGCTGGCCAGCCGGCACAATCGTTGAAGCATTGGCAGTTGAGCAACTTGGGCCCGGAGACGTCCTCCTCTGATGGTGGCAGGCCAACGGCGATGCGGAAGGCCTCCCCATTGTCAAACCACCCGACCTGGACACGATCAGGTTTCCATTGGCAGTGGCGCAAGAGGACAGCGGCGAGTCCCGGGGTGATGGACAACAACTCAGCCACATTGTGAATGTCCTTTTTCTGCTGTGAGCGGAGGTCGTCCTGAGTCAAAACCTTGTACCTTCCCTCCATGCCGCGCCCATGTGCTAGTTAAATTTAAATCTACATAGAAAGTCATTAGACATATATTGTACAAGTTTATACTTTGCATATATGACACTATCAAGGGCCATGGTTTTACAAATTGACACCCAGAAATGGCATCTCCATGTTTTGAGGTTTACTACTATTTCCTCAGTCCTGAATTATAATGAATTCTGAGTTGTTCAAACCTATACATAATTTCCTACCATTCAAATCCCATCCATGCATGCATTCATGTATTCATTTTAAACATCATCTTGCCTAAAATGACTCATGTAACTGATAATCGAAATCAGTAAAATGCAAACATGCCTTTTAAACTGCACCTCGCCGGAAAGTTAAGCAAGTTAACAATGAATGAAACTAACTAATTAGTGAGAAGTAAGTCAGCCTTTTGTCAGACTTCTTAATTCATCCTAGAATTAAATTCATCTTGCCTGTATCTCAGAACATGGGGTGAAATTGGTGCGAATAATTCCCGGCTCTAATTTGAACCGAATCTGTATTTTAAGGATATGGAGAAGAACTTTTAATATCCACATGGATATGGATAATCCGCTGATTGTCTGTAGATATGGGATAGGATATGGAATCGATAAAATCTGGAGGATATGGATTATCCGCAAATTCTATGTGGATTATCCGATGTTTTAGAGTATCCGATAGTTTTTTTCTTCCTAAGCTAAAACCTAGAGGAATTTAGGAAAAAAAAAAGTTTGCTAGTTGAGAACTTTTAGTCTGTGATGATGTCGTGATTTGATGTTATAAATTTTGAATTGACGTCATGCTTCTTGTTATTACACGTATTGGATAATAACATATCATTTGTGAGTAAAAGTTGTTAAATGTGATGAGATCTTACCATCTGGTAAGGGATGACAGGGCAGCTCCGATGTCACTTGAGATCTACAAGGAAATATGGAATTAATGCTTCCCAATGTGAGTCAATCAAAAACATAAAAGAAAATCTATTTTTTCTTAGACTTCACCATGCCCTTTCAGTCCCAAAATAAATCAATGGAGAGCATCCAATAAGAGTAAATCAAAAGATATATATAGTACTTCCTCCGTTCTAAATTATAGTTCACTTTGGCTTTTCTAGATACAGTGCTTTTGCTATGCACATAGTTATACACTATGTCTAGATACATAGCAAAAGAAATACATCGAGAAAAGCGAAAATGAATTACAATTTGAGACAGAGGAAGTACAAGTTTAGTCAAAAGGTAGAAACATAAAAAAAGTTCTTTTGTGGAACCTAACCATCACTGGCAATTATAGCCACTAAGTTTTTACCTTTACGAACATAATTTGAATAAACCCATAAACCCTAATGACTTACCAAGCACTACCACCATAAACCCAGATGTTTATATAAATTACCCAAATGTGCCATTATAAAAAATAGTACAAGTAACCTCCCAAATATGAATCTGAAATTCCCATCTCTTCCATATAGACACTACTACATAATTCATCGTCATGGAAGGGTTTGCTTCAAGCCGTTCGTGATGCTCATTACTGCTGATTCATGTTACGAACCATCGGCGAGTGAAAATGGGGCAATTAGAGCATAAGTTACATGTATACCCGCAATTTCTGTATACACACGTGTGTAGCACACCATTTAATGAGTTTAAGCAAACACCTACTGTTTCTATATATATGCTTTGAAATCCTTACATCTGTCATTATTGATATAAAGATAACTATCATGCATGTTGTCTGTTAATAGGCAGGACATGTGCGTATACATGTAGGAAATGGTGGCATATGATTTTCCATGTCAAATGTGTAGCAGAAACTAAGTATTAAACTGAACACAAGTTGAACACTTTTATGGAGGATATGTGAATGATACAAGTATGAATAGGGATGGAAATAAAAAAACATATATAGCACATAGCTGGTAACTAGAATCTATATAGTAGATGACTAAAAAATCCTCAAAGAAGCACTATACCCCTACTTGACCATTAACCTCGGTTGTAGCTGACATAAGAAATCAAAATGGGAGAGACCTTTAGAGACAGAGATTTATATAGCAAAGACTTACCCCGTATTGCTTCTGCTAGCTATGTTTGTGCTGTCTTTTTTGTTCTGCAGATGAACCAGCAAGCATTTCAACAACCTGCTGCATGGAGGGCCGGCCTACCGGATCAGGTAGACAGCACATGAGCCCAACGAGCACGCACCTTGTTGCCACCATAAGTTGTAAGTCTCCATCTACCAGTTGTGTATCGAATAGATCCCTCAGTTCTGTTCCTTGCGTCCTATTAAGCTGCGGGGAAAGGGAAACAAAACATGTCGATTACAATTATAAGCTCAATTATATACATAAGAAAAATAATCTGAGAATCAGAAAATAAGGATGTTGTTTGTTTTTGAAGTTGAATAACAATGTTGTTGTTGCTGACATCTTTCTTGTCCAATATGTACAACCCACCCATTCTTTTTTGGATCTCGGGGACGACCCTTTTGGGATGTTGCGCACATGATGCTAATGGTCTCAAGGAGGATGACGCCAAAGGAGTACACATCGGACTTTGTTGATGCTGTAGGTTCATCGGGTGACAGTTCCGAGCCATGTATCCCCTAGACAACCAATTTAATTAGCAGGAAAGCTTACAACACACAAGTAAAAATATCTAGTTTCATGCATATTTCAAAACATCATATGAATGCCTGAGGTGTGATATAATGGAAGTTTATGTCTATTGGATACATTAACAAAAACATCATATATTTGCAATGCATGTATTCTTCTCTCATGCTATTGGGCAAAATTATTCTTCTATATCATACCCGTAGACGATATCTATTATTTTGAAATAGCAACTTACTTGGTGCCAGGTATGTTTTTACGTCGAGTGATCTTATTGCCACCAGGCCCGAGCTCTCTGGCTGTGCCAAAATCATCGATCTTGGGCGTCATATCAGTGTCCAGGAGAATTGTTTCTGGCTTCAGATCCAAGTGGACAACAGATTGCTTATGCAGGTAATGTAAACCGTTGGCTACTCCTTGAATAATCCGGAAAAGACAAGGCCAATCAACATGTTCATTCCCTGCAGAATACAGTCCACCGAATACATGAAGTCAAGAGAAAAATCTGTTGGCATCGTGAATTGTGCTCAAGCTGTAGTTTTTAATGTAAAGTCTACCTTTTATAATTCTGGCCAAGCTTTGGTTGGGCATGTATCTACTGACAAAACCGAGATGTCCATTTTTATCAACTCTAATAGCACTGCCTTCCTGCACTAAAAAGTCTCACTGTATTCATAGAAGTGTCCCAGAAGTTCCATTATGTTGCTGTGCTGCAACTTTGAAATGAGTCTGAGTTCATCAACAAAACGCACTCTGACACATGGATTCATGTCACCAAATTTTTTTGATGGCAACTGGTATCTTGTTTAATTCACCCTGTAGTTAAGTATATAAATGCTTAGACTAAATGAGTATAAAGGGCAAGCTTCTTAAACAATGCAATTATGTTCAGAAAAAAAATAAAATAAAAACAGAGTATGGAGAGGTTTTTAGGCTGGGATTTGAATAGTGTGTAGGCTTAGTTACCAATATAGCTGAACATATTTTTATGGTATGGGCTGGCCTCATCTAACATTAGATCAACAATTCAAATTACACACCATTAGGAAAAGACATAGACATGAGCGAACCTAAATTCATCATTAGAACATTTAATTGGCTAACACTACCAGAACAATAAATTTTTGCATAACTTGATAAACCAAAAGTAACATGAAACAATGAAAAACCTACTAAAAGTATAACAGTATAAATAAATTAAATTACCATGTAAATTTTCTGAAAATCATGAAACAACCTAATTGTACCATACACTGAATTTGGGGGCATATAGAATTTATAATACAAACACAACAATGGATGTTTCCAACTAAAAGAATATATAGTAACCATATTGCATATATAGTCACATGAAGTTCTGAACTTAGGTAACCTATACTGGTGGATTTATAGTAGAAAAAATACAATATAGCAGTGTCCATATTGCATATATGAGGTGAACTGTTCATCCTGCGAAATAACCAATCATGAAAAAACACAAGTGTTCAGATAAATAAAATCATTTGATCTAGTAAAGAAGACCTAGAGAAAGAGGTTGTACAGATTGAAATTTTGGAGCACATAGGGCATCATACTGCACAAACCAAAGAGTTAATCAAGGCTAAATCATTAAGACTTACACTCGATCATACTTGATCTGGGGAACAAATATTACTATTACCGCTGGCTGCAACTGTTTTATAAGAGCAGTAGAAGTGTCTATTGGTCCTATCCTGTGTTTTCTCTACCGGTATTTTAAAAATCTCGGTGGTCACCGATAAACAGGAATATCAGATATATCGAAATCTATCGGCGATAGAAATAAAATTTCGGACAAAATTTAGACAAAAAATAACTCATTTTATTTAGGAAAACACATAGATCATTTCTAAACCATTCAACACGAAAAACTAAATAAAACACATTCTCAATTGCCTAGTCAATGAGCAAGACAACGACGGGCTGGAGCGCGTGCGAGTGAGTTGATACGGTGGCAACTTGAAACTAGAGGAGACGAGGATAAAAAATGAAGCATGGATTAATTGGGTGAGGCTTTGGGGTCTATTTGTATGGACAAATTCTTCAATTTTAAAAATTTCGGATGATAAATGAAAAATTTCAGACCCGACCGTAAACGGAAATTTCAGAAATTTCGGATATCTCGGAACGAGATTTTTTTCACAGGTCCTATCCACTATCACTTATTAATTATTGCATCTTTGGCTTGAGTTTGAAAAGTTTCATATGTTTTAATTTGACACTGTTTTACCAACTGTCCTAGGGTCAGATCATGTTGCGAACTGGAATTGATTGCTATATGCAAAGCATGTTATCAACCACCAGTACAAAATGGAGTCCTAGGGGCAGATCATGTTACCAACAATCTCAACAAAGTTGATTCAGAGCAGTGGTTGTGTACTTTAGAAATGTTTGATTTCTGTAGGCCTATGTATTGAGACGGTTTTAGAAACATCTCCTGTAAATGAAATCTGGCCGCCCCTAAGAACTGTTTCTCTATTAGTGATCCTATTAGCGTACTGGAGAGGGTTGACTGACCAGCCACAATCTCGATAGCGAATGTTTAATTAGAAAGAGTATAAACACAGTCTTTATTCCAAACACGTAATAGTTAGGTTTCCAAGGCTTAAAAATTTTTCGTGCTCTGCTACTGCTATTAGCCTGCATAAGGCGTGCTCCATGGGAAACGATCCTGTCAATTTTCATCTGGAAACAAAAAACCCGCACACCGAGCATATACTTGTTCGAGATATATGTACCTTGTAGACCATATTTCTGTGACCTCCGCCAATGTCTTCCTTTGATGCCAAGGAAGCCTCCAAGACAGACCAGTTGTAGTTTCTTAGACCTGAACGTGAGTAATTTATAGAAACGTTAGGTGGCTACAGAATAAGCCATTCTGTCGCTTGCGACCGAAGGTCGCAGTCAACAACGCAAGTTGATGAGCTAGTTATCATACAGTGGTTGTAAAATAGTCATCGAGATATACACACCAGTGCCAGGAGGACAGCCTGTTTGGTCTGTCCCTGTTCTGTTTATGTTTCTATCATTGTCCGTTGAATGGGTGATATGCTTTTCCAAGTGTTCCAGCTGAAATAAACAAAACAATGAGGAAATAATATACCGTGTACAGCATGTCAGTATATTGCTACTTTGCTTGCACAATGAGTAATCTAGATATATACTGGGTAGGGAAGACAAAAAAGCAACACCACTACTAAGAAATCATTTTTAGAAATGCCTTCCTTTTGGTGCAGAGACAAACAATTCTATAGAAAACATCTCTAAAAATGATTTCTGAGCAGACCCTTCTCTAGAAATCTATTGACTCCTCTAAAAATAGAAAGAATTTCAAGATGCTTTCCACCAGCCATAAAGGCATTTCCAGAGGCAGATGAAAATTTTACCGATTATGTGAGACACAACCCAAAATTTAACCATAGCAGGCGTCAAATTTGCTCTCAGAAATGATTATCCAAGACACAGCTCAGAACTGGGTTGATGAATACTTTTAAACACAAAAATTATATAGGAGTCGAAGTACTTGAAGATACCTACAACTTTGTAGTTAATACATTTTTAGGTTAAAATAGTTTAGAGTGAAAATTTTATGTGTGTTTTTCTTCAAATGACCTTATACAGAAATGATCTAAGACAAAGTTGTAGAACTCAAAAAGATCTCTAATTTTATAGTTTACTAATTCTTTATTTACAATCCTTTAATACCTAGATTTTTTTTTTTTTTGAAGTTTTGACATTTTGAAATTCATTTTCTATAATTTTCTAGAAACCTATGATGGAGAACTGACCTAAACCAAAGTTTTTGCAGTAGAAAAAGATCTACATTCTTTGTTTAAACTTTTGTTCATATCAACTAGCTAGTCGAAAAGATCTAAAACTTTTCTATTTTTTTCATTTGAATTTGTTTGAAGTCTAATCAAATATTCATTATAATATTTACTAAGATGGGTAAAAAAAATTGTATCAGCCATTTGGTCACAACTGACTCAAAAGTCAACCGATAAGGAAGCAACACAGGAAGGCAGACTTCACACGTATGTGGAGTTACCTACGTCTATGTGGCTTCTCATCCCGAGGTTAAGTAAATCTTTATAGTCAACTTTTTATTTCATTTACAAAATCTGTAAACGATTTGTTGCTATGGGTGGCTAGGTTTCGATTGGCCTGTAAAAAATGACTTTTAGATGTGGCTAGATTTCTGGTTGTCTCTAAAAATCATTGATTTTTAATCATTTATTTTTAAAGACACAATAATTAAACTGGGCTAAACAGTCAGTCTCTGGAAACTGATTTTATAGTCACCACCTAGTAGTAGTGTGCACGGTACCTTCCTTTGTAGGGGCAGAAGGAGAGCAGCAACGGCAGCACAGATTTTGTCCATGTCTTGGTGCAGCAGCTGGAAGTTTTGGTCCATTCTTTTGGCCGAATCCGTGCACCAGAGTATTGGTGCTGACGGTGCTGGCCAGGACAACGCCAAGCATCTTCTCAGAGATGTCCTGCCTCAGTTGGTCCAGCTTTGCGGCGATGTCGCCTGACTTGAAGAACCGGACCAGAGCATTAGAGGTCTGGCATCCCCTGACCTCAGCTTCCGTTCTCATGAGGGTGTCTCTGAGGCGCTCCATCACTGGGTGCAACCTGTAGTCCTCCATGATGTCTGCATACTTGAGCAGCATCAGGTCGGCGCTCACATTGTCCACGAGGTCGTAGATGAGGCGGCACTCGTCGTTGTTCTGTCGGAACCTGTCCACTGCGTCCTTGATCTTCACCACGACCTCGATAGTCGTCACCACTATATCCACCGGCATCGTCTCTAGCTGTATTACATGTGTTCTAGATTATAAATCACTTAAAATTTTCGGTACTCCAATTTGTTACGATGAATTAAACATTTTAAAGCGACTTATAATTTAAAATATAGAGAGTATGTATGAATATATATATAAGTGTATCACTACCTATTCTAAATAATGCATCATTTTGGTTTTTTTTATACTATCCATCTAGATATGCGATATATCGAGATACATAATAAAACATGTGTACCTAGAAGAAGCCAAAACGACCTATAAAGTTGAACGGAGGGAGTGGTAAACAATATACCCCAATATACAGATATGATTCAAAGCAACAGCACACACAAGAAGCTTGTAGGCAAGGATATGGATATGTATGTACGAACCGGATTTACGAAATGAAACAGCTAAGCGCAGCAACCTGTTTTGCCGGCCGGTAGTGTGGTACGGTCTGCTTGCGTTATCACTGGTTCGCTCGGCCTCCACCTCCACCTCCACCTCCGATGAGCTAGCTACCTATGTACCTATGTGTTTATAGGCATGACTTGCTTGTTTGCTTAAGTGGACCGGAGAGAGTAGCTACAGGTCACTACAAGAAACACAAAAATCCCTGTCTTGAGCGAGAGGGAGCGCGTCGTCTGCGTCTCTGACGTCTCTGTGTTTAGGTCAACGACGATCTAGTCTAGAACTAGAAGACGATGCGCGAGAGGGAACGTTTGAATCGGCCCTCTGGTCACGCGTATAGAACAACAGGTACGCAAGAGCTGAGTACGACCGGTGGGGAGACTTCGAGAGGAGACCTTAATGAAGCAAACCGCGTACATGCCTATATTTGTTTTGTACGAGCGCTGTCACATCCTTTGATGTTAACGCTCACAGGATGTGCGATGACTTAGCAAAAAACAAACATGGTCAACTTTATAAATTCAAAGTAAAATCAGAAACGTCCATAGATTGGTCTATTAATTAACTCTAATAATCACTGTCGACAACAAACAATAGCCATTACATCCATTAATCACTCCGATTTTTAATAAACTCCACATGTAAGCCTTTGTATAAAATAAATATACAATAACCCTCTAAATCCTCATCTATGTATATAAACTACCACCTCAATTATCAAAAAACATCGTCAAATGTTACTATTCAGGGCGGCCACGGTGATTGATCTTGGTGACGGTCGCTCAACATATTTTGGACGGACCATTGGCTGCAAGGTGAGTGCATCAAGTCCATTGCGCCCTTTGGGTTCGCCTCCGTACCGAACAGGAAGAAGTTGGCTACTATTGCAGATGCCCTCAACGGGGGCATGGGTGAGGCACATCGCTGGCCGGGCCACCATGGCCATGCTGGTGGATGTGTACAAGCTCTGTGACCTCCAGGTATCCCCGCGCGAACACCGGACACCTTCTTCCGGAAGCCGACGGCGGGACAGAGCTACATGGCCGTGCCAGCTTATGGGGCAATGTTCTTGGTTCTTCTTCGTTTATTGGGTGCTAAAGAAATCTGGAAGACCTCGGCGCCGCCCAGGATTCGCTTCTTCTTCTACTCATTCACGGCAGATCTTTGGACGGCTGAACGACGCTTCCGCCATGGCTTGCAGGACTACGATCTGTGTGCTATGTGTGCCTAGGCTTCGAAACCATGGATCATATCTTGCTGGGCTCTGCTCTTAGCAGGGGCGTTTGGCGCATTTGTTTGCAAAAGCTTAACTTGCAGGATGTCATGGTGGTCGAGGAAAAGCGGGTCATGGTTTGGTGGCTGCGTAGCAGGAAGTTGTTGCCCAAGCAGTTACGGCGGGGTTTCGACTCCTTTTTCGCCGTCGGTGGATCATGTGGAAGAAAAGAAACGTGAGAACGTTCAACGCGGTCGCCAAGACAGCCACACAGCTAGCCTTGCAGGTGCTCGGCGAGCTTCAGGAGTGGCGATTGCCAGGTTTCAGTAGAGGGTAAATTCGTTGCTTTGGCTAGGAGGCTGATCCAAGCCGACTTTGCTTTGTCGCTCAATTTATCTTGATGTAATCGTTTAAGGTGTGGTGGGTTGCGGGGGTAATATTGCGACTACCATCTCCCTCTAGTTGTAACTAAGCTCCCTTACGTTTTAATGAAAAATGCGCCCAAAGCTTCATTACGAAAAAAAAAAAAAAAAAAAGAACCCAACGGAGCCTCCACATTTATCTTTGATAAATGTTAGACACTCTCATATTAATCGGAAATATCTAGCCATTAATCAAAATTAAAGATTCTCCAACTATCCCTAACCATTAGATCTATTTTGGGTTTTTAAGTTTATCACCTCTTCAAATATATAGTAGATAAAAAACGACCTAAAATCTCATTGTACGGTATAAAAACAATGTTGGAGGGAGCACTTCCATGCAGCAATTTGAGGAGACATATGAGCCGCTGGCAATGGCTCTTGGGGAGGCAGCAACAGCTGACCTATTTAGGAGGTCGGTGTTGTTTGTGTCGATCGAGAGCAACGACTTCATCCACTATTACCTGCACAATGTGTCGGGTGTCCACATGTGTTACACTCATGTGACTTCACTCAGCTCCCTATCAATGCAGTGAGGCTAAAAATCAAGGGCAAGCTACCGTGGTGGATCCTCGGCCTCTAAAAGAACAATCGTGAATAATTCACTCAATTGGAAGGGCGAGCAGGAGGAAGCTTAGGAGCACCCAGAACGGAAGGGAATGCCAAACCATCTACTGACCTATGTGAAAAGCCTTGAAATGAGGTCCGCGTTGCGCGAACCGAAAGAGACGAAAAACGATGGCCCCTGAAGGCGGATTATATGTTCCTTGTGTAGATGTACTCACCTGAGTCGAACAAAGTTCTACAAAAAACAGGAAAAACTATCGCAAAAGAAATCAGCCAAAATAAATTAAAAAAGGACAAAACCATCGTTCAAAATCGTTTGGGGGTTACTTGACCGGTTTTGAAAAAATCGAGGAGGTAAATAATCCGGTCTCATAGTTGTGAGGGTAAAGTAATCCATCCTTAATAGTTGAAGAGGTTATGTACAGTCTTTTCTTTTTTAAAAAAATGATCCACAATGCTGTTCAAGATTTGGCGTGTTTTATTTCTTGCAAATAATTGGAAGAAGAAATAATGGCCCATTTTCTTTTTTTAGAGGAATAATGGCCCATTATTCAGTAGCCGAAGGGATCAGAGCCCAACGAGCTTTGGGCCCAAACACACCACGTGTGGTGTTCCTAGCCAAGCTCACCATCTGACGCCGAGAGTGCCGGCAGGCGGGCCATGTCGGGAGGGCGCCATAGCAGAGGCAGAGCGGCGGGAGAGAACCAGGCGCGGCTATGGTTTAGGGGCCGCCCGCGGTTGGACGACGGCGGGGCGCCCCGAAGCTCAGGAGCAAAAGAAACGCCTGCCTGCCGGCGGGCGGCGGCTGGGGCTGTGCTTACACGGCTGCGCGGCACCGCCGTTGGTGCTACTACTTGACAGCTGCCCTGGTAATCACTAGCATCCCTTGGTGCTCTCGTTTACTTGTACGCGGAGCAAACTCCACAGATTACCTACATCTTTCGTACTGTAGTGGGATTATTGCGAATTGGCTTGTAGTCCAATGGTAGGGACGGTCCAGTGGGACGCTACCCACCGAGGTTCAAATCACGGTGCTCGCGACCTTTTTCCTACGAGATTTTCTCAGGATTTTCGGCGTTATGCATTAAGTGGTAGCGGCGTTCCCGTCGACGACGAAGCGCCAATGGTGACTTCGAGAATCTCCAGATCTGCCGGGTGCTCGGTCCTTCCGGAGGTGCTCATAGGGGTAGGGTTTCCGTGCACGTGTGTTCATAGGGGTGAGTGTGCGTGCGTGTTGTGAGCGTCTGCGTTGTACTGTGTCATTCTCAAAAAAAGATGTAGATCCGTTGCCTGACCATCCACACCCTGCATTCACGCAGTTTCCCCTTTTCTGAACTATATATATCCGTCAAGACAGTCCAAGAGCAAGCAGGTACGGTATTACGTATTTCCATCCTAATCGAAATGGACTTCCAGGTCTTTTTTTCTTCTTTCATTCTTATCACTCTCTTTTTTCCTTTGTTTCTTTGCAGCACATTTGTTTTCACACATCGTGGCACACAGGCATGTTTAGCATCAGTGTAACAGAATTACAGCAGGCACTTCACTGGAAAGTTTGTTATAAGTTATGGTGAACGTGAGTTACTTTTGAGTTATGTTGATTGTGAAAAAATAATTAGTCAAAAAGCTTACAAAGAACAAAGGGGAGATTGTAAACAAAGACAGCAAAACAAAATTGTGGTCTGCAGTAAAGGGGAAACAAGTAGACTATGTAGTAGCTCACAAACTTTTTTTTTTCTTTTCTTCTCGAACACGCCTTCACCTGTCTTTTCCATTATTCAGGTTCTGTAATTTTCACTGTACTGCCCAATTTTCTTTCAGTCAGGCTATCTTTCAGCAAGTTTATGTGAGCAATACTCAGCAGCAGTTATCTGAATGAAAGCAACTCATCCGTTGCTTCCGAAAAAAATATTTACAACTTGCCCAAGCATTTGCCAATCGTAAAATCTGAATTATTTTGACTGAAGATGGCTGCTGGCCTGCTGCTATGTGAACAGCTATCAACTTTGGCATGCTGTCAACTTTGACATACAATTCTGCTTACAGGTGCTGTGTAAGTATGACACACAGGTGAGAGTATGACACACACACATATACATACAGGGGACTTGCTGTCCTTGACTAGTGTGGTTGGCTCTTGGCTGGTAAATCACCACTAGAGTGAAAACAGAAGACTTCCAAAGATCCAGATGTCTTCCCAAATTATGGTTCGAACTATGCATCCAGATGTATGCTACTACTATTGATTAAAACCAAACGAGCCTACCAATCAGATGAGCGAAGATTTTGTAAGCCCTTTCATTCAGAATTTAGTGTGGTATTTCCAAAGGCAGCTAATGTTACATCACAAGAAAAGCTTGAAAGCAGTACTAGACTCAAAACCTACCATGACAATTCCAAGAAAAGCTAGCTATTACATCTAGTCAAAGGCTGCCACTCTAGTAAGAACCCAATTTTTTTTGAAGGAATTGCTTCTGATTAAGTTCAGACAAGTTCAGACGGGAGGCAGGAGGGATTGGAGATGAGAGCGAGAGCAGGATGGGACAATACGCACCATTGGTGGCGGGTGGAGGGTGGAGGCGGATGCCTGGCCTGGCTGGTGTGGTCACCATGCGCGGTGCGCCGGGCCGCTGGTGCTGCCAGCTGTGACTCTGGGAGGCGCGCGTGTTGGATTGCCGGCAGATGGTGAGGAGGCGGAGCAGGGCTGGGAGTGGGAGGCGCGGGCGGCTGTGGCGGGCAAGGGCGGGGAACAGGCGCGTGTGACGGTGGCAAGGCGCCCGGAGCAGGAGGCGGGTGGGCGGGCGGACGAGCGAGGCGCCGGTGGGGAGAACGACGAGCAGCCGGTTGAAAAAAAAAATAGGGGGCTCAATTTTGTGGTCCACGCTAGAGTTTGATTGAATTTTGGCCTCCTATCTTTTGCAGGTCAATATGCATATAGAGAAATAGGGGCTCAAATTTAGAGGCCTACACTGGAGTTGCTCTTAGCAGAGACAAATCTAGCAATATGGCACGATGATCTGGCGGCCGCCAGGCCTCACGCCTGCCGGTCCTTGGGCGAGACCCCCTTCCCGGCAGGACTGTCTCTTTGGCGCTCAGTGACGAGTCAAGCGAGCCCTGGGCGCCCATCTCACTGGGCGTTCTCTCTCAACGGTTAATGCTAATGTGCGAGTAAAGTTCCTAGCTTGGACCCGGAACTGCACGTATGTCGTAGGCCATTTTTACGATATGGAAGGTGCACAAAGGAGATGGTCTCTATGGGGGCAAAAGATGATGGGCGGCGATGAATGTACCTGGATGAATAAAGTAAACGATTGTGCATCTGTCCGGCAGTCACATGCAAGGTTGTAGGTGTAAACAACCCAAATACTGAACACGGTGTTGCGCTCCAGCCGAGGACCCCAGATCCGTTGGTGTGGAAATGGACGGCAAGCGGGGAGTACTCAAGCTCCTTGGCCTTCCGTGCTTTCTTCCTTGGCTAGCTGCTTGGGGCGAAAGAGCTGTGGTGCATGAAGGCCCAAGCTCTTCTTCTGGATAGCCATTCACGGTAGCATTAGTACTGCTTGCATGGTGATAAGTGGTTTAAATATGAATGTGGGACTCAGCCCAGCTTCATTTTGTATTGGCGGCTGACGTAAGAATTTTCAGACACTACGACCCATCAAGCTGATGATAGGAGAAGCCCAGTCTTTCTCAGCTCAGCTGCACCTTATTTGAAGACGACAAAACATACGAAGATACAAACGCGAAGCTTCAGTTGACCTGCAGCTTCTTCAGGTCAGGGAGGTGTAGCTGAGACTCTGCATGTGGTTCATATGGGCCATTTTGGTTGAGATGGGAGTGGCTGACAGGTGTTAGGGAGTGTATCAATCCAAATGTGGAAGAAGCCTCAACGGCCCATTATTCAGTATATAGATTGGTCCAAGCCCAACAAACTTTGAGCCCAAACGCACCACGGCCACATGTTCTTTCTTTTTGTTTTTGCACGATCACATTTGTTTGACACACACATATTATTCAGCAATCTTTGTCGCTGTGTTTAAATTCAATCGACCATAAATTAAATTTGACTTTATTAGACAACTCTAGAATTGACTACACGTGCATAACTACACGTGCAAAACTGTATTGTGATGTCAGACAGATCCATGGTTTTGCTGCTATAAATAGCCCATCTCTGCTTGCCCAATGTGTATCATCAGGCCATCATCAGCTGACACTGCAATCTTATTTTGCTCTTCATCTACCTTTAATAGCTCTAAGTTAGCAGTGCTGATCAATGGCGTCCGGTAATGGCGCCGTGTTCAGGCTTACCGTTTCTGTAGCTGCCTGCATCGCCCTGGCCCTGTTGTTCACGGGTCCGCCGGCGGCGACGGCCGACGTGCTGGATGACTGCCGCAAGATCTGTCGTCCCGAGTGCGATGGCTTCTCCGCTAGCCTTTGCAAGAACATCACCAGTATTTCCCCTCTGCTGAAGATCACCTACACGACGTGCAAAGTTCGGCTCTCTGCAGAGTGTACGCACATCTGCATCGACATCTGCAGCCTCAACACCCTCACGCCAGGGACTCCCCTGCCGTCGGCGGCGCCGGCCAGCTCCCCGCTGTCACCACCATGCAAGCAGTACTGATGCATGCTCTTGGTATACTTCATTGATACTATTACTACTCATGACATGTTCCTATATATATGTTATGTAATAAAGGGCCTTAGCTCTCCTGGCGGTGTTCATGAATCATGAGCTGAGCAAATATGTATCTGACCTGGTGTGAGGAAATATGCTTGGTACCAGTGCTTAATAGAAAACAAATTTCTCTGTCAAAGAAATTCCATGATTGTACTGTGAGATTTTTTTTTTTCAAAAGCGTGCATTGTGCACGTACTGCATTTAGGGAAATCAGAGTTTATGATTACATCCTACTTACTCTTTGGCGACGTGCCATCAAATAAGAAGGTCACACACGACACAAGTCGCCGGCTGAAACGGCGCAGCAAGCTAGGATGTACTAAGTCTGGATAACTAGATGTGCGACTAAAGAGAGCGCGCTGGTCCGCCTTACAGCTCCTCGTCCAGCTCAACGAAGGAGTCGTGCTGCATCAGCGGGAAGAGTTCATTGACTGTGAGCTACTCAGGGGAGGACACATCGGACGAGAAGCGATCGTGGAAGCGCGCTGCCAGGGCCGGGTCCGGGGTGTTGGACGGATCGTCCGCTCTCTTGCCGTTCCACTTGTTGAGGAGCACTCTGTGAGCTTGGCATTCCAGGCGGATCCCTGTACACGGACTTCGCAGCGAGCCGGGAGCTGTGGCGGATGGAGTGGTCGCCGTGTACAAGGTGGGATGCACGCCGACGAGGAGGCAAACGCAACAGTGGCTCCTGGATGGGGACGACGAGGGAACCCAGGAAGGCGGCAACTGAAGCCTCAGTGGGCGGCGCGGCAGCTGTAGGCGCGACAGTGCACGGAGCAGACACGCGGGCCTCCGTCCCCACGGTGACGATGTTGCCCGAGACGACTGGGCGCGAGAGGAGGAAGCCCGGAGCCGCCCCCCCGAGGCCTCCTCAACCACCAATGCCGAGAAGGGTGGAGTAGCCCGAGCGGGAAGAGGGAAGTCAATCGCATTGTGTGCCCCGCAGTCCATGGAGTGTCCAGCCATAGCCTCCACAAGGTCACCCCCTTGAAAAGCATCAAGGTCAGCGGCCCCGCGGGCGGCTGGAGCTCCGCGAGCACAAGGTCAGCCCACCAATCGTAGGTAGGCGAGGGTAGCTCGGATCAGAGGCGGGGGTGTCCTCGAGGTGGACGGAAGCGTGATGAAGGAGGCTGCGAGCTCGTTGATCATTGGGTATACTCGGCAGGGGAACGATGCTCACAAGCAGGTCGACCGCGAAGCGGGTCTTGAGCGCCCGTCGTTGTCCACCCGTAGCAATGGCCTAACACCAACCCCCAGCTGTGGTCGGGCCGAAGTCGAGTTGATCGGACATAGGATCAGCCAAACGAAGAACGGAGGTGCCGGCGATCCAGCCACACCAGGGGACGCCAGGCCCCGGACACGGTCGACGGCGGCATGGCGTTCTTGTGCATAGAGTATAGTGTCCTAGGCTTGGCACCGAGGCTCCAACGCCCTGCTCACGGAGGAGTGCTGTGGCAGGAGGTAGCGATGATGCATGTAGGTCCGCGACCTATGCCTCATGCTGCCGGATGCATGAGGCCGGGGCGAGCAGAGCAGCCGGTGGGCGGCGACGTGATCCCGGCCAGGCAATTGAAGCATAGCCCGACGAGGGATGGCGGCACAGGCCGTCGATGATGTGGGTTGGGCGAGGCACACCGCCGGCAACGCCGGCGCTCGACGGGAGTGAAGCCTTGACGGTGGGCGCCGACGGCGGAGGAGCGCCCCTAGCGGGGCCGTGCTCGCGACAACGATGACGGCGAGGTCGGCGGTGATGGCCAAGCCGTTGTTGGGTGGGGACGCTGGTGGCGCGGTGACGGCCGAGCCTATGCGTGACCGGCACCCTAGCCGTGGGGGCGTTGAGGGAGCCATTGGAAGGCCGACGGTGATAGCGACGCCTTGTTTGCGCTGGACCGGCTGGACCGGCATCGCCCGCGGCCGACAGGCGGGGGCTTCACCGTCCCTCCGCATGGTCCACGCATGCGAGTCGGAATGCCCCGGCAAGGGGATAGACAGCGCGCCGCACAACGGGTGGGGGCCTCCGGCTCGACGAACTTGTCCTCGTTGTCCGAGCGGTCGGAGAAGGAGCGGGGTGGAGGTAGACGCAGACGCAGGTCGGAGCAAAGATCGGGAGCCGTAGTCGCCGAAGCGGCGGTGGGTGACAGAGACGGGTCGGAGCGAAGGCCGCACGAACACAACATCAGCATCCACCGCCGGCGAAGCCTCGCAGACCGAGGTGGCCGAAGCTGCGCCACCCGCCGCTCTAGGCAAACTCGGGAGGAGGTGTCCGCGGACGGCGGGCGACCGCGTGCGCATGGACGGTCGCCGCGAAGCCGCGACAGGAAACGGTCGGCAAGGGCGGCGATGGTGCGACGCAGGTCTTCCGGGAGTAGGGAGCCGGTCGCCGTTGGCGAGGACTCATCCCCCGCGATAGCAGACGACGGCTAGGTACCGGCGATGAGCGAGGGGCTGGGCATGCGGCAAAGCGCTTCCACCGGGGTGTCACCGGGGACGAGGCCGATCGGGTGGCGGTTTGCCCCTCCGCGAGGCGCAGCCCGAGGTGGCGCGACGTAGAGCAAAGCGACATCGCGCCCCTCCCCCACGTGTCCCCGACGACGGCCGCGCGCGCGGTGAGGTGGCAGCGTCGGAGGCGCACGCGGGCCGGGACGAGGAGAAGGTGGGAGAAGACGTGAAGCGGTGCGAGGCGCTGGCGGCGTGGGCGGCCATCCCCGACAAAGGCGGCGAGCCGGCGCCGCCCCACCACCGAGAGTGAGGCCATGTCAACGGAGGACGGGAGGTCAACAGCGCCGGCAGCCTTCACCACAAGCAGCGGCCGGTGGCGGCGGGCGAGGAGCTTGGCGTGGCCACCCGGGCGATGGCGCATGGAGCAGCCGAGGGCTCGCCGACGCCAAGGCAAGCGACAGACAAGGCCCAACATCCGGTAGATGAGGCGGTGGTGCCCTTCCCGACGCGCCCGGGCGGAGGAACCGAGCGGATTGAGGCGAAGCACGCCACCCCTCCCGACGCCGCGCCGAGCTCGGCTGGCGTCGCGGAGCCGCCGACTTTGGGGGCAATGGGGGCCAGGTCGCTGGATCCGGCAAGGCATGGCCGGATCCGGGACATGGCGCCGGCGGGGCACATCCGACGGGCGGCGGCGGCGGCGCACTCCGGGAGGCGTCCTTGCGGGGCGGTGCGAGCGCTGCGCAGGAGGGAGAGGGGGCTCGGGAGCTGCTGGAGAAAGGGCGGGGGGAGGTGGGAAGGTGCGCCGGGGAGGAAGGGGGTGCCGGTGGCGGGCGCCGGGACCGAGAGGTCACCGGCGCCGTCGGTGGAGGCGCCGCGGGCTCCTCCAGGGCAACGGTCACATTTCCGCGATGTGCTGAATATCTTGTACTGTGAGATTTGTGGCTATAATTTCTTTATTATGCAATAAGGTTTAACAGGATTCTTTCTTCCACCTCTTGACTCCTCACGCGGCTCTTCTCTGGCGACTCTCGACCATCACCTGTTGGCCTCAAGGCCTCAATACATCAATTTGTCTTCTGATAGGAACCATGCAACACACTAAATTTCACAATGGCCATGAAAATCCATCGATATATTGTGTATAGTTGACTGAATAACATTGTTGGCAGAAATAAATTCCAAGCTTTTAGACAACCTTTCAAATAAAATTTCTGTATAGTTGACTGGAATCTACCAGCCGAGGCTAAAAAATTCCATTTTGTAACATGGATTCAGTCCACCAACCGATGTTTGCAAGTGAGCAGGGCTGCGGGATTCTAATCTAATGAAATGTGATACAATGTTGAGTAAGATTGTATTCAGTTAATAAGCATCAATCACAAAGCACATCGAATTTGTAGACAAATGATACACTCATCCACCAAAACATCAACCATATAAATGTTCAACAACTTAACGCAGTCCATTAGCAACATTCTTAAAAGTTCAATTCATTCTATTTTATAACCCAACATAACAAACATGAATCAGTTTAAAGGTCCTCAGCTTCCTAGATGACCCACGAACTTCTCAATAAGAAGTAGCATAGCTCACCAAGGATTGACTCTTCACGCGGCTCTTCGTCCGGGACTCTCAATCATCTGATTCACCTGCTGGCCTCATGGCCTCAACACATCAATTAGTCTTCTGATAGTAACCATGAACCACACTAAACCCAATGGTCATGAAAATCCACCTATGTATAACATTGCCGGCAGAAATGTCATTCCACACTTTTAACAACAAAACAACCTTTCAAATAAAACTAGTATAGTTGACTGAATCGATCTACCAGCTGAAGCTAAGAAATTTCATTTTGTACCATGGATTCAATCCACCAACCGATGTTTGTAAGTGAGATACAATGTTGAGTCAAATTGTATTCAGTTCATAAGGATCAATCACAAAGCCCATGAAATTTGCACATAAATACTCTCGCTATACTAGCCAATGGCCCCTCAGGCATAAGTCCACCGAAGACCACAACATATCCGGGCCTTGGGCCTAACTCAACCAAAAATACTAGTCTAAGGACTGCCCATGCCTTATATGTTGCGCTCCCTCACGATCAATTACCGATATGAGACTAAACCTAACACAAGTAATATATTTATGATCTTGCAAACACAAATCAATAAATTCAAAATACATAATATGTTGTAGGACATCGTCGTCAAAATACATAATATGCCGATGGATAGTGCAACAAGTAGTTGACCAGTACCATTACAAATTTGAGGTTCTTTGTCATAGCACACCGCACCAGTATTTTCTTCATTTCTAAGACTATTGGAGATAGACGGGTGGGAGAAAAGACTTTGTTGCCCTCTTCTTCAACCTCTGGTTGTGCACCATTTTTTTGCTCAAAATATATAGCTAAAAATGAATTCTACAAATCACCATGCTATGTTAGTAGTCCCCAACTTAAGTAAAATAATAGAAATTATATAGCCTACTCAAATACGTGCCTAAACTACTACGAATTCAATTGCAATGAAGAATAATTAATGGAAATAAGGTGTAGTCATCAAGTCTTCACCAATAATGAATTAAGAGAACATACTATAGAATGAATTCTATAAATCACCATGCTATGTTACTAGTCCAACTTAAGTAAAATAATACAAATTATATAGCCAACTCAAAAATGTGCCTCAACTACAACGAATTCAATTGCAATGCAGATTAATTAATGGAATTAAGGTGTAGTCATCAAGTCTTCACCATTAATGAACTGGGATAAGAGCACATTACTCAATGTCAATGATGGTTCCTATGAAGGACTCTATCTATCTCTAACAACGGTACATGCGTACTTCGAATTTGTTGATTTCGCTTGCCGTGCCATGAAAAAACCATTCATGTCAATAGAAACACGTGTGCTCGTACATGTTAGTTACATAACACTCACCAGCTGGTAATAGTCAGACTTTCCGACCACCCGGATTGCGTGTCTCGCCGGTGCTACGATATCCCACTTGCAATAGTTGACACTTTTTATTTGAGAAACTATTTATTTATAGCTATAATTTCTTTATTATGCAATAATATGTTTAACAGGATTCTTTCTTCCACCTCTTGACTCTTCACGCGGCTCTTCTCTGGCGACTCTCGACCATCACCTGCTGGCCTCACAGCCTCAATACATCAATTTGTCTTGTGATAGGAACCATGCAACACACTAAATTACCCAATGGCCATGAAAATCCATCGATATATTGTGTATAGTTGACTGAATAACATTGTTGGCAGAAATGTCGTTCCAAGCTTTTAGACAACCTTTCAAATAAAATTTCTGTATAGTTGACTGGAATCTACCAGCCCAGGCTAAAAAATTTCATTTTGTAACATGGATTCAGTCCACCAACCGATGTTTGCAGGTGAGCAGGGCTGTGGGATTCCAATCTACTGAGATATGATACAATGTTCAGTAAGAATATATTCAGTTAATAAGCATCAATCACAAAGCACAACGAATTTGTACACAAATAATACACTCATCCACAACATCAACCATATAAATGTTCAACCATTAGCAACATTCTTAAAAGTTCAATTCATTCTATTTTATAACCTAACATAATAAACATGAATCGGTTTAAAAGTCGTCAGCTTCCTAGATGACCCACGAACTTCTCATTAAGAAGTAGCATAGCTCACCAAGGATTGAGAATCATACCAAGTAGGAAAACCGCTGCCTAGGTTTCGCTCGTGAAAAAAAAGAAGGGCGGGCGACACCGCCGCCGGGTACGTGCCCCCCGCTCCCCGCTCCGGCCTCGCAGCCGGTGGTGACGAGGAGTGGGGGTCCATCTCTTCAACGGCCTTTGTCTTCGTAGGGTTTTGGTCGAGTCCTAGTTCTAGGGTTTGCTCGCCGTCGATGTTCGGGCGGTGGAGTTAGGTTTTACCGGAGGAGCCCGACTCCTCTGCGGTTTGCTTTTTCCCGGCTACGCCCCGGCGATCTGAAGCGGCGGCGACGCAGCAGAATAAATTCTCCCAGCTTCTTCCGTTCTCCGATGGCGATCTTCTCCGACGTCAATGGAGAATTTGGGGAGACCTGTCCCAGAGTCGAGGGCCGGCGCATTGTCGTCTTCTTCAGGTGATGATGTTGTTGACCCTGTTCATCTCAAGGAAGATGTTCTTTGGTGAAAATCTGAGCTTTGCTCGGGTTGCCGGCGGTGGAATCGAAGGATGCGTCGTGGATACGGAGTTGGCCGATGCGCCCGGGAGGCGTGTACTGGCCGATTCGCCTAGAAGAATGCCCTCCTCTCGCAGCCTCCACCTTGTGGAGTTTGGCTCGTGCCCGACGACAATTGGAAAGCGGCCGCGACGGCGCCGACGAACGGATCTCTGGCGAAGATTGCGAGGAAGATGAGCGGGGAGTTATGTACTTCTACGTAATTTTCCTTTTCTTTTGGATCCTGTTTGTAAAAAGGCTGGTGTAATGCTTTAAGATCAATACATTTTCCTTCTGAAAAAAAAAGCTCACCAAGGATTGACTCTTGGCGCGGCTCTTTGCCCGGGACTCTCGACCATCTGATTCACCTGCTGGCCTCACGGCCTCAACACATCAATTTGTCTTGTCATAGTAACCATGAACCACACTAAACCCAATGGTCATGAAAATCCACCGATTTAACATTGCCGGCAGAAATGCCATTCCACACTTTTAGCAACAAAACAACCTTTCAAATAAAATTAGTGTAGTTGACTGAATCGATCTATCAGCCGATGCTAAGAAATCTCATTTTGTACCATGGATTCAATTCACTAACCGATGTTTGTAAGTGAGCAAGGCTGCGGGTTCCAGTTTACTGAAATATGATACAATGTTGAGTCAAATTTGTAATCAGTTCATAAGGATCAATCACAAAACCCATGAAATTTGAACATAAATACTCGCTATACTAGCCAACGGCCCCTCAGGCATAAGTCCACCGAAGACCATAACATATCCAGACCTTGGGCCTAACTCAACCAAAAATACTAGTCTAAGGATTGCCCACGCCTTATATGTTTTGCTCCCTTACCATCAATTACCGATGTGAGACTAAACCTAACACAAGTAATATATTTATGATCATGCAAACACAAATCAATAAATTCAACACAGTAATTGACTATCAAATTTTGCTGTAGGACATCGTCATCAAAATACATAATATGCTGATGGACACCGCAACGAGTAGATGGCCAGTACCATTACAAATTTGAGGTTCTTTGTCATAGCACACCGCACCAGTATTTTATTCATTTATAAGACTTGGAGATAGAGGGGTGGGAGACAAGACTTTGTTGCCCTAGTCTTCAACCTCTGGTTGTGCACCATGTTTTTGCTCGAAATATATAGCTGAAAATGAATTCTACAAATCACCATGCTATGATTGTAGTCTCCAACTCAAATATGTGCCTAAACGACTACGAATTCAATTGCAATGCAGATTAATTAATGGAAATGAGGTGTCGTCATCAAGTCTTCACCATTAATGAATTGGGCTAAGAGAACATACTATAGAATGACTTCTATAAATCACCATGCTATGTTAGTAGTCCAACTTAAGTAAAATAATAGAAACTATATAGGCAACTCAAATATGTGCCTAAACTACAACGAATTCAATTGCCATGGATTAACTAATGGAAATAAGGTGTAGTCATCAGTCTTCACCATTAATGAACTGGGATAAGAGCACATTACTCAATGTCAATGAATGATGGTTCCTGTGAAGGACTCTCTATCTATAACAACGGTACATGCGTACTTCGGAATTTGTTGAATTCGCTTGCCACGCCAGGAAAAAAAACCATTTGCGTCAATAGAAACATGTGTGCTCGTACATGTTAGCATAACACTCACCGGCTGGTAATAGTCAGACTTTCTGAGCACCCGGATATCCCACTTTGCAATAGTTGACACTTGTTATTCGAGAAACTATAAGTGCCTACAGTCCTAGGACAGAAATGTCAACTATTTATTTTGAATCTGATGGCTTAGCATCCCAGTTAGTCATTCTAAAATCAATTCTTGTGGAACTTATGATGGTGATGAAGATCCATCGATATATGCCACTGGTTCCAATATAACATTGCTGATACAAATGCCACTCCATACAATTTTGAGTTAAATTTCATTCAGTTCATAAGCATCAATCACATAGCGCATCCAATTTGCACACAAATGCACTCATATACCTAAACTATATTATCAAAAAATTCAATTCATTCTATTTTGTAACTTAACTTTAATCAATATTAACTATTTTAAAACTCATCTGCGTCCTAGATGACCACAAACTTCTCATTAAGAAGTATACCATATCTAACCAAAGGATTGTGCTCTCAGTAAGCAAGCTATTACTTTGTATTTGTTGCACCATGAAAATGAAGTGAAATAATAAGCTATTAGATGCACATGGGTTGATTTATAAACCCGCTCAAAACTGCATAATCCGGACCATGAGCAGGGTGAAGTTCAGGATGGTTTGGATGCTTTTCCGGCTCTGCTTCAATCGGATTCAGATCCATGTTGCAGTCTCCGTTGAGACTCTGCATGTGGTTCGTATGGGACAACTGTAAATGTGACGTCAGAGACAGATTCCATGGTCTTGCTGCTATAAATAGTCCATCTCTCTGCTTGCCCAATGTGTGCATTAGGCCATCATCAGCTAACACTGCAATCGCCCTTCAACAGCTACTCAGGCCTCAGCTGTGTCTAATAAGCTAGCAGTGCTGATCAATGGCTTCCGCTAATGGCGCCATGTTCAGGCTAACTGTTTCTGTAGCCGCCTGCATCGCCCTGGCCCTGTTGTTCACGGGTCCGCCAGCGGCGACGGCCGACGTGCTGGACGACTGCCGCAAGATCTGTCCTCCGGAGTGCGATGGTTTCTCTGCTAACGTTTGCAAGAACATCACCAGTATTTCCCCTCTGCTGAAGATCGCGTACACGACGTGCAAAGTTCGGCTCTCTGCAGAGTGTTCGCACATCTGCTTCGACGTCTGCACCCTCAACACCCTGACGCCAGGGACTCCCCTGCCGTCGCCGGTGCCGGCCAGCTCCCCGCTGTCACCACCATGCAAGCAGTACTGATACTGATATATCCATGCTTTTGTAATACTTCACAGATACTATTACTACTCATAATAACATATGTATCTGATCTGGTGTGAGCAAATATGCTTGGTACCAGTGCTTAATAGAAAATAAATTTATCTGTCAAAGAAATTCCATGACTGTACGTACTGAAATTTGTGGCTATTATTTCTTTGTTATACAATAAGGTTTAACTGGATTCTTCCATCCACCTCTCGACTCTTCACGCTACTCTTCGGCGACTCTTGATCATCTAATTCCCTGCTTGGCTCACTTCCCCAACACATCAATTTGTCTTGTGATAGGAACCATGCACCACACAAAATTACCCAATGGTCATGAAAATCCATCAATATATTCCACCGGTTCCTGTATAACTTTTAGCGACAGAACAACCTTTCAAATAAAATTTGTGTAGTTGACTGAATGGATCTACCAGCCGAGGCTAAGAAATTTCATTTTGTACACCAACCGATGTTTGTAAGAAAGCAGGGCTGTCGGATTCCAATTTACTGAAATATGATACAGTGTTCAGTCAAATTGTATTCAGTTCATAAGCATCAATCACAAAAGCATTGAATTTGCACTCAAATACACTCATCCACCTAAAGATCAACCATAAATGCTCAACAACATACAACCACAGTCCATTAACAAAATTCTTAAAAGTTCAATTCATTCTATTTTATAACTTAACTTCATCAACATAAAATATTTTTAAAGTCGTCAGCGCCCTAGATGACCACAAACTTCACATTAAGAAGTAGCATATTTCACTAAGGATTTCTCTGCTCAAGCGAGTTATTACTTTGTATTTGTTGCACCATGGAAATGAAGTAAAATAAGTTATACCATTGAACAATGATTCCATATATTTTGATCTAGTTACGTTAATTTCTTCTCAAACTATGTAACTAAAGATGAAGCTTAAATTTACGTGTCCAAGTTGTAAGAGTGTGCAGTGGAATCCAGCCCAGCAGCTCGCTATACCAAGAGCTAACAGCCCTCGGGGTCAGTTCCACCGATGGCCACAACATAACCAAGCGTTGGCCTAACTCAACCCAAAAGACTAGTATGATACGTGAGGACTGCCTCCGCCTTGTATATTGTGTTCCCTTACCATCAGTTGCCAATGTGAGACTAAACCTAACACAACTGATATATTTCGAACCTTGCAAACACAAATCAATAAATTCAAATAATTGAATGCCGAATTTTGCTGCGGGACATCGCGTCAAAATATTATGATGATGGACACCGTAACGAGCGGTATTGACCAGTACCATTACAAATTTGGGATTCTTTGTCGTAGCACACCACAACCAGTATTTTATTTATTTCTAAAACTATTGAGAGAGAGAGGGTCAGAGAAAAGACTTTGATTGCACCATTTTTGCTCAAAATATATAGATGGAAATGGAAATCTATAATCACCATGCTATGTTAGTAGTCTCCAACTTAAGTAAAATAATAGAAACTATATAACCTATCTCAAATATGTGCCTAAACTACAACGAATTCAATTGCAAGGTGGATTAATGGAAATAAGGTGTAGCCATCAAGTCTTGGCCATTAATGGACTGGGCTAAGAGCACATTACTCAATGTCAACGATGGTACCTGTGAAGGGCTCCGTCTATCTATAACCACAGTACATGTGTACTTTGAATTTGTTTAATTCGCTTGCCACTCCAGGAAAAAACCATCCGTGTCTACAGAAACACATGTGCTTTTGCATGTTAGTTACATAACACTCACCGGCTGGTATAATAGTTAGACAATTCCGACCACCCGGATTGCGTGTCTCGCCGGTGCTAGGATATCCCACTTGAAATAGGTGACACTTTTTATTTGAGAAGAAACTCTAAGCACCTACAGTCTGTGGATAGAAATGTCAACTATTTATTTTGAATCTCATGGCATAGCATCCTAATTAGTCATTCTAAAAATCAATTCTCGTCGAACTTATGATGATGAAGATCCATCGATATATGCCACTGGTTCCAAACTTCCAATATAACATTGCTGGTACAAATGCCACTCCATGCTTCGGCGATAGAACAACTTTTCAAATAAATTTGCAAAGTTGACTGAATCTACCTACGTACCAAGGCTAAAAAATTTCATTTTGTACCATGGATTCAATCCACCAAACGATGCTTGCAAGTGAGCAGGGCTACCGCATTTCAATTTACTGAAATATGATACAATTTTGAGTCAACTTTTATTCAGTTCATAAGCATTAATCACAAAGTGCATCCAATTTGCACACAAATACACTCATCTACCTGAACTACATTATTAAAAGTCCAATTCATTCTATTTTAAAACATAATCAATATGAATTATTTTAAAAGTCATCAGCATCCTAGATGAACAGAAACTTCTCATTAAGAATTACCATATCTAACCAAGGATTTCTCTGAGTAAGCAAGCTTACTTTGTATATTTTTGCATAATGAAAATGAAGTGAAATAAGTTATACCATTGAACAATGATTCTATATATTTTGAGCTAGTTACTTAAAATTCCTCTCAAACTAAGTAACTAAAGATAAAGATGAAGCTCAGGTTTACGAGTCCATGTGATATGTTTTTGACCTCACAAAGACCAATCGATAAATTCAACACAGTACTGAATGTCAAATTTTGCTGCAGGACATGGTCAAAATATGTAATATGCTGATGGACACCGCGTCGAGTGGCATTGACACAGTACCATTACAATTTTATTATTCATTGTCTTAACACACCCCTCGTCTTTAACCTTTGGTTGTACGAGCACCATTTTTGCTCGGAATATATAGATGGAAAATAGATTCTATAGATCCCCATGCTATATTAGTAGTCTCCAACTCAAGTAAAATTATAGAAATAATATAGCCTATCTCAAATATATGTCTAAACTACAACAATTTCAATTCTAAGGTGGATTAATAGAAATAAGGTGTAGCCATCAAGTCTACACCTTTAATGAACTGGGCTAAGAGCACATTTCTCAATGTCAGTGATGGTACCTGTGAAGGACTCCATCTATATCTAACAACAGTACATGTGTACTTCAAATTTGTTGAATTCGTTTGCCAGTCTATGAAAAAAACCATCCGTGTCAACAGAAACACGTGTGTGCTCGTACATGTTAGAATTACATACCACTAGCCGGCTGAGTCAGACTTTCCGACTACTTGATATAATTCCCACTTTTTATAAGAGAAACAGGAAGCACCTACACTCTCTGGACAGAAATGTCAACTATTTTGAATCTGATGGCGTAGCATCCTAAATAATCAATCTAAAAAACAATTCTTGTGGAAATTGTGTGCATCAACTCAGCTGAATTCATATTAGTGTACTCTGATCCCCATGACGTTGTATGCTCATTGCCTACAAATAGCCTCAACATTCTTCTGCTGTAACATCTTCCTGCAGATCACCCAAAGCACATCCAGCAGTCCAGTTGATCCATGGCTGCCACTAGGTTCAAGATGGCCGTTATCGCCGCCTGCGTCGCGCTGGTCCTGCTGTCCATGGGTGCGCCAGCGGTAGCGGACATTCAGGACGACTGTCGCGCGCGTTGTGTTCCCAAGTGTGATGACTCCGCTGCCACGTTCTGCAGGAAGCTGATCAACAGCTTTCCTTTCCTGAATCTGGATGCGCTCTATACGACATGTAAGGTGCGGCTCTCTACAGAGTGTATATACCTCTGCATCGAAGTCTGCAGCCTCAACACCCTGTCCGACGCCGCACCACCACCATGCAAGCAATATTGATGATGCCTGCATATCCAAATTGTAATAGTAACTAATGTCTCCATGTAAGAGGACCATGGGTAAAATAAATCTACGGTGGTACCACTCTTGAGCTTCGTATACGTTAATGGAAATATGTGCAAAGTTTGTTTTTTTTTGAGTCCAAAACAGGAGGGGTTTAGTCCCTATTACTGTGGTTTATTCGAGCAGGCTATTGATTTTTGAGCGGGCTTAATTTTTTTATGCAAAATTACTGGCGGGAGCTATCAATATTTCTTCTTCACATAGAAATAAAATTTACATAAAAGCATCTCTAGGAGTTTTGTGAAGGACCAATCTTTTTTTATATTAAAACGACAAAAAGGAGCTCCATAAGAAAAAAGAATTTGTCAAATATCCTCTCCAACTCATAAGTTTCCGTGAAAAGAACTCTGTATCCTCTTTTTTCTGATGTATTTTTGGGAGATTGGAGTAAATTGGACGCATTACTCAATTTATAAATAAAGGATTCAAGATGAAAAAAGGTAAAACAAAGAACCTATAATAACTAATAAATAAAAAAAGGAGGGGTTCGCAATGCAAAATTGTTTTTTAGGTGTGGGAATGCCGTCTTCCCCTAACCAAATGTCATTGTTATTCACTAATTACAAAGGTGACTGACGTGCTAATAGTTTCTGGAAAACCAAAAAATAAAAAAGTCCTTCCCAGGAATCAAAATAATCCACCTAGCTAGTATACTTCAATAATAACTCCTCCTTAAACCACAAACTCAATTATGAGATAAAGGATTCTTTTTTACAAATATTTTGTAATCGTGAATTGAATATTTTGGCTACTAAGAATTGAAATAAAAAAAAAGTTTCAACTACAAAGTTTTATATCTTGTCAAACCCTAAACTTTGGTATAGGATGTGTCTCAGTATCCGAGATTGTGTGGAAAAATGAATTTCAACATAAGTGGAATTAAAACAAATATTTGGGATAGTAAACAATTGCTAATAAAAAACTTATCCTTAATGAAGAGGTAGATCATGTTGGCCACTACAATGTTGGTATTAACTATGCGAATATTCAAGGTCCTTTGGAAATTCAAATTTTAAATTTCAAAATCTTTGAACTTAAACACAAGTTTTGGCCTCTTAGGATTTAGCCTCTGTTAATCTATTTCAAGAGATGGACACTTAGAAGATCTGGCTTTGTTAAAGTGATTTTAGAGACAAGCATTGTAAGATGCTTGCCTCCATTATTGGGGCATTAACGAGGCGAACGTTTCTGCTGGGCGGCCCCTCAGTTAACAAAGGTTGGCATCCCTTTGTACCCTCCCTCTCTTAATCTTTTTTTTTTCAAAAGCGTGCCCATTGACATGTATTGCATTAATGGAAAATAGAGTTTTACACGCCGCACATTTTAGCCAAAACAATTGGCGCGGCGCACAAAAGCAATACGAGACAAGAATCGCCGGCTTAAACGGCGGTAGCGGTACGGTTGTACTAAAAGGTAAACTATTGCACAACCGGGCGGGGGAGCGGCTACAGCTGCAGACAAGAACCTCCTTAAGGTGCCGCCCTCGTCCGGGGTCGCACCAAGGGAAAGAGCCCGCACAGATCTTGTCGCTTGCGGATGAACCATCATCGCCAAAGTGTTTTCCTCAACTTGCTTTCTAGGTAGGGGACTGGAGTGTCCGACGCTGCCTCGACCGGGCGTCCCTCAAGCTAACTGAGCAACACCAACGGTGCCGCCGCCGGGTGTGGATCGTGATGATCCTGTTTCGCAACGCGCCTTATGGTCCACTCCTCATCGGTGATTGTGGGGGTGGGGGGTGGCTGAGGACGGGCTCTCTTAATCATGAGGCATGTCTACCAAAATTGTTTATTATGCTATTGGCGGTGAAGGATGCATGCTTAATTTCAGGCATGTAGGTGTGTTCTTATCATTACCCTACTTCTGATAAATTTCGGGGTTCTACAATGTTATAATAACATCAAAACAAACAAATCATAGGAAAATGTTGCTCTGATATTCTTATAAAAAATGGTTCAAACTTTAAACTAAATACCATTAGAGATAATATAATAGATGAGGACACCTACGTGGACCTTCTTCTATTGTGTAATCAGCCAATTGTACTGTACGTGATCCACCCAGCTCTACATATATTGGGACCTTAATTCACTGCCGATTCATTAGGGTCCTCAATCATTTTCTGGGTTTTAGTGATGGTGGGCGAGCCAACAGTGAAAGTCAGTTCTGCATAGTAGTGTACGTGGAATATTCTTTGTCTAGTACAGCTTGTCTACCCTTCGCAATAAGATTTTTGTTGGGTCGCCTCCTCTCGGGCCGAGACCACCATCATCGCCGGAGGCACATTTCTCTAGACATGTTGCTTGCCATTGTAGCGGCACTCGCCGCTACATCTACATCATCAAGCTTTTTCTTCGCCACCAGACTATTTTCCTCCAATACATAGGTAACGACAAATTAAATGCACAGCCGCTGTATTTTTTACATAGAAATACAAGGAATAGCTGTACTGTGGACCACCACATTCACAACCAGATCTAGATCGGTGGTTGCATTGGATAAAGTCATGCCAAGCTTAAGACGGCGGGCCTGTTTTTTATTTGAACACTGTACAAACCGTATTCTCTGTTAAATTTCATATGCAATGGTACTCGTTAAACAGTGATTGATTTTACTGCCGATCGTGCATGGATCTAGAAAATTGAAAATTTTCATGGAAGTTTTTCACCTGACAGTGAAGACACAAATCACTCCGCGCTAAATCTGAAAACCAACAGTATATACCAGTATCAGGTCAAGCCAGAAACGGTGGTGTGTGTAAATTAGGCGTATGAAAAAAATTCAAATAAGAGAGATAAAATTTAAAAAATATAACAAACAGTGCCAAATTTTTCCAAATTTGAACATGAAGTAGCAAGTATTGTAGCAAGACTAAAAAAAATTGGATAAGAAAATCCAAAAAAGTAACTTTGTTGAGTGTCAGCATTTCACACTCGGAAAAGTTGCTTTGCCGAGCGCCAGGCTAACAACACTTAGTAAAGTGGCCCGTAAGTCGAGTGCCAAACGGCTAGCTTTTTCGGCCAAGACGACGGAGGGGACGACCGTTACCTCTCTGCAGAGCGCTATCTTTTGCGAGAGCGGACACCGGCAAAAAGTAGGATTTCCTAGTGTCAAGGTTTGCTGAGTGCCGGCACTCGGCAAAGAGACGACGAGAGGGACGACCGTTACCTCTCTACCGAGCACTCGTCTTTTGCCGAGAGCAGACACTTGGCAAAGAGTAGGATTTGCCTTGTGTCAAGGTTTGCTGAGTGCCGGCACTTGGCAAAGACGACGAGAGGAGGGACCGTTACCTCCGCCGGCCGTTTTTTGCCGAGAGCGGACACTTTCGGCAAAGAGTAGGATTTGCCTAGTGTCAAGGTTTGCCGAGTGCCGCACTCGGCAAAGACAAATGAGGGGACCACCGTTACCCTCTCGATGAGCACCGTCTTTTGCTGGAGAGCACACTCGGCAAAGAGCAGGATTTGCCTAGTGTCAAGGTTTGCCGAGTGCCGGCACTCCGCAAAGACGACGGAGGGGACGGCCCTTACCTCTTTGCCGAGCACTGGCCTTTGCCGAGCGGACACTCGGAAAGAGCATGGTTTGCCGAGTGTCGGCACTTGGCAAAGAGGCGACTTTGGGAAGTGGCACTCGCAAAGCCCGCTTTCCCCGAGTGTTTTTCGTTGCCGGTGTCGAGTGCCCAAAATTTGGCACTCAGCAAAGTTGCTCTTTGCCGAGTGCCAGCCGTTTGGCACTCAGCGAATGGGGCCACTTTACTGAGTGTTTGGTTCGCTTGGTTTGACCAATGCCTTCGGGCCGCCTGTGCCGCCGCCGGCATGCTCAAGATGGTCCTCATCATGGCCGCCTGCATTGGCGCCTTGACGATCCCGATCGCCGACATCGAGGACGATTGCCGGTACACTTGTCGTCCAAAGTGCCACGAGCAAGTTGAAAAGCTCTGCCGGAGCGTCCTAATTCGCCTGTACTTGGCATGCAAGGTGCGGCTTTCTTCAGAGTGTATGCGCACCTGCGTCACCGTCTGCATCCTCAACGCGATGACGCCGCCGTCGGACAGCCCAAGGCAGGAAAGTCCCCCGCCGCCGTCGTGCAGGTGCAGCCCGCCAGCCTCGGAGAGCCCACCGCCGCCGTCGTGCAGCCCAGTACTTCCGGAGAGCCCCCCACCACCATACTGATGTGCCTCCCTATCTCTCATGCATAGATGCCACTTCGATCCGGTAGACAATGTATGCATCGATGCAAAGAAGTTATTATTTCTACAATGTGGCATCACAGATCAGTGTTCGGTTTTAATTTCTCTTTATTTAATTGATTGTTCCTCTTGTCTTCTGGCTAAGATATTTAGCAGTCACCCTTCTCAAACAGCTAATAGGGGGCTAAACCGGGCGTAACCGCTAATACAAGCTAAACTATACATAGGAGCAGTTTTACCCTCTGCAAACAGTTATACCTAGAGAGAGCGGCAGCTATAGCGGGGCGCGCGCGCGCGCGCACACACATATATATATATATATATACACACGCGCACACACACATGTGCTATATTACACCTAGGTGTAGTATAGCTTATACTACACCATGACACATTCACACCCCTGTTCGACCCCACCAACCGGGCTGACTGGTACCAACCCGACTCGCACCGCCACACCCTCACCCAGTCCCTCTCTCCCCCGATAACTATTCGTCACGTCTGCTTGACGGAGACTGGATCGACCGCCCACCTTCCACCACATCGATGCTGCCCCCAACCCCGCCGGCCTCCCCACCACCGCCTTCGCCCCCATCCCCAGCCCTGTACCCTCGCCTCCTCGGCTAGAGGTCGCCGGCGGTGCCTGGCCCATGGGCACGACGGCTCTTTTTCTCGGCCGGCGGCTGCCCATCGGCGACGGAATCCTGATCTGCGGCGCCCTCCACATCACTAGCAGTAGCGGCTGTGGCAGGCACTTCCCCACTGGTGGCAGCGGCGGCGTCCTCTTCCCCCACCGGCTGCAGCAATGGTAGCCCCTTCCCCACCGGCGGTACCTCATGCAGGCCCTGCGTCAACGGTGGAATCAATCCTCGTCTCCGCGCGGAGTCAGCATGACCTTTGCAGCGTCGTCTCAGTCTGCTGATCCGGCGGCGGTGGCAGCAAGGCCTCCGTGCCGTGCGTTTATTGCAGAGGTAGCGGCGCTCCTTCGCTAGCTGAGCATGGCCCTCCTGATGAAGCATACTGAATTCTGAATACTGATGACACTGCTGAAGCAATAATGACAAGCAGGCTTCTGCCATAGCCGCTTGCTGAGCATGGCACTCCCTCACATGTCCTAGCACAATATACTACTACGTACACTACAGGTGTCTAGGTGAGATGTCCATGATGCTTACGATTTTGAGTACGAGTGCAGACCTGAATGTGTCAAATGGATTTTGCGTGGTTGTATCGTACGAGCCTGACAACTTGTTAGCACACTGAAATGCTGACATTATGCCTCGGAGCATAAATTCAGTAGAGTTGTATGATATGATTAAATAAAGTGATAACTTTTGAATCTTCCCTGCTTCCGATCAAACCTGCTACTCTGACTAGGTAAAACCTCACCCTGTTGGTCTTCAAAACTGCAATAGAAAACTAGATTTTTTTTCAAGAATCATAAATATGGATGGATGTAGTACAAGAGAAATAAGTTGAATCTTGAATTCTTAATAGGAAAACTGGTTCTGTACAGCCTCTCTCGGTTGCATTTTGCTCCGGAGACTGGACTCTGATTTGTATGTCCATGTTGCCGCCAAATACTGACAGAAAATAATGGAATATTGATGATTATCGAGGCTGGGAAAAATATTGAAACGAGTACCGAAAGAAATCTACTGATCAAAAGAAAATATATTGGATGATACTGAATGTTACGCTAGGTTATACTAACCACTACTGAAGGGAAGAAACTACTGAATGTTAATCCAAAAAACCTACCCACTCACAGGATTTTGTTTCTTTCATCATGCACTCTACAAACAATACTAACCAAAAGGAAATATACTGAATGATACTACATTATACCGAATGTTAATGAAATATATTAGGTGATACTAACGAGTACTTAATGTTACTGGAGGATTGTACTGAGTACTGACCAAAAAAAGGAAATATATGGATGATACTATATTGTTATTTGTTACTGAAGGATTGTACTGGCCAAAAGATAAAATATACTGGATGATACTATGTTATACTGAATGTGACCAAAAATATAAAATATATTGGATGATACTATGTTATACTGAATGTTACTGAAATATACCAAAGCTAATATATTTAGGGTCCATATTTTTATACTATGTTATCTTTGGATGATACTATGTTATACTGAATGTTATAAAATATAACAAATACCGAAGGGTTTCTGGCTGTTGCTGAGTTTAGGGTCCATTTTTTTTTTTTTTTGCCGAGTTTAGGGTCCATCGTGGTTGCCGAGTCTAGGGTTCATGGCGGTAGCCGAGTTTAGGTTTTGTTGATTTTCAGTATTTGTTAGTACTTGTTAAGTTTAGGGTTTTGGGGCGAGTGTCTTTTCAAAAGCATGCCCCTCCCGTGCAAGGTTTCGAGAGACACTTTTAATGATATTTTGTTGAGTTTAGGGTTCATCGTGGTTGTCGAGTTTAGGGTTCATGGTTGTTGCTGAGTTTAGGGTCCATATTTTTTTGCTGAGTTTAGGGTCCATATTTTTTGCCGAGTTTAGGGTTCATCGTGGTTGCCGAAGTTTAGGGTTCATGGCGGCTGCCGAGTTTAGAGTGCATTGTTTTGCTGAGTTTAGGGTGTGGTGTTTGCTGAGTTTAGGGTCCATTTTATTGACGAGTTTAGGGTTCATCGTGGTTGCCGAGTTTAGGGTGCATTGTTTTTGCTGAGTTTAGGGTTCGTGGCGTTTCTTTGAGTTTAGGGTCCATATTTTTGCCGAGTTTAGGGTCCATTTTTTTGACGAGTTTAGGGTTCATCGTGGTTACTGAGTTTAGGGTGCATTGTTTTTGCTGAGTTTAGTGTTCATGGCGTTTGCTGAGTTTAGGGTCCATATTTTTTGACGAGTTTAGGCTTCATCGTGGTTGCCGAGTTTAGGGTGCATTGTTTTTTTTGCCGAGTTTAGGGTTCGTGGCGTTTGCTGAGTTTAGGGTCCATATTTTTTTGCCGAGTTTAGGGTTCATCGTGGTTGCCGAGTTTAGGGTGCATTGTTTTTACCGAGTTTAGGGTTCGTGGCGTTTGCTGAGTTTAGGGTCCATATTTTTTGACGAGCTTAGGGTCCATTTTTTTGACGAGTTTAGGTTTCATTGTGGTTACTTGAGTTTAGGGTTCATTGTTTTTTTGCTGAGTTTAGGGTTCGTGGCATTTGCTGAGTTTAGGGTCTATATTTTTTGACGAGTTTAGGGTTCATCGTGGTTGCCGAGTTTAGGGTGCATTGTTTTTGCTGAGTTTAGGTTTCGTGGCGTTTGCTGAGTTTAGGGTCCATATTTTTTCCCGACGACCCACCACGTCGTCAACGCCGGTCTTGCGGGAGGTCCGCCCACCTTCCAGCCATGAGCCCGCGGGAGGCCTACCCACCGGGGCTTGCCGGAGGTCATTGGCCGCTAGCGCCCAGCCTGTACTCCACGAGACACCTCGCACAGCCCCTCCCCTTGTCTCTCCCCAAGTAACAAGTACTATGAGAGATACTGAGACTGAACTACCACATTCCAAGTATTTTTCAGTATCTCCGAGTAGTTCTCAGTATCTCTAAGTAGTAGTCAGTGTCTCTGAGTTTTTTTGTCAATATGTCCGAGTATCTTGTTTATCAGTATCTCTGAGTAGTTCTCAGTATCTCCGAGTATTGGTCAGTATTTTTGAGTACTTTTGTCGGTGTGTCCGAGTATCTTGTTTATATCTCCGAGTAGTTCTCGGTATCTCTAAGTAGTAGTCCGTATCTCCAAGTTTTTTTGTCGGTATGTCCGAGTATCTTGTTTATCGGTATCTCTGAGTAGTTGTCAGTATCTCGAGTAGTAGTCAAGTATCTTCGAGTATTTTTGTCGGTGAGTATCTTGTTTATCAAGTATCTCCGAGTAGTTCTCAGTATCTTCAAGTTATTTTGTCTTTATCTTCCAGTATTATTTCTCAGTAGTTTTATATGGCCAGTATCTTCAAATTATTTTGTCATGACTATGGCTCTAGTAGTGGTAAGTATTTCATAGTATCTCTAAGTATTTTGTCAGTATGTTTTAGTATTTTCTTTAGTATTGTTAAGTACTCAGTGGCGAGTATTCATTAATCATAAGCATGTATTTTCACTGTTCAGTATTGTTAAGTAGCTTTCAGTAACCAGCAGTATTTTCTACCCATTATAGTATTCCAGTAAGTTCCAGTATTCTCAGTATTTTTTTTATTTTTCATATATCCCTTTTTTAGTATCTTTAAGTATCTCTCAGTAATAAATAATAATCAGTAGTTTAAGTAGCATTCAGTATACTAGGTTTTCTCCCCTTTAGTTTGCTCCATACAATATCTTTTGCTTTCTTTTTTGTCTATGTTTCATGGCCGCTTGGATTTGCATCATGGCCGACTGGATTGCATAACGACCACACACACTCAGGCCCTGCTTTTGATGATTCAGCAACATTCAGTATTTATTCAGTAGAGTAACGCAATTCAGATACTCAAAAAAATGCAATTCAGTATTATTCAGCAGTGTAAAGCGATTCAGTATTTTATTCATCAGGCAATCTCTCTCCTGTCTCCTAGTAGCGCTAAGCACAAATCAGAATGCCCTACAGAACACGTACAGCATTCACGTACTACATGTCGTATACGTCAATGACATAGGGACATTGTTACCACAGCAACCATCACTCTCTCTTGGCACCTCCTCTACCACCATCTTCCTCTTGCATCGAGTGTGTGGTCTCATGTGCATCGGCAGCCCAGCCCACCATGGCAAGCAAAGACCTTGATGTTCAGACTTGCGGCAACCATACAATACTGAACGATACTACTCTCCTCTCAGTAGTCAGTACCCGGACCACGGACGGGCGTGCAGCGCGAGGCCGGTCCGGCGTGACCCGGTGTTCGGGGCGCTCGCGAGCTCGAGGCTGGAGGCTCCCGTGGCGAGGTCCTGCAAGCTTTGCCTGGCGGAGGTCCTGCATGCTTCGGTGGAGAGCTTTGCCTGCAAGCTTCGGTGGAGTGCTTTGGCTGGCGTCGAGCAATGAGATCGACTAGCACTGGCAGTGCTTCTCTGTGCTGAGTTGATCGGAGGGGTTGGGGGCGCCAGTTGGCCGTGCTGTCTCGCCAGTGAGGTCGTAGATCTGCTGTGTGGAGGGGGAGGTCCGGCCGCCTCGCCTGTGAAGGTCGGGACCCGCCACCGCGCAGGAAGGTGGAGGAGGCCGGCCGGTCAGCCGTGGTGCTCCGATCCGGCAGGGGAGTGGAGGGGCGCCGCCGATGTGATCCGTGGGGGTGGGGGCAGCGCCGAATTGGAAGCCGCGGTGGGGAGGATGCGGGTGGTCAGTCAGTCCGTCGATGGAGTCGCGTTTTTTTTTTTTTTTTTTTTTTTTTTTTTTTTTTTGACAAGTACCATTTTTTTATATTAAAGCAGCAAACTTACAAGAAAGCCCCAAAGAAAGAGGCTTTTTACATCAAGGTAGAACTCAGTTCTAGAATCGCCAAAAGGAGAACAAGTCGCGGCGGACGGCTGCAGAGGCGTCCACAGACGCATGGTGCCGTTGGGGACGGAAAGGCCTCGCGAAGCGTAGGCTTGAGCTGGTTGAGGACGACGTCATCAAGTTGCATCACTAGCGAACCAAATGTAATGTTGAAAAAAGTCGCCGGTGGGTAGAAGGTCGTCGTCCACAGAGCCGGTGGGTGGCTCGCTGCCGAACCGATGGCGAAGAAACCGAAGAGATCCTGATGCCGCTGTATCTAACCGGGCTGCTTGGAAGTGGGTAAAAGAAGAAATAAAAGAGAAAAGAAAAACTAAAATAAAAGTAGGATGAAGCCTAGGCCTGCGGATAAGGATGATCACCAACACCGCGCCAGAGCATTAGGAGACCGTCACGTCTCCCCTTGACGTGGCACGCATGCAAATGATGGGAGGCTCCTTGCAGGACACAACGGACCGCTGCATGTGATGCCGCATGTGGAGGCTGGCCCCATGGTGGGTCCCACCATGAAGCGTGCTGCAGCGGATTCCTCTTCCGGAACACGACGATCTTTGTGGTGGTTCATGGGCGGCGCCGTCGGCGAAAGTGTGGATGCCGCCGCCATGGCCCGAGGCCACCTCATGGACCACCTTCCCGCGGTGACCTCGCACTGGAGGTCCGCCGGCAAAGATCGGCCAACTCGCGCGGCGCCTGAGTGGGAGGAGATGTCGTGCAGCGCGCGGAGCGTCTCGACGGCGAACGACGAGGCAGTTGAGGCGCCCTCCGACGCGAACCGCGCGCAAACGGCCCACTCGATGCCGGATTTACCGCCGGTCTCCAGGGCCCCCTCCAAACTGGAGTCAATCTTGATGGCGTCGTCGTCGTAGTAGTCGGCGCTGAGGATGTCGAGACGACGGGGAAAAAACGGCGCCGCTTCACTATCTCCGTTGTGGAGTCGGAGTAGGCTTGGCTGGCTGTCGTGGAGCCTCCGTCGTCGCTTGCCGATGTAGTAGATGCCCGCATGAAGCCGCATCTTGACGAGCAGCAGCAGCTTACCAATAACCACGCCGCCCGGAGAACCACAGCCAAAGAGGACGAGGACGCAGACGTTGGCTTGGAGGAGGATGAGGACGCAGACGTCGGCTTGGAGGAAGACGAGGAGGATCCGGTGATGGAGGAACTCAAGCCCCTCGTCATCTCCATCTTGCTCATCCAAGGATGCATCTTCATAGCTCCTAGTTATGGCCATCTAGGCCTAAGTAACTTTATTTGGCTAGGGAATATCACAAGGAGGAGAAGGAGGGGAAAGGAAAGGGAGGGGGACCGCTCTTTTGCCCCGCCACCGGGCGAGCACGCCCGGGGAGGGGCAGGGGCGGCGGAAGGGCGGTGGAAGGGTGTGGAAGGGCCTAGAGAGGGAAGGGGGGAGAGGGAGAGGGCGGCATTACGCCACGGGCATTGCGCCACAAACAAGGCGTTCCAAATCACATGTTTCAAATGGGAAGAAGCTAGGCCGGTTGGTGCGGTCGGAGGGAGGATCGAGGGGTGGGCGGTTGGGTTTTTGTTTGTGCGGTCGGACCAGGCATGTGATGTGTCTTGGTGTAGAATAGTTATTGTACACCTAAAAATCCTTAAGGTGTAGAATAGCGCTGCCGTATATATATATATATATATATATATATATATATATATATATATATATATATATATATATATATATATATATATATATATATATATACCGAACTACACCAATAAATCTAAACGTGCAACTATGCTTCTTGTGTTGATCCTACTCGGTACTCACCGTATGCATCACTAGCTCTCTTCATAAAGCGGCAGCTAATCCTATCCCTCTAACGCTGACCCGATAGCCGTTTTCCGTCGTGGCGTAGAACGCTAAGACGTCTATCGCCTCCCCGTGCGTTCCACCCGAAGGGAACACTTTCTCAGTGACTCGAAGTTCTTTTCGTAGTTCTCTAAAACGCCGCTACCGGGCTAACACGAGAACAATACAAGAACAATACGCACGGAGGCTTCTCCTCTAGGGTCCATAGAGTAGACTCAAACTTACATGGACGGCTACTGAGAAAAGCGAGGATTCTCAAAGCTAAAACTGCTCCATTAAAGCAAACAAGCTTACATACGGCTTTTCCCTTTCGGGAAACCCCAAGCACTTAGCACAAACCTTATTACCTTACAAGCGAGGAGAGGATCGCGAGGACCTCCGTCACAAACTAATTTGAGGGGGTGGTATTATACAACGGTAGTGGATTCTAAACTATTCGTGGTGATGGTTGCTAATCTCAGAGGGCTCCTGAGACTAGGCTTTGCATGGTGGAAGTGGAAGTGGAGTATGAGTGGGTCTTGGTGTTCTGCTGTGTGTGGTGATGCTGAATGCAGAGGAGTCGATTGCTTGCATGCCGATACTGAATGCAGGGGCGTCCTTCCCGTTTTATAGAACGAGAGGGCCTTCGGAGCTTCACGGAGGATATGCCTTTGCCCTTCGACCGATCGCTGAAGCGTCCTTTGATCCCGGCCGGCGTTCTTGTTTCCTTCATGGTTATCTTACGGAATGGCAAGCGTGGCTTCTTCAATTATGCATGGCAAAGCTTCAACCTTTTCCTCCGGCAGATAAGGAAGAGGCGTTCAATTATCGGCCTTCAAGCTGGCTCGCGAGACAACGACCTTGTCTCTCGCTTAATCTTGCATGCATGCACTTGGATGGAGTTGCACTTTTGTTTTTGGCGACATTTTCTTCAATTGTCGTAGGGCGTCTTGATGATGTTTCAACAAGTAACCAATCTTTATCTTATTCAGTTATGCATTTTCTTGAGCATATTTTTGAAAAATTATTCACAGGTATGACTATATGGTATACGGCCTTCCACGCCCGATTGATGGATGTTGCAAAACATCAAATCAAATATGTCTGGTATCAGCCTGTAAAAGATCCTGTGAATTTCAATTCCGCATATCATCCCGCATCGCGCTAGAGAATATTCACTAATTGAGTTCACTAATAATCACGCACTCACTCATATTCACGCACACATCGCTATCACTGAATATCCCTCACGCATACTTCATCTATTATCCACCAGAAGTGCTCCGAATAGTAGCAAGAATTTGCTAATTACGAACATAATAATCAAGCACTCATTTTGCACTCACTCACGAAGTGCCTTGCATAGTGAAGCATAGTAGAAATAATTGAAGTGCCTGAGCCACTCCCGCGTGAAGTGCTCGTGCCCTGTTCATAATACTCGAATTTGAATAGTGTCCAATATTTTGAATAGTGACACGAATTTGAATAGTAATACTTGAATTTGAATAGTCTTTGTGAATAGTAACTCGTGAATTTTAAAATTTGATTTTTAGAATCCGAATATTTCCCTAATATTAATAATATTTAAGTGGTTACCAAAAATTTAGTAAAAATTGAAAAGTTACATTATTTGAATTTAGAAATTAATCTTTGGAAAGTGCAGTAAAGACTAAAGAAAATATAAATATCAAGTGTAGACCGAATAGTTCTGAAGAACATACTTGGCATACTTCACACGGTCAAATAAATTTATTAGTAGACCTAATACATAATTTCTATATAACTTGGGGTAAAAGACAAGACGATTTAGAATTAAAATTTAAAAGTCTTCAAAAAGAGCATAAGCAGTTAAAAAAGAACAATATTCAGCTATCAATAATAAGTTAGAGTTAGCTTTACAAGCTTTGGAAGAAAGTAAAACTTATCTAGGAAGAAGTAGCGAGAATACTGATTATATTAAAGAGGATATAACTTACCTACATAAGAAACTTGAGAATACCAATATCGTTGAGCATAACAAAGAAATTGTGCTATCATCCACGTAAGTAGTTAATAGATCATTAAATTTGAGATAAATGGAAATATCTGACTTATCTAGAAGAGACAAATCACTCCAAGTAGTAAATAGAGACATAAGACCTTTAGGGCTTATGGACAAAATCTTGAGGAGGTTGTGAAAATGTTGAAACATTAGAAGAAATGATAGATGTAGAAAGAGATCTTGAAAGATATCGAGAAAAAACACATTAAGAAAAATAAAACCTCAACAAATATATCAAATGGGTTGGTTTGAAAATAAAAATGGGCTATCTTACAGAATATCTAGAGAAGTAGAATTAAGTGTTTTGAATAATCTGTTCAACTAAATATAGTTAATAAACAAATTGAAAATGGATTAAAATATAGTGGATATAGATATATACACCAAGGAATGTATATCATAGGAATTAAAAGGTATGACAAGGAAAAAATTAGGAGCAAAGGTCCTAATAACTTTGTTAGATAAAAGATGGGATTCAGTGAATAAAGCAGCATTAGGATTCTTAGAAGGTGATATGAATGAAAATATGCTAATAACATATATAGCTCCGCATTTATTAATGCCAGTAAAAGAATTTATAGATAAGATGGCTTTTGGTTTTTCGGACTAAAGGCTATGAAGATTTTAAAGGAACAAATCTATTAGTAAGCATTGAATTCTTAGGAAGATTAACTAATAGAAGTGGTACAAAATATAAAATAAATGTGAATAATGTGATTGAAAATATGCAGTCTAAAGGAATAAAATTTATGAGCCCGCTAAAGATAGTTTCGAAGAAAGGGCTGGTGAAGAGTGGAATATAAGCTCTCTTATAGAGCCAAAGATTTTAAAGCAACCTAAAAGATTTTATAAGCTATGAAGGTAAAGAAGGTTCAACTAGCATTAGGTTTGTAGGGTATGAAGATAAAAGTCTAGATGACTTAGAGACATCTAGTTTAAGTAAAATCAGTAGAAAATAGAAGAAATAGTATATGTGAATTCATAGAAATCCTAGATATAGATAATGAAATAAAGCATTATGAACAAAAAGATAAAGAATATCCCTAATGAATACTTTACTAATGGAATAAGCAAATGGCCTGCTATAAGAGAAAAAGAAGTTTACTTTATAAGGGAAATTTATAGGCTTACCCAACTTAAGAAAGAAAGAGAATTAAATAATAGAAAGCTTAATGTTCAAATAGAGAAAAACCTGAAGTTATGTCTAAGCAAAATGAAAATAAGGCCCAAAAAGAACTAGAAAATAAAATAAAAAATATTGAAGAAAATGAGATAAGTGAAGATGAGCAATGGGAAATTAATAACAAGCTTTTACTAGAAAGTTATGAAGAAGAAGATGATGAATATATAAATGAGTCAGGCAATAATAATTTGGTAGAGGTTACAAACCTTTTAGAATATGAAGAATTACATAGAATAGATAATTCTATAGAAGCAATGGATATAGATCCATCTTCATCAAAAAAAAAAAAGAGGCCCAGAAATAAAGGTTGGAGAAGAAAGATCCAAGTACAAAAAATATCCTAAGAATTATAGAAAAGAAAACATAAGAAGGAAGAAGAGATATTTTCTACGAAGATCCGATAATAGAGCTCCTTTCTTACATAAGAGAAATGTAAGAAGATATAATCCTAGAAAGAATTATGATAGTACTTGCAGATGTTTCATCCGTAATTCTCCGAATCACTTAAAAGCAGAACTTGTCCTCATAAAGATAAGAAAAGATATTCTAATAAGCAAGAAGAACAAGAAAAGGTTCTAATAATAGATAGTGTAAATGAAAATATATTAGTATGTGATGATGAAATAATGGATGATGAATCAATATATTCAATCATAGAAACAGATGAGATAGAATATGATGAAGAACAGGAATCAAGTGATGAAGAATTAGATTTAATTGATGAATTATCTGGATTAAAAATCGAAATGATGGATCAAATAGTTTCCAAGCATAAGAAAGAAGAAAACCATATTTTATCTGATACATGTTTATCTCCTTTTGCAGGAATGAATATAAAATGTGTGTATTGCATATATTATCAAGATCCAGAAGAAAGAGCTACATGCAGTCTTTGTTTAAAACAAGCATGTATGCTATGCTTAACCAAGCAGAAAGATAGAAAAAAAATAACATAATAGCAAATATAAAAAGTTGAGAAAAATAAATCAGAAGATATAGGCTTAGAGAAAGAAAGAAGCAAATATGAGAATAATATTCCACAAAAATTTCTCATTCCCAGACTAAGTTTCAAAACTGAACATATCCTGTCATACTTTACACAAGATATTATAGACTTAATATGGGCAAAATATCTTTGAAAGGCAATACAAGACCTTTCAAGATATACAAGAATACTTCTTAAAAATATATGAAGGAAAAGAAAGATATCCGGGAATATATATTAGAGCAAATGTCTTCCCTATGATTCATATTGATGATATACTCATTGTCAAGCCTCCTCATCAAAGATTTTTAATATTCATGGTTGACATAGATTTGAAATATTTTAAGAATATACAACGAAGTAATAATGATGATATATCACTCCAAACCATTATAGATCATGGGCTAATCCATGATATTTATGGTACATAACATATTACACATGCCAGAGTTTTGATTTGATGTTTTGCAACATCAATCAATCGGGCGTGGAAGGCCGTATACCATATAGTCATACCTGGTGAATAATTTTCCAAAAATATGCTCGAAGAAAATGCATAACTGAATAAGATAAAGATTGGTTACTGTTGAAACATCATCAAGACGTCCTACGACAATTGAAGAAAATGTCGCCGTCAAGCAACAGTGCAACTCCATCCAGTGCATGCATGCAAGATGAAGCAGAGACAAGGTCGTTGTCTCGCAGCAGTTGAAGGCCGATAATTGAACGCCTCTTCCTTATCTGCCAGAGGAAAAGGTTGAAGCTTTGCCATGCATAATTGAAGAAGCCACGTTGCCATTCCGTAAGATAACCATGAAGGAAACAAGAACGCCATTTCGGGGATCAAAGGACGGTTCAGCGATCGGCCCGAAGGGCGAAGGCATATCCTCCGAAGCTCCGAAGGCCCTCTCGTTCTATAAACGGGAAGGACGCCCCCCGCATTCGATATCGGCATGCAAGCAATCGACTCCTCTGCATTCAGCATCACCACACACAGCAGAACACCAAGACCCACTCATACTCCACTTCCACTTCCACCATGCAAAGCCTAATCCACCGAGATTAGCAACCATCACCACGAATAGTTTAGAATCCACTACCGTTGTATAATACCACCGTAGAATTAGCTTGTGACGGAGGTCCTCGCGATCCTCTCCTCGCTTGTAAGGTAATAAGGTTTGTGCTAAGTGCTTGGGGTTTCCCGAAAGGGAAAGCCGTATGTAAGCTCGTTTGCTTTAATGGAGCAGTTTTAGCTTTGAGAATCCCTCGCTTTTCAGAGCCGTCCATGTAAGTTTGAGTCTACTCTATGGACCCTAGAGGAGAAGCCTCAGGCGTATTGTTCTTGTATTGTTCTCGTGCAGCCCAGGTAGCGGCGTTTTTTTAGAGAACTCGAAAGAACTCGAGTCACAGAGAAGTGTTCCTTCGGGTGGAACTGGGCCGGGAGACGATAGACGTCTTAGCATTCTACGCCACGACGGAAAACGGCTATCAGGTCAGCGTTAGAGGGATAGGATTAGTCTGCTTTGTTTTTGTTGAAGAGAGCTAGTGATGCATACGGTGAGTACCGAGAGTAGGATCAACACAAGCATAGTTGCACGATATATATATATATATATATATATATATATATATATATATATATATATATATATATATATATATATATATATATATATATATATATATATATATATGGGAAATATCCTGCTTGCTCGGGTAGACCTACAAAATACAGGCACATGCACAGCTAGCTTCTCGTGTCGCCAAAGACAACATATTCACATTTCTCTCACCTCTGTCCACACACGTCACTCTCATTACACTACAATAAAGCACCGTCATGCAAGCAAACTGAGTACTTTTCAGTTTTTCTATGATATTCTTTCAGTAAGTTTTGATTAGCAAATGGTTTTCACCATGATGTTTGTCTCGACTAATCTGCAAATTAAGATACGACTTTGTTTTGAAGCTTAAAAATTTGTAACATGTAGACCCCACACATAGGAATGGTGAGATTTGGACAAATATGAGCACTGACTATATTTTAGCAACGACAAATTAAGATAACATACAATTAAGGGTGACATAATTATTGCAATCCTACTAGTATATGTTACATTCATTCATTGCGCATGCGTGTATCAACTAAGTACGCCGAGACCGATTTCGGAAGTCGAAATCAGTACGCGAAGAGCGATTCTTAATTGGACGACTGGTATCCTTGGCCGCTGAGCAACAGTCTCACATGGGTTATCCGAAAATGCAGTGTATGTCAGAGAAAACAACATGCACCCATCGATCGAACCGCTTGGCTGCTTCCTATGAGTGAATGAGTGACACACGTTGTGCCACTGCCATGCAAGGGGCGGTAATAATAAGATGCCGCCACGTAAATAGTAACACATACCAGTAAGCTGGGACACACATCCAACGTCCAAATAGTCGAAAATAGCTTGCATACATCTGGAGCCCAGTAAAACAGAAATACTACGACCATGGTATCGTATTTGCCCCGTACTTTGTACGGTACTCCGACCCAGGTGGCAAGTTGTGTCTAGCAGCACCCGAGATGGCACCCACGCCATACCGGTGTCCATACACAGGGTGCGGCAGTACGCCGGGACCGCAGCCCCAACGGCCATGCATGGCATCAACGTGGTCCTCTCAAATCCTAAAATGGCAAGACACGGGAAACTCCATGTCGTTCTTGCTAAATTAGTCTGTTCAAATCTAGCCATCCAGAGACACACGTGGAAGAGATCGAGCATGGTATACAGAAAACTCCCCTAGGTGGATAGAAAACATGGGTGTAAGAAAATTCACTCTAATATATATATATATATATATATATATATATATATATATATATATATATATATATATATGGTAAATTTTTCCTACACCCTAGGTGTAGTTACTCCCTCCACTAATCAGGTTTCAAACTAACCACTGGATCCACACCGCATCCATCTAGGCGCTACACACTCACACGTACAGCCGCAGCGTTTCAAAACTGCATGCCCGCATGCATGGGACCTTTTCAAAACTGCATGGACGGTAGTAGTATGGGTTCATACTTTTTAATTAAGCTATATGTCCATATACATATATCAATAGAGCAAGTGTATATACGTACATATATGTATATCCCCTCATATCAGTACAGCAAGTGTTTTAATTAAAGAAGAGATCGATCTCATGGCGGCGGCGGTGGCCGTTCGGCTCTAGAAGGCTTCTTGGCTGGGTGGCAACCTGAGCCAGTTTCACCGATGATGTTCAGTAGTATCAATTCATACGTATGTCTTTTTCAAAAAAATTATACGTATGTACCATTTGTTTATACTATTAAACTGGAAGTATTAGTCCATACTACTACTACGTATATACAAGTCGTGTATCTACACATACTGTATCAATTTTTGTTCTGGAAAAAAAGGTACAATTATATGGATATATACTCCCAAAGTATATGGATATACTAAAATAATCCCCAAGTATATGAATATACTCCGAAAGTATATGGATATATTAATATTCCCTAAGTATATAGATATACTCCCAAAAGTATATAGATATACTAAAAGTATATGAAGAAGTATGTGCATGTACTAAGTATGAATACATGCGCACGTTCTTTTAAAAAATAGTATATGGACACGTATGTGCATATACTAAGTATGAATACATGCCTACGTGAATGTATGTACACATACTTGGATCATGCTGTTAGTATGCAGTTATACTATCTAAATCTTGGCGTATGCATGCATACTTAGCTAGGTCCATATTTGAGTATTCATTTATACATGGTTTCATTCCGACTGATATTGAACGATGGAACACTTCATATTAGATGCGCTGAAATTAATTATCTGTACGACGTCAAGTCACGATATGATGGCCTAATGCAAGTACGTTGCCTGTCAAGTATTTGTTCATACTGTGTTTATAATTGTTTTTATGAAAAAAAGAAACCATGTGAGTGACTTTCGTATGAATATGTACATACGATCGCCGCCGGAAGTATCTACACCGGAAGAAAAAAAGAAACCATGTGCATACTTTAAAAACCTACTAGATATACCACATATGTACATATTAAAAAACAAAGTATTAAACGGCCATGCGCCACGCGCAACGAATCCCGCCGTGAATCGCGTTGTCCTGGATTAACGCACGCACGCACGCTCCATTGGTACCCGCTACCTCCAGTGCGCCCCGTTAACAAGGTGCGTGCCGACCGGCTCATCCTTGCGTGTGTGTATTTGCAGGTGGGTGTAGTTACACCTGGGTGTATAAAAGTGCACCCTATATATATATATATATATATATATATATATATATATATATACACGTACTTCTTTTCCAAAGTCAAACAAAGGTTACCACCATCCAACCAAAAGTTATGACTATTGCATATTTAGAAGTGGTAATGGCCAAAAACCCTTCGAAATGTAGTTCGAGACCCAAGCATCCGATCAACTAACCCTAAAAATTGAATTTTTAGGCACAGTTCATCTCAAAAAATGCTTCTATTTCTATCATTCTTTTTACGGCAGTTAATGTCTAAAGTTGCTTCTGTTTGTAACAATCATTGGAATAATTAACCATCCCTAAAACAAGAACTTTCGGGCCATATATACATGGCCGTGAAGACTTATTACATTCTCCCACATGCTTCATCACTAGCAATCATGAGAGCTTGCCCCATTCACAGCAGGCAATGGACCAAGATCTCCCGTTTTTGCCACAGCTATAGCATTCACAGCAGGCAATGATATTCGTTTCTGAATCTGCTCTAACTCCCTGTACAAATTAAATGTCGTGTATTTGAGCATGTTTTTTAGAATCGATCTCCATTGCATCCTATATATCTAACACGGTATTTTAACTCATGGGCTCAAGAGATATTAGATTCATGAGATATATCTCCTAAATGTAACATGACAGGGATGGAGCACGAGATTATATTATATAAACACCCTTTATTAGTCAATGATGCTCATTAGAAGTTATAGCGCGAATCCCAGGCTATGATTTCTATATATCAATTCTAAGGCAAAGCATGTGCACAACGTTTGAGATTGACTCCAATGTCTGCATTGCATGGCCAGTGATCTTGTTTGTGATTATATTTGGACACCACACAAACCCCCCTCTCGCTCCCTCCTAAATTATGTGCTTTTTTTTTGCATGCTTGCATATGTGAACCAGTTTGGCACCAAACTATACTTACAGAGATGGAAAAATCAAAATAATACTGTTGCAGTGGGTACACTAATGAGTTGTGATCCAACATAGAAACTTGATGTTGTTCAGCTAGGCAATGAATTTTGGATGGTTTTTGTTAGTTTTGCACTGGTAGAAGGTGAACAATTGATACGAGCATACAAAGGCTACAAGGTTCTTAGAGACATAGAAGGACTCTATGTTGCAATGGCCTTCAATTTTTTTTACTGTTTTTTCTATAACCCAATACGATTTCAGTTATTATAAGTGTCATTATTTAATTCAACTTTTATCTGTAGATCAAGAAGATAAATATATGATCACATCAGTGAAACACTAGACTAATAAATTGAAGGAAGGAGAAAAGAGGACTGCTGGCATACTAACAGGATCCCTTTATATGTCCCATATTTGCTCACATATAGGAACATGTACTCTGTATAAAAATTGTGTCATGAATTTGGATGGTACTTTGTCATGCGACAAATTATTTATACTATATATGGCTTAGTGTGCTTATTTTCTATGTTGGATGATACTGCATTTTTCATTAAATTGTGCGTGGATTATCTCTATTTTCTGTCTCAAAAATTAAATCATCTTATGTTATTGTATTAATTACTAAATGGTTTATTCCTTACAACACATATGAGCACTACTGGAAAATCGATAGGTCTGAGCGTGCAAAACACACAGAAAAAAATCGAATCCCGTCGAAAAACATTTTTGTGTGCGTGGACCGTCGAAAAATAAATACGTAAATACGTTGATGAGAAAAATTCATCTTTTCTAACGGTGGACACTCGAGAAAAAAATATATTTCTGAGCGTAGTGCACACACAGAAAAAAATAAGTTGGTCAGATTAAAGATAGTTTTTGTGTGCGTGAATCCACACAGGAAAAAAAGAAATATACACACAGAAATATATAAATGAACATGCAAAAAAAAAATATTAAAACTGTAGCAACTACATAACAATATACATTGTCCATCCAATAATTTTTGTGCATGACAAACAAAGTTCCATCCAAATAATATACAAATCCAAATAATACACAAATTAGTAGTCCATTATGAATGAAGTCTACACTTGTGCTAAAAATAGAATCGGTCTGATCTCAGCACATATATTTGGTCATCTACATGTTCACCATGCCACAATGAATTCACAAATATGGATATGGAAAAAGAAACCAAACTACTTTTTCTAGTTCAACCAATAGTTCTTCACCATGCACTCCATCTTTACCTGTTATGCAAAGATATATTTTTAGACAACAAGAAAAGAACTAGTATTCTAAGAAATTTGCCTTTTACTCATCAAAGTGGGGATAACTCAGTACCTTTCATCTCTTGCAACATCCTGTGCTGCAAGTACGACTACATATGGGAATTAATATGCATCCTAGACTGTTTTAACCATTATGCAACCTGCCAAAAAGATTGTGAACCCATAAATTAGTAACATCAATTAAGTAGCCATGCAAATTCACTTCAGTAACTATAAAACAATCAACATGAGGCCACTTCCTCACTGCTGCACCATGTAAGTAACATAGGCATAGCAAAGATGGTACAACAATTAATAAATAAGAGAGTTGCACTAATAAATAAAGGCAAATTAGACATCTTGGTGGCACATGATAAATAAGCAAGTTTCAACTAACTAAAATTTTCAGCCCTGCAGTTCTGCAGATAGCAGAAAAATGCATAAAAGTATAGGAAACTCTTAGCTCTTTCATGACAGCGCTCCTACCGACCTACAAGTAAAAACACAGTAAGCAAAGATAATATATTGTACTGTAATCACACGCTTTCCTACTCTTTCTCAATGAATCCAACAACACTTCTCCCAAAAAAATCGTTTCTACCCGCAACATAGTATATCCCAAATTGAATAACGTAATCTCGCGACAACCGTCTCGGGGTTAGGAATCGTAGCTGCCCATCCCGAGGCACATGACAACCCTTGCAAGAGTGACTTCTAGATCTCACCTTCAGGCATGAGCACCGGGTCGGAGTCTTCTTGGGAGCGGTGCCCGGATCTGCGCCCGCCGCCATGCCGGGATGTGGAGAGGACGGGCCGTGCCCGCCGCGCTCGTGGAGTCGGGCCGAGGACCACCCGCGGGCTGAGGCCGCGCGACCGAGGCAACGGCCGGGCGGGTTGGTGGAGGACAGCGACATCGACCGGGCGGTGAAGCTCCTGTGGCAGGAGGCAGATCTAGGGGCGGCAGACGACGGCGGACTGGGCGGTGCGCCATGTCCATGGAGTCGGCTCGGGTGGTTGTCGCCGCGGGCGGCGTGGAGATGGGGCGGCGGTCGTGGTTGGGAGCGACGGGGAGATGGGGCGTCGCGGCGCCCATGGAGGACCCGGATGGGGCGGCGGTGGTGCCGAGGGAGATGGGCGCGGCGGCCCCGGAGGAAGATGGGGGCGGCGGCCGCCTCGGCGCGGGAGATGGGGGCGGCGGCGCACGGTGGATGGGAGTAGGGAGATGCGGGATTGGGAGATGAGGGAATGGGAGGGAGTGCGATGGGGGAGATGGAGCGACGGTGGGCCACCGGATGTGGAGAATTTTTTTTTTTTTTTCGGCATCTCGCGCCAACGTCAAAAACCAAAGCGCCAATGCCAAAATCGAGAGCGCGAACACCGAAATGCTGAGCGTGAATGCCAAACCAGCGCCTCAATTTTTTACGTGTGCAACCAGTTTTTGTGTGCGTTTTTGCAAACAAATGACAGAATAATTAACATTGTTCTCGTCGTTTTTAATTTTTTCCGTGTGTAATTGGTCACGCACAGAAAAATTATATCATTTTTCTGTGTGTTTTGTAATTTTTCTCGTGCGGTTTCTTAAAACACTCAGAAACATTATACTTTTTCCGTGCGTTTTGAAAAACGCACGCAAAAAAAATCAAACACTCTCGAGAACTAATAGATTTTCCAGTAGTGGAGTGTTGCAATAGACCAAATCTATATGTTACAACAAACTATAGAGGTTGTTCGAGGCATTGTGCAGGCGAACACGTATAAGTGTTGCCACACTCCATCATTATGTGTTGCAACTTTGCAGCTATTATTAACACAAGTTACCAACATGAAAAATAAGTGCCGCAATAAATCCTTACAATGCCATATTTTAGGTAACGCACATTTGCTAACATATATATGGACTTTTAGCAACGCACATTTGTGTTGCAAAAACGAGTGTCATTTTGTACTGGTCAGCTACAAAGTCATCTAGAAATTTGAAATTTTGAATCAAAATTTTAGAATATAAAACAAATAGGGAATTTGGTGATTCTAACCTTATTTTATATCCCAACAAAGTGGTTTTGCCCTCATTTTTTTAACTTTGTGTTTTTACCCTCGTTTTTTGAACGAAACCTTCATCTACCCTCGTTTTAAACACCATTGCTACTGCTGCTATTAAGTTGTGAAAAAAAGGAAAAAGGATCTTTTGATGCCCTATATAATCTTATGGTAGGAGTCAACATCATGTTTACTCTATTTATGCAAGATTAAGTTGACAATATAATCTTATCTCCTACTAACAAACGTTTGAAAAACCTTTTTGGGAACGTTGTTCCAAGTTTGGGAATCTTACATGTTACACCTACGATTATAAATGGAATACAAGTTTAATTAAGTTTTTATGTTTATGTTATTATAATAAGGGAGTTCGATATTTTGATAGGCCGGCCTATAGGGAAATTTGTTTTGGAAGGAGAACACAGGAAATTAGATTTTAGCTTTAGGTAAGACCTTAAGTTTTTCTGTACCTTATGCTCACACTTTAAATACAAAATTTGAGTCTACCCTCAGCTAGAACCTTTAGAATAAGTTTTTTTTTTTTTTAGATAAAGAAAATTATATTTCGGCCGGTCATCCGAGGATGCATCAAGCCAACAAAATTACAAGCGAAAAACAAGTGTTACAGGTAAGACAAAAGTCACCCGAAAACACTGGTGCACTTTTAAAAATAAAAACAACTAAAACTCATCCACCATTGGAGACTCCGGATCCACGTAACACGGCAGCGACATAAGGCCACATAAGCGTGGCGATGAGCCGCCACCTTGATGCCCGGCGTCACCGACATCCAAGGGATCTTCCACCGGACGGCGTCTCCAACGAGAAAATGCCATCCAAAGACGCCATCGTCACCCACCGAACTGGTGTAGGTTTTCACCGTAGAGATCCACTTGAACAAGGCGGCGCCTCCGGCGAGGAAAGTGGCGCCCTCGGGCGTCACCGCCGTCGTAGTTGTGAGCGACCAATGCCCAAGTCCCCTAGGGCCACGCCCGTTACGCCAACCCGCCGGCGACGTGCACCATCGCCGAAATATAGATCACGGAAAACAAATGCCGGCGTCCACCGCCATCCTCACCATCCCTTTCCACGACTCCTCCACCTTGACTTGTGGAAGCCACCATGGCCGGCCACGGGTTCATCCCGATACGACCAACCCAATTGCTTCACCGTCGCCGCCGTCCGAGAGCACCACCACCATGCGTCTTTGCGACGCCCATCGTCTGGTCGCGGATCAGCCCGCCTTGGGTTCTCGCGCCCGGATATGGGCGGTCGGCGTGTGCCACCATGGGGCGAACCTCTTTGCCACGCGGCTCCCATCGCCACCGCCGCGACGTCCCGCATCGCCTCCAAATCACTGCCTCCGAAGACCCCGCCGCCGACACCTCCACCACCGCGGCCTGGTCGGACCCGCCGCCCGTCGCATGAAGATGCCGGACCTCGCCCGTCTGCCGTCGTGCCCGCGTCGTCGATCCGGACGGCCGGTGGGCGAATCCGCCACCAAGGCCATGGATCCGATCACAAGGGCCCCGGACCGGCCGCCGTCGCCGGTTACCTGCCGAACTCCCCAACCGCTCGGTGCAGAGAGGGGAACAGATCGCCGCCATGCGCCCACCGCGCCTTCCCCGGCCCGGCCGTCCCGGCGTTGCCGGCGACCAACTCAAGGGCGGCGCGTGGCCGAGAGATCGAGATGGAGAGTGTAGGTGCTAGGGTTTCGAGGGGAGGCTCAGCGTCGCCCCATGGCCCAGGGGAGGCGGCCGGGAGAGACTATCGGTGCTAATAAACCTTTAGAATAAGTAATGGAGGTGTCTTTTCATGATCCATTAGAATCAGAAGAAGATGCCCGTTGTTAATCGAAGAAGAGGATGAGGATCATATTGATCTTGGGCGCCCTAGATGAGTTACTAGAAACTTCTAGATCTCTAATGAGCTTAAACCTTTACCTTACGGTCTTATATATGCTTTTTTGAATAATGATAAGGAATATCCTATCATTATAAGCAATAAGTTGTCTCCGAGAAGAATCTTTATGCCTTATAGCTATCACGGAGAGACATCGAAATGCATACGGCTATTCACTCACGAGACCTTAAAGAAATAGTCGAGTTCTTTGCATCCATCATATTCCAACAGATCCAACTATAGCACATTCTAGAGAACCTCAATGTAGGCCAAATAATGTGATGAGGGAAGTTGTCGAAAAAAAGTTTTAAAATTTCTACACGGCGGGATTATTTATCAGGTGCCGCATAGTGAGTGGGTAAGCCCTGTCCAAGTCATACCAAAGAAAGGGGTACAACTATTGTTAGAAATGATAAAAATAAATTAATTCCCCCAAAGAACCATTACTGGTTGGAGGATGTGTATTGATTACGAGAAAACTCAACAAGGCAACTAAGAAAGATCATTTTCTTTTGCTCTCTATTGATGAAATGTTAGAAAGATTAGCAAATCATTCTTTTTTTTTGTTTTCTTTATGGATATTCTGGATATCATGAAATCCCCATCATCCTAATGATCAAAGTAAAACCACTTTTACATATCCTTATGCTTATCGTAGAATCTCTTTTGGGCTATGTAATGCTCCAGCTTCTTTTCAAAGATGCATGATGTCTATATTTTTTGAAATGATTGAAAAAAATTATGGAGGTTTTAATGGATGATTTTTCTATTTATAAAAAAACTATTGATAATTGTCTTAAAAACTTAGATAGAGTTTTACAAAGATGTGAAGAAAAATGCTTGGTCCTTATTTGGGAGAAGTGTCATTTTATGGTTTAGGAAGGGATAGTGTTAGGACACTTAGTGTTGGAAAGAGGAAGGGAAGTAGACAAGGCTAAAATCACTAGTACACAAATGACTTAAATAACAGGTTCGTAACTTCCCTTTATTCCTAGTTTCCCAACCACGATTGTCCATCCGGGACTAAAGGTCCCCCCTTTAGTCCTGGTTTGGGCAACCGGGATTAAAGGCACCTCTAGTCCTGGTTCATAATACGAACCGGGATTAAGCGATTTTGCATGTCAAACCTTCATATCAACATTTTTGTTTTGATTTTAATTTCCAATATATGTTTTTTCTTATTTCGGTTGTTGTTGTTTTTAATTACAAACACTAGACCGCCAATTCACGAGGTAGTTACACAAATAATGGTATATATATAAGAAAGTCATTACACATAAGACGTGTCCATCTCTGAAGTCATAAATTCAAACCATTTTTATTACAACTAACAACAGGACTAACTCAAACTCCTAAAAACTTCATAACATCGCACCACGTATTCTCGAGAAGTGTAGGTCATTAATTTCATACAAGAAAACACAACTGATGTAGTTCAATGTATTTATTAGTGCACTCTCCTTTGCTTCACAAGACTGTTCACAAGGTCTACTCACTATAATGAGCGGCGGTCGAGAATTTCCTTTAGTAACCATAATTTTCCCTGGATCCCTCGTAGTGAGAACAACTTCATCAAATTACCATGTATAACTACCCAATTGATAAAAGGCTTGGTTTATAATGGCTTCATGACTACAACTGCGTATGTTAAGTTATATGCCACACTCTATAGTGTTGAAAAAAGGTGGCATAAATAGTTAAACATAAAATGAATCAAAATTTGATGAAAGTCATGAAACTAACCATATCATTTATGTTGTTGGCATAAATAGATTCACAAAATGTCACAATATCATGGTGAAGGGTGACTTCCAAAGCTCGATTTTAGTGGAGGAGTATGTTGGAATATTATACCCAAACCTATCAAGTGCCTTCAAACATTCTTGCACAATATATTTTTACACGCTAATAATGTGAAATTGGCCTTGCCCATCCATGAGATGTATAGGATTTTACCTTGTTGGTTACCGGCCCTAGCTAGAATGGCGAAACTAACTCTACACTTGAAATGTCTATTCTCCAAAGGGATTATGTCAACTTGAACGTACTCAACCACAAAATGTTGAAGTGTCTCTTTGAACCATGGTATAGGTTGAATTGTCTACATTTAAAAAGTATATATCAAAACAAAAATATGTTTGAATATCAGTACAAAATGTTGAAGTATGTCTTTAAACTATGGTATATATAGTTATTACTTACTATGCTTGGATATGGGAAGTTTGCCCTTGGCAATGTTAGTTCGAAGCCCAACTTAATTGCATAGTTAGCCGGCACATCTGGTGTAGGTAGGTTTGCAACCATCTACTCGCTCCTAAATATATGTTGGTTTTAGAGTTTTGTTATATATTACTAGCAATAATGCAAGGTTCGTCGAGAAATTAGTAACAAAAAAAATAAATTTTCGCGAGGACGGCGGCGCGTGGACTAAAAACAAAGTATATGTAACGGTGCGGAGTACGATGGGGTGGCATGGCGGCGGCGTGAAGGGCGACGGGGCGGCGGTCTTGGCGGCAATGCAGGACGACGGCCCGGAGAGCGGCGAGGGCATGGATGGCGCAAGGATGACGGTGGCGCGACGAAGAGCGGCGAGGGCATGGATGGCGTGGAGGGGGGCGGCGGCGCGGAGAGCGACGAGGGCGTGGGCGGCTCAGGGCGATGGCATCGGCGTGGAGAGCGATGAGGGTGTGGGCGGCTTGGTGGACGAAGAGGGCGTGGATGGCGTGGAGGGCGACGGGGGCGTGGATGGTGCGGAGGGGGCGGCGACATCGGACGCGGGCGGCAGGTGGGGGACGGAGGAGAGGGACGGCGGCGTCGGCACGGCGAACGAGATTTGGAGGTTTAGGGTTCATCAATTTATATTTCTATGGATTTAGTACCGGGTTGCAAACAAGCTGGGACCCGCAAACCCTTTAGTCGAGTTCTACCATGACACGGGACTAAGCCCTACCCTTTAGTCCCAGGTTAAGCCACAACCCTGGATTGAGCCAACATTTTGGCGCGCTCCCAAAACCCTCCTATTTCTGGGATTATGTTTTTTTTTCATTTTTATTATATGGAAGTCCACGAAACAATTTTTATTTGACATCATTTTATACCCCCCCACCCCCACAAAAAAAATAGATGTTTTGGTTTCTGAAAATCGGGAGTCACGCACAATAATTTACATATATACATAAAAAAAAGTTATCATTTCTAAAAATAGATGCACTTTGATGAAAACAAATTATCATTTATCATAGCGTACAATAAATTACATACACATCAAAACAAAGACTTGAAAAAAAAGATTACATATAATAACAAAGATTTTTATTCAAATAGATCAATGTTATTATCAAAGTGTACAAACACATTAGAATTTAACCACCTCAGTACTACTCTTGTAGCATCTTACCACAAAGATTTGTCGAGGCGGCCATAGGACGAGAGTCACGCCGAAATGATAATAGGTTGGAGGGGTACACTTGGAAGTTATCTCCAAAAGAATTTTATTAGTTCTTCTAAAAAGTTCATTAGTTCTTCTAATAAGTTCACTAGTTCTTCTAAGAAGTTCATTAGTAAACTTCTTTAGAGTTTTCGGTGTTACTCTATCTTCAGTAGAACTCTTCTAGCATCTATTGTGTGCACCACTTAGGTGGACTACATTGCGTAACAATATTTGTGCGTGCGATTGCTTTCTCCCATAGAGTGGCCATATCTCGTATCCATAAAAGATTGACAAATCGCATAAAATATGTTAAAAATATATTGCAATAATCATGTGTAACATAGACATAGATATATAATAAATAAAAATAAAATGGCATATATATATATTAACTAAACATAAATTACATTTATGATAACCAAAATCTTAAACAAAAATTACATATATGATAACAAAGATCCCGGAAAAAAAGTTACATACATGATAACAAAGACCTTTACAAGATTTGGTCAATGTTATCATCAAAGCATACAAACACATTAAAAATAAACAACCTCAATAGATTTCTTGTATTAGCATCTAATTACAGAGAATATCACTTAGGAAGTCAAATTGAGCATTGCCGGAGGTTACGGCACCATCTATACCGATGCACCGCCGCTACGATCTTGAAGCGACCACCGGTGCCCTACATTGGAGAGCAAAAGCTGCGGGATCCACATCCACATCCACCATTTCGGCATCAATCTACAGGAGATCCACATATTGATATGATCTTCTCTACTTGAAGGATGTCATATCTCTTGTGAAATGTAAATCCAGAGTCTACACTCCACGACCTATAGCACCAGATGGCTCTGCCAATCTCACGATCGTTTCTAACCTTCAGCGTTGCTCTATAATCAGTAGAACTCTTCTAGCATCTATTGTGCACCATTTTGGTGGACTATGACACATAACGATATCTGCACATGGAGGGCTTTCTCCCCAAAAGAGGCCATATCTATGTGTATAAAACATGGTCAAACATTGAAAATGTGTCAAGATACATTACAACCATCATATTTAATGTTTCTAGATAATATGTAAAGATACATACATGAATACTAAATGATGTATAATAAACAAACAAACATCATGGAATCTACCACACATTTATATGTCTATGAATAGAACATAGAATGATCTACACATTTAGATTGGAAGATGAAGTAGGAAACCTTCACAATATGTAGATGAAGCTCACCGCCTTGAGCAAGAACTCTATTGTCCCTCACCGATGAACACACGCGAGCAGCAAAGAGTAATAATTGAGTGTTGTGTTGAGCTGTTGGGGGCCAGATGGGGCTTCAAATATGGCAAACTTTCAATCCCGGTTGGTCTTTATAACCGGGACTAAAGGATGGACCACTAGTTTAAGGTTCAGCCACAACCCGGGATAAACCATCGCTTGGACCCGATTTGCAACAACAACCGTGATTAAAACTCTACCTCTAGTCCCAGTTCGAACCACCCACTGGGACTAAAGGTCCCTACTGAAAAGCCTCGCTCCACTATCTCATTTGTGCAGAGTGGAGCGGGGATTTTAGTCCCGGTTAGAGGTATCAACAGGGACTAGTTCCTTCCTCATACTCGTTCGCGAAAATGGTCGGGACTAAATCTCTTGGATTGAAAGTCGTTTCTCTACTAGTGAATAGAGGTAATTGAACAATTACCTCTGCCTATTAATATTAAAGGCATTCAAAATTTTCTTGGTAATTGTGGTTTTTATTGTCGCTTTATTAAATATTTTTCATTTATTGCTAGACTTTTTGACCAGTTTGCTAGCTAAGGATGTTTCCTTTGACTTTAATGATGCATGCATGAAATCTTTTTATATTCTTGAAAAAGCTCTTATTTCTCGCACCAATCATTCAACCCTCGATTAGAGTTTACCTTACGAAATTATGTGTGATGCTAGTGATTATGATGTAAGAGCAGTCTTAGGACAAACTAAAGATAAGAAGCATCATGCTATTGCTTATGCTAGTAAAAATTTTCAGTAGCTCAGCTTAATTATGCAACTACTTGAAAAAGAGCTCCTTGCTGTTGTTGTTTTTGTTATAAACAAGTTTAGATCCTATATTTAGTGAGAGCAAAAGTTATTGTTTATACTAATCATGTTGCTTTAAAATATTTATTTACTAAGAAAGATGTTGAACCCCTATTAATTAGATGGATTTTATTACTCTAAGAGTTTGACTTAGAAATAAAAGATAAAAATGGAGTAGAAAATTCTGTTGCAGATCACTTGTCTAAAATGTATTTTGAGAATTCGTAGGAACTGCAGATCAATGATGCACTCAGAGATGACATGCTCCTCAAGATCTCTGTCTCCCCGGTATGCAAATATTGTTAACTTTATGGTTGCAGGATATGTACTACCTAGGGAGAACAAAAAAGAAACTTATATATGAGAGTCGTCTACACATATGGGATCCGCCATACCTGCTTGAGTCCGCTACCGATGGTTTGCTCGAGAAGATGTGTACCGGCGTAAGAAGAAATTCAAATCATTGAAAGATGTCACTCATCAAATAAAAAGTTATGATCTACAAAGTAATATAACTTTTGTGATCTACAACTTTTGTTCTGGTTGTTTATCCATTTGATCGAAGTCACTTGAGAAAAAACCAAATTTCAAACTTAAGAAATTAAAATGTAGTTTTTCCTTATAAGATGATTGTACAAAGTGTGTAACTTTGTAAGGCATTCGATTATGTCAGTTGTTCATCCTAGAATGTTTCAAATATTCAAATTTAATACATCTTTTTATTAATATTCGGCTATTTTTTGTTGGGCGCCTCCAGACTGAGCCTAGCTAGGGGCGGCTAGATGTAAAAGCCTCCCCCTGCAAAGACGGCCATTTGTAGGGAGTATTTTAGAAAGGGCCACCCAAACAAAACAAGAGGCATACAGATGTTTTTTTTAGTAGTGTGAGGCAAGGAAGATTTTGGAGGAGTCTATAATCAAGGTGAGCGAACAAATTATCATAAAGAAGGTAATCAGTTTCCTCTCTGCATCTGTAACCGTGATAGACAGAAGGTAATCGGCAAGGTAAACCAATTCAAGTCACGCATTTTCATTATCTTGTTGCATACGTGAATCACTCTCCTAGCAATCATGAGCTCATTATTGGATTAATTTATCACTTTGTTAGAGTTGCTTTCACGTATACAAGATTGTTGCTTGCTGTCCTGCTCGTGGTTCTTTTGCAGGTCTAGATCAGATACAGTTCTCATTCTCAGCTTGAGCAGACCCTGTATTGTTGATTTTCTTACCTTTTTCAGCTTGCTTGTATTGTCTCGTAAATTGCGGCGTCTAAGCTCGATTCGAGATCCGGTTTTTGCAATGATTTTCTCATCGATTCGAGGATTTTATCTGAGTGCTCCTATCACAGGTTGATTTGGGTATTTTAGATTAGAGAACCCACTTCTTCTCAATAGGAGTTGGGTAACTCTTTTTCCGTCCATCGATTCGGAAATTCTTTTTCGCCGGTTGTGTGTGGTCGTTTGAGGTGTCCCGCTGTGTTTTTTTGGGAACATCCACCCAACCATTTGGGTCGTGGGCATCTCGGTGCTCTCTTTGCTCGTGACACCTTGCTACCAGTTAGCACGTGTGTTACTCGCCTCTCGTTTGAGTTTGTTTTTGAGGTTGGGGATTGAGCCGATGACCAAATTGAAAAAGAAAATTCGAGGCTCCCATTCACCCCCCACCCCACTTTGGTCGCCGTTTAGGTCCTTCAGAAACTATAAGTGCCTACAGTCTTAGGACTGAAATGTCAACTATTTATTTTGAATCTGATGCCTTAGCATCCCAATTAGTCATTCTCAAAATCAATTCTTGTGGAACTTACGATGGTGATGAAGATCCATCGATATATGCCACTGGTTCCAATATAACATTGCTGATACAAATGCCACTCCATACAATTTTGAGTTAAATTTCATTCAGTTCATAAGCATCAATCACATAGCGCATCCAATTTGCACACAAATGCACTCATATACCTAAACTATAATATCAAAAAATTCAATTCATTCTATTTTGTAACTTAACTTTAATCAATATTAACTATTTTAAAACTCATCTGCGTCCTAGATGACCACAAACTTCTCATTAAGAAGTATACCATATGGTCCATATCTAACCAAGGATTGTGCTCTGAGTAAGCAAGCTATTACTTTGTATTTGTTGCACCATGGAAATGAAGTGAAACAATAAGCTATTAGATGCACATGGGTTGGTTTACAAACCCGCTCAAAACTGCATAACCCGGAGCATGAACAGGGTGAAGTTCAGGATGGTTTGGATGCTTTTCCGGCTCTGCTTCAATCGGATTCAGATCGATGTTGCAGTCTCCGTTGAGACTCTGCATGTGGTTCGTATGGGACAACTGTATGTGACGTCAGAGACAGATTCCATGGTCTTGCTGATATAAATAGTCCATCTCTCTGCTTGCCCAATCTGTGCATTAGGCCATCATCAGCTTACACTGCAATCGCCCTTCAACAGCTACTCAGCTGCGTCTAGTAAGCTAGCAGTGCTGATCAATGGCTTCCGCTAATGGCGCCATGTTCAGGCTAACCGTTTCTGTAGCGGCCTGCATCGCCCTGGCCCTGTTGTTCACGGGTCCGCCGGCGGCGACGGCCGACGTGCTGGACGACTGCCGCAAGATCTGTCCTCCGGAGTGCGAAGGCTTCTCCGCTAAACTTTGCAAGAACATCACCAGTATTTCCCCTCTGCTGAACTTCGCGTATACGACGTGCAAAGTTCGGCTCTCTGCAGAGTGTTCGCACATCTGCTTCGACGTCTGCACCCTCAACACCCTGACGCCAGGGACTCCCCTGCCGTCGCCGGCGCTGGCCAGCTCCCCGCTGTCACCACCATGCAAACAGTACTGATACTGATATATGCATGCTTTTGTAATACTTCACAGATACTATTACTACTCATAATAACATATGTATCTGATCTGGTGTGAGCAAATATGCTTGGTACCAGTACTTAATAGAAAATAAATTTCTCTGTCAAAGAAATTCCATGACTGTACGTACTGAAATTTGGGGCTATTATTCCTTTGTTATACACAGTAGGGTTTAACTGGATTCTTCCTTCCACCTCTTGACTCTTCACGCTACTCTTCGGCGACTCTTGATCATCTAATTACCCTGCTTGGCTCACTTCCCCAACACATCAATTTGTCTTGTGATAGGAACCATGCACCACACCAAATTATCCAATGGTCATGAAAATCCATCAATATATTCCACCGGTTCCTGTATAACATTTAGCGACAGAACAACCTTTCAAATAAAATTTGTGTAGTTGACTTTTTTTTTTTAATAAAGGAATTACATTCCGGCCTCTCGCAGTAATACACACGACCTTCCGGTCTTTGCACTACCACACACAGCCTAATTATTACAACAAAAAGGAGAAACTTTTAGTACAACGAAAAGCCGCACTAAAGGTCGCTCAGGTCCAAGATATCAATTGAGCTCACTTGTCGACGACATCAAAGTGAGCTCCATTGGACAAATAAGATAGCGACGTGTATCCTGTCAACCTTGAAGAGGTATCTTCCACGCGGAGGGCACGAGGTGGGACAAGAGCAAGAGGCTCAACCTTCACTCAACATCCAGCGGTCCGATATAGCGGACTCACCGCCACTTTGATCCGCAGCGACAGATCCGGTCAACACCGCCGCCACCTCGTCGAAGGGATGCACCTAATCCATCGCTTGCAATAGGATGGATAGGGCCTTTGCACCAGTGCATCACACTTGTAATCTTGTTAATCAAAATCACAGGAGTGACGCAACACACCGTCGCGCACCTGACCACATTATCGCGACATCTTCAAAAGTTGAGGAAAAAATGATCCGTGTAGAAGTGAGAGACACTAGAAATTGTCTCTATTCTCCATGGTTCAACACCGGTCATTGCAGATTGGGCCGATGCCACCGACGAATCGCCAAGACGCCGTCATCCGCTCACGCAGACCGCCAAGATTGGCGGGTCCTGCATACCGCCGGGCGCAAGGGGGCGCCCCACCGCCGAAATAGGAGGCGGGTCCCGCGCCTCGCCGGGGAAGGTGCGCCGTTGTCGCCGCCGTTGTCGTCTTTGGGCTGTCGCCACCGCCAAGATCCGTGCCACCCGATGGCCATGGTCACCGATAGCACGGTGGCCATGGCAATGGGGATCCCGCCGGCGAGCAGCAAAGCAGGTTGTCGATGCCGTCCCGGTACTGAATCGGGTACATGACGATGACCTCGATGAGCATCCCGACCGCGATGGAGCAGATGCAGAGTTCCCCGACGCCGCCAAGCACCTTTGATTGTTGGTGTTGTCGGCGAGGTGGGCAGCCTTCCCGAAAAGATGTGGACGCCGCTGGCGATGACGACGGCCTCGATCTCCCCCGCTGCGTGGTGGAGCCGGAGACGGAGGTGAGGCCTGGTAATCAGTGCTCCAACCTTCACCGCCCAGCTCGCCGCCGATCCGCGAGATCGGCACCCGAGCCGCTCGCGACGGTCGCCATCCCGACCCTCCGCACTTATCGATCAGTGGTCATGGTCGTATTGACGACGGCGAGAGACCGGGCGGTGTACGGCGATCACGACGGGCGCCGAGCACCGCGAGCCCGACGTCGGGTTGTCGCACGGGCGATCGGAGTCCGCCTCGCGACTTCGCAACAAGGCCGCGTCGGGGATCGCGCGCAGCGCAGAATCGCGACAGCGCCGAGCACCGCGAGCCCGGACGCCGCGCCGACCTCTTGAATTTTCTATTGCGCCCGCGCCCGATCCTTCCTTGAGTAGACGGAGACTAGGCGGACGCAGCGCAGAGGATGGCCGGCCGCCGCTGGTGTTTCTACGCCGGGCGCCGGTGGCTGGGGCCGCCGGCCGGTCGGCATGGGGAGCGCCGGATTCGCCCGCGGTCGCGCGATCGCGTTGGTGAGAGATCCGCTAATATCGGTTCACCGCATGCACCGATCAATGGCCAGCATTTGTGTAGTTGACTGAATCGATGTACCAACCGAGGCTAAGAAATTTCATTTTGTACAATTGATTCAATCCACCAACCGATGTTTGTAAGTGAGCAGGGCTGTCGGATTTCCATTAATCACCATGCTAAGTAGTCTCCAACTTAAGTAAAATAATAGAAATTATATAACCTATCTCAAATATGTGCCTAAACTACAACGAATTCAATTGCAAGGTGGATTAATGGATTACCTATCTCAAATATGTGCCTAAACTACAACGAATTCAATTGCAAGGTGGATTAATGGAAATAAGGTGTAGCCATCAAGTCTTGGCCATTAATGGAATGGGCTAAGAGCACATTACTCAATGTCAACGATGGTACCTGTGTGTGAAGGGCTCCATCTATCTATAAACCACAGTACATGTGTACTTTGAATTTGTTTAATTCGCTTGCCACTCCAGGAAAAAAACCATCCGTGTCAACAAAAAACACATGTGCTTTTGCATATTAGTAATTACATAACGACACTCGGCTGGTATAGTCAGACATTCCGACCACCCGGATTGCGTGTCTCGCCGGTGCTACGATATCCCACTTGAAATACTTGACACTTTTTATTTGAGAAACTCTAAGCACCTACAGTCTCTGGACAGAAATGTCAACGAACTATTTATTTTGAATCTGATGGTACAGCATCCTAATTAGTCATTCTAAAAATCAATTCTTGTGGAACCTATGATGGTGATTAAGATCCATCGATATATGCCACTGGTTCCAAACTTCCAATATAACATTGCTGGTAGAAATACCACTCCATGCTTCCGGCGACAGAACAACTGTTCAAATAAATTTGCAAAGTTGACTGAATCTACCTATCAAGGCTAAAAAATTTCACTTTGTACCATGGATTCAATCCACCAAACGATGCATGCAAGGGAGCTGGGCTACTGCATTCCAATTTACTGAAATATGATACAGTTTTGAGTCAACTTTTATTCAGTTCATAAGCATTTATCACAAAGCAAGCATTTATCCCTAGCACACAAATACACTCATCTACCTGAACTACATTATTACAAGTCCAATTCATTCTATTTTAAAACATAATCAATATGAATTATTTTAAAAGTCATCAGCATCCTAGATGACCAGAAACTTCTCATTAAGAATTACCATATCTAACCAAGGATTTCTCTGAGTAAGCAAGCCATTACTTTGTATATTTTTGCACAATGGAAATGGAGTGAAATAAGTTATACCATTGAACAATGATTCTATATATTTTGAGCTAGTTACTTAAATTTCTTCTCAAACTAAGTAACCAAAGATGAAGCTCAAGTTTACAAGGCCATGTGATATGTTTTTGACCTCACAAAGACCAATCGATAAATAAACACAGTACTGAATGTCAAATTTTGCTGCAGGACATGGTCAAAATATGTAATATGCTGACACCGCGTCGAGTGGCATTGGCACAGTACCATTACAATTTTATTATTCTTTGTCTTAACACACCCTAGCCAATATTTTATTCATTTCTAAGACTCGTGGAGAGAGAGAGGGTGTTGCCCTCGTCTTTAATCTTTGGTTGTACGAGCACCATTTTTTGCTCGGAATATATATATGGAAAATGGATTCTATAGATCCCCATGCTATATTAGTAGTCTTCAACTCAAGTAAAATTATAGAAATAATATAGCCTATCTCATATGTACGTCTAAACTACAACAATTTCAATTCTAAGGTGGATTAATGGAAATAAGGTGTAGCCATCAAGTCTTCACTTTTAATGAACTGGGCTAAGAGCACATTTCTCAATGCCAGTGATGGTACCTATGAAGGACTCCATCAACATGTGTACTTCAAATTTGTTGAATTCGTTTGCCACTCTAGGAAAAAACCATCTGTGTCAATAGAAACACGTGTGTGCTCGTACATGTTAGAATTACATACCACTCACCGGCTGGTAATAGTCAGACTTTCCGACTACTTGAAATAATTCCCACTTTTTTATAAGAGAAACAGGAAACACCTACACTCTCTGGACAGAAATGTCAACTATTTTGAATCTGATGGCGTAGCATCCTAATTAGTCAATCTAAAAATCAATTCTTGTGGAAATTTTGTGCATCAACTCAGCTGAATTCATATCAGTGTACTCTGATCCCCATGACGTTGTCTGCTCATTGCCTACAAATAGCTGCAACATTCTTCTGCTCAACATCTTCCTGCAGATCACCCAAAGCGCATCCAGCAGTCCAGTTGATCCATGGCTGCCACTGGGTTCAAGATGGCAGTTATCGCCGCCTGCGTCGCGCTGGTCCTGCTGTCCATGGGTGCGCCGGCGGTGGCCGACATTCAGGACGACTGTCGCGCGCGTTGTGTTCCGAAGTGTGATGACTCTGCTGCCTCGTTCTGCAGGAAGCTCATCGACAGCGTTCTTATCCTGAATTTGGAAGCGCTCTATACGACATGTAAGGTGCGGCTCTCTACAGAGTGTATATACCTCTGCATCGAAGTCTGCAGCCTCAACACCCTGTCCGACGCCGCACCACCACCATGCAAGCAATATTGATGATGCCTGCATATCCAAATTGTAATAGTAACTAATGTCACCATGTAAGACGACCATGGGTAAAATAAATCTACGGTGGTACCACTCTTGAGCTTCGTATACGTTAATGGAAATATGTGCAAAGTTTGTTTTTTGAGTCCAAAACAGGAGGGGTTTAGTCCCTATTACTGTGGTTTATTCGAGCAGGCTATTGATTTTTGAGCGGGCTTAATTTTTTATGCAAAATTACTGGCGGGAGCTATCAATATTTCTTCTTCACATAGAAATAAAATTTACATAAAAGCATCTCTAGGAGTTTTGTGAAGGACCAATCTTTTTTTTTTTATATTAAAACGACAAAAAGGAGCTCCTTAAGAAAATGAATTTGTCAAATATCCTCTCCAACTCGTAAGTTTCCGTGAAAAGAACTCTGTATCCTCTTTTTTTTTCTGATGTATTTTTGGGAGATCGGAGTAAATTGGACGCATTATTAAATTTATAAATAAAGGATTCAAGATGAAAAAAAGGTAAAACAAAGAACCTATAATAATTAATAAATAAAAAGGAGGGGTTCGCAATGCAAAATTGTTTTTTAGGGGTGGGAATGCCGTCTTCCCCTAACCAAATGTCATTGTTATTCACTAATTACAAAGGCGACTGACGTGCTAATAGTTTCTGGAAAACCAAAAATAAAAAAGTCCTTCCCAGGAATCAAAATAATCCACCTAGCTAGTATACTTCAATAATAACTCCTCCTTAAACCACAAACTCAATTATGAGATAAAGGATTCTTTTTTACAAATATTTTGTAATCGTGAATTGAATATTTTGGCTACTAAGAATTGAAATAAAAAGTTTCAACTACAAAGTTTTATATCTTGTCAAACCCTAAACTTTGGTATAGGATGTGTCTGTATCCGAGATTGTGTGGAAAAAAATGAATTTCAACATAAGTGGAATTAAAACAAATATTTGGGATAGTAAACAATTGCTAATAAAAAAACTTATCCTTAATGATGAGGTAGATCATGTTGGCCACTACAATGTTGGTATTAACTATGCGAATATTCAAGGTCCTTTTGAAATTCAAATTTTAAATTTCAAAATCTTTGAAACACAAGTTTTGGCCTCTTAGGATTTAGCCTCTGTTAATCTATTTCAAGAGATGGACACTTAGAAGATCTGGCTTTGTTAAAGTGATTTTAGAGACAAGCATTGTAAGATGCTTGCCTCCATTATTGGGGCATTAACGGAGGCGAACGTTTCTGCTGGGCGGCCCCTCAGTTAACAAAGGTTGGCATCCCTTTGTACCCTCCCTCTCTTAATCTTTTTTTTTTTTTTTCAAAAGCGTGCCCATTGACATGTATTGCCTTAATGGAAAATAGAGTTTTACGCCGCACATTTTAGCCAAAACAACCACATGGCGCACAAAAAAGCACACAGACAAGAATCATTGGCTTAAACGGGCGGTGCGGGTACGGTTGTACTAAAAGGTAAACTATTGCACAACCGGGCGGGGGAGCGGCTACAGCTGTAGACAAGAACCTCCTTAAGGTGCCGCCCTCGTCCGGGTCGCACCAAGGGAAAGCGCCCGCACAGATCTTGTCGCTGTCGGATGAACCATCATCGCCAAAGTGTTTCCTCAACTTGCTTTCTAGGTAGGGGACTGGAGGTGTCGACGCCGCCTCGATCGGGCGTCCCTCGTTAACCGAGCAACACCAACGGTGCCCGCCGCCTCCGGTGTGGATCGTGATGATCCTGTTTTCGCGAACGCTGTCTTATGGTCCACTCCTCATCGGTGATTGTGGAGGAGTAGGGGGCTGAGGACGGGCTCTCTTAATCATGAGGCATGTCTACCAAAATTGTTTATTATGCTATTGGCGGTGAAGGATGCATGCTTAATTTCAGGCATGTAGGTGTGTTCTTATCATTATCCTACTTCTGATAAATTTCGGGGTTCTACAATGTTATAATTACATCAAAAAACAAATCATAGGAAAACGTTTCTCTGATATTCTTATAAAAAATGTTTCAAACTTTAAACTAAATACCATAAGAGATAATATAATAGATAAGGACACCTACGTGGACCTTCTTCTATTGTGTAATCAGCCATTGTACTGTACGTGATCCACCCAGCTCTACATATATTGGGACCTTAATTCACTGCCGATTCATTATCGTCCGCAATCATTTTCTGGGTTTTAGTGATGGTGGGCGAGCCAACAGTGAAAGTCAGTTCTGCGTAGTAATGTACGTGGAATATTCTTTGTCTAGTACAGCATGTCTACCCTTCGCAATAAGATTTTTGTTGGGTCGCCTCCGCTCGGGCCGAGACCACCATCATCGCCGGAGACACATTTCTCTAGACATGCCGCTTGCCATGGTAGCTCCAGCTGTCTGCACAAGTCTTCCTCAAGATATTCAACTTCTTCTTTATTGTCAAGCTTTTTCTTCGCCACCAGACGATTTTCCTCCTATACACAGGTAAAACGACAAATTAAATGCGCAGAGCCGCTGTATTTTTATATATATTTTTATATAGAAATACAAGGAATAGCTGTATGTAATGTGGACCACCACATTCACAACCAGATCTAGATCGGTGGTTGCATTGGACAATGTCATGCCAAGCTTAAGGCGGCGGGCCTGTTTTTTATTTGAACACTGTACAAACCGTATTCTCTGTTAAATTTTGATATGCAATGGTACTCGTTAAACAGTGATTGATTTTACTACCGATCCTGTTTGGATCTAGAAAATTTTCCTGGAAGTTTTTCACCTGACATTGAAGACACGGTAAATCTAAAAGCCAACAGTGATATACCAGTATCAGGTCAAGCCAGAAACGGTGGTCTATGAAAATTAGGCGTATGAAAAAATTCAAATAAAAGAGATAAATTTTAAAAATATAACAAACAATGCCAAATTTTTTTCCAAATTTGAACATGTAGTATCAAGTATTGTAGCAAGGCTAAAAATTGGATAAGAAAATCCAAAAAAATTTTACTTTGTTGAGTGTCAGCATTTGACACTCGGAAAAGTTGCTTTGCCGAGCGCCAGGCAACAACACTCAGTAAACTGCCCCGTAAGTCGAGTGCCAAACGGCTGGCACTCAGCAAAGACGACGGAGGGGACGACCATTACCTCTCTCGCCGAGCGTTGTCCTTGCCGAGAGCGGACACTCGGCAAATAGTAGGATTTGCCTAGTGTCAAGGTTTGCTGAGTGCCGCACTCGGCAAAGACGACGGAAGGGGCGACCGTTACCTCTCTCGCTGAGCGCTGGTCTTTTGTTAAGAGCGACACACGGCAAAGAGCAGGATTTGCCTAGTGTCAAGGTTTGCCGAGTGCCGCACTCGGCAAAGACGACGGAGGGGACGGCCGTTACCTCTTTACCGAGCACTAGCCTTCGCCGAGCAGACACTCAGAAAACAGCATGGTTTGCCGGCGCCGAGACTCGGCAAAGAGGCGACTTTGGCAAGTGGCACTCGGCAAAGCCCGCTTTCCCGAAAGTGTTTATCGTTGCCGTGCCGAGTGCCCGAAATTTGGCACTCGGCAAAAGTTGCTCTTTGCCGAGTGCCAGCCGCTTGGCACTCGGCGAACGGGCCACTTTTTTGTTCGGGCCGAGTGCCAAACGGTTGGCACTTCGGCAAAGACGACGGGGGACGACTGTTAACTCTTTGTTGAGCGCTGTCTTTTGCTGAGAGCAGACACTTGGCAAAGAGCAGGATTTGCCTAGTGTCAAGGTTTGCCAAGTGATGGCACTGACCACGCAGGGGACAGCCGTTACCTCTTTGCCGAGCGCTGTCTTTCAAGAAGAGCAGGGTTGGCCGAGTGTCGCCACTCGGCAAAGAGGCGACTTTGGCAAGTGGCACTCAGGCAAAGCCTGCTTTCCCAGTGTTTGCCGTTGCCGAGCGCACGCACTCAGCAAAAGGGGCTTTGCCGAGTGCCCAAAATTTGGCACTCGGCAAAGCCGCTGACACTCGCCAACGACGTTGTTTCCAATAGTGGTTGACCAAGAGTTTTTTGAATCATCTGAAATGATATTCACTAGTTTTAGTCGTTTGAGTTAATTTCTTTGTGCTTGTACATTTACAGGGACGATGTGCAAAGAGTAGTTAGATCCAACGGCTCGATCATGGTACTGTGGGTAGAGTATCTGCACGAACGTATCCGCTGCACGTCACATCCACAGTTCCCTGACGTTGGCCAAATTTTGTCGCCTATAAAGAGCCCAATATCGGCGAACATCAGGTGAGAGTATACACACATCATTGGCTTCCGCCTGTGCCGAAGATCAGTCTGAGGGTTGCAGTTAGTTCGCTTGGCCGCTTGACCAATGGCTTCGGCCACCTGTGCCGCCGCCGGCATGCTCAAGATGGTCCTCATCGTGGCCGCCTGCATTGGCGCCTTGACGATCGCCGACATCGAGGACGAGTGCCGGTACACTTGTCGTCCAAAGTGCCACGTGCAAGTTGAAAACCTCTGCAGGAGCGTCCTAATTCGCCTGTACTTGACATGCAAGGTGCGGCTCTCTTCAGAGTGTATGCGTACCTGCGTCACCGTCTGCATCCTCAACGCGATGACGCCGTCGGACAGCCCAGAGCAGGAAAGTCCGCCGCCGCCGTCGTGCAGGTGCAGCCCAGCGTCGGAGAGCCCCCCGCCGCCATCGTGCAGCCAAGTACCGGAGAGCCCCCCACCACCAGCAGAGCATTAGAGAGGCCCAGCCCGCCGTCACCACCATACAGATGTGCCTCCCTATCTCCCATGCATGTATTCCAGTTTGATCGGTAGACAATGTATGCGTCTGTATGCAAGAAGTTAACGTCTGCAATGCGTAATCACGGATCAGTGTTCTGTTTTATTTTCACTTTCTTTAATTGATTGTTCTTCTTGTCTTCTGGAAGACATTTAGCAGTGACCCTTCTCAAACAGCTAATAGCGGGCTACATCGTGCGTAACGGCTAATAGAGGCTTACATAGGAGCAGTTTTATCCTCTGCAAACAGTTATACCTAGAGGGAGAGCGGCAGCTATATAGCGGGACATATAGAACCTTGGTATGTATGTGTACTTCTTTTCCAAAGTCAAACAGAGGTTACCACCATCCAACCAAAAGTTATGACTATTGCATATTTAGAGCTGGTAATGGCCAAAAACCCTAAATGTAGTTCGAGACTCCAAGCATCCGAACTAACCCTAAAAATTGAATTTTTTAGGCACAGTTCATGTCGAAAAATGCTTCTATTTCTATCATTCTTTTTACGGCAGTTAATGTCTAAAGTTGCTTCTGTTTGTAACGATAACCATCATTGGAATAATAATTAACCATCCCTAAAACAAGGACTTTCGGGCCATATATACATGGACGTAAAGACTTATTACATTCTCCCATGCTTCATCACTAGCAATCATGAGAGCTTGCCGCATTCACAGCAGGCAATGGACCAAGATCTCCCGTTTTCGCCACAGCTATAGCATTCACAGCAGGCAATGGACCAAGATCACCCGTTTTTGCCCCAGCTATAGCATTCACAGCAGGCAATGATACTCGTTTCTGAATCTGCTCTAACTCTCTACACAAATTAAATGTTGTGTATTTCAGCATTTTTTAGAATCGATCGACATTGCATCCTATATCTAACACGGTATGTTAACTCATGGGCTCAAGAGATATTAGATTCATGAGATATATGTCCTAAATTTAACATGACAGGGATGGAGCACGACATTATATTATTTTTTTTAGATAAGGGAACAAACTTCCATTATAATCTCCCTTTATTAGTCAATGATGCTCATTAGAAGTTATAGCGCGAATCCCAGGCTCTGATTTCTATATATCAATTCTCAAGGCAAGCATCTGCACAACGTTTGAGATTGACTCCAACGTCTGCATTGCATGGCCAGTGATCTTGTTTGTGATTAGATTTGGACAGCACACAAACCCCTCTCGCTCCCTCCTAAAATATGTGTTTTTTTTTTTTTTTTTTTTTGCATGCTTGTAAATGTGAACCAGTTTGGCACCAAGACTGTTGCAGTGGGTACTGTTGACACTTAAAATTGGCTTGGACTAAGGCACGATAAAATTCCAGACTTAGCCAAATTTGGCTTGGGCTAAGTCACGACAAATTTCCGTGAGTCAAATATTGGAGGAAGATCAAAACGGGCTTTCTGGAAGTGACCGGACCCCTGGCGACCCCGCGCCGTCAAGTCAACCACGCGGCGCGTCCGGTCAAAAAAGGGGCGTTTCCAAGACTCTTTGGAAACGACCGGGCGCTGGCACCGGAGCGTCCAGTCGCCTCTAGCACGTCCGGTCCTGCGTCCGGTCGGCCAAGCGCTCGCGGCACGATTCAAGAGCTCTCTGGAATCGACCGGACGCTGATGATTGATGCGTCCCGTCGGCCCGATTCAGCGTCCGGTCGACACGCGTCAGTCGCGTGTCCGTACGATCTTGAACCGATTTCTTTCCAATCGTGTTTAGGTCGGTTTTTGGAGCTTGGAAACGTCCAAGGACGGTTTCCTAAAAGGATAAGACCACCCTCCTCTATATATAATAAAGAGGTTCATGGCCGATTTGGTCCCATCTACATCCAATCGACAAATCAATCTACTACCGTCTTGCTTGTAGGTCAACTTCCTCTCTACCCTGCTGTTCGTCGATGTTCTCCGCAAACTTCACCGGCGTTCTAGGCTGCCTTGCCGGTCCTTGGGCAACCCTCGCGTGCGTCCTCCCAACGGGTCTTCCCGAGGTGCGTTCGGAGGTCTTCCAGCCGCCACCGAGCTCCACATCGTCCCTAGTGATCTCTTGATCGTTCGTGGCCGATCACGTTATGGTGTTCGCAGCTTCAAGGTTGATTGCAACCTTCATGGGCGTCCAAGGCCCTCCCGGTGTGTTTGGCGTGGAACCCTAGTTTCGCGTCAACAGGTACACTAATGAGTTGTGATCCCACATAGAAACTTGATGGTGTTCAGCTAGGGAAAGAATTTTGGATGGTTTTTGTTAGTTTTGCACCGGTAGAAGGTGAACAATTGACACGAGCATACAAAGGCTACAAGGTTCTTAGAGACGTAGAAGGAGTCTAGGTTGCATGGCCTTCAATTTTTTTTTTATGGTCTTTTCTATAACCCAATACAATTTAAGTTATTATAAGTGTCATTAATTAATTTAACTTTCATCTGGAGATCAAGAAGATAGATATATGATCATATCAGTGGAACACTAGACTAGAGGGGTCAATTTGGGCTTCGTTGTCTGTAGGCCGTGAGAGTTAGGGCAGCACCGCCGCCGCTGCCCCTCGCCTCTACCACCGTTGGTCCCCCTCCCTTCCCCTCCGGCATCCTTGCCGGAGCCCCGAAGGAGTGGGGATCCATTGTTTTTTCATAAGTTTTTCCTATTAGATTGAGTTTTTAGGGTTAGTGTCTCTCCATGTCTGATGGAGTTTAGAGTTGCGGGCTGTGGCGCCGCCACGTGCACGCAAATAAAGTTTTTGGGTACCGGTGGATGCCGCGGCTTCTATGCGGCGAATAATTGGTGTCAGGTATGTGAGCTCTTCGGTAATCCTCATGGGTTTGTGGTTCTTCCTCGCCGCTGGGTTTCTGGCGGTGGATGTTTCTTCCGGTCGTTGGTCCTCGGCCTGCAGCGGCGGATTTTCTTTTCTCTTTTCTTTTGCCAAGGGGCTGGCCGATTTTCTTTTAACGAAATTCGCTTGGTGATCCGGGCGATGGATGATGCGGCTTTTCCAATGCTTGGTGTTTCTTGGCGGAAGCAAAGGTGGACATGGATCGTCGTGGTGGTGTTGATGGCGTTTGGAGATCGAAGACGAGGAAGATGAGATTGGACCTTGAGGACTCAATTGTAATTTTTTTTTTTCTTCGTTGTTCAGCTTGTAATAGGGGGAGGATGTACTTGCCGATGCTTAATATATCTTCCTTTTCGCAAAAAAAAAAAAAAAAAAAAAAAAAAAATTGAAGGAAGGAGAAAAGAGGACTGCTGGCATACTAAAAGATCCTTTTATATGTCCCATATTTGCTCACATATAGGAACATGTACTCTGTATAAAAACTGTGTCATGAATTTGGATGGTACTTTGTAATGCGACAAATTATTTATACTACATATATATATGGCTCAGTGTGCTTATTTTCTATGTTGGATGATACTGTTTTTTTTCATTAAATTGTACATCGATTATCTCTATTTTTGTCTCAAAAATTAAATAATCATATGATATTGTATTAATTACTAAAATGGTTTGTTCCTTATAACACATTTAAGTGTTGCAATAGACCAAATCTATATGTTACAACAAACTATAGAGGTTGTTCAGGCATTGTCTGGACAAACACATATAAGTGTTGCCATACTCCATCATTATGCATTGCAACTTTGCAACGGTTATTAACACAGGATACCAACACGTAAATAAGTGTTGCAATAGACCCTTACAATGCCATATTTTAGGTAACGCACATTTGCCAACATATATATGGACTTCTAGCAATGCACATTTGCGTTTCAAAAAAGGAGTGTCATTTTGTAGTGGTCAGGTACAAAGTCATCCGAAATTTCAAATTTTGAATCAAAATTTTAGAACATAAAACAAATAGGGAACTTGGTGATTCTAATCTTATTTTATACCTTAACAGTGATTTTACCCTTTTTTTTTACTTTGTGTTTTAACCTCTTTTTTTTAGAACTAAAAGCTCCGTCTACCCTCATTTAAATACCGTTGCAACTGCTGCTATTAAATGGCAAAAAAAAAGGAAAAAAGAAGGACAGGCCAAAAGACATAAATACCCCTTCACCTTAACGCCCACATCGAAGATGGCCGGCGTGCTTCTATTTTCCATTGTGAGGGGGGCCTCCGTGCGAAGCGAAGCACCACCACCGCCGGAGTCCATCGCCAGGTCCTCTCCCCCCGCCATTGTTGCCCATCGCCTGCACTCCCCCCCCCCCCTCGAGACACCCCTTCGCCCTCCCGTCGCCCTCTCCCAATAGTGAAGGTCGAGGTCGCCCACTAGGGTTTCGGGGCGGCGGCAGCCCCAAATGACTAAAAACTCTCGTCTCCCTCCCCAATTCATGAGATTATGTTTCATTGCAAGTTTAAAAATAGCAGATATTAGTAGTTTGTTGACTAGTTAGTTTCTTGTTGTGACAGCCACAAATAGCTTTGGGGTGCTGCCATATGCCGTCGTAACACAAAGGTACTCCAATCCCTTACAAAATGTCCAAATGCTGATGCAAAACATAGATAAAAACACAAACCTCGTATAAAAATAAGAGTAAAAATGGATGGACAAAGTTGTCCTTTTTAACACTGTTAGGGGTACATACCAGACCAGGGGTAGACTCTCCCTTCGTTTTGAAAAATGAGGGTAAAAACGTAAAGATAAAAAAACAAGGGTAAAATCACCATTGCGACTGAAAACGAGGGTAGAAACACAAATTCCCAAACAAATATAAGGGATTTAAATGTCTTAAAAAACATGTTAACTGTAAAATTATTCCTATACACACTGCACATCGACGATGTTACATAGCTCCTAGCATTATATTCATACAATGCATAGTAGACAGGCTGCATAAGAAGCCACATCTGTGAAGAAAGGATTATTTATTTGGTTGGTTAACGTAAGATGGAGCCACCATTGCATGTGATGGCAATCACGCTCGTGATTTTGGCAGCACATAATCATATCTCTTCTCTGTTTCATACGCAAGGGATGGAGCACGAGATCACTACAAAATCTTTAGGTCAACACGTTGCTCGTTAGAAAATTAGAGCCATGGATGGAGGGGCAAGCACGTGCACGAGCTGTCGTCGTCACGTAAGCTGCCCACTACATTGTGCATGCATACAGATCGATTTCAGTACGTTTATGACGGTCCATCGTCCCTATAAATACCCTACAGCAGTTGGAGCATCATCAACTGAGAATACAAACTCTCTTCTACTTCCCTCTAGGCTCGTACGTAGCTACCCACCCATCTGCAGCAATGGCTTCCGGGAGTGCCGGCGCAAGGGCAAACATGCTCAAAGTGGCCATGCCTGCCGCCGCTTTCATCGTGCTGGTCCTGTTGTCCATGGGTCCGGCGCCGGCGATGGCCGGCACGATGGTCGACGACTGCCGCGCGTTCTGTCGTCCTTGGTGCGAAGGCAACAGTAATTGGTTTTGCGGTAACGTCGCCCACTACTTTTTGCAATTGCTACCGATTCCCCTTCCCCTCTACACGACGTGCGACACGCGGTTCGTAGGAGTGTGTATTCCCATCTGCATGAACATCTGCACGGCAAACACCCTGACTCCATCCGCCGGCAGCCCAGAGACATCACCACCACCGCCGCCTTGCAAGCAATCTTGATGCCGCCTCCGTTTCAGCAACAACTACATGAATTATTCCTATACAATTACAATAATCAAGAAAAGAACACCGCCTGTGATGTCTGCCCTGCCAGCCTACAGGAAGCATACTGTTCTGTTGTAATTTCCCTTTGATTACTTCTTCCGGTTGTATTCTCGTTACTTACTGGCCATTGCATCGTTGTACGCCTATATACGTGTAATAAATAAACTCTTCAGTAGGGCTTGTCCCTCCTCTTTCACACCCGAGAAAGTTATGTGATTCTGTTTTTCAGATTAAGGTTAACCATCACTGGAAAGTGCCATATTATATATCTTTATATGTTTTACATCGTAAATTCGTACTATCTATCTTGAAAGTCTCCAGTGATATTCCTCTCTTGGAAACTCCGCATACAGTCGGTATCTTTGATTGTTCTCGTAGATGAAAATACTAATAACAAATAAGCTGCCAAGGGAATACATAATATATATAATATTGCTAGTCTTACTTCTTAATTTACCTTTAGAATCTTGATTACCTTAATCACAACAATACCTAATGACAATAATTATAAATAAATCAATTACATTGACCTGGATTGCCAAGCTAGACCCGGCTGGTCAAACACCTAGGTTGGCACCCTCGCGGCATGAGTTTGATCCCTCACGAGTCACGACGGCAAATTTGCAACTCTGGAAGTGGAAAAAAGCCCTCCCCTGCCCCCACATTTAAAGCATTGGTTTGTATGCATCGGCCGAGTGAGGTAAGCGGTTTTCTCGACCTGTGTGAGAAGTCTCTCCCTTAATCCAAAAACCCCGGAGGCTGTCTAGCTACCGCAGGTCAAGTTTCTTTTTTTTTTTTTTTTTTTTTTTTTTTACATTGACCTGGATTGAATGTAGATGTGCTCAGAGGCTACTGAACTCCATTGTTTGTTGAATATTGTTGTTGCTGAAGTAGGAGTTAGTGAGGACTTTTTCCTCCATGTACAACTGTTGTCGTCACACCACAACCATAGATGGTAGGATTCTTATTCGGCGAGCGTGCACCACTAACGATAGTGGCACTCATGACGCCCATTGCCAGAACCGAGGAAGAAGGGGACGGAGTGGGAGCAACGGGCGGACAGTGGCCGAAACAACCAGTGGTGAGGTCATGATGGCCGGGGCGGCGGAGGACTTAGGCAGCCGTGGGCGGCGGCATTTAGGGGTTAGAGTTTTGCAACATTCTCTCTCTTCCTCTCCCCGGCTATAGATTCGGTCGACCCGGCCTGGTGTTGGCCGTCGACACGCCTTGGTGGTGGGTTCGTTGGCTGATGGTAAGTGAGGCAGCATGGGCGTCGCCGAGCCGGGCGCCAGTGAAGTTAGGGTGGGCAGACTCATCTGGCGGGCATGGTTGGTGGGCGGGAGATCGCTAGTGAGGTCGCCAACAAGGTTCCCACACTCACAAAGTCACGGCAGGCAGCTTGAGACAAGGATTCAATGCAGACGTTGATAGATGTGATTCTCGAGGCGACACCGGTGCTATCGATGAGAATCACCATCACAACTCTTCTGATCATGCTCTCTTCCTCCAGCTACACGTATAACAACCCAAAGGCGTGCAGTTCACCGTGAATGGATTCCACCACCTTCTCATTGTCGTCTCCATCACACTGGTCATGTTCTCCATTTTTTCAGTACAACTGGTCATGTTGTCCATGGGTCCTGCCGACAACGATGGCCCAGTTTCTACAATAGCCTAGTGCGGCTTTGTTGAGTTTGTGGGCCGTTTGTTGTTTCCTTCCCTCCCTAGATTAGTAGGCCGCCAAGTGTTGGTTACTATGCACCGAGAATACAGTCAGGTTGGGCCAGACATTTCATTCTAGCACTACTGCGCACAGAGGACCTCTACCCAGAACGGTTTCGTTTACCGAGAGCCCACAGCCTAGCCCTCGGTAGAGTCTCTGTCTACCAACGGCCTCTCTCGGAGAAGCCAAGATCTCGGCAGAGATCGAGCCTAATGCTCGGTAAAACAAGCCTCTCGAGAGCCAAACCCATGGTAAACAGAGGCTCTGGGTAGAGGTGTAGTTCACCGAGCGTCAGTCCTCGGCAAATCAACGCCCACGATACAATTCACGCCCCTTTTTGCCCGCAGACAAACGCGGGTCTACCGTCAACTTCACCGAGAGTCGTCGTTAGGCCCTCGGTAGAATATGGTCAGTCTACCGAGCGTTTACCCGGTGCTCGGTAGACTATGGATACTCTACCGAGTGCCTAAACATAAGGCTCTCGGTAGAGACATTTTGTCGATGGCTACCTCAGTAGCTCTCGGCAAATTGACCATAGTTTTTATTTTTTTGTTTTTTTTTTTTCCTTCCACCTTGACAAACGTAAATTAAAACAAATCGCATATCACATTCATACAAACTTGCATAATTTAAAATTTGCATAATCCATACAAACTTGCATAATTTAAAACGTGCGTAATCCATACAAACTTGCATAATTTAAAACAAGTCACTACAATTAAAAGATGTTCCAACTACAACTTCCTTTGCAAGTTCTACGGCGGCAACCGCCAGAATTGTGCATATAACTCAGTGAAGTGTAGGTCACCGATCTTGAGTGCACAGATCTCTCAAACGCTCGGTAAAGGACATGCTCGGGCTCAGTAAAGGACGCCGTAACGGACGTGTTTGGTAGTGTTATGGTCAATTCACCGAGGGCATGCCCGGCTCTCGGTGAAACGACCATAACTCTAGCGAGCCGGCCAGACAAAACACTTCGGTAAAATGTGAATGTGCCAGGTGTTCTTTTTGGGCTCTCGGCACAATATGATTTTAAAGTTTTTTAAAATTAAATTTCACCGAGAGCTGCGACCCTCGGTAGAGAGTGCCTCTACCGAGAGGTGTTCTTGCCTCTTGGTGAATCCAACGTCGACGGAGGCAAGTGGGACGTCGACGGAGGCAAACGCCGTCGTCGTCCACTTTTATTTGCCGACGGGGCTATGGGCCCTCGATAGTAGTTGTACCGGCGGCCTGCGCCGAGCTCTCGGTAGATGTTGTTTCCCTTTGAAAGTTTCACCGAGAGAGTTTCTCCGAGACCAGCGCTCAGTAGAGCCTCTACCGTGTGCTACTTTCGCTTTAGCGAGTGTTTTTTTTGGTGCTCGGTAGAGACGTGTCATCCAGTAGTGTTGGGCTCAAAAGCAAGGTGTTAGCAGATCAAGGAAACCATTCATTCAATTCAATCCATGAATGTGTCCCCTTCAGGAAAAAAAAAAAAGAAGAAATAAAATAATAATGCATTATATGAGATACCTCCTTTCTTTGTTATAGAAAAGGTGGAATTCTAGATTTAAGTTGAGCTAAACCTTTTTAAATTTGATTTGTCTATAGAAAAAACTATTAACATGTATGAATCAAGCGAATATTATGAAAAATATACTCTACATAATAATCTAATAATAATTATTCGATATCATAATATTAGTGTTTGAACCCTCTTGAATGGAATGAGTACAAAGTGGAAAGTATTTTTTTTAAAAAAAAATATAAAAGTTTAGTTCCTTCTCTCCTTAAGAAGGTACGAGCGTATGACATTAATAGGGTTGTACAAAAGGAGTACAAGACCAATTTCAGCAAAAATATATGCCTCTAAGAAACCCCTACTCAAGCCCCCCAATGGAGAATAAATTAATTTATGTTGATACCCACTTCTGACATGCTATAAATATATATAAATATTTTTGTTTTTCTTCAGCTTTATTTGTGTGTTAATTCATTTTGGAGAACAAATTAATTTATTTTGATAAATGTATAAAATAAAATATATTGATGTCAGGATGGCCGAGTGGTCTAAGGCGCCAGATTAAAGGGTCTTTCCTCTAGCGAGGGCGTGGGTTGAATCCCACTTCTCGACATGTCATAAATATATAAATATTTTTGTTTTTCTTCAGCTTTATTTGTGCGTTAATTCATTTTGGAGAATAAATTAATTTATTTAGGTAAACGTATAAAAATAAAATATATTGATGTTAGGATGGCGAGTGGTCTAAGGCGCCAAATTTAGGATCTGTTCCTCTAGCGAGGGCGTGGGTTCGAATCCCACTTCTAACATGCTATAAATATATAAATATTTTTGTTTTTCTTCAGCTTTATTTGTGCGTTAGTTCATTTTGGAGAGTAAATTAATTTATTTTGGTAAACGTATAAAATAAAATATATTGATGTCGGGATGGCCGAAAGTGGTCTAAGGCGCCCGATTTAGGATACGTGTCATGACCCCGGGATATAGGGGGCCGGAGGACAGGGCCCGACCGGCCCAAGAGGCGCTTAGCGCCGCCTCCCTGGGGCGCGCCCCGCCGCCCCCCCCCCCCTCCCTCCTTCCGCGGATTCTTCCGGCAACTAATTCGAGATAAAGGAGGAAAATATCTAGGATTATCTTTAGGTGTTTTGATGTGGAAGGGGCTGTCTCATCTATAAGGGAGACCCTTATTAGGAAATAAATAAATATGATATGCTTGTAAAAGGTATTCCAATCTATATGGAAACCTTTAGAGAGATTGCTTGAGATACAAGTCCCAATAGCCGGGCTATATAAGTAAGGGGTGCGTAATCTTTTCGGGGCAACAAGCAAATAAAAGAATTTTATCCCAATTTTCCTGCCTCCTCTCTCCTCCCAGCGTGCCCCCTCCTCCCGCCCCGGCCGCCGCCACCGCGCCGCCCCGCCGCCCGCCCCCACGGGCCGCGGGCAGCGCCACCACCGCCGGCGCGGCCCCGCCGCCCCACCACCATCGCCGCCACCTCCATCCTCCTCCTCTTCTCCCCAATCTTCCCCAATTCCACGTGTCGGTTCCGGCCCAATCTTTGGAACCCGACGGTGGTATCCGGAGACCACTACAATCCACCCACCACCATGGGCCCCGAATCCAAGAAGTTCTTTGAAGAACTTCGCGACGAAGTTCGCCAAGATCAACGCCGGGATGGACAAGATCGATGATAGGCTCGCTATCATCTCGGCGACGACCAAAGAACGCTCAAACACCGTCAACAACTCCATGATGCCGAGATCGAGGCGGCAGCCAGCGACTTCATCAAGAAGCGGACTGATGGCAAGCGTAACCGGGGACAATCGGGTAACGGCGGCTGATCACGGAGAACCTAATGAAGGGCTACTTGAGGCCGAAGGTCGCATCAACAGCATCGTCATCGCCAGGGCGCATGCGCCGCCCCTCCTTCCCCTCCGGTCGACACCTTCCCGGTCTCGCTCCCCCTTTGCACAAGCTGTCCTTCCCTACCTATGATGGCAAGGGCGATCCCCTTCCATGGATCAACCGCTGCGCGAGCTCTTCGAGGGGGGACAAGGTACGCCCAGCTCTGAGCAAGTCCGGTATGCTTCCTATCATCTCACGGGAGGAGCACGGCAATGGTACAAGAGGCTGTCGGGGAGAAACGGTGGCGCGGATTGGGCAAGCTTTGCTCAATATGTCAACAAGCGCCGGCCCGGCTAAACGGCGCAATCGGGTGAGCAGCATCGGCGAGGGAAGACGAGGCGGTGTCGATGAGTACACCGGCAGTTCCGGCACACGTGGCGCGTGCAGGCAACCTCGACGACCAGCAAAGCAGTCAACATCTACACAAAGCGGGCTTGGGCGAACCGCTCAAGACGGACGTCGAGATGCGAACCCCAAAGACATGGAGGCAGCCATGCCTCTCGCTAGGAAATACGAGCGACGCCCGCCATCCTCTACAACACCGGCAAGCCTGAAGCGGGCGAAGGGCGGGGCCCCGCGCCTCGGCCCTACCGGCCGCCCCCGGGCACCCCTGCGTCGGCGGCAACGACTCGGCCGTTCAAACGGCCGACACCAGAAAGGAGATGACGGAACGACGCAAAGGCTGGACTCGCTTCAACCGTGGACGAGTTGTTCTCACGAGGTCACAAGTGCAAGCATCTCTTCGACATCACGATCTTCAACGACAACACCGACGACACGACAAACGCCCCACTAGCGGACGTCAAAGAGGAGCCAACCGATCCTGAAGGTCCTCACCGGGACCCCGACTCCCCGGTGCGTGGTGCTCATTGTCTCTACCTAGTCGGCATGATCTCAAAATGCGGCGTCAACATCATCGTCGACTCGGGAGCAACGCGACAACTACATCGACCCCCAGCGTGGTGACTACGGCGGGCCTCCGGACTCGGCCGGTCGCGTGTGCTGATCACCACGGCACCGGGCGCCACGTCTACATGCCGCGCCGCCACCTTCGGCGTGCCACTACGCCTCGGCGCCGGCACGCCGACATCGACAGCTACGTCATGCCATTTGGCGAGGGCGCCGGCGTCATCCTTGGCATGCCTTGGGCGGGCAAGCTTGGGGCGCGTGGCGTGGGACTTCGCGACCCACGAGCTGCGATACTACCGTGAGGGTCGCCCGAGCACGTTCACTTCAGCTCCACCCCCTCGTAGGGCGCCCCGGCCCTGGCCTCCTCGGTCGAGGGAATCTTCGGCGGCATCCGACGCGCCGCGACTTCGGCTTGGGAAACGTTCGAGGCATGCAACGCGCTTGGACCTCACGACACATCCGTTGGAGTCTTCGTCCCGGCTACGCCCGAGCTACATTGGAGGATCGGCACCCTACGCCGCATCGCCCTCGGCGGCGTCACCACGGGCGGCGCTGCTCCAAAGATGGACACTTTCAAGACGGCCTCCTCCTCTTCGACGGTCGCTTCTACCTTCCGGCCTCCTCTCCACTATTGCCCCGGACTTCTGGAGGGCTTGCTTCGAGGCGGAGTTCGCGGGGCGAACTTCCCCGCCTTAGGAGCCCACACGACGGAGCCAACTTCACCGCACCGACCGCCATCCTCTTGGCGGCATATGGCGCGGCGCCACCACGTCGGCCCCAGCCCGGTCATCTTCCTCGACGGCATGGATCGCCTCTTCCTCACCGTCGACAACGTCCACATCAGCTATGATGCGAGAGGGGTGTCCACCAGCTTTCACCCTCTCTCGTTCGATGTCGATTTCCTTCATATACTGATGCGATGTTGAACTTGGTCGCCACTCCTCCTACTCGCCGCGAATTCACTATCCGCGCCTCCTGCCGCTCTTCATCAACACTCCACCCAATGAGCGTTTCATGTTCCCTGGAGAGCCCTCCCCGTGACATGGTGCATCAGCACCTTGATGTGGGCATTCAAGAGAGCTCCCTGCGGCAGCCCGTCGTCGCCGGCGGCTTCCACGGCGAGGGGCGTGCGGTTCACCGCTACATCTACCGCGGCTACATCGGCAACCTTCACTATCTCACGGAGTTCGATCCCAAGCGAACCCGGGGAGAACATGATCCTCGGGAACCCGGTGCGGGGCGACTCATGCTACAGGTTGAGCTCATCGTTCGAGGGGACGGCCGATCTTCACCCGGTATCCTTTGAATGGACTTTCATCCAGTAGCGAGACGGCCGCGCCCGGCCGGAGAAAGGGGAGATGTCATGACCCCAGGAAATAGGGCCTGGGGAGGACAGCCCGGCGGCCCAAAGGCGCCCGCCGCCCCCACAGGCTTCAGCGCCGCCCGCCGCCCCGTCCCCTCCCTTCCGCGGATTCTTCGGCAACTAATTCGAGATAAAGGAGGAAAATATCTAGGATTATCTTTAGGTGTTTTGGTGTGCAAGGGGCTATCTCATCTATAAGGGAGACCCTTATTAGGAAATAAATAAATAGGATATGCTTGTAAAAGGTATTCCAATCTATAAGAAAACCTTTAGAGAGATTGCCCGAGATACAAGTCCCAATAGCCGGGCTATATAAGTAAGGGGTCTCGAATCTTCTTTCGAGGGCAACAAGCAAATAAAGAATTTTATCCCAATTTTCCTGCCTCCTCTCCTCCCGCGCCCCCCTCCTCCCCCCTCGCTGCCGCCGCCACGCGCCGCCCCTGCGCCGCCCTCGGGCCGAGCCGCGCCGTGCCACCATCGCCGCCACCTCCATCCTCCTCCCTCTTCTCCCCAATCTTCCACAATTCACGTGTCGGTTCGGCCCAATCTAGCTGGAACGACGACAACTGTTCCTCTCTAGCGAGGGGCGTGGGTTCGAATCCCACTTCGACATGCTATAAATATATAAATATTTTTGTTTTTCTTCAGCTTTATTTGTGCGTTAGTTCATTTTGGAGAGTAAATTAATTTATTTTGGTAAATGTATAAAATAAAATATATTGATGTCAGGATGGCCGAGTGGTCTAAGGCACCAGATTAAGGGTCTGTTCCTCTAGCGAGGGCGTGGGTTCGAATCCCACTTCTGACATGCTATAAATAAATATATAAATATTTTTGTTTTTCTTCATCTCTATTTGTGTGTTAATTCATTTTGGAGAAGAAATTAATTTATTTAGGTAAATGTAGACCAGGACCCGACGTGGACAGTGTAGCAGTAGCTGTTCGTCACCGGCGGCCGCTGCTATTGTTTTTGGTTTCATACTGGCCTGGCAAGCATGCAGTAGTACGTGCTCAAATAAAGTTTGAAAGAGCTTGCGGCCGCCGGCGAATCCCAGGCTTTGATTTCTATATATCAATTCTCAAGGCAAGCATGTGCACAACGTTTGAGATTGACTCCAATGTCTGCATTGCATGGCCAGTGATTAGATTTGGACACCACACAAACCCCTCTCACTCCCTCCTAAATTATGTGCTTTTTTTTGCATGCTTGTATATATGTGAGCCAGTTTGGCACCAAACTATACTTACAGAGATGGAAAAATTAAAACAAGACTGTTGCAGTGGGTACTGTTGACACGCTAAGTCACCACAAATTACCAGAGATAGTCAAATTTTGGAGGAAGATCAAAAGGGCTTCTCTGGAAGTGACCGGTCGCTGGCGACCTGCGCGTCTGATCAAAAAAGGGGTGTTTCCAGGACCCTTTGAAACGACCGGACGCTGGCACCGGAGCATCCGGTCGCCTCTGGCGCGTCCGGTTCTGCGTTCGGTTGGCCAGGCGCTCGTTGCACGATTCGAGCTCTTTTCGGAATCGACCGGACGCTGGTGATCGGCGCATCGGTCGGCCCGATACAGCGTCCGGTCGACACGCGTTAGCCACGTGTCCGTACAATCGAACCGATTTCTTTCCAATCGTGTTTAGGTCGGGTTTTGGAGCTTGGAAACATCCAAGGACGGTTTCCTAAAAAGATAAGACCACCCTCCTCAATATAATGAAGAGGTTCATGGCCGATTTGATCCCATCTACATCCAATCGACAAATCAATCTACTACCGTCTTGCTTGTAGGTCAACTTCCTCTCTACCCTGCTGTTTGTCGACATTCTCCGCGAACTTCGCCGGCGTTCTAGGCGGCCTTGCCGGTCCTAGGGCAACCCCTCGCGTGCGCCCTCCTCGACGGGTCTTCCGGGAGGTGCGTTCGAGGAGGTCTTCCAGCCGCCACCAAGCTCCACATCGGCCCTAGCGATCTCTTGATCGTTCGTGGCTGATCATGTTTTGGTGTTCGCTGCTTCAAGGTTGATTGCAACCTTCGTGGGCGTCCAAGACCCTCCCGGTGTGTATGGCGTGCAACCCTAGTTTTGGGTCAACAGGTACACTAATGAGTTGTGATCCAACAAAGAAACTTGATGGTGTTCAGCTAGGGAAAGAATTTTGGATGGTTTTTGTTAGTTTTGCACTTGTAGAAAGTGAACAATTGATACGAGCATACAAAGGCTACAAGGTTCTTAGAGACTTAGAAGGAGTCTATGTTGCATGGCCTTCAATTTTTTTTACGGTCTTTTCTATAACCCAATACGATTTCAGTTATTATAAGTGTCATTAATTAATTCAACTTTCATCTGTAGATCAAGAAGATAGATATATGATCATATCAGTGGAACATTAGACTAATAAATTGTAGGAAGGGGAAAAGAGGACTGCTGGCATACTAAAAGATCCCTTTATATGTCCCATATTTGCTCACATATAGGAACATGTACTCTGTATAAAAATTGTGTCATGAATTTGGATGGTACTTTGTAATGCGACAAATTATTTATACTACATATATATATGGCTCAGTGTGCTTATTTTCTAAGTTGGATGATACTGTGTTTTTTTAATTAAATTGTACATGGATTATCTCTATTTTAGTCTCAAAAATTAAATAACCATATGATGTTATATTAACTACTAAATGGTTTATTCCTTACAACACATTTAAGTGTTGCAATAGACCAAATCTATATGTTACAACAAACTATAGAGGTTGTTCGGGGGCATTGTCTGGACAACCACATATAAGTGTTGCCATACTCCATCATTATGCATTGCAACTTTGCAACTGTTATTAACACAGGATACCAACACATAAATAAGTGTTGCAATAGATCCTTACAATGCCATATTTTAGGTAACGCACATTTGCCACCATATATATGGACTTTTAGCAATGCACATTTGCGTTTCAAAAAAGGAGTGTCATTTTGGCGTGATCAGGTACAAAAAAGTCATCCGGAAATTTCAAATTTTGAATCAAAATTTTAGAACATAAAACAAATAGGGAATTTAGTGATACTAATCTTATTTTATACATCAACAATGATTTTACCCTCGTTTTTTTGCAGAACAAAACCTCCGTCTACCCTCATTTTAAACACTGTTGCAACTACTGCTATTAAATGGGAAAAACAAAAAAGAAAAAAGAAGGACGGGCCAAAAGACATGAATACCCCTTCACCTTAACGCCCCCCATCTAAGAAGGCCAACGTGCTTCTACTTTCCGTTCTTGAGGCGCGCGCCTCAGGCGAAAGCGAAGCACCACCGCCGCCGGAGTCCATCGCCAGGTCCTCTCCCCGCCGCCATTGTTGCCCATCGCCTGCACCCCCCCTCCGAGACACCCCTTCGCCTCCCCGTAAGCCCTCTCCCAATAGTGAAGGTCGAGGTCGCCCACTTGGGTTTCGGGCGGCGGCAGCCCCAAGCGACGAAACTCTCGTCTCCCCCCCAATTCATGAGATTATGTTTCATTGCAAGCGAAAATAGCAGAGATTAGTAGTTTGTTGACTAGTTAGTTTCTTGTTGTGACAGCCAAAATAGCTTTGGGGTGCTGCCATATGCCGTCGTAACACAAAGGTACTCCAATCCCTTACAAAATGTCCAAATGCTGATGCAAAACATAGATAAAAACACAAACCTCGTATAAAAATAAGAGTAAAAATGGATGGACAAAGTTGTCCTTTTTAACACTGTTAGGGGTACATAATGACCAGGGGTAGACTCTCCCTTCGTTTTTGAAAAATGAGGGTAAAAACGTAAAGATAAAAAAAAAAGGGTAAAATCACCATTGCGACTGAAAAACGAGGGTAGAAACACAAATTCCCAAACAAATATAAGGGATTTAAATGTCTTAAAAACATGTTAACTGTAAAATTATTCCTATACACACTGCACATCGACGATGTTACATAGCTCCTAGCATTATATTCATACAATGCATAGTAGACAGGCTGCATAAGAAGCCACATCTGTGAAGAAAGGATTATTTATTTGGTTGGTTAACGTAAGATGGAGCCACCATTGCATGTGATGGCAATCACGCTCGTGATTTTGGCAGCACATAATCATATCTCTTCTCTGTTTCATACGCAAGGGATGGAGCACGAGATCACTACAAAATCTTTAGGTCAACACGTTGCTCGTTAGAAAATTAGAGCCATGGATGGAGGGGCAAGCACGTGCACGAGCTGTCGTCGTCACGTAAGCTGCCCACTACATTGTGCATGCATACAGATCGATTTCAGTACGTTTATGACGGTCCATCGTCCCTATAAATACCCTACAGCAGTTGGAGCATCATCAACTGAGAATACAAACTCTTCTACTTCCCTCTAGGCTCGTACGTAGCTACCCACCCATCTGCAGCAATGGCTTCCGGGAGTGCCGGCGCAAGGGCAAACATGCTCAAAGTGGCCATGCCTGCCGCCGCTTTCATCGTGCTGGTCCTGTTGTCCATGGGTCCGGCGCCGGCGATGGCCGGCACGATGGTCGACGACTGCCGCGCGTTCTGTCGTCCTTGGTGCGAAGGCAACAGTAATTGGTTTTGCGGTAACGTCGCCCACTACTTTTTGCAATTGCTACCGATTCCCCTTCCCCTCTACACGACGTGCGACACGCGGTTCGTAGGAGTGTGTATTCCCATCTGCATGAACATCTGCACGGCAAACACCCTGACTCCATCCGCCGGCAGCCCAGAGACATCACCACCACCGCCGCCTTGCAAGCAATCTTGATGCCGCCTCCGTTTCAGCAACAACTACATGAATTATTCCTATACAATTACAATAATCAAGAAAAGAACACCGCCTGTGATGTCTGCCCTGCCAGCCTACAGGAAGCATACTGTTCTGTTGTAATTTCCCTTTGATTACTTCTTCCGGTTGTATTCTCGTTACTTACTGGCCATTGCATCGTTGTACGCCTATATACGTGTAATAAATAAACTCTTCAGTAGGGCTTGTCCCTCCTCTTTCACACCCGAGAAAGTTATGTGATTCTGTTTTTCAGATTAAGGTTAACCATCACTGGAAAGTGCCATATTATATATCTTTATATGTTTTACATCGTAAATTCGTACTATCTATCTTGAAAGTCTCCAGTGATATTCCTCTCTTGGAAACTCCGCATACAGTCGGTATCTTTGATTGTTCTCGTAGATGAAAATACTAATAACAAATAAGCTGCCAAGGGAATACATAATATATATAATATTGCTAGTCTTACTTCTTAATTTACCTTTAGAATCTTGATTACCTTAATCACAACAATACCTAATGACAATAATTATAAATAAATCAATTACATTGACCTGGATTGCCAAGCTAGACCGGCTGGTCAAACACCTAGGTTGGCACCCTCGCGGCATGAGTTTGATCCCTCACGAGTCACGACGGCAAATTTGCAACTCTGGAAGTGGAAAAAAGCCCTCCCCTGCCCCCACATTCGCAAAGCATTGGTTTGTATGCATCGGCCGAGTGAGGTATGCGGTTTTCTCGACCTGTGTGAGAAGTCTCTCCCTTAATCCAAAAACCCCGGAGGCTGTCTAGCTACCGCAGGTCAAGTTTCTTTTTTTTTATTATTACATTGACCTGGATTGAATGTAGATGTGCTCAGAGGCTACTGAACTCCATTGTTTGTTGAATATTGTTGTTGCTGAAATCGGAGTTAGTGAGGACTTTTTCCTCCATGTACAACTGTTGTCGTCACACCACAACCATAGATGGTAGGATTCTTATTCGGCGAGCGTGCACCACTAACGATAGTGGCACTCATGACGCCCATTGCCAGAACCGAGGAAGAAGGGGACGGAGTGGGAGCAGCGGGCAGACAGTGGCGAAACAACCAGTGGTGAGGTCATGATGGCCGGGGCGGCGGAGTACTTAGGCGGCCGTGGCGGCGGCATTTAGGGTTAGAGTTTTGCAACATTCTCTCTCTTCCTCTCTCCCCGGCTATAGATTCCGGTCGACCGGCCTGGTGTTGGCCGTCGACACGGCATTGGTGGTGCGTTCGTTGGCTGATGGTAAGTGAGGCAGCATGGGCGTCGCCGAGCCGGGCGCCGATGTGAAGTTTGGGTGGGCAGACTCATCCTGGCGGGCATGGTTGGTGGGCGGGAGATCGCTAGTGAGGTCGCCAACAAGGTTCCCACACTCACAAAGTCACGGCAGGCAGCTTGAGACAAGGATTCAATGCAGACGTTGATAGATGTGATTCTCGAGGCGACACCGGTGCTATCGATGAGAATCACCATCACAACTCTTCTGATCATGCTCTCTTCCTCCAGCTACACGTATAACAACCCAAAGGCGTGCAGTTCACCGTGAATGGATTCCACCACCTTCTCATTGTCGTCGCCATCACACTGGTCATGTTCTCCATTTTTTCAGTACAACTGGTCATGTTGTCCATGGGTCCTGCCGACAACGATGGCCCAGTTTCTACAATAGCCTAGTGCGGCTTTGTTGAGTTTGTGGGCCGTTTGTTGTTTCCTTCCCTCCCTAGATTAGTAGGCCGCCAAGTGTTGGGCCAGACATTTAATTCTTGGGCTCAAAAGCAAGGTGTTAGCAGATCAAGGAAACCATTCATTCAATTCAATTCTTCTAAAAAAAAAAAAAAACCATTCAATTCAATCCCTGAATGTATATATGATAATGCATTCTTGGGCTCAAAATCCCTGAATGTATTTCTTTCAAAAAAAAAGAAGAAATAAAATAATAATGCATTATATGACATACCTCCTTTCTTTGCTATAGAAAGGTGGAATTCTAGATTTAAGTTGAGCTAAACCTTTTAAATTTGATTTGTTTATAGGAAAAAACTATTAACATGTATGAATCAAGCGAATATTATTAAAAAATATACTCTACATAATAATAATCTAATAATAATTTAGATATCATAATATTAGTGTTTCGTGTATAGATTTTTGTTCAAAGTTAAGATTGTTTGAACCCTCTTGAATCGAATGAGTATAAAGTGGAAAGTGTTTTTTATTAAAAAATCTAAAAATTTAGTTCCTTCTCTCCTCTAAGAAGGTATGAGCGTATGACATTATTAGGGTTGTACAAAAAGGAGTACAAGACCAATTTCAGCAAAAATCCATACCTCCAACAAACCCCCTACTCAAGCACCCAATGGATGCAAAGCATCAAATCACACCCCCCACGGGCCCTATCCCCATGGGTGTTGACCCTGATCCTCATTTAGTGATTGGTAGTTTCCATCCGGCGTACGCTCCTTTTCCTCCCTCCCACTTGCCACAATCTTCCCGCAATGACCTCCGGTGACACACCCTACCCTCTTTGGGTGGCACAAACCCTACCCCAGGTTACCTCCCTCCTCATGGCTACCTTCGACGAGACCCTAGCAAGGCCCACTGGTGAGGCGAGGCTCCTCTTCCTAACACATATCTATTTCTTACTACACCATCCCTAGTTTTTTTTTTTTGCGAAACATCCCTAGTCTTTTTGGTTAATCTGCCCTCTTTGAGATGCTATAAAGTTGTAGTCATGAAGTGTACCGTTAATGAACTGGACTAAGTACATTACTCAATGTCAATGATGGTACCTGATCCATCTATCTCTAAAAACCATAGTACATGCGTACTTCGTATATGTTGAATGTATAGGGATAATATATTTTATGTATGTATGGTTGCAAACTTTGAAAGTCCGCATCACGCGCTTACTTCTACAATCTGAAAGCACATATATAATCAATAATGAAGGTCAGCATCGCAATTCACACCATCAATTTTTCCATCTGCATAGTCTAATAGTTCGTGTACGTACGTACCATATATATCAGTAATGATATCCGCATCACATGCTTCCCCAAAAATCGTTTATTCTTTCATCTTGACATAGCTCACATGGAGGTGCTTTCAAAGTTCAATATATGTGAATACCAGATTTATTAAATAATATTGCATACATAATTTTGGTTACACACGTGTAAGTGGGTCTACTATGTGTATATGTCTACTTTCTGTTTGCAGGTTTTAACCGTGGAACAATATCGTGATCAAGAAAAGTTTTCCAAGCTCTCAAAGGCGACAGCAGGCTTTTCCCACCTCTAACAAAGGATCTTTGTTAATGGTTAGTTATTTACATAGGTGAGCATGTTTAAGAAACCTGCCTTTGTTAATGGATTTCAAAAAACCCAATAAATATGTCTTTGAGGGTTCAAACCCAGAACCTCCAGCATATATATATACTTTATGAAATTTTCTACAATAATTGGAGAAAAATTCAATACGACAACTGGCCGATCAGGCGGCTATAAAGGCTGGAGGCAATGAGAGGCAAAAGCACGGAGGCAAAAATTGTCTCCTGTTGTGTCTATGACAGTGGACCATAAAAGCAAAAATCGCCTCCGGTTGTCTCCATAAAATGGACAGATTAAGAATGGTCGGTAATTGCATTCTTGTAAAAAAAATTTCGATCAAGGGTAAAATGGTAACTACAACTACTATAGTTAGCTGCCTCCGTCGGCCGTCGCGTCCGCCGTCTCCGTCGAGGTCAGGGCAAGGGCGGCGAGGGCCAGCCAGGAGGCTACCACGGCCGTCACCCAATGCGGCACCAGCTACCGGAGCATGCAGGGAGTTCATCGGCAAGCTCAAGGCTACCAAACCATAGTTCTTGGAGCATGCAGGAACATGCAGGAACTTGGATTCTCAGTTGATATACTATTATTAGATATGCTAAGAATAGTTTTATTACGCTTAATCAATAATGACCTTCTTACCCTTAATCAATAAAATAGCTATTTTGTAGAAGCAACGAGAGGCAATGGGAGGCAATTTTAAGTACCGTAGAAGGGCTCATACTTTATACCACTACACTACATACCCATATTCGTAAGTATATATTTTTGTGTTAACATTTTGTAATCTTGTATTGAGTATTGAAGCTGTAAATTATTTGAAACGAAAATAGATTCCGATCTCTGCAAATAATTAAGAGATGTAGTCTTTTCTCTAGAGCCTGTCTGACCATTCATAGAGGGCGGCACTAGACATGCCCACTTTTGTTAACTAGACAGGGAATTTCATAAAATCCTTTTTTAGCTAGTATTTTAATTGAACTAACAAATCGATCAATAGACTTACATAATTATATCAATCAAGATGATTTAAAATAAGTGGATCGAGAAGTTGTGTGTGATGGTCATTTTGACAAATAAGAGAAACCGGTCGATTCCAGCTAGATTGGGCCGGCCGACACGTAGATTGGGGAATTGAGAGGAGAGGTGGAGGAGGGCGATGGTGGTGGTGGTGGCGGCGGCGGGCAGCCGCGCCCCGACGACGGGCGGCGCGGCGGCGGGCGCTGGCGCGGTGGCGCTTGGCGTCTTGCGGGGGGCGCGCTTAGCGGTGGGTGGTGACGCTGCAGGGATGCGGCGTCTTGTGAGGAGAGGGGGAGGGAGAGAGAGATTGGGATAAAATTTCTTTATTTGCTTGTTGCCCTGTAAGATTACAGACCCCTTACTTATATAGCCCGGATATTGAGACTTGTATCTCAAGCAATCTCTCTAAAGGTTTCCTTATAGATTGGAATACCTTTTACAAGCATGTCCTATTTATTTATTTCCTAATAAGGGTCTCCCCTTATAGATGAGATAGCCCCTTGCACACCAAAACACCTAAAGATAATCCTAGATATTTTCCTCCTTTTTCTCCGAATTAGTTGCGAAGAATCCGCGGAAGGGAGGGGACGGCGGTGGGGGCGCGGCGTGCGAGCCAGGGGCGCGCCCGGCGCCCATTGGGGCGGTTGGGCCCGTCCTCCTGGGCCCTATTTCCTGGGTCGTGACAGAAAACCTTCGTCTATTTTTCTTATATATTCAACGGATCAGATCGGATGGACCACGATTACCCTCACAAACCGTAAACTAGCTTAAGTCAACGTTGCTCATGGGAAAGAAACAAACTAGCACCGTGAGCTGTATATAATTCTATAGTATCAATCATCGAGCGCACAAGCATGTGCACAATCGAGTTGTCATCTGATCAGCCACAAATGTGGAATTGTAGTATCAACGATGTACTTGCATATATAATTCAGCAATGATCTGACGTGCGTACATTCATGGCAATAAATAGCGCATCATACCCAGTACACGAGCATCAGCAGCAGTTGAGAATACCAAATTAGTCCAGCAGCCCGCCTGCTAGAGCACCACCAGTTCGTTGATCAATGGCGGCTTCCGCCACCGTGCTCAAGACGTCCGTGCCTGCCGCCTGCATCGTGCTGCTCCTGTTGTCGGCCATGGGTCTGCCGGCGGCGATGGCCGACTTGCGCGGCGATTGCCGCGCCTTCTGTGATCCTAGGTGCGAAAGGTACACCAGTGATCTGTGCGGTAGCATCACCAGACACTTTCCCTCTGCTGGATCCCCTCAGCTTGACGTGCACCGAGCGGTTCTTTGGGTGTGTGCGACCACATGCGTGACCATCTGCACCGCAAATACTCTCACTCCGTCCGGCAGCCCGGTGCCGGAGACTCCCCCGCCGCAGCCACCGTGCAAGCAATATTGAAAGACGTCTCGGTCTCGCCGCTTTACGTATCTCTGAAGTTATACAATATTTACTAGTTCTCCGTTTCGCAATGTATGCCGGCCTCTACAAGGTAAATGCTTATGCATTGCAAGAGAAAACACTGCTATTGTTATTATATAAGTAAGAATAAACGTGTGTTGTACTATAACCCAAAAAAATAATACTTCAGAGTGTGATGTTTGGAATTTCAATATTACAAGAGTCTTCATGAAGCATGGACCGTTAAAATATACTCCTAACTCGCTGTGAGACGAAATTGTTCGGAATTTCAATATTAGATTAATTCTTCGTCAAGGAAGGATGGACCGTGTGTTAATTCATTTTGGAGAATAAATTAATTTATTTAGGTAAATGTATAAAATAAAAATATTGATGTCAGGATGGCCGAAAGTGGTCTAAGGCGCCCGATTTAGGATCTGTTCCTCTAGCGAGGGCGTGGGTTCGAATCCCACTTCTGACATGCTATAAATATATAAATATTTTTATTTTCCTTCAGCTTCATTTGTGTGTTAATTCATTTTGAAGAATAAATTAATTTACTTAGGTAAATGTATAAAATAAAAATATATTGATGTCAGGATGGCCGAAAGTGGTCTAAGGCGCCAGGATCTGTTCCTCTAGCGAGGGCGTGGGTTCGAATCCCACTTCTGACATGTTATAAATATATAATTTTTTTGTTTTTCTTCATCTTTATTTGTTTGTTAATTCATTTTGGAGAATAAATTAATTTATTTTTGGTAAATGTATAAAAAAATATATTGATGTCGGGATGGCCGAAAGTGGTCTAAGGCGGGGATTTAGGATCTGTTCCTCTAGCGAGGGCGTGGGTTGAATCCCACTTCGACATGCTATAAATATATAAATATTTTTATTTTCCTTCAGCTTTATTTGTGCGTTAATTCAATTTGGAGAATAAATTAATTTATTTAGGTAAATGTATAAAATAAAATATATTTATGTCGGGATGGCCGAGTGGTCTAAGGCGCCAAATTAAGGGTGCATTCCTCTAGCGAGGGGCGTGGGTTTAAATCCCACTTATGACATGCTATAAATATATAAATATTTTTTGTTTTTCTTCATCTTTATTTGTTTGTTAATTCATTTTGGAGAATAAATTAATTTATTTTGGTAAATGTATAAAAAATATATTGATGTCGAGGATGGCGAGTGGTCTAAGGCGCCGATTTAGGATCTGTTCCTCTAGCGAGGGCGTGGGTTGAATCCCACTTCGGCATGATATAAATATATAAATATTTTTTTTTCCTTCAGCTTTATTAGTGCGTTAATTCATTTTGGAGAATAAATTAATTTCTTTATGTAAATTTACAAAATAAAATAAATATTTTTGTTTTTCTTCATCTTTATTTGTTTGTTAATTCATTTTGGAGAATAAATTAATTTATTTTGGTAAATGAATAAAAAATATATTGATGTCGGGATGGCGAGTGGTCTAAGGTGTCGATTTAGGATCACGATTTCCCTCTAGCGAGGGCGTGGGTTGAATCCCACCGACATGCTATAAATATATAAACATTTTTTGTTTTTCTTCAGCTTTATTTGTGCGTTAATTCATTTTGGAGAATAAATTAATTTCTTTTAGGTAAATGTACAAAATAAAATATATTGATGTCAGGATGGCGAAAGTGGTCTAAGGCGCCACATTAAGGGTCTGTTCCTCTAGTGAGGGCGTGGGTTGAATCCCACTTCCGACATGCTATAAATATTTTTTTTTCTTCATCTTTATTTGTTTGTTAATTCATTTTGGAGAATAAATTAATTTATTTAGCTAAATTTATAATATTTTGGAGAATAAATTAATTTATTTAGGTAAATGTATAAAATAAAATATATTGATGTCGGGATGGTCGAAAGTGGTCTAAGGCTCAGATTTAGGATTTGTTCCTCTACCGAGTGCGTGGGTTGAATCCCACTTCTCACATGCTATAAATATATAAATACTAGGTGGATTGCCCGTAGCGTTCTTGCGAGATATAGAGAGGAATATAATTATTAAACAGAAAAAAACTAATTGATACACTATAACGTAGACAATCTATAGCATCGAGAAAAATGGTTGTTATAAGCGCTATAGCATTAAAGCATCGGTCGCTATAAAGTTATACGGACCGATGTATAAGTCGTCATAATCGGCGTCGCTATAAGTCTATAGCGAACAATAAATGGATGCAAAATATATAGCGGCCCGATAATGTCATGCATGTTTTAGCGACCGATGATCGGAGGGTATAAAACTTTTTAGCAACCAATAATCGGTCGCTATGAACTGGCACAATATATTATAGAAATAATATATTATTTTTGTTATAACCATATAAGAACATCAAGTTCAAATTACACGTCACATAATAGTATAAACATATCTCTTATATTTCATTAAAAGTCGACATTTGTACATTTGTACAATTGTACTTTAAGAGTCCTAATGTAATATGTTATGGAGAAGTTAATTTCTAGTGTTTGTTATCTTTGAATTCCTGTTAAGAAGAGTATTGATTTCAGGAGAATCTAAACAGTTTGATATATGGATTAATATTCAGATTGTGACATAACAAAGGTAATTTATAAAAGGTGATGACTTCAAACAATATCTCACTACATGCATAAATAATAAAAACATTACTCAACAGAAAAAATAAAATATAAAGAGGATTTCATTAAACACACGAGGTCAAACAGTATTCCAAGCCAGTGTAGATAAATTTAAGGTACCTCTTGTCCTTTTGGAAATCCGAAGAGCGGGCTTGTGCAAGCGTAGAGTCTTACCACCTGTGATCGGAAGGTCCCGGATTTGAGTCGCGGTCTCCATGCAATCATGCATTGCACAGGCGAGGGTAAGGCGTGCTACTAACACCCTTGTCCAGACCCAGCACAGAGCGAGCGGGTGCTCTCTGCACTGGACACCCTTGTCCTTTACGAAATCCCTGAATTCAGTAATGAGAAGTTCCTTGTCACATGACATGGTACTACACACTCCTTCTTGACTTGAGACAGTATGGACCGAAATAGGATCACCATATCAGGATTTTGGGATAAGGACAAAAAAGCTTGGCAATCAAATTTCTCAGCCATGTTTTTGTAAACTTGATTTGGAACTGCAGTCTTTCCTAATCTTCCACAACCCACGATAGACACCACCTTGACCTCTTGCGCCCCATCATCAACTAGCTTGATGACCTCATCTCTAGGAACCACTAAAGGAAAATGAATCTTCGCCGTCGGGACTGCGATTTGCCGAGGGCGGAACACTCGGCTCTCGGCAAAGTAAATCTTCACTGATGGTCATTCTCGCTAAAAGCATAAACCGCCGGCGAACGCGGCTTTGCTGAAAGGATGTCCCTCGGTAAACAACAACCCTAGGCAAAGAGCACCTTTGCGAGAGGAGGTCCTCAGCGATGAGTAAGAACTTCGGCTGAGGCACGTCGACCGGGACGTCGTTCACCCACCCATCTTCGCCGGGGGCGAAGGCGTTATCCGCTTCGGCAAAGAGTGGCGTCTTTACCGAGGGCTGCTCCGCTTAACCTCTCGGCCAAAGGGCTGCCCGGCAAAGTCGCAGCAATTTTTCAAGCAAAATCGCCGTTTGCACGGCTGCCGGGATTCGAACCCGCGACCTCGAAGCTCAAGGCGCACGACCCTCCCCACCACTGCACTACACACTTGTATGTGTCCATATACCACTCAGCGTCCCCACATATTATACAAATCCGAGTGTAAATTGACTATTTGAGGCCCTAAACAGATTCAAACCAAAAAGTGGTCAACTATAAAGTTTCATAACTTTTTGAGATCTACATTTCATATTAGGAAGTTTTTTCGTCGAGGTTGTTTACAAAAACCTCCCCTACTAAAAAAAGGGAGGCGTTTTGTAGTAGTGAACTCTTTGGTGAGTGTTCTCGAAAATACACTTTCGGCAAAAGAGCTCTCTTTGCCGGCGTATTTTGGAAAAACACTCACCAAAGAGAATTTTCAGAATTTTTTTTATTTGTTTGTTGTTTTTTTCTTTTCAAAACGTGTTGCAATACACCTAGAGAACGTATTACCTTGTTTCCTTTACTTTACAATGCATATTTGATGCTTTAGCGGAAATTTGGCCATTATTTCATGTATTTTTAGGTCATATGTTCAATTTAAACAAGTGCCAAAATAAATAAATAAATAAATACTAAACGGATCCAAAAATTTACTAAAATGTACGAGCCGGTAGTAACATTATTGTCTATTGTCTATGAAAAAAGTTCGAGCCAAACCACAAATCGAATGTAGCCTTCACTCAAAATCCTACCGGATCACTCTCAACGATTATTAAACTTCGGCCAGATGTTCGGGTTGTGAGCAACTTGCTTGAAACCATCTCAAATTTTTATCACAGCTTCCACATAAGATATCGTGACATCTCGTCAAATTTCATAATTTCGGTCATCGTTTTTCTTTTTATAGAATTTTAAAACCGCTAGGGCACGCGTGTGCGAGGTCTAGTTTTAGGTAGAAAATGTCCACACTTTTGGTTGGTTTTATGTTTGTGACCACAATGTGAATTGAGAATCATGAATATCAATTTTCTAATACATTATTTAAAATAATCAAATGACTTACGGTTCAAATTAGACTCGATTAAAAAAATACCAAAAATTAAATTAATTGTCCAAATATAGTTAAAAAAAAAAAAAAACTGAAACTTCAACATTATGTACCAAATCTTGTATGTAACAACAAAAAATGAGACTGAAAAGAGCAAAAAACAAAATTGTTTTGCCGAAAGTGTCAAAGAAAACACTCACCAAGGGCCACCTTTGGTGAGTACCTTTGATAGCACACTCGGCAAAGATGGAATCTTTACCGAGTGTATTTTTTTTAGCGAGTGCGGAGTGTGCGACACTTGGCAAATTTTACTTCTTTGGTGAGTGTATTTTCTTTAGCGAGTGCAGATGAAAAGACACTTTCGGCAAATATGACATCTTTGGTGAGTGCAAAGCGTTAACACTTTCGGCAAAGAGTAACGGCGTTAGGGATGGCTCACGGCGTAAAATTCTTTGGTGAGTGTCTATTTTTGGAAAGTGTATTACTCTCGGCAAAAGACTTCTTTGGTGAGTGGCTGGTTTTGCTAAGTGTATTGCACTTTCGGCAAATACCTCTTTGGTGAGTGTCTGATTTGTGCGGGTGTGAGCAATCAAACACTCAGCAAAGCGGCCCTTTGGCGAGTGCTGACGAATTACACTCACCAAAGCCTCAGCACTCGGCATAGCCCGGGTTTCCGGTAGTGCATATACAATTCAGCAATGATCTGACCTGCGCGCATTCATGGCTATAAATAGCGCATCATACACGAGCATCAGCAGCAGTTGAGAATACCAAATTAGTCCAGCACCCCGCCTGCTAGAGCACCACCAGTTCGTTGAGCAATGGCGTCTTCCGCCGCCGGGAGCGCCGCCGCCGTGCTCAAGACGCCCGTGTCTGCCTCCTGCATCGTGCTACTACTGTTGTTGGCCATGGGTCCCCCAGCGGTGATGGCCGACTTGCGCGGCGACTGCGGCGCCTTTTGTGATCCTAGGTGTGAAAGGTACACCAGTGATCTGTGTGGCAGCATCACCGACACTTTCCCTGATCTGCTGGATCCCTCAGCTTGACGTGCACCGAGCGGTTCTATGGGTGTGTGCGACCACATGCGTGACCATCTGCACCGCAAATACTCTCACTCCGTCCGGCAGCCTGGTGCCGGAGACTCCCCCGCCGCAGCCACCGTGCAAGCAATATTGAAAGACGTCTCGGTCTCGCCGCTTTACGTATCTCTGAAGTTATACAATATATACTAGTTCTCCGTTTCGCAATGTATGCCGGCCTCTACAAGGTAAATGCTTATGCATTGCAAGAGAAAACACTGCTATTGTTATTATATAAGTAAGAATAAACGTGTGTTGTACTATAACCCAAAAATAATACTTCAGAGTGTGATGTTTGGAATTTCAATATTACATGAGTCTTCATGAAGCATGGACCGTTGGACTTAGTGTTCTCTCGTGGTGAATCTGGTGAAGGCAACGACGATGAGTTCGACGACGTAACCGGCGGCGTCAATTTCATTATGTTTGTATGTAGAGTTTTAGCAGTTTATTCCTCTTTCGCAAAAGTGATGGGTATGAGGATGTAACACCCGGTTTTAAGGAGAAAACCGAATGAACACCATATGTGAGCCCTGGAAGTCAAATCTCACATATAGCCACAAGTAAAGGGTAGTATCAAATCAACAATGCTTAAATTATAACGAACATAATATAAAGAACATAACCTCAGCTAGCAGACAGCAGAAAAACACTCCGATTCTCTGATGTAGACTCCACGAGGAACGGCCCGATTTGGTTGATCACAAGCCTAAACTTCACCTGAGGTGTGGGGGGAATAGCAAGAGTGAGTCCATGTCGAACTCAACAAGAATGGCAAGGCAATATCTTATCCAAATACCATGATCACTATAACATAATAATGTAGAGCATAAGCGATAAATTATGAACCTGTTTAAACAAACATAGGTCATCATCTTTAATGCAAAGGTTCCAAGGCGCTCATGACCGTGAGCCGCGGGCGGCTGATATACCGTTTTTACTCGCGAGAGGTGTACACTTTCATCGCGTGAGCCGTGGAATTGCCCTTTCGCCCGGGGTGATCGGCCCCTTAACCCTCTTCCTAGGGCCGGTCGGCGGGGTTCACTATGAAGCCTTTCATAGGTTCTTCTAACAAGTTAGGGCGCTAGGTATCTTCCCGTCGATCAGGGTGATCAACCCGCGAGGAATCCCTCGATTCTGCGGCGGTTCCATGTGATACAACCCTACACCGGGATCCATAGTACATTTTTTACCCTAACGCCTTTTCGGTAACCGCTATCAAGCTAGAAAAGGTCACGGGTGCTGAGCTAAAACCAGAGCCATGTAGCCCTCACGGTTATCTTTGTTTTCGGAGACTCTAATACGAGACAAGTCCACATGTTGCTAATAGTCATGTTTAACGTTCATTGCATAAACATCATTGTCATATGATCATGGTTAAAAGCTAACACATCCCAAACAATACTTGCCTTAAATATATATCCTTTCTTCAAGTCCAAAGCTCCAAGAGAATCCTTCTTGATCGTCAATGCTTCTAGATCACCACGTCAAGCTCACCGTCTACTTGATTCCAATCAACAACACACAACCAAATTGGGCCAATCATGCATAGCAAACAAGACTATAATTAGAACAGTACACCAATAGTGGAAAAACAAGTTGAAAAGCTTATAAAACTAATCTACACGTTGCTATGATCACCTGCAGGCGTGAAGATCACTTTTAAAACGGAGCTAGAACAGCGAAGATATGCATTTTACAAGTTTCACATGAATAAAATAATAAATTAAATGTAAACTGAATTTTGATGGAAATGAAAAGAAACATGGCAACATCAATCGAGAGATCATTGCGAGACAAACATGAAGGATATAGTGGAATTGATTTGTCAATGGAATACAAGATACATAAGTATATGTGTATTAGCATGGTATTTCTAGATTTATTTTTGTATAGAAAAATGACATCAAATAGCATGTGACTTGATGATGGCGTCAACAAGCCAACAAGATCAAAATAACAAGATCAAAATAGGAAGGGCATGGCCGTATATGTGCAATTATCATGTATTTCCGAAATTCTTCTTATGAAGGAAAACGGCAAGAAAAAGCATCTTGGTGTCATCATGATGTCATAAGCGATGTCATCAAGCTAGGGATAAATCAGATTAGCAAGTAGAATTTGGAGCAGGGTGTATATATGGCCGATGTCATCGAGTAAGCTAGGATGGAGACCATGCATGGCCGATCTTTTCTTGTCGATAGTTTGCTAGAAACAACGAACAAGCATGCCTTGTTTTTTTTGATCGGGAGGAACACAAGAAGATAAAGGTGAATGACGAGAGCTCACCTAAGGATTCCTCAACCACGGCGAGATGAAGGCCGCGGGGGCGATGGTCGACAAGCACCGCTCGGCGGGGATTGCGGACGGCTTCGGGACGTCGGTGTCTTTGCAAAAACCGCGTATTTGCTACAAGCATTACTTGAGCGAAAAAGAGGGGAGATCAAGATGGATGGGTGCGCTAGAACATCGGCATGCTTTCGGCGAGATGGCTTACGGTGGTCACGAGGCCGCGGACTCGGCCGGATGTTGCCCTCGGTGGATGCAAGAACTTGCGGCGAAAGTTAGGGCTAGCGCCGGCTGCAAGCTCAGCGAGGGCTGTTGCTGCGATTAGATGGGAACAAAGGGCTCGCGAGAAAATCGTATCTGCCTTTTATAGGGCTCGGGCGGCGGATTGCACCGAGGCGCAATGGGAATTCGTGGTCGGTCGATGAGCTGGTCGGTCGATGAGCTGGTCCGGCTCGATTTACGACTCACGAAGAAGCTAGGATGCCGGCGGCTTGGGCGGGGACAAGGAAAAGCGGCGTTGCTGCGCTATCTTTGCCTCAAGTTGGTTCGGTCGTGGCCATTGCGGCCCCAAGGGCGAAGCGAGGCCAAGCCGCTTTGGTGAGGCCGCCGACGGCCGGCGCGAGGAGCGGGCCATTCGATCAAAACAAAGGAACCAGACCATCCGAGCACATCTTGGACATGCTACTCGGGCGAGAAAAGAATGGCGAGGGAGGATAAAAGAAGTTCATTTTCTTTTTAATTGAAGACAGATTTCAAATAGCTTTTCAAAACATCTTGAAATTCTTTCAAGCTTTGATCAAGGCCAGACAATACAACAGAAAAATGCAGCAGCATGAATGATCAAACATGTGTCTAAATCCTATGATAAATTTTAATTTGACGAAAATATTTATTTCTCTATATTTCATGAACATAAAAATTAAAAATAATTCATTTTTCTTCTCTATTTCAAAAACACAAAATTTAGGGTGTTACAATTCTACCCCCCTTAAGATGAATCTCGTCGAGATTCGAAGAGACTTTCGGATCGCGGAAGAGAAACATGATAAAGATCTTGTTAACACTTCTCAACTTCATAACTTGTGCACCAAACTTGTCAAGTAACTTATGCCTCAAGGTCACAACATATTACTGAAGATTCAACCGAAAAGGGACTTGTCTATCTAGATTTCTAGCCCTATTGATTTAAAACTAAAAGAGAAAAGGAAACTCATTCCGCATATACTTCTCGTCTTCCTACACCGCTTCTTTCTTAGATCGAGTGGACCTCCATGGTACTCTATTCTTTCTCCAGATGGTGATGTTAGAAACATTGTGTATCGATTACTTCGAATCTTTGCTTTGTGTGCACATAACCATCCATTACCAAGAACCACGGGAATATTCAATGACTCTAGAACAATGAATGTTGCGGTGAATTCTCCCTTGTTTATGACAAGACTGACTTTCGGGCACACTTGATGCGCTTGTATTTCACCCCCTTTGGAGAATAAACCATCAGTGGTCTCCTTGTTGGGCACTTCATCATCTTATAGTCTTCTACCAACTTGGCGGAGATGAGCGAAAGTGTGATGCTTGGGGGTCAAACAGAGCAAACACTTGTCTTGAGCCAACTTGTATATATCCACCCACCACTTTCATCACTCCATGAATGTTATTACTATCCATACTATTTAATCTTCCTTGAACATAGTTTTGCTCCACTTTGTTTCCTTGAGCACTCTTCTTACGGGCCTTCCGTTTTCTCTTTCGTCGTTGTGGATTTTTGAGTTGGATCAAATGGAACTTGTTCTTCAAGATGGTTGTTGTGATGGTGCTCGGCTTCATCATTCGATAGCATCTCTCACTAGTTCTTGTCATCCGGTGGTCAATTAATGGTAGTACGAGTAAGGATAAATGATCACTAAACATGGGCAAACTAAGAGACAAACTCACACTTAAAGACAACTCATGACTTTAAGATAGGTTGGGAGAAACATGCATGTGAGATTATGACACTACCCCCTTAAGAAAAGATTACTAGACACTACCCCCTTAAGAAAAGATTACTAAGGGACAGGAAGGGATAGCCTAAGTGTTCTCCTCTATGAGTCATCCATTTTAAAGGCCTTCTGACTTCCAAAAGAAATCCGGATGCATATGCAAGAACAAGAAATCTGAATTTCCTCGCGAGTAGAAAAACAGCGGTGCAGTAAAACACCTCTAACTCCAGTTCTGTTCATCCGACAAAGTTGTAGTTTACACCGTTGGAAAGATTATGAAATTCTCTACAATGTTTGTATAGAAAACTTCTCCAAATTCGGCTGTTAAGTTGACCAAAAACTGTACACAACAGAAACTATTCCAGATTCCTGACAGCATAGATGCATCATCTTGTGATTTTCATATCTCTCAAACCAAACAAGATATGAAGGCGATTCTTGCGCTCAGAGAAAGATATGGAAGTCTACTTTTGTCCAGAATTATTCCATATTTTTTTTTATGCTCCAAGGGCAGAGGTATAATCAGAAGAAGACAGACTGCTCGAAAAGACAGGATAACAGAAAAAACAAGGAAACCACCCCAACTATTTATTTCAATAGTCCTTATACCTTAATCCTATAAACTAAATGAAATTGTGGACAAACCAACAAGATCATTGCACTCAATACAAAGATCCAAATCAAACAATATGCATAATGACAATTCAACTTAACAACAAAGGATCACACTTCAAACATTGGCTTGAACTAGCGATACTATCGTTCTCTTCATTTTAGGGGCCAAAGATCCTAAAGGGCAGGTTGAAATTGATGAAAGGCCTTCGAACTTTGAATAAAGTGAGATTTGAAAATTTTAGTAAACCCAAAGAAACAAAATTCAAGGTGATAAGAAATAATAGCTCGAAGGAAGTTATCAAGGAGAAGACAAATGGACAAGGATTGAGAAATAGTCAATTCAAAGGACAAGGTTACAGAAAATAGTTTTAGAACAAAATAAGCTTTAGGAAGCGACCATTCTAACTAGGCTTGCGTCCTACAGTCAGCACTGAGCTGATACCACTTGTAACACCCGGTTTTAAGGAGAAAACCGAATGAACACCATATGTGAGCCCTGGAAGTCAAATCTCACATATAGCCACAAGTAAAGGGTAGTATCAAATCAACAATGCTTAAATTATAACGAACATAATATAAAGAACATAACCTCAGCTAGCGCACAAGCAGAAAAACACTCCGATTTCTCGATGTAGACTCCACAGGAACGGTATTTGGTTGATCACAAGCCTAAACTTCACGAGGTGTGGGGAATAGCAAGAGTGAGTCCATGTCGAACTCAACAAGAATGGCAAGGCAATATCTTATCCAAATACCATGATCACTATAACATAATAATGTAGAGCATAAACGATAAATTATGAACCGTTAAACAAACATAGGTCATCATCTTTAATGCAAAGGTTCCAAGGCGCTCATGACCGTGAGCACGGTGATATACCCGATTTTACTACAAGCGAGAGGTGTACACTTTCACTGTGAGCGTGAATTGCCCTTTCGCCGGGGTGATCGGCCCCTTAACCCTCTTCCTAGGGACGGTCGCGGGGGTTCACTATGAAGCCTTTCATAGGTTCTTCTAACAAGTTAGGGCGCTAGGTATCTTCCGTCGGTCTAGGGTGATCAACCCGCGAGGAATCCTCGATGCCGCGGCAGTTCCATGTGATACAACCCTACACAGGGGATCCATAGTCTGTTTTACCCTAACGCCTTTGGTAACCGCTAACAAGCTAGAAAAGGTCCCGGGTACCGAGCTAAAACCGAGCCATGTAGCCCTCACGGTTTGTCTTGTTTTTCCGGGAGACTCTAATACGAGACAAGTCCACATGTTGCTAATAGTCATGTTTAACGTTCATTGCATAAACATCATTGTCATATGATCATGGTTAAAAGCTAACACATCCCAAACAATACTTGCCTTAAATATATATCCTTTCTTCAAGTCCAAAGCTCCAAGAGAATCCTTCTTGATCGTCAATGCTTCTAGATCACCACGTCAAGCTCACCGTCTACTTGATTCCAATCAACAACACACAACCAAATTGGGTCAATCATGCATAGCAAACAAGACTATAATTAGAACAGTACACCAATAGTGGAAAAACAAGTTGAAAAGCTTATAAAACTAATCTACACGTTGCTATGATCACACAGGGACGTGAAGATCACACTAAAACGGAGCTAGAACAGCGAAGATATGCATTTTACAAGTTTCACATGAATAAAATAATAAATTAAATGTAAACTGAATTTTGATGGAAATGAAAAGAAACATGGCAACATCAATCGAGAGATCATTGCCGAGACAAACATGAAGGATATAGTGGAATTGATTTGTCAATGGAATACAAGATACATAAGTATATGTGTATTAGCATGGTATTTCTAGATTTATTTTTGTATAGAAAAATGACATCAAATAGCATGTGACTTGATGATGGCGTCAACAAGCTAACAAGATCAAAATAACAAGATCAAAATAGGAAGGGCATGGCCGTATATGTGCAATTATCATGTATTTCGAATTCTTCTTATGAAGGAAAACGGCAAGAAAAGCGTCTTGGTGTCATCTTGATGTCATAAACGATGTCATCAAGCTAGGGATAAATCAGATTAGCAAGTAGAATTTGGAGCGGGGTGTATATATGGCCGATGTCATCAATAAGCTAGGATGGAGACCATGCATGGCGATCTTTACCGATCGATAGTTTGCTAGAAACAACGAACACGCATGCCTTGTTTTGATCGGAGGAAGACAAGAAGATAAAAGGTGAATGACGAGAGCTCACCTAAGGATTCCTCAACCACGGCGAGATGAAGGCACGGCAAGGCAAGAGTCGACAAGCACCGCTTCGGCGGGGATTGCGGACAGCTTCGGGGACGTCGGTGTCTTTGCAAAAAACCGGCGCATTTGCTATAAGCATTACTTGAGCGAAAAAGAGAGGGAGATCAAGATGGATGGGTGCGCTAGAACATCGGCATGCTCGGCAGATGGCTTACGGTGGTCACGAGGCGGACTTCGGCGAATGTTGCCCCTCGGTGGATGCAAGAACTTGCGGGCGAAAGTTAGGGCTAGCGGCGGCTGCAAGCTCACGGCGAGGGCTGTTGCTGCGATTAGATGGGGGAACAAAGGGCTCGAGAAAATCGTAGCTGCCTTTTATAGGGCTCGGCGGCGGATTGCACCGAGACGCAATGGGAATTTCGTGGGCGGGTCGATGAGCTGGTCCGGCTCGGTTACGACTCACGGAAGCTAGGATGACAGCTTGGAGCAGGGGACAAGGAAAAGCAGCGTTGCTGCGCTATGCTGCCTCAAGTTGGTTCAGGTCGTGGCCATTGCGGCCCCAAGGACGAGCAGGCCAAGCTGCTGGTGAGGCCAGCGAACGGCCGAGGGCAGGAACGGGCCATTCGATCAAAACAAAGGAACCAGCCATCTGAGCCTGTCTTTGGACATGCTACTCGGGCAGAAAAAAGAATGGCGAGGGCAGGATAAAAGAAGTTCATTTTCTTTTTAATTGAAGACAGATTTCAAATAGCTTTTCAAAACATCTTGAAATTCTTTCAAGCTTTGATCAAGGCGGACAATACAACAGAAAATGCAGCAGCATGAATGATCAAACATGTGTCTAAATCCTATGATAAATTTTAATTTGACGAAAATATTTATTTCTCTATATTTCATGAACATAAAAATTAAAAATAATTCATTTTCTTCTCTATTTCAAAAACACAAAATTTAGGGTGTTACAGAGGATGACAGCGGTGGATGGTGAGATGGCCCTGTTCGTTCAGATCGAGCTTGCGTCCGTGACATATCCGTTTGGGATGGTGATCCTAGAGATGGTGGAATTTATGGCTTTTTCAATGTTTCTTGTCTCCCATTAATGGAGGTGAAGTAGTTTGGTTTACTTTTTGTAATGAGAGGATGTAACTTGCTTTTAGTATCAATGGAATTTTCCTTATCGCAAAAAAAATATAACTTCGCTGTGAGATGAAATTGTTCGGATATTAGATTAGTTCTTCGGCAAGGAAGGACGGACAGTTAAATATAACTTGTTTGATGTCAAAGTGTTCACTGGATCGTTTTTGCCTGGTTGATTCTGGCTAACGTTGTGAGAGAAAAACGATGTTGAATGGCTGAGTGACAAGCGTTGATACGAACAAGCGATTAAGTGCACGGATTACTGCTCACATATGGAAACAATGATTGCCAAAAAGACAAAATGTGACCAGTTCATTATTTCTGAATTCTAATATTATGTACAACAATAGAATGGCTACCCACAAACCACCAACTCAAGCTATATGCTTGTTGCGGTGTATTAAAAAAACTTGCCATCTAAGCTACGTTTAAGAATGTCTTATTGTAGTCCTTTAGGGAATTAATTTTTTTCGAAAATTTCCTTTGTGATCAATCCTCGAAAAGCTCAATCACCAAGTCGTCACTCGTACTATTTGACCATCCTCTGCAAAGTAGTATTTGATTGCAGCGCCTCCTTCAACATCGATCGAGTTGTCAGCTTCCACAATCAGGCACAGCTCCAAACAAAATATGTAGACTAGAGCCATGGCGCGCGGTCGTTCCGTTTGGGGGGCTGGGAGCAGTCGGTTTGGCTGCAGCTGCCGGTTTAGTTTTTGGGACATCAATTGTTCGCTACTATGGGCTGAGAATACTACTGTCTTGTTTGCTCGGGCCAGTACTCCTCTGACATTTTATTCTTGCGCTTCTTATGCAAAGGTTCATTTTATTGTGTGTTAATTCATTTTGGAGAATAAATTCATTTATTTTTTGGTAAATGTATAAGATAAAATATATTAATGTCAGGATGGCCAAGTGGTCTAAGGCGCCAGATTAAGGGTCTGTTCCTCTAGCAAGGGCGTGGGTTCAAATCCCACTTCTGACATGCTATAAATATATAAATATTTTTGTTTCTATTCAGCTTTATTTGTGCGTTAATTCATTTTGGAGAATAAATTAATTTACTTTGGTAAATGTATAAAATAAAATAAATTGAGAGATTGTACGAAATAAAATATATTGAGAAATGATTTTGGACCATACCACTCATTTTGGTGTACGATCATGACATAAAATTTTCAAATGATTTAGAGATTGTGGTGATACACATCCCACTACTATGTATTCGATTTTTCGGGCAGACTTTTTTTATTTTCCGTGGCAGTTCTTAAAACCGCCACGCAGCTAGGGTCACCGAAAAATAGTTGGATTAACAGTGGCAGTTTCGGGCCCAAAAAACCGCCACGGTAAATAAATAAAAATAATAAAAAAAAAAAAAACCCGGATCCAGGCCCAACGGGCCGGGCACAGGCCACCGCCGCCGGGATCCATGGTGCTTTGGTGCCGCCGCCGCCGCTAGGAGACCTTGCCGCCCGCGCCGCCGCCGCCGGAGGAGGGCGGGATCCACCGGAGGAGGAGCCCGAACCCGCCTGCTCGCGGCCACCGGATCCCGCCTCGCCGCTGCTCCACGGGAGGAGGCCGGGATCCACCCGCCGGCCCCGGATCGGGCTCGGGCGCGGCCGAGTGGGAGAGGATCCGACGAGCGCCGCCGCCTCACCCGCCTTGGAGCCACGCCGCCTTGCCCACCTTTGGAGCCGCGCCCGGCCCCGCCTCGCACGACGGCCGCACGCGCTTAGTGGGGGGGCGGCCGTCGGTGCAGCAGCGCGGATCGGGATCAGGCGGAGGGCCCTGTGTGTGTGTGTGTGTGTGTGTGTGTGTGTGTGTGTGAGAGAGAGAGAGAGAGAGAGAGAGGAGGAGGCCGGAATGAGGGAGGGTGAGGAGGATGAAAACCTAACTCCGTATATATAGTTAGGATGATTTGGCCCTGTTATTAGGGGCTGTTTGGACATGTATTTTGGGCTTCATTTACGGTGGTGGTTTTTATAAAAACCGTCCACGGTTAATCGATTTACCGTGACGTTTTTCCCCTGGGATGGGGCTGCGGGTCACCTATTTTCCATGGTCGTTTCCTAAAAACCGCCACGGAAAATGATTTCCAAACACCATGCAAGTTCAATCTGTAGTAGTGTCCTTCACAACCATGAACAAGTCTCACATGTAATCATGGTGTAAGTGAGAGATGTTCATGGTTGTGATGGATGCATAGTTGCACATAGTTCAAATCATTTAAAAGTATAATGGTATGGTCGTACACATATATTTAAATTAAAACAAAGGTATAAATGGGAAAAACATTTAAATTAAAATAGAGAAAGTAAAATATGAACAAATGACCAAAAAAAAAACTTGTAAACACAAAAAAAGGTCCCTTTGGGGTTCAAGCAGAATTAAATTCTCTCACAAAACGTTTTTGGGCATGTAAACTCGTATACCAAATAATGTCAAACCCGTTGGTTATAAATGGGTATTTGTTAGAAAACAAAACGAGAAAGGAGAAATCACAAGATATAAGGCACGATTGGTTGCCCAAGGATTCTCCCAAAGACGGGGAATTGATTATGAAGAAACATACTCTCCGTGATGGATGCAACAACTTTTAGATATCTTATAAGTCTGGCAATGAAAGAGAATTTTGAGTTGCGTCTTATGGATGTTGTTACAACATATTTATATGTGTCACTTGATAGTGATATATATATGAAACTACTAGAAGGATTTAAACTGCCAGGAGAAGCGGGGTTCTCGAGAACAATATTCAATTAAGTTGAACAAATCTCTATATGGGTTGAAACAATTTGGGAGAATGTGGTACAATCGTCTCGAGTGAGTATTTAATAAAAAGAAGGGTATAAGAATGACTCTATTTGTCCATGTATATTCATAAAAAGATCTGGATCTGAATTTGTGATCATAGCTGTATATGTTGATGATCTAAACATAATTGGTACTCCTCATGGAATCATCGAGGCAAAAGATTGTTTGAAGAAACAATTTGAAATGAAGGATCTGGGAAAAAAACAAAGTTTTGCCTTGGTTTTGCAAATAGAACATTTTTAAAGATGGAGTTCTTTTGCATCAAGCAACATACACACGAGAAAATACTAAAGCAATTTTACATGGATAAAGCACATCCATTGAGTACTCCAATGGTTGTTAGATCCCTTGATGTCAATAAAGATCCTTTTTGACCTCCGGAATGTGATAGTGAAATTCTTGGTCGAGGTGCCATATCTAAGTGCTATAGGAGCACTAATGTATCTATCAACTCATACGACACGATATTTCGTTTGCGTTAATTTATTAGCAAGATATAGCTCTGTCCTACAAGAAGACATTGGAATGGGATAAAGCATATACTTCGTTATTTGCAAGGGTACGAACACTAGGAGCGAAATGATTTTGCATGATACCTGAAAATCTTTTACGTGGCGGGCACATAGTTTGCCGTCACGGTTAATGTCCCGCCACGTCCCATTTTTATTTTCCGTGGCGGGCATTTTTTACCCGCCACGTAAAATTGATTTTGAGTGGCGGGCACCTTAACTGGCGCCCGAATCACGTAAAATAGTGTATTTTCCGTGGTGGGCGTTAAACAGGTGCCCGCCACGCAAAATCGATAACCGTGGCGGGCAATCTAAAAACCCGCCCGCAGATAATCCGGACCCGGCTATTTAGGCCCAAATCTATCTCTCTATCGGGTCCATATATAATAGGGACTCTAGGGTTTCTATCTCATTCTCTCCTCACTCTCTCCTCCCACCATTTGGCGGTTCTCTTCCTCTTTTCCCCGTGGACGCGGCCCCTCTCCGTCCTCCCCCACGTGACGCGCTGCGCGCCCGCCTCTCCCTCCTCCCCCCACGCGCCACCCTCGGCGGCCCTCATGTCCTCCCCCCCGGCAAGGATCCGTAGATCCTTGAGGGACGGGGAGAGCGAATCCGGCCAGGCGAGGGAGGCGGCGGATCTCGGCTCACACTGGGACGACATCGGCGGTCTCGTCATGGGATGGCGCCCGGCATGGGGCCAGCCAGATAAAAGTAGGCGATGCAGATGCGGCAAGCAAGATGTGTGCGCGGCCCCCGGCGGGCGCGGGCGGGCCACCTGAGCGCGGGATGCGGTGGCACGGGGGTGCGCGGCCCCGGGCGCACGAGCCCGACGCGGCCCACGGCGTCTCTCCGCGGCGCGAGCCCAAGGCATGCGGAGGCTAAGGCGGCGCAGAGCCCGGCGGCAATCAAATACGATGGGCTCGGCGGGCTCCTCGGTGATCTATGCTCTGGCAGCCTAGGCAAAATTTTATTTTTTTTTTTTTTTTTTTTTATTTTTTTGAATTAGTTAAACCGTGGATCGCATTCTAAAACGCCCGCCGCACGTGAGTGCCATTAACCATGATTTGGTCACTTGCCTCGCCACATGAGGCCACCATTTACCGTGACCTCACGGGCAACCGGGCCTAGGCGGCAACGAGTGGGCCAAATCAAGACGAGAGGTGACGGCGGGTTATTCGGCGGCGCCCCTTTTCGGATCGTTGGCGTAGCGGTATGGCTTTTGGTTTGGCGTTGGCAATGCTACTTGTTTTCGACGCGGTGGCGCTGCGGGTGCTACATTCCTCGTTGGAGGCATTGTCTCTTTCGGGATGATCTCTCCGGGTGAAAACCCTACACCGGTGCCTCACGGTGGGCGATGATGGCGTCGTCGTATGTCATTTTCTTGTTGAAGATGTCATTTTTGGAAGATCTCTTGCTTTGTCGGCTTTGGTGCCGGCATCTTGGTGGTTCGCTGGTGCATATACCTGGTGCTTCATGCCGTTGTCAAGATCTCGAGCTCCTCATTAGAGATGTGTTTTTCCGTCGATTTTTTCTATTTTTAAGTTGTACCGGTGTGGTGCGGTGACTTTTTGTCTTACCTGAAACATTGGTTACCTTTTTTGTAACATTTGGTCTGATTCTACCTGTTGGTAGATGAAGCCGGGTATGAAATATATCCTTTATCTAAAAAAAGCTACTTTCTGTTGCAGGTTTTAACCGTGGAACAATATTGTGATCAAGAAAAGTTTTCAAACTCTCAAAGGCGACAGCAGCCTTTCTCACCTCTAACAAATGATCTTTGTTAATGGTTAGTTATTTACATAGGTAGGCATGTTTAAGAAACCTGTCTTTGTTTAGGGTTTAGGATCAATCCATGAAAAAAATCGCGGGCTATAGAATTTAGCGGGAGATTGGCCAAAACGCAATAGCGGCGCTATTAGCGCGCTATTTGGCATCGTGACACATGCTTTTGGCCGCTATTAGCGCGCTATTTCGCCGCTATAGCGTGCTATTTTTTTTTCAAGAGGATCAATAAATATGTCTCTGAGGTTCCATACCCAGAAGCTCCAGCATATATATACTTTATACCACTACTACACTACATACTCATTATTCGTAAGTGTATTTTTGTGTTAACATTTTGTAATCTTGTATTGAATATTGAAGCCCTGAGTTATTTCGACCAAAACTATATTACTATCTCTGGAAATAATTAAGAGAGGCAGCCTTTTCTCTAGAGCCTGTCTCACCATTTACAGAGAGGCCGGCACTAGACATGCCTATTGTTGTTAACTAGAGAGGCATTATCATAAAATCTTTTTTAGCTAGTATTTTAATTTAACTAACAAATTGACCAATAGACTTACATAATCTACTACACCTATGTAGCAAAGACCCACTAGGGAGTTCTCTGCTCTCTGGTGAAGCCATGTCATCGGTAACTCCCCGTACCGAACGCGGCCTCTTCCCCAACCTCTGAATTTGTTTCGTTACGTCGACCCGCAGCCGGCGTTGGCGGCTGCCCGTCTCCATCTTAATGGTCTTCCGTGCGCACAAAATCACCGGACTATTCCCCTACCAAGCCTCGGTGGCCGCCCCGCCTCCTCCCTCTTCCGCCGCCGCACAAATAGGTGCCCGGACCCCATCGGATCTTATGGTCGGTCCCAAGCCCCAACTCAAACGCCGAGCCGAGCTCCTTTAGTGCCCGACGAAAAAATCCAACCCGAAGGCGCCCGGCCGTAAGTGAAGAGAAAGCGCCGGGCGCTTAATCCGGGCGATGGACGCGTGCCCGCCGGCGGCACCGAACTCCCGCCGACCATCGGCACACGGGTCAAAGTGTCGCGGCCGCTATTTCTACGAGTCCCTCGCGAGGCCTTCCCTCCCAACGGCAGCCTTCCACGCGATGGCCTACTCCGCGACGCCACCGGCATCCCCGTCGCCGCGATAAATGCGGCAATGAATGAGGCGGTGCCGGCAGCAGCTCCATGGCGATGATGCTCCCGGGCCCGCGGGGCGCCGGCAACGGCGGCCGCATCGCCCCTCACCCCCATGGGCCTCCGGCGACGCACGCCGGAGCAGCGTCGCCATGTCGGACCCGGCTCCATGCGGCTCCTCTCGCGTGCTCCCCATGCCTACCTCCTCCCTCGTGCTCCTCGGGCCCCTGTAACAATAGCGCTAATAGCGGCCGAAGACATTACCGCGACTCCGTTTAGCGGCTATATAGCCGACGCCCTCACGCTAAATTCCTTAGTGCGCTATTTTAAACAGCGAGGGCTCCTTCATCACCGCCGTCCGCCGGGCGCCCCCGCCACGCCCCTCCCTCGGCGACGGCGACCCGACGCCCGCTCCGCCTCGCCCGCAGGAGACCGCCATGGCCGCATCCCCATCCGGGACGCCAGCGCGCGGTTTCCGTGCTCCAGCTCAACCTCGATGAGGCGCCGCAGTGTCGCGGCGGGGTGACCTCGGGCCGGGTCCACCACGGCTCCGGCCGCTCCTTGCCTATATCCACGCCCTCGCTGTTCTCGGCCCGAGAGCGCCCACACCCGCGTCCTCGGACGGGCGGGACGCCGCGACCATTACCTCTGCTGCCTCCGCCGCGACCCCTTCGACGCCCAGCACCTCTGGGCGCTATCGGCCTCCTCCGGCTTCCTCCTCCTCCGCATTTCCCGTGCAGGACGACATCTCGCTGCAAGAGCACCGGTGCACTGCATTGCGGGGGATGTCGCCGACCTGCGAAGCTGGAGCAGGAGATAGCGGCGCTTGCACCGGCCCCGGCGCCGCGGGCGTTCCGTTCTTTGCCTCGAGAATGTGCTTCTCCCCATATCACTTTCCCACGGAGCTCATCGTCTTTGACCTGAACTACAGCACTGTGCTTTCGGTTACTCCATTGCCCAGGGGAGTTTGGCAAGTTCTCGGATGTTATGGCAGATCCTGATCTCGATGTTCTCTGTTGCACTCATCTCGACGGCAAGCTGAGCATCTGGAGGCGTAAGGATTGAGTTTGCAGTCCTACTGTTTATGTGGGTAGTGTTGGATTAAAGTTAAACAAAAAACACAGATATAAATTAGAGCTTACTGAGTGCCTAAAATGTGATGATAGACATTTCTGGTTTGCATTCTAGCAGGTTAGTACTTTCTCATATCAAATCTATTTTTGCTGCAAATTAAGATTTTTTGTGTTGTACAGTAAGTTCCAAATATTATTCTTCACTGGTTAATGACCCATGTTTTCTTTCATGAAGTTGACGATCTAAGATTATCATGATGCTTTTTATTTGGTTCATTACTGAAATTACTTTTACATTACTCTTAACTAGATTAAAATTATTTTGCATACTCGCAACAACGCGCGCGGGAATTCACCTAGTTATATGAAGCAAGATGATTTATTTAAAATAAGTGGATCGAAAAGTTGTGTGTGATGGTCATTTTGACAGCGCAGAAACCTTCGTCTATATTTCTTATATATTCAACGGATCGGATCGGATGGTGCACGATTACCCTCACAAACCGTAAAAGTAGCTTCAGTCAACGTTGCTCATGGGAAACAAACTAGCACCGTGAGCTGTATATAATTCTAGTATCAATTATCGAGCTCACAATCGAGTTGTCGTCAGGCCAGCCACTAATGTGGAATTGTAGTATCAACGATGTACTTGCATATAGAATTCAGCAATGATCTGACGTGCGTACATTCATGGCAATAAATAGCGCATCATACCCAGTACACGAGCATCAGCAGCAGCTGAGAATATCAAATTGTCCAGCAGCCCGCCTGCTAGAGCACCACCAGTTCGAAGATCAATGGCGTCTTCCGCCGCCGTGGTCAAGACGGCCGTGCCTGCCACCTGCATCGTGCTGCTCCTGTTGTCGGCCCTTGGTCTGCCGGCGGCGATGGCTGACTTGCGAGGCGAGTGCCGCGCCTTCTGTGATCCTAGGTGCGAAAGGTACACCAGTGATCTGTGCGGCAGCATCACCGACACTTTCCCTTTGCTGGATCCCCTCAGCTTGACGTGCACCGAGCGGTTCTATGGAGTGTGTGCGACCACATGCGTGACCATCTGCACTGCAAACACCCTCACTCCGTCCGGCAGCCCGGTGCCGGAGACTCCCCCGCCGCCGCCACCGTGCAAGCAATATTGAAAGACGTCTCGGTCTCACCGCTTTATGTATCTCTGAAGTTATACAATATATACTGCATACTGGGAGCGTATGCTATAAAAACCAGCTTTGTGTGCAAACTATGAAAACTTTCAATCAGGAGCACAGGATCTGAATTCCATGGGCAGGAGCACAGGTGGGCGCATTTACACTTAAACTCCCGCCTGCCCTGTGTCGGTTTTGCAAAACACCCCCTCGCTGGACATGTCCCGTTACTTACTTTTGTTCCCGAGTCCCTACGCGCCTGTGTCGTCTCCCCACGACTCGCGAGCGACCGATCCCGTCCGATGCGCCTCCGCCGAGCCATGAAAGGCTGCAGGATGGAGGTGAAGGTTGTGGTGGGCAAGACGACGTTCGATTTGAGCCAGCTGGTGGTCCCCTGCCGCAACCGCTGTCCTGGCGAGCAGGCGGCACCCAGACGGCGGCGCACACATGTGTTTGCTTCGTTGCCTCACTGGCCACCGTCCAACCTGGTCCGCTCCTCTCCTCTCGTTTTCTGCTGCCTCAGCTTGATATTTGATCCCCTCAAACACCCTCCCGTACGGGTGTGCATGATATTTGCAATATTGTGACATCAATTGAATGTCTTACAGGTTGCGCAGGATTTGGCATAATGCATCTCGCGACGCTGCCTGACGCAGCTACAACACAGTTGAGGAAACAATCTTGAATCTACAGGATGATTGGGAGATTTGGCTGAGGACACAATCTTGAAGCTTCTGTGTAATGATAAATCCGATGAAAAGCCGGGGTCAAGCACCGTGGGCAATGCACTGGCTCTGTAGTCTATCGCGATACGGCGGCGGCGCCTCGCGAGATCGTGCTCAAGATGTTCGGAACCGACGCCTAGGGCTGCAGGTCCTGAGGGGTGATTTGCGAAAAAGTGAGATTAGGATGGTGGAGTGGGAGGGTTTAAGTGCTAAACTAACCCAACTAACCCACTTTTACCTGAGGCCATCAGATTAGGATCATGCGGTCTTGATTTGAGTTTCTATACTTTTCATAAGAGATTGGTTTTCATAGCATATGCTCCCATATATACTAGTTCTCCGTTTCGCAATGTAAAGCCCTGTTCACTTGGCTTATCAGCCCGCCGGTCAGCAGTATTTTCTCTCATAGCATCGGCCCAGCCAGCAGCCACCCGGGACTTTCTCTCTCACAGCATCACCGGCCTGCATGACCAAATTTAACAAGCTCCTCTACGGGTAAATGCTTATGCATTGCAACGGAGAAAACAATGCTCTTATTATTATATATAAGTAAGAATAAACGTGTGTTGTACTATTACCCAAAAAATAATACTTCAGAGTGTGATGTTTGGAATTTCAATATTACAAGAGTCTTCATGAAGCATGGATCTTTAAAATATAACTCGTTGTGAGATGAAATTGTTCGGAATTTCAATATTAGATTAGTTCTCCTTCAAAGAAGGACGGACCGTGCGTTAATTCATTTAGGGTTTAGGTAAATGTATAAAATAAAATATATTGATGTCAGGATGGCCGAGTGGTCTAAGGCGCCAGATTTAGGATATGTTCCTCTAGCTAGGCGTGGGTTCGAATCCCACTTCTCGACATGCTATAAATATATAAAGATTTTTATTTTCCTTCAGCTTTATTTGTGCGTTAATTCATTTTGAAGAAAAAAATTAATTTATTTTGGTAAATGTATAAAATAAAATATATTGATGTCGGGATGGCCGAGTGGTCTAAGGCGCCGATTTAGGATCTGTTCCTCTAGCGAGGGCGTGGGTTCGGGCGTGGGTTCGAATCCCACTTCCGACATGCTATAAATATATAAATATTTTGTTTTTCTTCAGCTTTATTTGTGCGTTAATTCATTTTGGAGAATAAATTAATTTATTTAGGTAAATGTATAAAATAAAATATATTGATGTCAAGATGTCCGAGTGGTCTAAGGCGCCAGATTAAAGGGTCCTGTTCCTCTAACGACGGCGTGGGTTCGAATCCCACTTCTCGACATCCTATAAATATATAAATATTTTGTTTTTCTTCATCTTTATTTGTGCGTTAATTCATTTTGGACAATAAATTAATTTATTTAGGTAAATGTATAAAATAAAATATATTGATGTCGGAGGATGGCCGAGTGGTCTAAGGCGTCGATTAAGGGTCTGTTCCTCTAACGAGGACGTGGGTTCGAATCCCACTTCGACATCCTATAAATATATAATTTTTTTGTTTTTCTTCACCTTTATTTGTGCGTTAATTTATTTTAGAGAATAAATTAATTTATTTAGGTAAATGTATAAAGTAAAAATATATTGATGTCGGGATGGCCGAGTGGTTTAAGGCGCCAGATTTAGGATTTGTTCCTCTAGCGAGGGCGTGGGTTCGAATCCCACTTCTGACATGCTATATATATAAATATTTTTATTTTTCTTGAGCGTTATTTGTGCGTTAGTTCATTTTGAAGAATAAATTAATTTATTTTGGTATATTGATGTCAGGATGGCCGAGTGGTCTAAGGCGTCAGATTAAGGGTCTGTCCTCTAGCATGGGTGTGGTTTTGAATCCCAATTTTGACATGGTATAAATATATAAATATTTTTTGTTTTCTTCAGCTTTATTTGTGCGTTAGTTAAATTTGGAGAATAAATTAATTTATTTTGCTAAATGTATAAAATAAAATATATTGATGTCGGGGATGGCCGAAAGTGTTCTAAGGCACCAGATTAAGGGTTTGATCCTCTAGCGAGGGCATGGGTTCGAATCCCACTTCTGACATGCTATAAATATATAAATATTTTTGTTTTTCTTCAGCTTTATTTGTGTGTTAGTTCATTTTGGAGAATAAATTAATTTATTTTGGTATATTGATGTGAGGATGGCCGAGTGGTCTGAGGCGTCAGATTTAGGATTTGTTCCTCTAACGAGGGCGTGGGTTCAAATCCCACTTCTGACATGATATAAATATATAAATTTTTTTGTTTTTCTTTAGCTTTATTTGTGCGTTAGTTCATTTTAGATAATAAATTAATTTATTTTACTAGATGCATAAAATAAAATATATTGATGTCAGGATGGCCGAGTGGTCTAAGGCGCCAGATTAAGGGTCTGTTCCTCTAGGGCGTGGGTTCGAATCCCACCGACATGCTATAAATATATAAATATTTTTGTTTTTATTCATCTATATTTGTTTGTTAATTCATTTTCGAGAATAAATTAATTTATTTTGGTAAATGTATTTTATATATATTGATGTCAGGATGGCCGAGTGGTCTAAGGCGCCAGATTAAGGGTATGTTCTCTAGCGAGGGTGGGTTCGACTTCCACTTCGACATGCTATAAATATATAAATATTTTTGTTTTTATTTGTCTTTATTTGTTTGTTAATTCAATTTGGAGAAGAAATTAATTTATTTTGGAAAATGTATAAAAAATATATTGATGTCAGGATGGCCGAGTGGTCTAAGGCGCCAGATTTAGGATCTGTTCCTCTAGCAAGGGCGTGGGTTCGAATCCCACTTCGACATGCTATAAATATATAAATATTTTTATTTTCCTTCAACTTTATTTGTGCGTTAATTCATTTTGGAGAATAAATTAATTTATTTAGGTAAATGTATAAAATAAACATATTGATGTCAGGATGGCCGAGTGGTCTAAGGCGCCAGATTTAGGATTTGTTCCTCTAGCGAGGGCGTGGGTTCGAATCCCACTTCTGACATAAATGTATAAAAAAATATATATTGATGTCAGGATGGTCGAGTGGTCTAAGACGCCAGATTAAGAAGATGTTTCGGGTCATGTGAGGCCAAAGAACTGCTTTCGGCGAGAAATGCCCGAAAGAGTTACTCTCGGGAGTTTGAAGGCCGGGCTCCGCGTATGGAGGATGTCTGTTTCCGAGAAACGACGTGCTGGCTCAGGTGTCCCGAGGGATCGTGTTTCGGTCTGGAGCGGCCACGTGTTGCTATTTCCGGATGCCAGGTTGGCTAACCGTCAAAGGTGAACCTCTCGACGCCTCGGGGCCGTAACCCACAACTTCGGCATTCTTCGCAGCTCAATTTCTTGTAGGTGTGGCTCCAGCGGCCTCAGGACCGAAGGGCAAGGCTCCATGGCCTGCACGACCGAAAGAGAGGCATGTGTGTCCCCAGGGAGCAGGTAGGGGCTCGGAGCCAAAGGACCAAGACACCCGTACGGCGCAGGAATATCCGGAAGCACTGGGGTAGTTGAAGGGCATTATGGGCATATAGAGATATATGGATAAGTATAAATAGACCGCCCAGGCGGCATTGTAAAGCATGATGGATAACAAGTAATACATGCCCTATTCTACATTTTGTGTTCGGCCGTTCATATTAGTGTTCGGTTGTCCATAGGGGTGGCACGATTTGGGGCCACTCAACAATACTTACAACTGAACTGATCATCAAATCACTATTTAGACCAAGCTGATGGCTACTACTGTATTAGGCTTTGTTTGCTACTCTGGACTTAATTTTCCAATGTGATCAGTTGTTTGACTTTCTATGTTTTTCTCATTTATCAGAAGTATCTAGCTATGTGAATAAAAATCTGAATGCTTTCGATTGCAGCTTTGTAATTTATCTTGTAACTGTACTGAAATTTAAATCATTTTCTTTAACTGGCTTGGATGTCACTTAAAACTGTTGGCAATGAGAAATGCATTTGAGCACCATCTTATAGTTGTTTTTTTACTAAACTCTATATTGTTGCATGTCAGTTTTCTCCTGTTTAAATTGGAGTATACTGGATTTGGAATTTTCATATTTGCATATGACAAGGACTCATTGTCATGACCCAGCTCACGGGAGGCCCAACAAGGCCCCCCTAGGGCTGCGCACGCACCAGGCCAAGCCTGGCCGGCCACCGCCGCCGCCCGTCCTTATCTCGTCGTCGACTTCATCATTAAGTAATAGATATTTAAGGAATAAAGATAGGAATAAATAGGGAATAAATAGATTGCTAGTAAGAAAGGTATTCCAATCTATAAGGAAACCTCTAGAGATTGCTTAGCGTGCAAGTCTTCCCCGGACTATAAATACAAGGGAGTCAGTATGTCGTTTGGGATTAATCAGAAAAATTAAAGGGGTAACACCCAAAAACTCTCCAGCTCTCCAGCTCTCAATCTCTCTCCCTCACCTCGCGCGCCGCGTGCGCCGCCAACGGGCGCCGCCGCCCCTGCCTGGGCCTTACGTGCGCCCTAGGGCGCCACCAGCGCCGCCCGCGCCGCCCGTCCGCCGCGCCGCCGCCTCCTCCACCTCCTCTCTCTCTCGTCCATCGCCCCAGCTACACGTCATCTTCATCGTCTTCTACCTCGTCGTTCTTCATCGCCCTACGTCATCTACGTCATCACGCCGCCCGACCGTCTTCCTCGGGCTTTGCCGCCGTCACCCCTTCGCCATCCTCACCGCCCGACAATCGGCAATCGGGTGTTAATTCCGGCCCAATCTAGCGGGAATCGACGGCAGGTATCCGAGAGACCGGGGCGATTCCGACCACCGGCGGCTTCCGACCACCAACAACGCCAAGATCCGATGGCCAACCACATGTACGCCCGAAGGCTGCGGATGGAAATTCGCGAGCTTGCTGATTCCATGAAGGTAATTCAGGCCACCTTCATCACCCTCTTGAGAAGCTCAATGATCAGCCCGCCCGGCGGCGACGACGCATAACGACGACACGCCACGGGCGCCGCCAACATCGCCGCCGCTGCCATGCCCGCCTCCGACATCAACGGCATCATCGAAAACTACATCGCGGCAATGGAAGCAAAAAGCCATGGAGGCAAATTCAGCCTCATCATCGATAAGTACACCAACACGCCCGGCGTCACGGCGCCTCCGGCGTCATCCCGCCATCGCCGCCGCTCCGCCATGGGCTCCACCGGCGGCGGCGACGCCGCTCTCAATGAGCGCCACCCACGTCACCCCTCCAAGATCATCGACGCTGAAAGCAACGAGCACGCCTACCCCAAGGATGCACCTGCCGTGACCCGGTCGGTCGATCGAGGCTACCACCGACGTCCACACCGCTTTCGACGAAAAGCCTACCCAACTAGGCCAACGTCTCGCGGCTACTACAAAGGCAATGATAAGTTCCCCGGTCACTACCAACACCCTCCTTGACATTGGGAACATCTGGAATGCCAACATGGATGACAAGACGACGTCACCGGCGTCAACATCGACGTCGCTATCATTGACATTGACGCCGCTGGGATCGACATCCTTGGCGACAATCGCCACCAAGGACACCAACGGCAACGACGCCCCTCCCAAGGGCGCCACCATCGACCACGACGTCCTCGACATCGCCATGCCTACCATCGACGACAACGACGTCTCCCACATGGGCGCCATGATCGTCAACGACGTTCTCAAGGGCGCCAACGACGACCGGCGTCAACTACGTCTTCGCCATGCCTAGCATCGCCAACACCTACAAGGGCATGAACCACGACGACCCCCCGCATTGGCCAACCTCGACACCGGCAGCCCACGGCGTCAACCCAACGGGCGCCACCACGGATGAGAACACCGGCGTTCCCGGGCGCCACCGAAGCGGTCATTCAGCGGCCGACATACGACAACAACAACCTGCTGGACAACAACAACAACAGCCCGATGACACGGGAGTACTGGGACACCTCCACACGGTGTCTTCTTCGCGGCCTCAAGCTGCCCACCAATGGCGACACCAATGACTACCGGCGCCACTTCAGCGGAACGGCGACTCGATCGACTACACCTATGGCCCGACACCTCCATCAAGAACATGGGCTTACCGGACACCACGGCGCCAAGCAATGACCATCGCGCCATCGACTACTTTCGGCTATGACAGCGGGACGACTCGAGCCAAACTAGTTGGCTCCCATGTTCCTCGGCGACATCGTCGATGCGACTCACGCCAACAAACCGTGGGCTGCAATGCACCAGGCGGCGCCAACCATAGGGAACACGGCGATCTCCCTCGCCCAAAAAATCGACGTCTACTTCGTCAGCAAGCCTCGACTTGTGAGCTTCACCGACGACGACCAGAGGTACATGCCACCCACATCAACCTCCTACCTCGTCAACCTCGTCAAAATCTCGGAGGCTCTCGTTCCACCTCAACTTGCTACATCAACGCTTCACGAGCTACACGACATAGCCGGAACCAACAAGCTCCAGGCGGGAGCACCAGTTTGGGCGCTGGAGCCAATCTTCTTCCTCCACAACTACCACTACTATGCCTCAGAATTGTCAAAGGTCCTGTGGGATGTTCTCGAACCAGGTGGGATAATTTTGCACACACTTGAGGTTGATTTTCACCCGTCGACGTACTCGGCACCGATGCAACCACCTCCAGAGAGCAATGGAATTCAATCAATTGAACCAAAATCGACAAAGGTCAGCGTCTTCATCTTCGCCCAACTCATTTCCCCGACACAAGTGGATGCAATAATCTTCAGGCCGTACTACTTCAATCGCGCCATCAACAACAACAGCCGTGCAGAACCACAGCGCGAGGACGCGCTGTTCGGAAAAGGGGGGAGAGATGTTATGACCCAGCTCACGGGAGGCCCAACAAGGCCCCCCTAGGGCTGCAAGACGCACCAGGCCAAGCTCGGCGGGCCGCCGCCCGCGCCGCCCTTATCTCGTCGGCCAGCCTTCATCATTAAGTAATAGATATTTAAGGAATAAAGATAGGAATAAATAGGGAATAAATAGATTGCTTGTAAGAGAGGTATTCCAATCTATAAGGAAACCTCTAGAGATTACTTAGCGTGCAAGTCTTCCCCGGACTATAAATACAAGGGAGCTGTAATCGTTTGGGATTAATCAAAAGAATTAAAGGGGTAACACCCAAAAACTCTCCACTCTCCGGCTCTCAATCTCTCTCCCTCACCCGCGACGTGCGCCGCCAACACCAGCGCCGCCGCCCTGGGCCACGTCGCCCTAGGGCGCCACCGCCGCCCAGCGCTCGCCCGCCCGTCAGCGCCGCCCCGCCCGTGGCGCGGCAGCCCAGCTGCCCATGCCGCCCGCCTCCTCCTCCTCCTCTCTCTCGTCATCGCTGGAGCAGCTACACGCGTCATCTTCATCGTCTTCTACCTCGCCGTTCTTCATCGCCCACGTCATCTACATCATCACGCCGCCGACCGTCTTCCTCCTCAGCCCCCGTCGCCCCTTTGCCATCCTCACCGCCCGACAATCGGCAATCAGGTGTCAATTCCGGCCCAATCTAGCCGGAATCTGACACTCATTTTATTGACTAATAATGCATTTTGTCCTCATGCCCTCACCCTGTTTGGTTGAATGCCACAAAACGATGTGACTTTATGGAAGTAATGTTGCCTTTCATATCCAGTTTTATAAATGACAGATAAATTATGTTGCTTTAAAGTGCATCAAATTATTTAACGGAGTAGTAACATTCACAGGCCAAGAACACCTCATTTTTCTTATTCATTCACTGCTGAGTCACAAATACTTCTCTCCTGAACCATAAATTTGTATCACAGCCTGGTGAACACTTACGACATATTATCCATAGTGCCTTCACTTCACCAGATTGGGTACTGGTTATATTTGTTTTTCAATGCAGTCTGAGATTTCTGCAATCAATTGTTTCGGGGATCTAGTGCACGGAGATAGTTTCGGGTACATTGCAGGTACCTTTGTTGGCTGGAGCTAGTGCACGGAGATTTGTGCGGCCTGGTGACGCCGGCGACCCCCGGCGGTCGGCGGTACTTCTTGCTGTTGGTGGATGATGCCTACCGGTACATTTAATTTTGCTGTTAATTGTGCCTTGGTCATAAAGCTGGAAGCAAATATTTTTTTTTAATCCCGATTAAGAGAAAGACATCTACACTCATGCATCATTGAAACTATGTATCCTGTATTGCATTGCAGGTACCTTTGTTGGCTGCTAACAAACAAAAATAAGATGCCTCAAAATGCAGCAGGTAAAGCAGCTACCTTAGTTGGCTTTATTGCATATCCAATGTTATGGACATATATAGGGCAAAACAAGTGCCTTGTGTATATATGTATGGTATTATTAGAAAAGAAATGTGTGACCCTTAGCTCAGGTTCAGAGATCCCTAGATTTACTGCCTTGCCTCAAGGGATACCTCATCCGAATCTATGTTTTTTTTTCAACTAAAAGTTTCAACCTTTCTTCCCTTCGATGGCGTCCACTTCGCCGAAGCGCCGTGAGTGCACCGCCGCCCAGGCGTCAAGGACTCTGGTGCGGGCACCGCGGCGCCTGGCTGGATCCAAACAACCGCTTCATGCGGGGTTGCAGCGGCGCAGGCGGCCGCAAATGTGGTGATTGAGGCGACAAAAGGAGGCTGCTGCCGCCGCCCGCGGATGCCGCGGGCGAAGGTGGCGGCCACGCTGCACGCCCGAGATCGCGGGCGGAGTGCAGGAGGTGGAGGAGGTGGAGCTGGTGGAGGTGGCAGTGGCGAGATGGTGTGATCGGGAGCCCGCCACACGCGTCGGGCCACGCAGCCGGGGCGGCGCCCGTCGGTCTCCATCACCGGTGCGCCGGAGAGGCCATCCCATCCGCCATGAGTCGCCATACGCCCCAGGTCGTCTACGCGACTCCGGCGCAAGGACTTCGTGGACTTTGCTCGACAAGACCAACTACCATGCTTGGTCCGGCCGATGAAGCTCAAGATGCGGTAGCGGGATCTCGGGATGCCATCGAGGGAGTGTCGGTCACGCATCGCGACGATCGACGGGCACTCGAGGTGATCATCGCTGCCGTGCCCAAGGAGATGGGCATCCCGCTCATCGACAAGCCCACGGCGAAGGAGGTGTGGGGCGCCATTGCCGCGGCCGCAAGATCGGCATGGGCCGGGGGTCGCCCGGCGGCATCTGCAGAGGCCGCGCCCATGAGTGGGGAAAACATGAGCTTTCGTCCTGGTGAGGAGCATGAAGAGAATTTGCAGATCGTCTTTCCACTTTGATGCGCCAGATGGCCATTCATGGCGACACCAAGATCACGGAGCTGCGGGTGGTGGAGAAGTACCTACGTGCGGTGCCCGGCCGGCACGCCGCAGCTCGCCGCCGTGGCCATCGAGCAGTTCGTCATCCTAGAGACTTTCACCGCCCGGGACGTGATGGGATGCCCCGAGGTCCGTCGATGATCGTGATGAGCCCGCAAGATCGACTGAACCCGTCTACATTGGTGGCAAGCTCATGTACACGGAGGAGCAAAGTGGAAGGCCCGATGGAAGGAGAAGAAGAAGGGGAACGACGATTCTAGGGGATCGACGTCGAACGCAGCATCGCCGAAAAGCGAGGGCGGCAAGAAGACCCAGGCCGCCGCGGTGGCCGTGGCAACCAAGGTGATCGTGAGGGCGGCGAGCGAACGAACGATGACCGCCGGGGCCAACCGTGATGCAGCTTAGTACCTCAATTGTGGCGGGGAGGGCCCACCGGGCACGCCTGATTGTCGCCAGCCGCGTCATGCTCGTGATGGCGAAGCGCGGTGGGAATCGCGAGGTCGCGGTGGAGGCGTGGCGGTGGCAAGCAAGGCGGCGGGCATGGTGGCCGAGCCCGGTCGCGGAGGCGGCGGAAGATGATGAGGGTGCCCTATTCTTTGCACACGGCTGCATTGAGCTGGAGCATGATGGCGCGGCAAAACCGGGCGCGACGAGTTCTGAACCTCGATGGCGACTACCCGGGCGTACACCTTCGTCCGCGCAGAGCTTCGCTCTGGAGGAGCCACGGGCACGCGCCTTCCTCGACACGGGCGAGCGTAAGACAAGCTCAACGGCCGGTACTTGGACACCAGAACCACACATCACATGACCGCCGCCGGGAGCTCTTTGCCGACGTACACACCGGCGTCCGCGGCACGGTGCGTTTCGGGGCCAGCGCCCAAGGTTGACATCCGTGGTGTTGGCTCCATCGTGTTCGAGGGCAAGACCGACAAGCATAGGTTGCTCCACGGGGTTTACTACATCCCAGAGTTGAGGAACTCAATCATGAGCTTGGGCCGGCTCAATGAGGGCGGATCGAGAGGTGAAGATCAAGGACGGTCGGCTAAGGATTTGGGACCGGCGAGGCCGGTTGCTGGCCAATGTCAAGCGTGGGCCAAATCAGCTCTACATCTTGCACACGGAGGCCGCTCGGCCGTTACGTCTCACCGTGTGCAAGGATGATGTGGCGTGGCGTGGCACGAGCCGATGCGGGCACCTCCGCCGACACTCTTAATTTTGGGCAAGGAGGAGATGGCTCGCGGGATCCCGGTGATCAATCACCTCGGCAGCTGTGTGACTCTGAGTCACCACCAAGCGGCGCCACCCGTTCCGATCATGCCGGCGCAAGGAACCGCACCAAGGAACGGCTGGAGCTAGTGCGGAGATTTGTGCGGCTTTGGTGATGCGGCGACCCCGGCGGTCGGTCGGTACTTCTTGCTGTTGGTGGATGATGCCTACCGGTACATTTAATTTTTTTCAATTAATTGTGCCTTGGTCATAAACCTGGAAGCAAATATTTTTTAATCTCGATTAAGAGAAAGACATCTACACTTATGCATCATTGAAACTATGTATCCTGTATTGCATTGCAGGTACTTTTGGTGGCTGCTAACAAACAAAAATAAGATGCCTCAAAATGCAGCAGGTAAAGCAGCTACCTTAGTTGGCTTCATTGCATATCCAATGTTATGGACATATATAGTGCAAAACAAGTGCCTTGTGTATATATGTATGGTATTCTCTACTGGAATCCTCATGTTTCCCTAGAGCCAAAACCCTAGGGAAATGCTTGAAAAAACTCTAGGGAAACGATTTCCCTAGGAAATTTGGTAGGGAAAAGTTTCTACGGATAATTTTTGCCGGGGAAAGGGCAAGTGCCCTACGGTTTTGAGTGAATACCCTAGGAAAATCTTTCCCTAGGAAATTTGAAGCCCTAGGGATTACGCCGGGGAAAAATTTTTAAAAATAGGCCCCATACGATTGGGAGCCCGGTCCCGAGCCCGAGCACCGCTCCACCACGGCGAGCTCCACCCACGGCCGGCGGCCGCCGCGAACCCCGGCAAACTCCACCCTCGACCGCCGTCGGCAGCGCAGCTCACGGCGAGCTCCACCTCGCCCTCGCCATCGCTGCGGGGGCCGGCGAGCCCGCCCGACCCGAGCACAATGTAGTCCCAACGAGGCGGGGCGGCACTCCGCTCCTCTATATTCGCCCGTGGTCCCGGCTCCACGTGCGGGTGCGGGGACCGGCGAGCCAAACCACGAACGCCAAAAGCGAGTCCGGGCGAAGCTTCGGGCGCCGCACGTGCGGCGCCCCTTGACCACATTTCTGGCGTGAAGGATCGCCGGCCCAGGCCCCGACTCCGTGTGAAGGAGTCACGCAACCGCTGAGCTCCCGGCCAGCGTCGCGCGGCCTTTAGGCGAGCATGTCCAGTGAGCGGCCGCTCGGCCCAACGCGCAATCGCAGCGCGGCGGCGGCGCTCCGCCCAGCCGCGGGCGTCATGCTGGCCGAGCTCCGCCTCGGCCGACGCCGGCCTTGGAGCCCGGGCGAAGCTCCCGCTGCGGCCGCAGACGCTGGCCTTGGAGCCCCCAGTCCTCTGTCTCCACTACCGAGAGGATGAGATTGGGATATAAGAGAAGGATGAGGAGAGAAAGAGATAAGGATGAGGTACGAGAGAGAGGTGGGGATGGATTTTTGAAGTGAAGGTGACCGGTGATTTCCCTAGAGAAGCAATCTAGAATCCTAGGAAATCCAAGTTTCCCTACTAATTTGAAAGGAAATCCTAGGAAAGCCATATTTCCCTACTTTAACTTTTAGAAAACCCTAGGGAACGCTAAAAACCCTAGGGAAACGGGTGAATTCCAGGAGTGATTATTAGAAAAGAAATGTGTGACCCTTAGCTCAGGTTCAGAGATCTCTAGATTTACTGCCTTGCCTCAAGGGGTACCTCATCCGAATCTGTGTTTTTTTTTTTTTTCAACTAAAAGTTTCAACTTTATGCGTTATGGATTATGGAAAAAGCAATTGGGATGACCATTCTAACTGGCCTATGTTCTGGTGAAGTGAGATTAGCTGAAACCCAGCAATGAGAGCACGAAAAGGCTATTGTAGGGAAGAATATGCTCATCAAATTGTAGTGTCCGGTTACGAAACTCTGTCTGGCAAACTGGTTATATGACTAAAGCACTGATCTCATACCTCTACGTCTGTACTATGTAGTTCCCAGGATGGAATAGTAGCTGAAAGCATCTGCAATTTTTTTTATCAAACTTTGTGTACTAGCAACATCTATACCACTTATGGATTCCTATATGCTTCTCGAAACATCGTGTCTCTGTAAATTGCCACTGATATCTATGCTATGTTGTGCTTGAGCGCCTGACATGATAATCGAACCCACCTTACAGAAGTGTCAAACCTACCTTTTGTGAATGAGTATTTAATGATTCATAGCTGCACAAAGCAAGAGTGGGTGCAGCGGAGCTCGTCTATCAACCTAACAGGTTGATGAATCAATTAATTTAATGTATAGTTGAGTGGAGATTTTTTTAATTGATTTATTATGTCCCGTAGCAAGGCACAGGCACTCACCTAGTACCACCAGCGTATTAAATTTCTATTTAGTGGTAGTACTAGCTCTACCTACATCCACTTTAGGTTTAACTAAGCCAAACTTTTTAAGCTTGACTCGGTTTGTAAAAAAAAATGTTATTACCAACACTTATATCTCCAAGAATGTTAATAATGAAAATATATTCCATAATTCACCGAATTAATACTCCCTCTGTTCCAAAATATACTGTCGCCAGGGTACGTCAACCGCCCCGCGTTCAGGCTCACCATCGAGCCCCGGAGTGGCGTGGCTCTAGTGCTTAGGAAGCTCTAACCTGCTGATTGATTACATGCATGGTGTCTTGGTTGTTAATCGTGGGAACGAACGTCTCGTGAGCTACAATTGCTTGCTGCACTACTGGTTCACATCCTTCTGTATCCCTGTTGAGCCTGAAGCTCTACCTCTGCAGAAAAAAAACACAAAGAGAGAGAGGCGTGTCCGGCCGGCCGGCTGGCTATAGCTCTGCCGGACGTCCTCCCTCCATCCTTACCAATCCAGCAATGTGTGCAAATCACAACAGGCAGCCCCTCATTAATTAGGGGGTAAATTCGTCTTTTTAGCAGCTCATTGATGACATTTTAGTGCCTGTTTGATCTCTTGAACTAAACGGATAGAGAGACTAAAAACTTCTTAGCCGGTGCTAGGAAAAGTCGTAGAACCATCTAACCAAGCAGGGCCTAAAGTTGCTCGACCATTGTGCAGGATGCACTACAGGCCCTGCCCCTCCTTGAACATCGATCGACTTGTCTGCTTCCACAATCAAGAGTACACGTACAGCTTCAAACAAGTATCTAGAAGGATTAAGTTTTGTTGCAGTTGCCGGGTTTGTGTTTGGGGCCGGCCAGCCGTTTGCTGTTTTGGGCCGGCCTTGCCTTCAATGGTAAAATTAGGGAAAAGTCTACTTTCGGTCCCCCAACTTTTTTGCGAAAGTCCGATTTTGGTCCCTCAACTCTAAAACCGACAAAAGCGGGTCCCTCAACTTTTCAAACCGTGCGATTTCGTCCCTCGGCGGGTTTGGACGGTGGTTTCGCTACAGTAACTCCGGTTTTTGCTACAGTGAAGGTGGTTTTCGGTTTTTCCCTTTTCTTATTTATTTCGCTAAATCTTTCAAAAATCATAGTAAATTATAGAAAATTCATAAAATAGAAAATCTAATTTTGTTGGACTCCACATAAGTAGAGCTACACAATAAATATATAATATGGTATACTTTAATATAAAATTTTTTGCTATGAAGGTTTTGCCTTTTTTTTCTTTTTATTTATTTCATCTCAATATTTAAAAAATCATAATAAATTATAAAAAATCATAAAATTGAAAAACCAATTTTGCTAGACTCCACATGAACATATTTATACAATAAAGATATATAGGTGTACTATTTAATTTATTGGCCGGGATCCATCGATTAGGTTCACGGCTCCGGCGACGCACGCATTGCAGACATCGACAAACCTAGCTAACCTAACCTAGCTAAAGAGCCACAAAGAAACTCACGCATTGTGTTATTGCGCGCCTCATGTGGAGTCCAACAAAATTGAATTTTTATTTTATAATTTTTCTGTAATTTACTATGATTTTTTAAAGATTGAGCTGAAATAAATAAAAAGAAAAAGGCAAAACCTTCTAGCAAAAACTTTGTACTACTTTGTACTAAAGTATACCATATTATATATTCATTGCGTAGCTCTACTCATGTGGAGTCCAACAAAATTGAATTTTTATTTTATGAATTTTCTATTTTATGAATTTTCTATGATTTACTATGATTTTTGAAAAATTCAAATTTAAATAAATAAGAAAAGAAAAAAACTAAAACCACGGCTACTGTAGCAAACCGGAGTTACTGTAGCGAAAACCACCGCCCAAACCCACCGAGGGATGAAATCTCGCACGGTTTTAAAAGTTGAGGGACCCGTTTTGTCCGGTTTTGGAGTTGAGGGACCAAAATCGGACTTTTCATAAAAGTTGAGGGACCAAAAGTAGACTTTTTCCTAAAATTAGTGGTCCGCCAATTGTTGGCTACTATGGGCTGAGAATACTACTACTGTCTTGGTCGGTTGGGCCAGTGGACATTTCATTCTTGGGCTTCATAAGCAAAAAAAAAGGTTCATTATAAGGAAAAAAAAGTCTACTTTTGGTCCCTCAACTTTTGCGAAAGTCCGATTTTGGTCCTCAACTCCAAAACCCGGACAAAACGGGTCCCTCAACTTTTCAAACGTGCGATTTCGTCCCTCCGCGGGTTTGGGCGGTGGTTCGCTACAGTAACTCCGGGTTTGCTACAAAGTAACCATGTTTCGCTTTTTTCTCTTTTCTTATTTATTTAATTTGAATCTTTCAAAAATCATAGTAAATCACAGAAAATTCATAAAATAAAAATCCAATTTTGTTGGACTCCACATGAGTAGAGCTACGCAATGAATATATAATATGGTATACTTTAGTACAAAGTTTTTGCTAGAAGGTTTTTGCCTTTTTTCTTTTTTATTTATTTCACTCAATCTTTAAAAAAATCATAGTAAATTACATAAAAATTATAAAATAAAAAATTCAATTTTGTTGGACTCCACATGAGGCGCGCAATGACACAAAGACGTGAAGTTCTTGCGGGCTCTTTTAACTGGGTTAGGTTAGCTAGGTTTCTTTGTGCCGACTGCGCACGCACGTCACGTATTTGCCGTGGAACCCGATCGATGGATTACCGCCAATAAATTAAATAGTACACCTATATATCTTTATTGTGTAAATATGCTCATGTGGAGTCTAGGAAAATTAAATAGTTACTGTAGCGAAACCATGTCCAAACCCGTCGAGGGCGAAATCGCATGCGGTTTGAAAAGTTGAGGGACCGTTTTATCCGGTTTTGAAGTTGAGGGACTAAAATCGGACTTTTGTAAAAAATTGAGGGACCAAAAGTAGACTTTTTTCCTTTAGCAATCAAGGAAACCCATCCTGATCGCAGCCCGCCTAGATATGGCCATTATTTAGGAGTAGTTTGCTTGCACGGACGTTTTCAGCATTTGTGTACGGTACGGAAAAAGAAAAACCCTGGATTGGTCAAAATAAGCGCACAGATTTCTCTAGAACACCAAATCCAAACCCCTTCAACTTCAAGGCACGCACACCGTGCACCGTTGACTGCCGGCCAGGTCGCCCGTGCTTATGACATGTGGGCCCACCGTGCTTATATTTATCTATTATTTTGGTAAATGTATAAAATAACATATATTGATGTCAGGATGGCCGAGTGGTCTAAGGTGCCAGATTAAGGGTCTGTTCCTCTAGCGAGGGTGTGGGTTCGAATCCCACTTCTGACATGCAAGAAATATATAAATATTTTTGTTTTTCTCTATCTTTATTTGTGCGTTAATTCATTTTAGAGAATAAATTAATTTAATTTCGTAAATGTATAAAATAAAATATATAAATATTTTGTTTTTTTCTTTATCTTTATTTGTGCGCTAATTCATTTTAGAGAATAAATTAATTTAATTTTGTAAATGTATAAAATAAAATATATTGATGTCAGGATGGCCTTGTGGTCTAAGTCACCATATTTAGGATTGAGTAAAATCCACCCCAGGTCCCCTCGAACTTGTCCTCAAGTCTCATCCGGGTCCATGTACTTAGAAACTAGGAATCGGGTCCCCTCGAACTTGTTCAAGTGTGTCCTCCAGTCCAAAACCGGGTTTGCAAGCGGTTTCACAACAAGAATCGTGGGTTGCTACTGATAAGCGTTTTTGTTCTTTTTTTTTTTTTTTGTTTTGGTTGAATCTTTGAAAAATCATAGTAAATTATAGAAAAATCATAAAATAAAAAAATTCAACTTTTTTTGACCACATTAGTATATCTACAAGTGAACATATAATATGATATGCTTTAGTACAAAAGTTTTTGCTACTGAAGCTTTTATCCTTTTCTTTTTTTTTTATTTATTTTGTTGAATCTTTGAAAATTATCATAAATTACAGAAAAATTATAAAATAGAAAATCCAATTTTGTTAAACTTCACATGAGTAGATCTACGCAGTGCATATATAATATGATATGCTTTAGTCCAATAAAATCATATTATATGTGCTTTAGATCTATGCTCTTACGTAATTAATTGAAATAATTGAATTTTCTATTTTATAATTTTTTTCGTGATTTACTATAATTTTTTCAAAGGCCAAATAAATAAAAAAGAAAAAGATAAAAACTTCGTAGCAAAAATTTTGTACTAAAGCATATCATATATTATATGTTCACTTGTAGATATACTAATATGGAGTAAAAAAAAAGTTGGATTTTTCATTTTATGATTTTTCTATAATTTACTATGATTTTTCAAAGATTCAACCGAAAACAAAAAAAAAGAACAAAAAACTGTTTTTACTGTAGCAACCGCGGTTAATGTAGTGAAACCGCTTGCCAAAACCGGTTTTGGACCTGGATGACACACTTGAACAAGGGGACCCGATTCCTAGTTTCCTAAGTATATGGACCTAGATAAGACTTGAGGACAAGTTCTTGGGGTGAATTTTACTCTTTAGGATTTGTTCCTCTAGCGAGGGGTGTGGGTTCCACTTCTGACATGCAAGAAATATATAAATATTTTTTTCTTCATCTTTATTTGTGCGTTAATTCATTTTAGAGAATAAATTAATTTATTTAGGTAAATGTATAAAATAAAAAATATATTGATGTCAGGATGGCCGAGTGGTCTAAGGCACCAGATTTAGGATCTGTTCCTCAAGCAAGGGCGTGGGTTCGAATCCCACTTCTGACATGATAAATGTTTTTATTTTTCTTCAGCTTTTTCTTGTACAGCTTCAAACAAGTATCTAGAAGGATTAAGTTTTGCTGCAGTTGCCAGGTTTGTGTTCTGGGCCGGCCGGCCGTTTGCTCTTTTCTTGCCTTGATTGGCAAAATTAGTGGGCCGCCAATTGTTCGCTACTATGGGCTGAGAATACTACTACTGTCTCGGGCCGGTCGACATTTCATTCTTGGCTTCATAAAAAAAAAAAAAGGTTCATTTGAGCAATCAAGGAAACCCATCCTGATCGCAGCCCGCCTTAGATGTGGCCATTAGGAGAGTAGTTTGCTTGCACGGACGTTTTCAGCATTTGTGTACGATACGGAAAAAGAAAATCCTGGATTGGTCAAAATAAGCGCTATAACGCATCTATAATCCCTATATATAGAAGGAGGCCACTAGAGTAGTTCTCTGCACATGCAGAGATGACACATCAGCCCATCCTTCTGTTACTATTCGCTCTTACCGGCGGGACGGTAAAATTCTCGTCCGCTTCCCTTCGCCTTCAGGCTTCCCATTAGCTGCCATTAACTTAACTTCCCATTAGCTGTCATTAACACATCCACGTAGTGCTTTGATGGTTTTCGGTGCCCCTTCCCATCCAAGAGTCTCCATAATGACATTTAGATGTTGTATATATAAGAGAACTCCAGCCTTCACGGCCGCGTTCGTTTGGCTTATCATCGGTCGAGTCGGAAGATTTTCTCTCACAAAGATCGCCGGCCAAAGATAACCAGCGGTAGTTTCTCTTATAGCATCAGGACGGCCGGCCCGAGCAGGCCGTCTCCCTCGCCAAAAGCGCAAAGAAATGCAGGGCTTCCACAGCAAAAATTGAACAGCCAAAGAATGATCTCTGATTCATGGTTGAGAGGGACGAAACACAGCTGAACTGAAGCAACAAAAAGAATTACCCGCTTCAATTCGGCGCCTTTCTCCAGTAGCAGCAGCTTCCACCTTCTCCGCCTCCGCAACCGGAATCCCGACCACCGCAGACGGTTCCGGAGTCGGCCCTCCTCGAGGCAGTGGCAGAGCTAGCATCTGAGAGCTGAGTATTCCGCGAACAAGTGTTGCGCTGTCCCTGGTCAGCCGCCCGCCCTCGCCCGGTCAGTCCGTCCGCCGCAGCTGATCACCGGAGTCGCCAAGTCGGGGACGCCGGAGGCCGGACGCAGCGGCGCAGCGCAGGTCGCGCTCAGCCCGTCGGCCGACGCGCAACGGCGCAGGGGATGCGAGATTGGGAGGGGCCGTGTGCGTGTGCCGGCGCTGGCCGATGCATCGGGAATGTACGATGCGAGTTGGGGAGGAAACAGGAAAGGATGTGACCTTTTTTTTCTTCTTTAGTGGGCTTTCTATTGGGCTTTGCTACTTTGGGCCAGATTTGCAGCATGACAACAAATACCAATATACATCTTTTGTATGTATTTAAGTTTGTTTCTAAAGTCTTGGTATTCCATGAAATACAGGGGTAGCGACGGCCTTGCGGGAGGAGAGAGAAATTGGAATAGAAAAGAGATAATTGGGGATTATTTGGTATCTATAGATGGCTGATGAGTAGTAAATATTCCGATTATCGCTGCCACAATTTTACGTCTGCCGGCGATTATTACTTTTGTGGGGCCAGAGAATTACGGTTAGCATGTTTTGGAAAAAAAAAAAAACATGCTCGATCGACCTAGCAGTATTTGGATGCATCTATCGGCTTCTAGCCGTTCGTGATGATATAAAATCGAATTTCTCATCTTTAGACATCTTCAAATATGGCTCTTCGTTACATGAACCATTCAAATGAATGGTGGAAACTACGTAGTATTCTATACTTATATGATCCGAAATAATATATTGCATATCTGCCAGTTTTAATCTAACTACATATATCCTCTATGTTATTAAATAAAAATATATAGCATACCAAGCAAAGAACGCGGAATTCTTTAGTTTGGGCCGAACACCTAAATCCAAACCCCATCAACTTCAAGGCAGCCAAGCACGCACACTGTCCACCGTTGACGAACGCCACTGCCGGCCAGGTCGCGCGCGTGCTTATGACATGTGGGCCTGCCACGGTGCCTTCGATATGCGCCCTCCACTTGTTTACTCTCTCTCCGGCCCCACAAATAAAAATGCATTTTTAACTTCTACAATCCTTATTTGACCATTCGCCTTATTCAAAAAGTTTTTTTAAAATTTTAGTTATTTTGTTATGACTTAATTTATAGTTAGAGATATTTTCATAATGTTTTATTTATTTTATTATTTATATAAGAAATTTAATTTGTGTAACGGCGGATGTATATATTAGCGTGGCAGACAATGACACTGAACTTGACCCCTCTCTCCTCGTCCTCATCTCCCCTCTAATATCTGGCAAACTGGAAAACACGGCCTAAGCGCTAATCCGTTTATTAATCGCACTCGTGTGCCACGTGACCGATCGTTCGTTTGTTATTTCCTTTCTTTGCTTTGCAAAATTAGTGGGCCACCAAGTGTTGGGCTGAGAATACTTATGTCTTGGTGGGTCGGGCCAGTCGATATTTCATTCTTAGGCTTCATAAGCAAAAGTTCATTTTAGTAGATAAACCATCCTCATCCAAACGTAGACTAATATGGCCACCAAGGCCATTAGCCGTCCGTCTAGGAGTACTTTGCTTGCACGTACGGACGTGTTTTCAGTGCTAAGGCTCTGCAAGAAGCTACCGAGATGAGCATAACAAGAATTCAGATCGAGACGGACTCAGTGGCCTTGCAGCAAGCTCTACGCTCCCCCACCATGGACCTGGCCCATTGTGGTATGCTTATTAGAGACACTCCTGAATTGTTGTATATGATCACTTTGTTTGCACTAGGATCATGCATGTCAATTCCCAGCTGGTAATAACAAAGGTAATAACAGAAGTTTGTTACCTATTATGTTTATAGCCTTTTGGCAGTCCTCTCCTTCTCTTACTCATACTACTAACTACTTCTTCCAGAGTGGGCCTGTAAACTTGGTGTTGGGCCACCTGTTCCTCTTGGGCCTTGGCTCTGTTGACGAGCCAGAAGTCTGAGGCCGGAGCGGTACACGGCTGGGTACAAGTCTAGGAGTATTTTGCTTGCACGGACGGACGTGTTTTCAGCTTTTCTGTACGATACGAAAAAAAACTTTGCTGGATTGGTCAAAGCAAGCAACGCACACAATCTCGCCTATCTAGGCGAGATTTCTACAACGCCAAACCCAAACCAACTCCAAGGCAGCCAAGGCACACCGTCCACAGTTGACGAACGCCACTGCTTATGACATGTGGGCCGGCCTCTCATAGTGCCGTTGACGCCAAGCCTACGTTCCCCCGTGCCGTCCGTCCTCCTCCGGTCGTTTTCGACGTGCGCCCTCCACCTCTCTATCAATTAGCGTGGAAGACAATCCCCTTGACTTGACCCTTCTTCTCTCTCTGCTCGTCCTCATATACCAGAGGGCCAAACTGCAAAACGCTAAGCGGGGGCCCCGGCTAATCCCGAACTCGTGTGCCACGTGGCCGCGTCTGGTTGGGCGTTAGCGACGCGGTAACCCAACCGCGCGGCGAGGCCGTCGCTGTCAACTGTTCCGTAACTTGACGGAACGGAAGAATCTCTGTTATTTCCTTTCCGCCACGGCACTGGGTTGGTTGGTTGCTTGGCCCCTCGCCGCCGTCGTCGTCGTCTTTCTTCTCCTCCTCCGGTGGGGGCGGGCGACCGCGATGGCCTCGATGATGGAGCGGACGCCGATGCTGCTGCTGCTACTGGTCGCGGTGCTTCTGGCCTCCGCTTCTTCTTCCCCGCCGCGGCGGTGCGGGAGGACGACAGAGGTGAGGCCGCCTTCCCCCACACGACTCAACTGCCTCCCCTTCCCGTTCGTGTGCCGGAGGAGAGAGAGGGGTTCCGCACGGTCCGTGCGTGGTTGCTTGGGAGGGGCGGGTTCGGAGGGAGAGCTGAGGGTGCGGGCGATTGATTAGCTACGGGGAGCCAAGCCGACCGATTGTGCCGGCGCGGTGGGGAGGAGCTCACAACTCAGAGTGCCTAGTATCCTGTCAATTAGTCTAGATTAGATGAGCAGTTGAGTTGAGTTGAGTTGAGGAGCGCCGACGCGGGGAAGCAGCATTCATAGCGCGCACCGCGCCGCCGGCTGATGCTCGATTTCTCCCGGATTTGGCCTTTTTCGTGTGCGGGAGGATTTGATTTGATTGGATTGGGGAAACTAAGCTTATGAAGCAGCTGCTGCTACCTTTGCGACAGTGCTTACTACGAGTGTATTTCGAGAGCAGTAGATGCAACCGCTTCGCCAATAATTCCTTTTAGGAAGGGGGAGATTAGGAGGAAAGGTCTCTGCTTTTGTAATGTTTGTTTACAAGTCGTCCCTGCTGGTGCTGGGGATACCTGGTGCTAAAAAAAAAGAAAAGAAAAGAAAAGCTCAGCAACCAGAGGACTATCCTATTACAGCAAAAAAAACATGAGAATCTCACTTTGGGTTGGGCTAGCTAGTCGCCTTGATCCAAGACAGCCAAAGCCTCAGTGGCCTTCTTCATTCTTTTCCCTGCTCCTACCCTTTGGGTACATGTATCCACTTCTCCCTAATTGAGATAACGCTGACAACTACTTGCTCATTGTCATTTGCAAGTGATTTCTCAGCGTAGCAATGCTGTAATAACGTGGAAAGGCGATTCTTGTCCTCATTCTAGGGATGTGATTGCTGTAGAATTTTGTAAAACAGAGTCATGGGTTATCCTTGCTTGCTTCTCAGATTGGTAACGCCATTGACTGACCTAGTCACGTCATCCAACTCTAGTTTCTGAGCATCGCGAGGATTTATTTTACTGCTCTGCCAGTGAATCCGCCTAAACTCTCCACACCTTCCTTTGTCAATGCAGTGATCAGGCTGAAGCACAGTGATGGTGGTTATTCCTACAATCATACTCTTGCCCATATTCTTGTTGAATACGCTGCCTGCAGTAAGTTCCACCTTCACAATACTTGTTCTGTTGAAAGCAACTTCATCATAATTCTGCCCAAACTTCGTACTTTACTTGCCTACCTAGACAGTTTCTGTTCTGGTACTTGCCTTTCACACCCCTTTCCTTTTAAGGGGGAAAAACTCTTTGCCACACTTTTTCATTCCCTCCCCTCTTCTATGCAGCATTTTCAGTCACTAATAGCTATCTTGTTCCTGATGATTTCATCTCCGAATGGTTCTTTTGATAGGGCATGCATATAATGATTCCCATGTTTCTATCTCCAAAATACATTTTTGTCCTTTTTCAGATTTGGTTTACATAAATGTATTTCAGGTGTACACATCTGACTTAACATCACTTTTCTTATGGATCTGTCCAAGGTGCAAAGGCCACACAAAGGTTTGTGCTTACTGTGTTTGTGAAAGTTGCTCTACATTTTCCTTGGCGTTTAATCGCCTGTTTTTGTATTATTGATGCAGGGTTTTGAGGTGATAGAGATCATAGTAGACGGGAGAACTGCTTACAGGTTAACTATCTTTAAGTATTTCTTCAATGCTCTTTTGCTTGCACTCAGTGTTCAATGAAAACTTATGTTCGGGTTGTTTGTTAAAAAATTGTGCAGGCATTTGTTGAGTTGCGCCTGACCCTCGATCCATAATCATTGCATTTAGAGGCACTCAACAGCACAGGTACAGAAAAATGCTCCATTATGAGTAGAGACTTGTAACGTATGGGCATTTGCTCAGAGTGCATCAACCTTTTATCCTAGTTATTTAGCTATGTGTTTCAGTTTTCAACTTATAAAATTGTAATCTTTTAATCAAATGTGATAAGCTGTTTATAAGCTTTCAATCTTCAGTTCTCATTGATTTGATGTCTTGGAATTTAACTTGCACAGTGTCTCAAATTGATCAAGATCTTTTCTGGAAGCAGCTTGATGTGACATACCCAGGCATGCCGGATGCTATGGTAACTCCACTAGTCAAGTTGTTGTTGATGTTTAGAGTTCTCATTGAATTAGCAGTAACTTGTGTTTGCTCACTGCTTGTCTGGCTCATGTTCTAGGTCCATCATGGGTTTTATACTGCATATTATAATACAACTATGCGATACGAGATCCTGAAATCTATTAAATGGGCAAGAAAAACATATGGAGATCTACCCATAAATGTTGTGGGACATTCCATGGGAGGGGCTTTAGCTTCGCTTTTGCGCCCTTGATCTATCTGTAAGTATTTTTAATATACTTGGTTTATTGCATCAAATTTCAATATATGCTCTACTACCATTGCATGTATTGTCAGATGGTTGGCTTCAATGATATCTTTGCCTTTTCTTTTACAGGTTAAATTTGGACCAAAGGCGGTTGAGCTCATGACTTTTGACAGCCTCGGATAGGCAATCCTGCTTTTGCTGTATACTTTGGTGAACAAGTCCCAAGAACAATCCTGTGACCCATCAGAATGATATTGTGCCGCATTTACCACCGTATTATTATTACCTAGGTGAATGGACATACCACCACTTTGCTAGAGAGGTGTGTATCTGATAGTCAAAAAGAGTTTACAGAGATGCATACTTCTCCAGGTTACCGTTAATCCATTTCTTCTGCATCTATTTATCTTCAGGTTTGGCTTCATGAGAGCATAGATGGAAATGTAGTTACCAGAAATGAGACGGTTTGTGATGATTCTGGTGAGGACCCAACCTGTAGCAGGTATGTATCTGCCTATCTATTTTGAATATTTATTTTCTTGCATGTTGCTTATTGTTTGCCGTTGTTTCAAAAGGTCGGTCTATGGGATGAGTGTAGCAGATCATCTTGAGTACTACGGTGTCACACTACATGCTGATTCAAGGGGAACCTGTCAATTTGTGATTGGTGCTGCCAACTCAGTATACAGCTACATTCGTGAAGTTGATGGATCCATCATCTTGTCAAGATGTCCAGAAGAACCACAAGCTTTAGAATCTATGTGACTTTGTCTGCCACAAAATACACCCCTGTACAGTATTTTTATTTTCATTTTGTGTACAGCTCATGAAATACTGAGCTCCCGGAGCTCTCCAGAGGATGAGAGGCTCACCTTTTAAATGTGCCCCCTTTGCTCAAGTGAGAATTGTACATGTAAGCTCCATAAGATTGTCGGCACAATTTAATTCGTGTATATAAATAATACCATATATTACAAAGTAATGCAAGTATTAGATGGTACTCCTTGTTTGGTCATTCCCGCATCGTGTTGCTACCTGAGATATATTTCCAGGGGCTTTTTCACAGCATTTCACCTCACCTTTACCTTCCTTTCAGGTATGCATTTTCTTTTGCAGATAAAAGAATGCAGCCCCTTTCAAACCTTTCATTGATGTATATATGTTTGTGAAATGTAACAGGCTTTAATGGGATAATTTGATGGTACTCCTTATTTGGTATTAACTCACTACCTGACAATTTTGTGTATTTTCTGTCAGCTTATGAAGTGAGAATTGTATATGTACTATAACATTGTGTGTGCTTATGTGATGGATATATTTGGTGGCACCCCCTTGTTTGGCTATTACATGTTATAAAACTATATAACATGGGATTTTTTGTAAGATACTTCTAGAAAATTTCCCTCTCCATGGCACCTCACCTTTACCTTTGTTTCAGATATGCTTTTGCAGATCAATGCACGTGGCCCTCTGCAAACACGAGAAGCCAAGAACGGATCAGGCTCAGGAAGGAATCTCAAGATGCAAAGTTCTACAGATAATCAGCACTGCCAGGTAGATCTTTCTTGAGGATAAGGATACATGTCTATCCACATTCTCCATTGTCATCTTCTTGTCCTGGGGTTTGCATCATCATACATGAGAAGAACCATCGCAGCATATCAATGGCGACTGTTCCATAGCATCATTTACACAGCATGGCCTTGCTGATATGCAATGCAAGGCTGTGCAGCACTGTGCAAGGCAAATGCCTGCATATCTGATAAAATGATGCGGCCAGTGAATGATCAGAAAATGCTTCAGAGAACAAAATATGGCAAATTGGGCAGAATTATCAAACAATTGTCTTGACTAATGATTTTTACTCACCAAGTATGGTGTAACTGTTCAAAGGAATGACACGGCAAATGGGGCAGATTCTGCCACTGCGGATAAGGTAAGAAGAGAAAGAAAGAGTGTGACTTTGTGTGAGGGACTGAATGAGACCCTAGGTTCTCTGTCTGAAGATGCTATTCTGAACCTGAAGATCAGATCTGAGCCTGATCCCTCCAATGCAGAGTGCCTGCTCTTAGCCAGAGGAATCAGATCCTGCTGTCATTATGTCATGTAACGAAGCGACGCCGTGTTGTTGTCGGCATCTTTGCTTTCTGTATGGACTTGCGTATTTACAGTCGGAGTCAAAGGTCTCAAATCTCAATTTACATGCAGGGACAACATTCAGACAACGAGACTTTCACAGAACGGAAGAGTATTTAACAATTACTAGATATAAGATACAAGGAAATAGCTTGCATTCCACCAGATTTTTTTTTTTTCCAGTTATTATTACAAGTTTCAGAATTCAGACTATGAACAACAGTAGAAGAAAATTGACAGCTTTTCAGCTTGTCAACCATATATTACTAGAATATTTATCTAAAAAAGCATATATCACTAGTTTCTTTAACGTGTGTACTTGGTCAGTATGCGAAAATACAAGTGCAAGTGTTAATATTCTTCCAATTTTGTTCTGCTTGTAAACTATGACCGAAGAAAATCCCCATATATCTATACAGCTCTATCCTCATGACTTTTGAAAAGATCCTTATGGTTTTTCAGGTTTTCTTGATATAATATTCCAAATTTTGTATGTGGACTACTCGTGAGTCATGAGGAGAGAGAGATTCCAATGGTCCCAGGGCCCTCATGCTTGAACACGGACATGGATTCGTTCCCCCCCCCCACACACACACACACACACACAAAAAAAAAAAAAAAAAAAACAAAAAAAAAAAAAAAAAAAAAAAAGGCATGCAGACATGGATTCTTATCAAACTCATTTTTCAGTTATCATATATAGAAGAACCAAATCTGTTATATGTTCCATTTGCACATATTATAATATAACATGTTCAGCAAATGCTCTCAGTTAGTTGTCAGGAATAGAATCTTCTGTCTTTCTATCTATAACATACGGAGTATAATCCAATCAATGCAAGTAGGTACCACGTACCAACAATCCAACACCTTTCTCCAGCCTATTAAAGGCAAAGCCGTGCCCCATGGCCAGTAGCACGAAACCACATCACCACCTTGAAATCATCTCAGCACCCCCTGAGGAGAGGAGGACCAGCTAGAAGCCCTCTACTAGAACCTTCGGGTCCGGGCACGGAGAACAAGCAGATCGAGAAACTATTGAGTCTCTAACCTTCAAACCTATCATAAGAATCATTTTTCAGTTATTATGTATAGAAGAACCAAATCTAGCTAGCTATATATATATATATGTTCCATTTGCACATATTGTAATATAATAACATGTTCAGCAAATGCTATCAGTTTGTTGTCAAGAATAGAATCTTCTGTCTTGTATCTAGAGTAAATTGCACTATAGATACCTAAACTATTTGATGTTTCACGATGGGTATCCAACTACTAAAAAACGTAACTTGGCATCTAACTCAAAAAACGTAACGCCTAGGCGACCGAACTATACTTACGTAACTTCGGTACGGGAGCTTGAGCAGCACAGCGCCCACGCATGCTCCAGCCTCTGTGCGCTGTCGCCCGCCCTCGTCGCACCGAGACCCACGCGCTGCCCCTGCCGTGGCTCCCGCCATGCGCTGCCGCTGCTCGCCGGGCGCTTGCGCCGCCGCTGCTTGGCCTAGCTGCAACCACGCAACTGCTGCACCAAGGACGCCAACCGTGCATTGTTGCACCGCCGACGGCACTGGAAGACGACGCAAGCGCCTTGTTGTACAGCGCGTGGAGCTGCGGGCCGGGAGAAGAAGGGAGGCGCGCCGTTGCTTGGCCCGGCCATGAGTGCCGCCATGCTGCAGCTCCCAGGCCGCGCGCTGCCCTGGCGCGGCTGCCGGCCATGCACTCCAGTCCTCCTGTACTCTCCAACAGTGGACATGCACGAGCTCCTTCCTGACGGGCGACAGGGACTGCTGCGCGCTCCGCTCATGTGGATGGCGGCGTTGCTCGCTCTCCATGGGACAGGCGGAGCAGAGCTCCCGCTCGGACACACCGCTTGACGTGGGCGCTGTGCTGCTCAAGCTCGAGTACCCAGAAGTTACGTAAGTATAGTTCCAAAGCATCTAGACGTTACATTTTTAGTTGGAAAGACTCGTAAGTTACGTAAGTATAGTTCCCAGCATCCGTAAGTTACGTTTTTTAGTTTGAGTACCCATCTATAAAACACCAAATAGTTTTGGTACCTACAGTGCAATTTAGTGTTGTATCTATAATAACATATAGAAATGCAAGTAGGTACGTACCAACAATCCAACACCTTTTTCCAGCCTATAAAAGGCAAGCCGTCCAATGGCCAACAGAGCATGAAACCACACCACCTTCGAAATCATCTCAGTCAGCAGTCAAGGAGAGCGAAACTAGCTAGAAGCCTCTAGAACCTTCCGGTCCGGAGAAGCTAGGTGAAGAAGCAGAGATCGAGGATGGCAATGGACCACGTGGCGAGGCTGGCGTCGGAGCGCGCGGTGGTGGTGTTCACGGCGGGCAACTGCAGCATGGGCGACGTCGTGACGTCGCTGCTGAGCAGCCTGGGCGTGAACGCGGCGGTGCACGATCTGGACAGGGACCCAAGGGGCATGGAGATGGAGCGGGGAGCTGGCCAGGAGGCTTGGCGCAGGCGCCGGACGCGGTACCGGCAACCCTACCGTGCCGGCGGTGTTCGTGGGTGGTGACCTCGTCGGCGGGACCAACAGGGTCATGGCGCTGCACCTCTCCGGCGAGCTCGTGCCCATGCTCAGGAACGCCGGCGCGCTCTGGTTGTAGGAATTGGAGAACGTCGATCCGTGGACTGAGCCCATAATACGCAAGCATGGCTGGTGAGCTTTTTGTTTACATCAGGTGTGTGTACCACTTTTCCTCAAAAAAAAAAAAAAAAAAAAAAAAAAAAAAAAGGTGTGTGTACCACTACCATGTGTGGATAAAAAATGGGAAAGGATCGATGTAGAAGAGTGTGTGATGAATGCCAGGTTTTTTGTGTCCTGTGCTTGGAATGGAATAAATAAAAATGTCGCCTCCCATGTTTTTTGTGTCCTCGATGCATGTCGCTCTGTACTTAACAAGAAACTAAATCTTTTTTTTCTCGAATACGCAAAAGATTTGCGATCTTTGTATTTAAGAAGAAGAGTTTTTACACCGCAAGACCGGGCGCTGCTTTTGGGGAGGGTAAGATTTACAATAGGCACCGCCTCCCTTGTCGTTTTACACATGACGATTACCGCTTGCTAATTCTCCTAGGTGGCGCCCCGCCTCTATCCATAGGTCGGCGATCCGCTTAATCTTGGCGAGGAATTGCGCGCTAGTGGCCGCTTGTTCCGAAGAATCTCGCGTTCTCTCTTTCCAAAGCTCCCATATGCCACTGGGGCGAAGAGGGTGTCTCGCGCCCCTTCCTCTTCTCTCCTCCGCCACCTCCGTCTCCACCGCTCCCACCAGTCGAGGATGGATCCCCACCCACCCTGTGAGGCGTCAACCCCAAGCGCCGCCAGACGGTCCACCGATGTGTCCGGAGAAGGAGCAGCGGTGATGATGTGGTCGATGGTCTCCGGTCTTGATCACAAAGGTAGCACTCGTCGCGCGCATCTAGCCTCGTGGCGGTGCCTCCCGCCCATGGTCCACCGCCTTCTCCGGAGAGAGCCGGCCATAGGAAGATCCTTACACGTAACGGCGCCCAAGTGCTCGGACTCGAGTACAACCCGGATCGGGTGGGACGACGGTGTAGGGCCCCAGAGGCCGATCGGAGGAGTAGGTCCCCCGCCGGGTCCATTTCACACCAAGCGGTCGGCGTTGTTGTTGAGGACTTCCAGCTCGACCAAATCCCAAAGACGCCGATATTATTGTCGGTAGCGGGGGACGGAGATGCCTCCAAAGGATCCGTCGTACCCATGCGCGCGTCCCCCGTAGTCCTTGTGCCACGCTTGTTATGCGCGGATGTCCGTGCGGGCCGACGGTTCAAAGAAGCTTGGCGCAATGTGCTTGATCGCCCTTCCTCGGATCCATCGATCCGTCCGTAAGGTGGTGGACCGACCGTCTCCGAGGACCGTTGTTGGCGGTCACTATCACACATCTTATACCGCCAACTTAGCTCTAATTAAGAGAGATGGAACACACTTATGCCAAATAAACATTTACTACTCACCTAGTTCCACTTGTATTCGAGAATATCTGTTTTGCGCAGAACAAACACGGAAACAGGTGAGAGTATGCCAAATAAAGAGTAAAGTGCAACTCAGGGAAATACGCTTTGGCCAAGGGGAACGTGACGTGCCGTAACCGGCAAAATAGACCCAAACACCTCCGGGATGTCAACCTAGGATTGGCCACCAGCTCACACGCGAAGGAGGGGCGCAGACGGGCCAAACTGGGCCGACCGTCGCAGTGCGGCGGCCGCCGCAGCCCGTGCCCGATCCCCGCCGCGCCTTGTCTCCGTGTCCGACCTCCGGAGGTGTAGAGGCGGTGCATGGCGGTGTTTTTCGGGGATTTGGCGCCAAAACTCCCGCCAAGAACCACTTTCATCCCCTATAAATAAGAGGCCACACCCCCTTCTAACACACAACACACACACCCTTGAGCACTTCACTCACTTTCTTTAGTCCTAGTTGTAGTTTTGAGCAAGGTTGAGCCTCAAGGAGGGCTTGTCTCCTTGGAAGGATCTTTTTGGTAATATTAATATTATTATGGAGTTCCTTTCAATATTCAAGTCTTTATATTCATATTGCAATGCGTTCGAACTAGAGTATAGTTACCCTCATGTTATCTTATTAATGTGTGAACTATGATCTAGTTGACATATTAGTAGATAGGACTTGGCTAATTATAGAATTAACCGTCATGTGTCGACTCACTAGAGAGTGATCGGTTTATGTAGATTATGATGGTTTGGTGTACCTTCGGGTTTACCTTTATCCTTGCTTGTCGATCCGTAGGGTCGGAGTCCCGGGGATTTAGGTAATCTTCTATACACGTGGGACGTGGTGTCCGTGTCTATAGTAATCATCAGAAATGTCGGCATCCCACGGTAGTGAGGTAGGGGGCAGGTGGTGATAGCCTTGTTCCGCCCATCGTATTCCTCCACGTTCGGATGTTGAGTTGGAGTTCTAAAAGTGTCCATCGGCTAGCAGACTAGCTGCAGGCATCTCCTCATCATATGATTGTAACCCCATCATGATTTAGCCTCCTCACATGTAAAACTAGAGTTCACCCATGTGCAATATTTAGAACTACCTTCTCATTGTAGATTCTCTTTTATCCTTCTCTCCCTAGTGGTGTAGTAGCTTATGTATGTTTGTCACTATCCTGAATATCATTCTTCTTACCCCTGCAATTGACTAATGGTTATTCATAAATACATTGTGGATCATCATCATCATTATGCTAGCTAACCACACAAGCCTCGCCTTCCTTTGGGAAAATATAAATCACGATACCCGAATACCACCGGGTGAAATGCTACAATGGTAGATCCGTGCGCTATGCGGATTGATGAAGTAAACACATGAATCCATCTATCATCGATATCTCTTAACGTGATCTCCGAGGATATTATTTATTCTCGATTGATTGCACTATGAAATGCCAACAAGCATTCCTGGTGCCGTTACCGGAAATAGGTTATTATCTATTTCTAGTGATGTCGACGTGGATGCCTCAAAGAAACTTTGAACCTCTCGTGGCACGGAGAGCGGCAACTCAGCCTGTGCTCGGTCCTCGTCGGTGTGCTGCAGCCAAAGCCACCTTGCTTGCAAAGGCGATGGAGGAAAGGCGTAGATCGGGGATACCGAGACCCCCAGTCCGGCGGGTGGCAAACGATGGGCCATGCGACCATGCACTTCCCCCGATGCTGCCTTATTTGCCCGCCCACGGGGAATCTCCCCGCAAATTGCATTGATTTCCTCGACGCCCACTGAGGCGGGCCGTCGGCCGATGATGGTGTAGATCGGGACTGCGCGACAACACCGATTTGATCCAGATGAGCCTTCCGCTTCTATTCATGAGGGGTCCGTGGCAAGCCGGCATACGCCCGGCGACGGCGCCCACCGCGGATTGGATCTTGGCCTTAGGCACTTTCTTCACACCGAGTGGGAGGCATAGGTATGTGATGGGGAAGTCCGCAACTTGGCATCCCGTAATACCCTTAAGGTGCTCTGTGTTGTCTTCCGGTACGTGGATCGGCGTGATGGAGCATTTCCCCAGATTTGTCCTTAGACCGGAGGCATCACCGAAGATTTGAAGAATCGTCTTTATTGCGCTCGCCTCACCCGCTCGGGTGCATGAAGAGGATCACATTGTCGGCGTAGATGCTGCAGGTGGTGCCGGATCGGGCTGCCCCCGTGGCCCCGATCAGCGGTCCATGGCCGCCGAGTCCACCAATCGTGCGAATGCTTCCATGACGATGATGAAGAGCATCGGCGATAGTGAGTCACCCTGACGCACCCCCCTCCTATGCTGGATAGGCTGGCCCGGTCTGCCGTTGAGGAGGATCCTAGAGGAGGCCGAGCATAGCAGCGTGGCTATCCGGCGCCGCCGGTGTTCCCCGAATCGGAAGGCCCTAAGGTCAGTCCCGGCAGAATGGCCATGACACGGTGTCGAACGCCTTGGAGATGTCAAGTTTAAGCAGGGCCTTGGGGATTTTCTTCTTCCTCAGGAGTACGGCCGCCCGCTGGACGAACTTGAAGTTGTCGTGAATCATTCACCCCTTGATGAAGGCATTCTGGTTCGGCGAGATTAACTCATGTAACCTTGGGGCGAGCCGGTTAGCCATGAGCTTGGAAGCCATCTTTCCGAAGCTATGGATCATCGAGATGGGGCGGAAGTCCGCGGCGGACCTTGCCCCTGGTTTCTTGGGCAGTAGCACGATGAGGGAGTTGTTTAGCTTATCAAATGCTCTACTGTCTCCAAAGAAGAGGGCATTGATGGCCGCCGTGATGTCGTCCTTGATGACCGGCCACGTGGACTTGTAGAAGGCCCCAGTGAAACCGTCGGGACCCGGGGCCCTGTCGGGCGGCATCTCGCGCACGACCACCTCGACCTCCTCCACCGTGAAGGCCTGGTCCAGTGCAGAGAGGTCCAAGGGCTGGATGCCGATAGCCTGGAAATCGAGCTCGAACCCGGCCTGCCCTGGTTGACCAAACAACTGCTTGAAGTGGTTGTAGAGGGCCATCTCTATGTCTTCATGAGCGGAGTGGATGCTGCCCCCTTCTTCCAACCCGGTGATGGTGTTTCTCCGCTTCCTACCGCAAGCCGGAGATGGAAGTATTTAGCGTTTGCGTCGCCATCGCAAAGAAGGTACCCGACCCTAGATCTCTCGCGTGCTATGGTCCGCTCGAGGGAGGAAAGGCCAAGGCATTTATATTTGAGGTCCTTGCGCAGTTCGAACTCGGCATCGTTCGTGGGTCGACGGCCGACGGCTTGGTCAAGCTTGAGGATGATATCCCGGGCCATGAGTAGTCGCTCCCGGACGTTCCCTATCTTTGCCGGGCGGACCACCTCTCGGAGCTCTTTTTAAGGTTGCGTAGCATCAAGTCTAGATGTCGGAGGGGGTCGAGGCGTGTTTGAGCATGTCCATCCTCCGGCCACCGCGCCCCAGATAGCCCTCCGTCTTGGGCCGAAGGCCTCGAAGTGGAAACAGGGGCTTTTGCGTGTATGGCCATCCGAAGTCCGAAGGAGCAAGTGGGCGCGGGTCTCGAGGCGCCGGAGGAGAGGGCCTAAAGATGACAATCCGGGTGCATGCCCTCCGGTCGAGGGAGACGAGGGCGCGGTCGAGTCGGACCATAGTGGGTGAGCACCGCGCCGTTGCTCGGTGTAACGCCGACCATGCGGGTGAAGGTCGAGGAGCTCTAGGTTGGCCACCGCCCGCGAAAGCCTGGACATCGCGGCGTCTGTTGATGTTGTCATTGTTCTTGTCCGCCTCGTCAAGAATGAGGTTGAAGTCGCCTAGGACCGCCCATGGTCCGGGGCAAGTGTCTCTAACGGCTTCGAGCTCCTTGAGGAAGAGCCCCCTTCATGTTCTCCTCCCCGCGCCCGTAGACGATCGTGAGCCACCACGGGTCATGTGGCTCGCCGCTGGATGGACCGAGACGGTGACGGAGAAGCAACCAACGTGGGACGTCGGAGAGGCGTATGTCGGGCTCCCCTAGCTGCAATAATGATCCCGCCACAAGTGCCCGCTTTGGGAGGTACGCGTAGTCAACATAATTCATTCCCAAAGATAGAAGAAACATCCATCGGAGTTACAATGTTCAATTTGGATTCTACAATACAAGCGATGTGCGGCCGCACCTCCCGCACCAATGTGCGAACATTGTCCCGCCGGGCTCCCACGTTGAGCCCCCCGCGACGTTCCAACACGGGATGGTCGTACTATCCATGGGTGTCGCTCTCCGATCGGCTCGGCGACAAGACGCCCACCACGGCGTGAGCGCGAGGCCGCGGCGCCGTCCGGGGAATAGCTCCCTCAAAGCGCCCGAGCTGGTGTCGGTGGGTCACCCCAACCATGGCCCCTTCAGTCCTCCCCCGGCCTCCTCCACCATCGTGCCCCCGGTTGTTGGCCGGTCGGCCGGATGACTAGCGCCTCGCCGCTTGGCGACCGGGACGTTGGCTAGTGGCTGCGCCGCGATCCCGGGTGCTTCGATGGGCATCTTAGACGATGAGTCATAGACCCTAGTCTTCAGCAAGGGGAGGCCGCCTTCTTTATGACCCGCCAGGCGAATCGCTTGACGCGGCAGCGGCGCAGTGAGTTGGGCAATCCGTCAACCCCGCCGTGGGAGGCTGCCGCTAGGGGTGTGTGGAGGACCTCGCCCTCGACGCCACCCCTAGGCGACGTGCACGGCGGTGGGAGACCGTGGTGGTGTCGCGGAGGACCTCGTCCTCTACGCCACCGGCCACGGCCATGAAGGCACCCAACAAGCCCTTGGCGGCGTTGTTGTCGTCATAGGCTGCCCTTCCTTCGAGAAGCTTGGGTGGAGCAGAGGTCGCTCCCAAGGTCGCCCGAGGCCCGACCATAGTCCCGTGTAGACCGCGAGGGGCGAGACGACCGTGGTGGGGGCATCCAGTGCACCAACCGCGCGCCCCTCCGGCCCGCGGCCGCACCGGAGTGCGCTCCGGCACTGCGGTGGGTGTAAGTCCTCGCCCGCACTTACATCCGAGACTCGAAGCCAGCGGGCATGAGGTGGTCCCGCTGCCCATGTCCGCGTGGGGGGGCGTGGTGGTCGTAGTGCGTAACGCCGGGCCGCACAAGGCGGTCTCGGGGTCCCTCCGGCAAGTGAGTGGGCGTGAAGGCGCCGCTGGTCGCCGTCGTGTGTGGTGAGCCCAGGGGTGTCCCATGCCGGGCGTGGTGTGGCGGAGGACCTCGTCCTCCTCAACACCCATCACCGCATGCGAGGCTCTGGAGGCCGCCGGGTCGTCGTGGGAGGGAGGCCGAGAAGGAGACCGGGGTGCCGGCCCGCACACCTCCAAGACCGGGGGGGGAACTCGTAGTCGGTACCCGCCACCGCCACGGGTTGGAGAAGTGTCTCGGCCCCGCCCACGCACGGGGTGGGGGGGGGCCGTCGTCACAAGAGGAGTCCCCCTGTTCGGCTGCCATAGGAGCCGGCTTGTGGAGGACGTCGTCGTCTGGCAGGGGATCCCCGGGAGTGGTTGGCGTACTCGTAGGGTGGTGGAGGACCTCGTCCTTGACAACCCCCTCCGACTACGCACGCGGCTCTAGAGAAGGCAGCTGGTCGTCATAGTGGGTGGTGTCCCCCTGCGCGGTAGCCGCAGTCGTGGAAAGGCGGAGGACCTCGTCCTCGACACCCTCCTCCGTCTGCGTATGCCGCTGCTCGAGGTCATCGTCTCGAGTGGTGTCCCGTTGTGTGGTGGCCGCAGGCGTAGGAAGGCGAAGGACCTCGTCCTCGACACCCTCCTCTATCTGCGCGTGGCACCACAAGGAGGACCGCAGGTCATGGTGTAGGGGTGCCTCCCCGGTGGTGGTCGGTGTTGACGGTAGTTATTGACCACTTTTATATATGTTTTAAACAATCAAACAAGGATCAATGCTAGATAAATATTATTATTACTAATGGATTCCACGAGTTTTGTTGTACACTCGTTTTGCAGGAGAACTCGGAATATTCCGTATCATCGTAGAAAAGTGGAGAAATAGAGAAACGGAAGAAAAGGACCAAATCAAGGCGATTGGAGTAAATTCTAGGGGGGTAAATGACAAGAGAAGACAGCTCGCAAAGGCCGGGGCCCACCCGTCACCAGGTGGGGCCGGGCGGCACCCACCCCGGTGGCCGGGGCGGCACTGGTCGTGGGCCTACGAGCCCGCCTTTCCGGAAGCTTCCCACCACCGACCTTGAGATCCAATCTAAGCCGCCCAATCAAGTCGGTTTGATCCAAGGGCTGAGATTCATCCCACCGGCCTATATAAGCAAGGGCGAGGGTACCCTCAAAACCCTAATTCATTATCTCTCTCGGTTGTAGAGGAGTCCCAATGTAAGGATCACCTCTCTCAGGGGATTAGTGAATTAGAATTAGATTAGAAGTAGATTAGCCATGTAATTAGAAGTAGATTAGATCTAGATCTAATTAAGAGGCAGAGAGAGTGGAGTTGTACCCCAGTTCTGGAAGAGTCTTCAGATTATGGTATGTCTTTGTATCTTTTCTACAAGACTTATGCTTTCATATATTTATCTTCTCTATTTACTTTTATTCCTTTCATATATTTATGGTTAGTGTAGTATTTATGCTTTAGCATAGGATCTCCGCTTGCATCGAGTGCTCTAGTTATAGATCTTAATTAGAGTAGTAATTAATAGTGTAGACATGGTGTCTAGACTAGAGGTTACCTGAGATTGCACCCAATCCCACGGATAGTATGTGGTAGCCCCAGGTGGTGACAGCCCTGATGGCCGATGTATTCCACCACGTTCGGGTTGGTGTTTGTAGGACTTTAGTCAGAGCTTCCTAGCCCCCTTCTCACCCCTTTCTCGTGGCTAGTGTTACGATGTCCCAAGTGTTATTGAGTGATTACTATATTTATCCATACTTTAGTTACCTTAGAACCAAAGTAATAGAGAAGTATTTAGGAACCTTGATCTCTCCTCTTAATTAGCTGATCTATTATCATTCTTTATTATGTGTTATTAGTTTTAGTCTTTATTATCATTTATAGTTTATTATTTATTTTTTATCATTTATCTCTTACCCTCACTTTAGTTTAGTTGGTTTGCTAAATTAGTAGATACATGATTGTGAGTTATTAGAATCTTTAGCCAAAGCTTCCCCCGTGGATACGATACCCTAGAATACTCCCCGAGGGAAAAGCTACAATGATGTTCTCAGGCGCTTGCGTAATCCTTCTTATTCTTTTAGCACTTAACAAACGTCAACAAGCTTTTGGCGCCGTGCCGTTGGGGAAGCAATTGGTGTAAAGATTTTAATAATGATCATGATGTCTACTAATTTAGTATATCACTAGCTTTAGTAGGATTACCCCTGTTCGTTGAGTTGTGGAATAGACAGGACACATGATGCCGTGGCGACCTTCCCGGCTAATTTCCACAAGAAAAGGAAAGAATCATTGAAGAATCTAGGATTGGAGAAGAAGTCGCCGTCATAAGAATTCAATGCACACATCTCAAGTGACGTATCTGTAAGCCGCACATCATGGTAAGTATGATCAATAAAGGTGAGAAAGTCTTGCTCATGGACTTTAAATATATTGAGTAGTTATCATTTAATTTCTTGCATTATCTTGCATGTTTACTTTTATTATTGCATGCATTCCCTCCATTTAGTTTATGTTTTCCTTTATTAAACTCATTGCATATATTCATATCATTTGCATTTATTAGAAATAAAAAAAAAAATCTCACCTTGATCATGCTCCTTCATCTTTATTTGAGTAAATCTCTATAGTGCTTTCATGGTACCTTTGTTTGTTATAGTATGCTTTGGTTTGGAATATCTTCATTCATCTCTTAAATGAAGCATGGTGCGTAGTTTAGGAGTGGTGATCTTTTCTTCCATAGGCTCTTTAAATTAAGCGTGGTGCTTAGGTTAAAGTGCCCTCTTAAATCGAATTAGACGTGGTGTCTAGGTTGATTTTTGAGTCAATAGTATACTATAGTAGATATTGGCTATTTTGTTGGACTAACTCTGCAGAAAATTCTCAAATTCAATTCGGGTAAGTCAAGAGATGAACTCTTATCGGAGATGAAGCAAGGTGTATGATGAACTCCAATAACCTCGCAAAAAGATAGAGTCAAGAACAAAGGCGGAATTACAATACAATTTGAGGGATAATTCAAGATTCATACTTAACTTCAAGTGTCGAGTAATGGCAAGGTGCTAGCTTGGGGAGGAAGGCCAACTCCAATAAGATATTCCCCTGATGTGCCCCTCTTCGCATGCTCCTGTCACTACGACACGCCGGGTTTGCAATCCTCTACTCGCTAAAATATTAATTTTGCTTAATTCTGTTAAAGCTTAATATTTCATATTTAATCTATAGTTATTAAGAAGCTCTAGACAATTAAAGCTTAAAAATATCCAACTGCTAATGTTTAACGAGTTCCACTAGCTTTGTTGTCTATTTGAGTTTCATCAACCTGGAATTATGAGCCAAGACGAAAAGGAGATATTCGACCACTTGGTAGAGCATCAATTCAGCATATTACCATCAATGCTCCATCAAGGAAGGACGACATCACCACATCTCAAGCACCCACACGTCAACCTAGCTTGGGGAGACCACCCCAAGTTAGCAAGATAAGTATCTCCCTATTATCCTTATTATTACTAGCTTATACTTTTGCTTGCTTTTAAAAAGACATAAAAGATGCATAAAGTTTTAAATCAAATAAATAGTCCTTATATATATGTGCTTGCTTGTTTTTAAGGTGTGGTTAATAAGTGTTTGTTAGAATAAATAAAGTTAGTCTTGGAAATGATGAATAATTGCTCTACTCTAATTCTTTTTTAGTACCTTATTTTTTAACTAGAAACTCCTCCGATGTTTTGGATATATTCGATCCCTTTCAAATTTGATCTATACGACTTGTGGGTAGCATACACTTGATCTAAGTCTAGGTAATTGGGGGATATGATATGAAAAAGTCTGAGCATGCTATTTATCTTGTCTTTTGTGAAACTATATTTGGAGATTTACTTTGAAAATTTAAAATCTTTCATGATGAGCTCTTGTTTGGCAGAGTGTTAAATTCCTACCAAAGCCATATTTATGATCATTAGATTAGGAAAACATTCCAGTTACATATGCTATTTGCTTTGGGTTGAGTAGTTCAAGCTTTTGCTGTTACCTATGAGGAGTTCAGTCATGAAAAGATAAGTTTCCATCCACACACACCTTCCACATACATATGCATTATTCCTACACTTTGGGAGTGATTGCAAGACCATGCTTTTTCCACATATACATCCATTTATTTGTTTCATTCCTACATTGGGAATAAACACCCCATTAAACTATAGGAAGCCCATGTTTATTTACTCCAAAGTATCTTTGTTGATATCTCTCAAAAGTTTATCAGTGAAAAGAGATTTGGGGGTTTTAAAAAAAAAAAAAGAGAAGAAAAAAAGAGTAAAAGGGGAGATGAAAAATGGACAAGTGTCCTACGGGCGAGTAGAGCCTACCTCCAAAAAAAAAAAAAAAAAAAAAGAGAAGAGAGTAAAAAGGACAAGTGTCAATTGAAAACAATAGGTACTTAGATGCCCGCCTCTCTGAAAAGAAAAAGAAAAGGAAAAGTATGCAGCCCAAAAGTTCTCTTAAAGTTTCCAAGTTCCAAAAGAGAGATTTGTTCTATCATCAAAGGAGTAAACGTAGAATTAGTTTTAGCCACCAAATATACACCTATCCACCATATTCCATCCACATGCTATGCTTGTTTTGATTATTTGAACTCTCTATGGATCCATTGTTTGAACTATAGATATATCCTTTGCAGATATGCAATATTATTTTAAGAGTGTCACTCCTATGAACCCCACATAAGCCATATTTAGAGAGAGAGTGAGTTATAAAGGCTTAATACTTAGCATTGTGCCATAAATACCACATATTCAAGAGAGAAGGCAGCTATTATTAATGCCTAGTGAGGATCCACAAATACCACATACTGAGAGATGGAGAGTGCCATTCATTCTGAGCTCGAGTTTTATTTGCAAAATTTATTAAAAACTCCAGAATAATATTAGTGATCGAAGACTTGAGACATAGTGCTTGACTTGATTGTTCTATCTTTCAATTGCTCAAGTACCTAAGTGAGAGTAAAAGCACCATAGTTGGTAAAAGAAAGAGTTTGAAGTCAGAATTAGTTTATCGAGTTGAGTCTCTTTTGAAAGCATGTGTACTCTGTGAAGAATGAAAGTATCGTAGCAACTCCTGATCCAAGTTTATCCTATAGTATATATGTTTTGCTAAGGGACTAGCAAAAGGTAAGCTTGGGGAGCTTGTTGACGGTAGTTATTGACCACTTTTATATATGTTTTAAACCATCAAACAAGGATCAATGCTAGATAAATATTATTATTACTAATGGATTCCATGAGTTTTGGTGTACACTCGGTTTTTTGGGAGAACTCAGGAATATTCCGTAATACTATAGAAAAGTGGAGAAATAGAGAAACGGAAGAAAAGGACCAAATCAAGGTGATTGGAGTAAATTCGGGGGTACGTAAATGACAAGAGAAGACATTTAAGCAAAGGCCGGGGCCCACCCGTCACCAGGTGGGGCCGGGCGGCACCTGGCTGTGGGCCCACGAGCCCAGCTTCTGGAAGCTTCCCACCACCGACCTTGAGATCCAATCTAAGCCGTCCAATCAAGTCGGTTTGATCCAAGGGCTGAGATTCATCCCACCGGCCTATATAAGCAAGGGCAGGGGTACCCCCTGAAACCCTAATTCATTATCTCTCAGTTGTAGAGGAGTCCCAATGTAAGGATCACCTCTCTCTTAGGGATTAGTGAATTAGAATTAGATTAGAAGTAGATTAGCCATGTAATTAGAAGTAGATTAGATCTAGATTAGATCTAGATCTAATTAAGAGGCAGAGAGAGTGGAGCTGTACCCCAGTTCTGGAAGAGTCTTCAGATTATGGTATGTCTTTGTATCTTTTCTACAAGACTTATGCTTTCATATATTTATCTTCTCTATCTACTTTTATTCCTTTCATATATTTATGGTTAGTGTAGTATTGATGCTTTAGCATAGGATCTCTGCTTGCATCGAATGCTCTAGTTATAGATCTTAATTAGAGTAGTAATTAATAGTGTAGACATGGTGTCTAGACTAGAGGTTACCTGAGATTGCACCCAATCCCACGGATAGTATGTGGTAGCCCCAGGTGGTGACAGCCCTGATGGCCGATGTATTCCACCACCCTAAACCCTAAACCCCACCGGCCCGGTGAAGTCGAACCCACGGTTGGGATGTGTATCGGCACCTCGTATCCTAGGCTCTTGATCTCGCGAAGGTACTGGGGGGCAACCGGGGCCTCGACGGGCGGGTGGGCCGGCTCGTCGTCCTCGTCCAAGCCCAACCAACAGATCTGCGGGATGAGGGAGGGGTGGACGGTCCACGCCATGACCTTGAACGAAGAGAGGTCGTCGCCGCTGGCCATGGCCGTGTCCACACACTGAACCCAGCATGAGGGGGACAGGATCCTGGAAGCCGTGTCCTCGTGCCAAGCGTGCGGGGGGATGCCCTGGAGCATCAAGGTGACACGGAAGAAGAGCTTCCCCTCAACCGCATGGGTGAGCTTCGACCATGGGCTAAGGATCAAGTCGTTGGTCCCCATAGACAGCGGGGAACAACCAAGGATCCGGTCCATCCGCTCCTGGGTGCCGCAGATGATGATAAAGTTATCTGGATAGAAGGGCCGGATGGTGATGTCCTCGAAGCTGGGCCCATTTGCGATAGCCGCATCTAATGTCGCCGATGGGTAGGTCCGCAACCCCATCCACGGCATTCATGACCACCGCGAGCCGAAGGGCCTCCTCTGCGGTGTGCATGCTGCGTCCCGCTTGATGTAGCGAAGGTCTCGGGCGCATGCGGGGATTGCCCGGCGAGGGCGCGGTCGAAGTCCATGACGGACTCTAGCGGCGACGGTGTCCGGCCGAGGTCATCGCTGCTATCCACGACCGGTGTGTCGAGGCGTTTTGGTCCATTTTACCCCTGGGCCTGTAATCTTCTAAAGTACGCTTTCCGGGGTTGCGCCTTTCGGTCGTATTTCCACCTGTTTTTATTATAAATCCTGCAAAATACATTTCGGACACTACAAGTGGAAATATGTGAGTAATAAATGTATATGAGTATGAAAAGATATAGTTTCACCCCCTTTATGGTAGAATGTTGACGGGGAAAATATGTCGTTAGTGACCGTCAACAAACTCCCCCAAGCTTACCCTTTGCGCATCCTCGAGCAAAAGATAAGTATTTGGTTGTTGATCAGGAGTTGCTACTATGCCGATTACATTTCATAGGTGCCAGGTTTATAACAAAATTTTCTACTCTAGTTTGAATAAAATGGCACGTCTTTATTCACCCTTTATCACCTTTCATTGTTTGTGGGGCTTTTGAGCCGTCTTTGAATCTTGGGTGGTTGCGGATAGAACGGTTCATCGAGCTTGCTTATCTTTTATCCTTTCGAGTGACTATTAATCCAGAGGTTTTTGAAATATTTTGCAAATAAAAGTAGTTCCTCAAATGATCACTCGATCGCTCAATGTATGTAAGTGGTTGATCCTCACCAAAGGCTTAGTGTTGCCTTTCTTTTTGCCTACCAACTAATAAAGCTTTATGTGGAGTTCTAGGTAGGTAAAAGAGTGGCATACTTGTATCATGTCATGTTGCCCTCGTCAAAGGCCAAACCACTAGGAGAGACTAGTCATATGCTTTGATCAAGAAGTGCAAAGTGTGTGGGATATATTTTTGTACTTTTTGGTGGACTCCAAGTATCATGACTCTCTCTTGCTTTTGAATGAAGGAGGTATGGGCTACCTTTTATTTCTCTTTTTCTTTTTTTTTGGACGAGTAATTGACTTCCTCGTCTTTATTGGGACATTTGTCCATCTTTCTCTTTCTTTTCTTTTTTCTTAGCATAGCCCATACTTCTCCTTTTTGTAACAAGAATTTTTGTGAGAGAGCATGATAAAATGACTGGAGTTTTTTTTTTGGTGGATGGAAGGGTGCATGTTGTGCACAGTTCTCGGTGTGAGAATCGGCGACTATTTACGGTGTATGCGTGTTTCTTGATCATGGGCATATGAAAAGAATCTCAACATGGGTTACGGCTTTTGAAAAAGGGCTCACCATGAAAACAAGTATCATATGACTATTGTTTTCAAGATTGATCATATCATCTCATCATATGGCTTTGGTGGGTTTGTGCATATCATTGAGGAACTTGGAATTTTGAATTTGAAAGAAATCTCTGGATGTCAAATCATTCTAAGAATAATGTCATAGCAAGCTCATTTTACCATATCATATCCGGCAACAACTTAGATCGAGATAATGCTTATGCAACCCACATGAATCGAGGCTTTTTAAGGTGAGATTAAAACTTAGCCACTAAACTCAAACTTTAGAGAAATTCAAGTTATAAACTAGGCAATGTGAGGCAAAACATAAGACAGAGCAACTATTCATCATTTCAACAAGGGACTAAAACTAAACATTTTCATAGCTCATATGTATAGGAATGGAATTTTTTCTCTTTTAGCGTAACTCATCATTTTATAAGATAGAGAATATAATCAAAATGTGAGATACATGTTACCTTTCTTGGAGTCCTCCCCTAAGCTAGCTCTTTACTTACCTTTCATGGTTGTGCTAGCTTGTGTGCATAATGATCCGAAGTTGTGATTGGTCGCGTGGTTGGAGGCTCCCCCAAGCTTGTCTTTTGATGTCATCACAAAACGGGGACGAAGAACTTGGGGTTGGAAGGTTTATTTCCTCACTCTCTTTTCTCTCTCTTCTCCCCTTCTTCTCTCTCTCTCTTTTTTTCTCTCTCTCTTTTTTTTTATTTTGAGTGTCAACTCGTTGTCATCTTCAAGACTTACCCTTATGAAGTTTTGACAAATTCTGCGAGGGGTTAGTCTAATGGTCGACCAAAATCTACACTAGAAGTTTTGAGTTCAAAAAAACCAGACTTCGACTCCATGTCTAATCGATTAAGGTAGACTTTTTTACCTAAGCACCATGCTTAATTCAAAAACGCCTATGGAAGTATGATCATATGTAGGACCAAAGCTTCCAAACCAAAACATGCCAACATAGAAAGAGGAAGCATGAATTGATAAACAAGATTCATCCAACAGAGATAAACAGAATATATATTTTTTTTTATTTTTATATATATTATTTTTTTATAATTATTATTTATTATTTTATTTATTTTATTATTATAAGCATCATGGAGTTATTATTGGGAGATTATTATTGTAGCAAAATAAAAGATAACTACCGATTTACCTTCGGCAAGGACTCGCCTTTTAAAGTCCGTGGCGAAAGGGACTCTTCTCCTTTCACTTCGTGCTTGATTGGTGCACACCCGTATCAGGAGAAGTGGATGTGGATGTCGCCCTTTTCGCTTAACACTTGGTTGTGGCTCTATCTTCTTGGGGTCGCTTGTTTTTAGCATTCTTATGCTTGTTGAACCCATTGAATGGGCATCTCATCGTTTGCCCCCTGCATATGAAAGCTAGCATGCCCCCGATCCCACGTGTAGGGACTGCATTTGTAGTGTTAAGAAACGGTCTCCCAAGGGTTGGGGAAACTCTCTTGTTGTGACCCATGTCCAGGATGACAAAGTCCGTCGCGATGTATGCTTCTCGAATTTTCACCATAATGTCTCGAGCTACTCCCTCCGGCTTTCTTAGTGATAGATCCGCCATCCGCAGTTGAAAATGTACGGGGAGACAAAGGTCCACCTAATATTTCATCGTATGTTACCTTGGACATGATGTTTATGCTTGATCCAAGGTCGCGAGAAGGCATCCTCGAAGACATGTGGGCCAATTGAGCATGTGATTGTCTGGTCGCCGGGATCCTCCTTCTTGATAATGAGTGGTGGCTTGGTAGGAGACTTGCTATCTTCCCGACATAGAGGCTTACTGGACCTCGTTGAGACCATTTTAACAGATTCAAGAGAAGTTTGGGTTGCCCCCGAACTTTTCCCAAACCGCAATAGGTAAAGCAAACAAACAAAATGAGCTAAGCGGGTTTCTACCATTTTATTAAAGCTCAGTTGTCTTTCATAAGAAGAAGTTAAATTTTTAATTTTGAAAACCATGTTTTCAATTGTTTTATCATTGAGCATCAACTTCTTTGAAAGATCTTCAATTATTTTTGCTTGGTCTAAGACCAAGTCTTCCAAGGAGAGAGGATTTGAATTGTACCTTGAGTTTGAATTACCTCCTTGGTTTTGTGGGTGCGACCGATTATTCCACCCGTTATGGTCTCCCTTGTTGGCGGAACCCGTTGCGATGTAGGTAGGTGATGTCTTTGCGGGTTTCGAGGTAGTCGTTCCTCGAATGGCCAACATTGCCACGACTTCACATGTTACATGTGAGTCTATGGCCTTGACAAAGGCCGTATGTTTCTTCTTCTTCTTCGGTGGTGCACTTGTCGAAGTTCTTTCAACAGAGATCCATTGTAGCGTGCATGTCCGTCTCCTCCACGGTATGCATGCTATCTTCTTGTTTGCCAAAACTTTTCTCCCCCAAGCTTGATTGGACTCTATTCTCTCCGTAAGAGCCGTAGCTCTATCAATGGTGTGGGAGAGGAAGGCTCCTCGGCCGATCGCATCAATGTGCTCTTTTGACATGGGTGTTAACCCATTGTAGAAGTTACGCATCACGAGCCATTTTTCCATCCCATGGTGCGGGCATGCTTGAATGTAATCTTGTAACCTTTCCCATGCCGCAGGTATGGGTTCCATAGGATTCTGCTGGAAGTTGGCAATTCCAGGTATGGGTTCCATAGGATTCTGCTGGAAGTTGGCAATTCTTCCCCTTAGGGTATGGGTTTTACCCATGGGGAAGAATTTAGTGAGGAACGCCGTGGAACATTTGTCCCACGTGTTGACAGCTTCCTTCTCTTTATAGAACCACTTTGTTTCGCCTTCCCCGTGATGGAGAAGGGAAACAGACGGATTCTAATGGCTTCTGGTGCGACACCTTGGATGACAACGGTGTCACTGAGCTCAAGGAAGTGTTGTAGATGCGCATTTGCGTCCTCACTTGGCAAACCATAAAATTGGTTTGCTCGCACCATCTTGATTAGGCCGGGCCGAGCTCAAAATTCTCTCGTTCCCATGTTTGACGGGCCCAACGGGCACGTTTGGCAAAAGAGGGGATGGAGTGGTCACGGATCGACTTGGCCATGAGTGAAGTAGTAGATGATGCGGGGTGATTGGTTTGTTTGTTGATGGAGTAGCGGGAGAAGATGTGATATGAATTGGGTTCTTCCTTAGGAGTGCCTCCGACCGCTGCGATGTAGTTGTTCAACGGGGACAAACCAATCGAACACTATCCCCGTCTTCATCCACAACGGAGAAAACATGAAAGATTAGCCTGCATGAGTAATGGCTACTTACACATGCACATCATCATGAACATGTCTTTCTAGAACTGTTAACCAATGCCTTCCCGACAACGGCGCCAGAAATGCTTGTTGACATTTCTTAGCGCAATCACCAAAAAAGGCAATCACGCTTAGAAAATGCCGTTGGTATTACGAAAGCACAACCGCCAAAAAGGCAAGAGGCGGAAACCAAAGGTTGACTTCCCACAACGACTTCACCGAATTGTTACATTCGGGGAACATCGCCACGGGATGTCGGGTGGCATTCAGAACGCTTTCTGTAACAAGTCCGCAAGCACACGGAAATACCGTTGTAGCATTTCACCCGGAGATATTGAGGGTATCGTTATTTATATTTTCCCAAAGGAAGGCACGGTGTAGGATTCTAGCGGGGGCATGAACAAAGCGACATGTACGTGCGGGTTGACCAATACTCAATACAGGGGGTAAGTCATGATAGTTCATAAGATAGTGTGACACACACTTGGGCCAACTTCAAGGATAAAAGGAAAATAAAGAATAAAGAATATTCCTAAGTGAAGCGGGCATTCCTTATGCATAGCTGTGCAAAGAACAAGTTAATGATCATGCAAACATAAATGACTAGAGCTTTAGGCCGAGAGTGAGATGGACGGGAGACCTTCCCGGTGCATACCGCCCAATGGAAAGGCACTTTAGACTCCTACACAACATATGAACGGGGGAGGATTACGAAGGACGGACAGGGCTGTCACGACCCTGCCGCCTACCCCCCCACGACAGGGGCATGCCGTCATATTCGAAGGATACCCGCATCCGGACACCACGCCCAAGATACAAGGACACTACTCATGTCCCCCATGGGCCCCACCCTACGGATGGACGACGTAGGACACGAGCAAACCTGAAGGAACAACGAACCGCCACCTCAGCTCAACTCTTACTCTACTCAAATACATGGCATGAATGGTTAAGCCTAAAGTTCTATACGACTAACCACAACATTGGAACTATAGTCTAGTTCTTACGTCATGATTGTGTCAAGAACAACATGTCAAGAATATAACATAGAAACTATATGCTAGTTCATATGTCAAGACTATAACATGTAAATACTCTAGCTCTATTGCACAACTATATAAGAACAAGACTTGAGAAGAAACCATAATTGTATTCATACCGAATATTCCTTTCTCCCAAGTACAAGCTCTCCAATGAAGCTTTAGCCTTGCTCCAAATACTACTAAAGCTAAAAAGAACTAGAGAGAGGAGGAGTAGAGTGGAGGAGTGGAGAGTGAGGAGGCTCCAAATGGTGTGTGTTGAGAGGGGGAGAGGAGGGAGCTATTTATACACAAAGGAGAGGGGGCAAAAGACTACACTACCCCTAAACCCGACCTTGGCAAAGACGTCTAGGTACGTTGAACCGGCCGATCCACCGGCGCAAGACCGCCTCCACAGAGTTAATGTACCACCTCGCCAAACCTAGGCTCGAACCACCTCGGGATGGGTGCGGGCTCACCCTGGGTGTGGCCGCCCCCAGGCTCGGCTCGGCCCGAGCCTCGGCAGGGTGGCGTTGCTGGGCCTGAAAAGTGTGCTGGTGATGTTTGCTCGGCCCAACTCTGGCGTTTTGGTCCATTTTACCCCTGGGCTTGTAATCTTCTAAAGTACGCTTTCCGGGGTTGCGCCTTTTGGTCGTATTTCCACCTGTTTTTATTATAAATCCTACAAAATACATTTCGGACACTACAAGTGGAAATATGTGAGTAATAAATGTATATGAGTATGAAAAGATATAGTTTCACCCCTTTATGGTAGAATGTTGACGGGGAAAATATGTCGTTAGTGGAGTCAACGCTGGTCGCTGGGCAAAGACCTCTCGCCAGCCCTCCCTGTCGGCCGTGGGGCGCGCGGTGGCGCCGAGTCGAAGGTGTGCTCAGGGCGCCCAGGCCCGGCGGGAGGGCCGAGCCACGGTGTGCCGCCAGCCTTGGTTGCACGGGTTGTGGCCGGGCCGCAGGTGAGGCTGGTTGTCGGCGTCTTTGCCTCGCCAGGAGGCGGGCCCCATCGAGCCGGATCGGCGGGCGCCGAAATCGCCCACCCGAGGCGCCTCGCGCCTCAATGGTAGGGCGGCGCGCGCCCCTTTGGTCAAGGCTCCCGCCTCTGGGCGGGGTAGGCCGCGGCATCAACGTCGACGCGTGAGGGTGGCACCTGGGGAGGTCGCGTGACGGTCTACCGTCGGGGCCGCCGCCTCCGCCGAGGCTCCCACCTCTAAAGAGCAGGGGAGGGCGGCGGGGCGTCGTCTCATGCGTGGAAGGTCGGCTGGGGCGCTGGATGGTGACGCCGCCGGGGGTTCGGCCGAGGCGCCCCGCGCCTCGAGGCCACGGACTCCAGAGTCCCGCTCGTGGCCGTCTTACCGCGGGGACATGCGGCGGTGAGCGCCGAGGGAAGGCCGCTAGAGAAGGCCTTACTTCCTCCTCGTCGTCGGAGACGTCGAGACAAGCACCCTCGTCCCCAACGCTGCGCCTTGGAGCGGCGGAGGAGGCGGGGGGTAGAAGGGGGGCGCCGGAGAGAGAGGTGTACCTAAATGGGGGAGAGGCAAGGCGCCGTGTGAGCCATTGACGTGGCGGCAAGCAGCCTGGCCGACGCCGGCGGAAGAGGCCCCGGCCGGTCTTCATGAGCCCCTAGGAAGACCGCGGGGGAGGGGTGCCGAGCTCGCGGGGGACGCCGTGAGGGGTGGCCGGGCGCCGAGAGGGAGGACGACGCACCCGGCGGAGCGGCGGAGGAACGGGCCCAGCGGACGGTGACCCGATCTCCTCCGGCCGTGCGGGTCGCGTGGGGACGAGCCGGGGCTTGAACCGACGACCGCGGGGATGGACTACTCAACAACCCACGATCGGAGGGAAAGAAGCCGCCGTGGCACCTACCACTTAGACAATAACCCACACTACTACTAGCTTCCACTTAGACTACTCAACTACCAAGGCGGGATGGAAGAAAAAATAGACGTGAGGCACCTCTCGGTTGGATTGGGTCACCAACACGAGCCTCTAACACCACCACTCGGAAAGAAGAAAGAGTGGACGAACAAACACCACACAAACAAAACACACACCACACAAAAGCTACATCACCACCAACTAGGAGAGGAGCCGAAAAAGCAAGCCGTCGGAGCGTGACTGTCGTTACTAACGTTGTGCCACGCCAAAAGTCGTAGCTGCTGCAAGCCCGAAAGCAGACACCGAGCTCCTCCACCATGGCGCTTATCCCCTCCGGCCAAGACACCCACGTTCGTCGATCCCACGGCTCCCGCTTTGCCTCAAAGAGAAATATCCCGCCATGGCACCATTGAAAACCACCGATCCGGCTACTCTGCGCGGGGGGCTCGCCTCACCACCGCCTCACGGTCCACTTCCAAGGACTCGAGATCACCACTTGTGAAAACCGCCTCACGGGTCCACTTCAAAAACTGCCTTGAGAGCATCGTTTCCGCCTCTAGCCGCCACCGAGATCACCACTACACCGCGTGTGCCAACTCAAGACCTCTAGCAACCATGGACCCTCCGCACCTCCCCGCCAACACGAACCAAGTGCACCACCACAGCCGCAGCTAAGACAAGCAACTCCACCGGCCGACCACCACCACCGCCACAAGCCGAGACGAGTCTTCAAATGCGACGCCTCCAAAAGGCCCACGATGCCAAAGCGCCGCCGTTGCACGCCCATGGTGGACCGGGTTTTCACCCTAAGATATCCCCGCGGCTGCAATGACATGGTAGCCCTCAAAGATGCCCCCAACGGGAAAAACGACGGTTGAAGGCGCCGCCACCAATGCCAAAGAACGCCAATGGAGGCCTACGCCCGCACAAAGACCATGCTTGCGCGACACTCACGGCCATGGCAGCAGCCCGGCGCCCCAAACGCCTCCGCGATCGCCTCATTGGGAGAAGCCCGACCGGCCCGAGGCACCACCACGGCACCATCGGCAAGCCCTGTCGGCTCCGGACCCACCACCATGGCGGAACAAAGAGCGTCATTGAGGAGAAGGGGAAGAACCAACCTCCTTGCCGCACACGTCGCCCGCGCACGGGATGCCATCAACCCCACCATCTCCGCACCGCCATGGCCTAGGGTCAAGCGTGATCCAAAGAAGACCCGGACCGCAGCCTTAATCGGGCCGACACCCACCTCCCGCACGCCTCCCGCACACCGCCGCGCAAGATCGCTCGTTGCAGCCACCGATGTCCGCCCATGCCGCCGGCAAGCGCTACAGGTCGTCCGCCCGGCCATAACCGCCAGCGCCGCCGTCCAAAGCGATGCCGCCCCTCCCATGCATAGGGCTTGCAGCCACGGATCCGGCGGGCGCCGGATCTGAGGCCACCTCCGCCCACGCCGCCGCGGAGGGCCACGCCGGCCGACGGGCCATCTCTAGGGAGCCGAGGTGGCCGCGCCCCGAAGCACCGGAGACTGGGGCCAGCCCCCGCCGCCACCTTCACCGCGAAGTCACATGAGTTGCCGGGCGGCTTGCTCAGGGGGGCGGCGGGCGGGGAGGGGCCGTGGGGGGGAGGGGTGGCGGCACTAGGGTTTTCTATCGCCCGCCGCCGCCCACGGGAGTGACAACACACACTTAAATAAATCACTTTTTGCCCTATGAGAAGGTGAGGAGTCAAAACTAAAATTGTGAAGGAAACATACACATGTCGTACGCCCAAAAATCCAAAGCAAGGCCAAGAATCAAAAGATGCAAACTACTCCTACTAGCTAATAAAGCTCCCATGCATTATTCTCTATATTGTTTTGAGAGAGAGAGAGAGAGAGAAAAAAAACACGGAGAAGGAGATCGAGATGGACGGTGCAAAGAATCATCTATAGCAGGCCAGCAGCAGTATCCATGTGTTTTCAGTCTGGACGCTGCTAGCCCAACAGTAGCGCTAGCATCTCGCATCAGGGACGACGGGAGACATATCAGAGAGAGATACGATCGAATGGATGGATCGCCATGGATGATCTTTTGCTGCGCCGGCAGGTCGCGGCATCGCATCTCATCGCCTACATACCTTCATGACAGAGATGGTGCGAGGATCAGATCGGAATTGACAGATTCCCACGATAAGGATCAAGAGCACGACGAGGAGCTGGACAGCGCAGATATTCATCAACTTCCATGGCCGCCGTGCACCGGTGTAGTCGTCGCGCGCAGCGGTCCTCAGTTTTCCGGCCGGCCTTCAGCACCGCCGGCCATCAAAGTTTCAGAGTTGAACAAACAGAGTAGGCTGAAAATGAAACAGATGTATTGACCCGTTTGTTCTTGTTTCTTGAACGGAAACAAATGACGAGGTACGTAGGGTGGCGATTAATTGGCCCTTTTTCGTGAAAAAGGTTTAGCTATACATTTTTTTATGACTCATCAGAAAATATCATATATAGGACCGAGTAATAAGAATGTTTTGGGAATATAAACTCAATCAAAAATGGAAAAAAGAGAGTAAAATGTTTTGGGAAAAACTCAAAGTCGATTTTTTTTTCTGAGGAACAAAAAAAAACCCTCAAGTTGATTGGAAAACTTCCTCCAAAGCCCCACATCTAAAGGGAAAGGGAGCCAGATTCAGTGACTTTACAGAGCAACGTTACAACGTCACTTTCCCTCAATCTGCACCCTTCAGCTCCCATCTGACGGCTACAGTGGTTTCCAAACCAGCACTTTTAACTTTTCAGCCCACGCCAACAAATCTGGACAGAAATCCACAAGACGCGGTCACGCGGGAACGGCGCCTCGACTCCCGCCAACGCGCTCCGCGCCGCCCGCTCTTCATCGCGGCGAAATCCTCGCTGCTGCGCCGCGCCCCTTCCTCACTATTGCCTAGCTGAGCTATCTTCCTCGCTATTGCACAGTTCGTGAGGTGCCGCGCCGCTGTCCATCGTTCGGTGCCGCGCCGCGCCGCTGTCCATCGTCCGGCGCCCGGCCGCGCCGCCCTCCACGCCTCCCCGGGGAGGTGGAGGCTGCGCCGGCCGGGAGAGGAGACCCACTTCGCCCCAGCCGTGGAGGAGTTCTCCGGCGTCGTGCTATTTTCAGGTTCGAAGTTCACGCCCCTGTTATGGATATGTCCATAATTACTGTACATTTTCTTTGCCTATTAATTGAGCTTGAGTTTCTACCAAAATGCAAAATAAAATGCAGCCACATGTTCAAATGCCATGCAAATTGAGAATCCATGAACCACAAACAATTGATTTGATGAATTTAATATAAGGACTATTATCTGTTGTAGCTTGTTTCATATGTACTACTGTGTCGTACAGGAATTTTATATGTTCTGGTTTTTCAATTATTTAGGTCAGAGAACAAATTTGTGCAATTGTGAGTGGTGTGTAAGGCCATGGCAGAATTAAACAAGGAAACTCCTGAAGTTGGTTTAAGGTTCAAAAGTGCAGATGAGGCCGGCAATTTTGGTTGGCATATGGGGGTCGCACAGGCTTTGATGTGAGGAAAAGATATACAAATACAAGCCCCTTTGATGGTATGGTGACCTCATGCAGATTTGTTTGTTCCAATGAGGGCCTTAGAAGGAAAAGGCAAACAAATCATGCAACAAAATGCTTTAGAGCTGAAACAAGGACTGATTGCAAAGCTCGAATGAGCCTTATATTGATAGAGTTGCAGGAAATTATGAAGTCACTGATGTTGTGCTTGAACACAATCACCTTCTTCACTTGCCGTAAACTCGATTAACTTGATGGCATCACAGAGGAAAATTTAAGAGCTGCAAGCTTTTGAAATAGAGACCGCAGATGATTTCCGAATTAGACCAAAAGCGGCACATGAGTTGGCTAGTCGTCAAGTTGGTGGACCACTTAACCTTAGCTACACTTGTCATGATCGCGAAAAAATTACTTGCAAAGCAAAAACGGCAGAGGGATTTGGCTTATGGACAGTTTGGAAGTATGTTGAAGTATTTTCATGACAAAATTGTTGAAAAGCCATCATTCCAATATGCTTTGCAGCTTAGATTGTGAGGAGCATATAACCAATATTTTTTGGGCTGATGCTAAGATGATTCTTGACTATGCACACTTTGGTGATGTGGTTACATTTGACACTACTTTTGGCACCAACAAAGAGTATAGGCCTTTTGGTGTTTTTTCTTGGGCTGAATCAGTTTAGAGAAACCACTATTTTTGGTGCTGCACTTCTATTTGATGAAACAGAGGACTCATTTAAATGGCTCTTTTCAGACTTTCTTAGTCGCACATAATGGAAAGCAACCTAGAACTATCTTTATGGATCAAGATGCAAGCAATGGGAAAGGCTATACATAAAGTATTTTTTGAATCATATCATGGGTTGTGCACCTTTCACATAATGCAAAATGTTGTCAAACATTTAGCTTCAAATGAAGGACAAAGATGGAGGTGCAGAGGAAGGAGAAGGAGAGGAAGGCGACGGCGAAGGTGAAGGTAAAGGTGAAGGTGAAGATGAAGAATCTCATATTCTATCCGATTTTAGTGCTTGTATGTATGTCTATGAGGACAAGATAGAATTTCAAGAAGCATTTGACATTATGAGATCTAAAGTGCATAAACAAACTTGGTTAGATAGTATATACAAGGTTAAAGAAAAATGGGCTGAATGCTTTATGAGAGATGTCTTTAGTTTGGGGAGTGAGAAGTACACAACTAAGTGAGAGCTTCAACAATGCATTGAAGAATCATTTAAAATCAGATTTTGATATTGTTTTTTTTTGAAGCATTTTGAGAGGACAAAGTGGAAGAGAAAAGAGCTAAGGAATTGGAATATGAATTTGAGGCAAGGAAGAAAAATACCAAGAAGACAAATGCACACACCCATGTTGCCGCAAGCAAGCGAAGTGTACACTCCAGTTATTTTTGAAGCTTTCCAAAGTGAATATGAAAGATCCATGGCTGCATGTAGTAGATTATTAGATGAAAATAAATATGCTATTGCTATTGGAAGATTCCATGGTGATTTGCATTTTGAGGAAGAGCGGATAGTGATAGGTGATCCTCTTAACCAAACAGCCTCATGTAGTTGTGGAATGTTCAATAGGATGGAATATTGTGTGCACATAGTCCGAAAGTTCTTGACTTGATGAATATAAAGATATTGCCAACACATTATGTGTTAAAGAGATGGACTAAAGCAAAGCATGCAATGGAAGTGTACAAGATAAGGAAGGAAGGAATGTGATAGCAAATCCAAAGCTGGAATCTCAACTTCGCTACAAGGACATGTCTCATAAATTTCACAATTTGGCATATAAAGTAGTCCACTCTCCATAATGTTGTTTGATGGTAGAAAATGCACTTGATTGCCTTAGTACACAGCTAGAGGATAAACTCAATGCATCTACTTCTACCATGAGCAAGCCATGCAATGACCAAGAAAATGTTGAACCAAATGTCCAAAGAAGGAGATGACTTGCTTAGTGCTGCACAGTTGAAGAAAAAGGAGGTCAAATCCAAAAATTCAAGGAGAAAAAGAACTTGGATTGATAAACTTATCAAGGGGAAGCGCAAGCCAATAAAAAAAGGAGCAAAGGTATGTTAGAAACTTTATAGTGTGCAGCCCATATATGCTACTATAATTCATTCCTAAAATAATTAATTAAACTGTCATTGCCGTAAACAAAAAAAAAAAGGGATGGAGTACAACCCCAAGTAGTAGAGAATCATGGCTGCAGCAAAGAAACAAGTGTGGAGCTTCAAGAACGCAATGTTATTGACAGTTTGGGAAGTTTTACCCAGCTCATAACAGCCCCAACTTATGATGATGGTATTCTTAAAGATCATGATCTGTTCTAGCATGAACATGTTGGTTAGATAGTCTTTTGTATATGGCTAATCTGTCTTTTTGTGGCCCAACTATAGTCTTTTGTGGCCTAATTGTATAAGTGAAATGGCCTAACTATAGTCTTGTGGTCCTATGATCTTTTGTTGCATGTATTTGTGCTTTGAAGCTGGAGCTCCCAAACCGAAAAATGCTAAGTTATACTAATGATTATAATATAGACCTTGTATTTATTTGTTTTGCACTCTTCAGAGTGCCACTGCTATGTATTTTGCTTGTATCTGCAAAGTGTTGGAAGCTGGACCTGCAGGATTGATTCCAGAAAGAGAGGCCGGCGGCTGGCCTGGCTACCTCTGCAATTTTGGCCTCTGCAATTTTGGCGGGGAATGGAGGTGAGCTGCAGCGCCTGTGCTTCTTGGATTGGGCTGAAAAGCAAAGTCCTGGTTGTACTCGTTGGATGCTATCTGGACATCTGAGATTGAGCCAAAGTTACATTGTAACTTTACTCTATAAAGTTACCCAATCTGGCTCCCATCTAAAGATGAGCATGCATCCTGCCGCCTGCAGCCCGGTTTGGACACCCGAATTAAGGATGATCAAAAAAAAATGTGGTGCACTAGGAACAAGGAGATAGATAGAGAGAGATAGAGATAGAAATGTAGTGGAGAAAAAAAAAGGTGTATTGAAAAGAGAAAAGTATTGAGAAAAGATGTTTCAAATGTTTCGCGACAAAATTTAAATCATGTAAAGGTCACATATTTTGGGACGGATGGAGTACCCCCTCTGTCCACAAAAAAGTACAATTGTAGCATAAAACCAAGTTAAAATATCTTGAGTTTGACTAACTATAAAAATATTAATATTTATAATTGCAAATACAATAACTTTCATCAATTTGTCATGAGATATATTTTGTATCATACTAATTTGGTGTCATAAATATTAATTTATTTCTATATTTAATCAAACTTTAGATAACAATACACTTCGAATTATATTCTTTTGTAGACAGAGGTAGTACATGTTATTAGAAATGTCATTGAACAAACAATATAAATCCTAGGTTTAATAATAAAAATTACTATATAAATCTTGGACTTGTTTAAACACGAAAGTGTGTGAGTTTGTGTCTGGACCAACAGTTTTTTTTCCAGTTTGTTTTAGAATTGATAAACACAAAATACAGTCATTATAGGGTCGATGGAACATCAGTTTCGGCCCACAGCCACTTTCAGCTAGCTTTAGCCCAACGGGTGAGGATGGAGTGAAGCTCGGTGGCAGCGTGCGCCAGGGGCGGTGGGCACTCATTTAGAGAGGTGCTTAAATTGAATGTGTCACTCTCTATATCTTTTCACCTACCAATAGCTTCTCTAGGGAGTTAGCCAGTTCAGCAAAAATCTGAATAGAAATGATTGTATATATTTAGAGCAACTCCAAGAGATTTGTCATCCCGTCTTGTATAACCATATTTAGATAATTTGGTGTAAAACAAACGTCCAACAGATTGTCTATATCCTTTTGTAAAAATAGCCACTAGCTATTCCTTGAATCTCGCTAGTCAAAAATAGCCAACATCTCCTTCTTGCCAAATCACGGTTTCTCCAGGTGGCTCACGCATCATCGTCCAAAGGAGCCGAAGATTTTGTGGTTGCATGACTTGGCAGGTTAGAATGGATTTTTTTACAAAAGGTGTTGGATTAGTCTATTGTTTTTGTGGGTGTTCTATTTTACAGAATAGCTAAATGAGAAGATTTAGAAAACATGTTTGGCTAATCTTTTGGAGTTGCCCTTAGAGACCTAATTAAAGAAGCTCTTGGATGGTAGTTTTTATCAAAAGTCTCTATTTCTATCAATTAAGAATGATTTAAAGAGGCTTTTGGATCTGATGTAAGAAAAATCTGTATGTGACGGTCTTTATATTGGTTTCTGTAAGGAAAACCAATATTATGGGTTTGTGAGGAAAAACCTCACGGAGGCTAGCTTTCAAGATTCATCCTAGCCATCGGATCGATCGGTACCTCACAACACAAATGACGATGCATGATCACTGTGCATGGAGCATGGTCCGAACCTGAAGATCAGGATTCAGGAGCCTGATCCCTCCAATACAGAGTGCCTGCTCCTAGCCAGAGGAATCAGATCCTGCTGTCATAATGTCATGTGACGAAGGGACGCCGTGTTGTTGTCGGCACCTTTGCTTTCTGTATGGACCTGTGTATTTACAGTCAGAGCCAGCGGTCTCAACTCTCAATTTACATGCAGGGAGGACAATATTCAGACAACCAGACTAACACAGAACAGGAGCTTATTCAACAATGACTAGATACAAGATACAAGGAAATAGCTTGTATTCCACAAGACTTTTGCTTTTGAGATATTACAAGTGTCAGAATTCAGACTCTGAACAACAGTAGGAGAAAATTGACTTCTTTTCAGCTTGTCAACCATGTATTACTAGTTTTGCTCTGAATAAAAGCATATATCACTAGTATTCCCTATCTTCAACGTGTGTACTTGGTCAGTATGTGAAAATACAAGTGCAAGTGTTAATATTCTTGGAAGATTGTTTTGCTTATAAACTATGACCAAAGAAAATCCACATATATCTATACAACTCTATCCTCATAACTTTCGAAAAGACCCTTATGGTGCTTTCAGATTTCTTCATATAATATTGCAAGTTTTGTATGTGGTCGACTCGTGAGTCATGAGGAGAGTGAGATTCCAATGTCCCCAGGGCCCTCATGCTTGAAAACACACATGGATTCTTATCCAAAACTATCCACCCGGCCTCTAAAACCTGCAATGGATCATAAGAATCACTTTTCAGTTATCATATATAGAAGAACCAAATCTAACTATATATGTTCCATTTGCACATATTTTAATATAACATGTTCACCAAATGCTATCAGTTAGGTTCTCAAGAATAGAATCTTCTTTCTTGTATCGATATCTATAACATACGGAGTACTATAATCCAATGCAAGTTGGTACTACGTACCAACAAATCCAACACCTTCTTCCAGCCTATAAAAGCCAAGCCGTCCTTGGCCAGCAGAGCAACGAAACCACACCACCTTCGAAATCATCTCAGTCAGCACTCAAGGAGAGCGAAACTAGCTAGAAGCCTCTAGAACCTTCCGGTCCGGAGAAGCTAGGTGAACAAGCAGATCGAGGATGGCAATGGACCACGTGGCGAGGCTGGCGTCGGAGCGCGCGGTGGTGGTGTTCACGGCGAGCAACTGCAGCATGGGCGACGTCGTGACGTCGCTGCTGAGCAGCCTGGGCGTGAACGCGACGGTGCACGATCTGGACAGGGACCCCCGGGGCATGGAGATGGAGCGGGAGCTGGCCAGGAGGCTAGGCGCCGGCGCCGGGCGCGGCACCGGCAACCCCACCGTGCCGGCGGTGTTCGTGGGCGGCGACCTCGTCGGCGGGACCAACAGGGTCATGGCGCTGCACCTCTCCGGCGAGCTCGTGCCCATGCTCAGGAACGCCGGCGCGCTCTGGTTGTAGGAATTCAGAACGTCCGCGGACCGCGCGCATGCAAGCATGGCTGGTGAGCTTTTTCAATCAGGTGTGTGTACATGTGAATAAAAAGGACGGTAAGAACGGGAAAAAAATGGGAAAGGAAGGATCGATGTAGAAGAGTGTGTGACGAATGCCAGGTTTTTTGTGTCCTGTGCTTGGAGTGGAATAAATAAAAATGTTGCCTCCGTTTTCACTCAAAACTACTCCCACGTTTTTTGTGTTCCGAAGGAGGATTTGTTCAGGGCTTTTGTGCTCATGCCGCGGGTAACGCAAAGAACAACTGTAATGGAGTCGGAGGCTTGTGGTGTACCTCATGATTGAGCCGGCTCATAGGCAAGCGCTCACGTAGGAAACGATCTTCAGGGATCTTTGAGCCTACGGAGGGTGGTGAACATGGGCACGCCTCAATGGAAAGGTAGGTAGCTGGCATGACAAGCCACCAAACCTCGATATATGCAAAATCTTGTGTCCTATTTGTTCCCATGCCTTTTCATCCTCCATCTTGCCATCAATCAGTCCTTTACTGTCTCCTAGGGTGCCAAAGGGTTCGTCGTAGAGCCGGTGTGGAGGGAAAAGTGACCAGCAAGGGGAAAATAGTCACTGAAGAAACAAAAAAAAATAGGGCAGCAGTAGCGCCTGGACGTCCTGGCGCGTGAGTGCGTCCGGACGCCGGTGCCTACGGCCCAGGCCCACCTCTGTCCCGCTGGCTTCTTCCCGCGCCGGTGTGAGCGCGAGGACCGTGACCCGCCGTCGCCGGAGGAGGAGACGGTCAAGGAGGTGCTCGGAGACACCGACCGCTAAGCCGAGGGCCGAGCCCAAGCCCGCCATCGGCAATGTCGCCGCCGCCCCCGCCGCGGACGACCGGGACAAAGTGGAGAACACGAAGAAGAAGAAGCAGCAGGACAGCGCCGCCGACGCCGCGGTGAGCGTGAGCGACCTCGGCAGCTGCGTGTCGTTGTCGCCGCCACCGACGAAGCGGTCCAAGGCGGCGCGCCCGAAGTCGCCGGTCGCCACCAGCTCGGTGGCCGGGCTGGCGAGGCCGGGCCGGGCCGAGTGGTGCCCGGGAGGTCGCCACCAGCATCGGCATGGTAGCACACGCCGCGGGGCGCGCCTTTGGCGCACACGCCGCCCTCTCGGTGCGCCCGCCCTTGGTGGAATATGAGGAATCGTTGTTCTCGCCGATCCTTGCCATTCGGCCACCCACCCGCCGTATTGCGCTCCACCGCCTAGAACGAGAAGGAGGCGGAGGAATCAATGCGGGCGGAGGAAACGATGCGCTCCTGTAGAGCGATAGATAGAAACGATGCGGAGGAATCAATGAGAAGGAGCGCTGGTCTAATTGGGCCACAGGCCCATGAAGGCGGCATCCGTTGTCCGGACGCCCGTCCACAAGGGTTTCCGAAAAAAATATGACAACCACCTAGGTAATGACGGTGGAGAGAGCTAGCTGTGCTAATGTGAAACCCCGCTAATGGGCCATAGATGGGCCGGTCTGATTGGGCTGGGCCGAATGGCCAGGTTGCTGTAGCAGATGGTTGCGGGTACTGTAGCGTCAGCACAGTAACTTCTTTAGTCCCATATCGGAAGCTGAGCAGGGAATCAACCAACTTAAATACCGGGCCGGAAATGGTATTAACTTCGGTTCAAACCTTTTACGCGAAACGAGGACGAAAGCGTAAGAGAGTTAATTATCAGGTGTGGTCCATTCAACGTGTAGAGTGGATCTTAGCCGTATTTCGGGCCTCGGGTGTTACAGCTAACAGCAGAGGTATAGAAAGAAGCAGAAAGCTAAAGCAATGATAGAAATGTTATGGGATATCATTTGGGGGGCATACAGTCAATTCTCTTTACAAATACAGAAGGTGTGTGTTTTCTTATGGAAACCATGCATGTTTATAAATGCATAATTAATTAAGTTGAAACTCCATATAGCGACTGGCATCCGCGCGCTGAGAGCGTTTTGATTACTGTTTGCCAATCTAGTGCCGCCATGTGGCTTCGACTCCGTAGTATCAATTCGTTCGAGCCCAGAATCCGCGTTCTCACGAGAGCTCGCTGGTTACTGTTTCGAGCACTGCTTACCATTCGGCTGCCACCCCACATGGAGTCGTGCGTCTGCGCCGCTCCATAGCAGTGCCGCGTGCCTTTGCTAGGTTTGCTGACCGTCGTCTCCACTGCATCTCGCGTTGGTCTCGGCACCTCTATTTTCTAGCTTTGTGGTTTCCTACGCCGCCGTTGCGCACCTCCGTCTGCTCCTCCGCCTCCTCTATGGCTCTATCTCCTCTTCATCCTCTTCCCACTCCATCGGCCGCAACGTGCGTACATGCCGTTTTTCTGTGCCGGGTGCCTTGCCGTCGCCGCCGCCTCCGCTTTGTCCTATCCCTCTCTACGGGCCGGAGCATGAGCAGATACCGCCACCAGGCATGCGGTAGCTTGCCGTGCCGGTGCCTACGCCGGCGGATCCTTGACAGCCAGGTGCTGATGGCGAAGGAGTTTGGGGCACCGACAGGCCCGGGGTGGAAGTATCATACGTCGTCTCCTCCAGCAAGAATGGGCTCCCCCAAATCTACCTCGCCATCGTCTTCCAATACCTCGTGGGGACGGCTATCCTCGAATACCTCGCCACCGTCCTGAGTACCGGCGAGAGGCCGGTTAGTATATCTCTCTTTCGTGCTCTCTCTGCCTTCTTCTCGATCTTCATCTGATTGTTGCGCCCTTTCTGGATCTGATTTGGTTATGTCTTGATTACTTATGTGTGATTTCCACGCCGAAGAATTGCTCTAGGCGTCGTGGGCAGCAGACCCTTCTCTACCAGGCCAGTCAAGCGGACCTCCGACGTACAGACGACCAAACCAATTCCAAGGTTTTTTCTACCGGTAGAAAAAAAAAATTCGGCACCTGCCGATAAATACGAAATTTCAGAAATTTCGGGTCAAATTTAAATAAATTCAAAATGATTTTTAAAAAATTTTGGCTTCATTTCACTATAAAAACTCCCTAATCCATCATTCATCACAAATTTATATAACACAAACGAAATAACACAATATATCACAGAATTAGTGCTATGGTAATTTAGCGACTAACGGTAGGCGAGCTGCACATATATGCTATTATCATCGAATGTGTGAGTGAGAAAATTAAATAAATTTGAAGAAATTTAAGTCTTTATTGAGACTAGAGGATATGGAGATTTTAGGGTGGTTTGGTGTAATTTTTAGAGTGAAAGATGAATTTAACCGAAAAAATTTGACCGATAGAAATTTTTTTTCGGACCTCACCGAAAAAGGCGATATTTTGGAAATTTCGCGATAGTAAACCAGGTCCAATTCCATTTTTTTCAGAAACGATGGCCAATGATGGTTCAGTTTGTTGCATACCAATTTGGTACATGCCATCTTTATATATGCACAAATATGGTACTTATAGCATTTATCTATTGTTGATTCATGAAAAAATCACTCTATCTTTACAGTTAAATGCCAATGGAGATATGGAGGATCTTGATTCATGCTGGTTATAGTCTCCACTTTTCTTCTTCCAATGTTTTCAAAAATTTAAGGAAGTCCTTCCATTTCTGTTTGGACTAAAGTTTCTTTATGCTGCCATGCCAATAATACTTGATAGAATCACCAATACTTGTGTCTACCATAAATCTCGCACCAGGAGACAGCTAAGCAACCGCGTTTCTCCTGAACATAATTAGGTACAGTGAACTACATTCAAGTTCTTCCATAGATACTGCTACCTCTTTCTTGCCAAAGAAATAAAACTTAGCCTATCCATGGAGGTATAGGAAGGCCTGTTGAGTTATGACTAGGTCGCCAAGCCTGCTTGCTTTTGCATTTTGTTTGCCATCAGGGATTCTATGATGCCCAACAATGGTACTGCCCACCCCTACAGCTTTTTTTATGTAAATTAATTGACCATGCTGTGCCTATCTGAATGCCTTCTACCAAAAAACCTGCCCTCCTTTGTTCTTTTCTAGTGATAGAAGATCAGGCCTGATGTTCTCCATAAATGAACGGTTGTGGAATAAGGAACTTTTTGTTCCCATACAGAAAGCTAAAATTCAGGAGTCACGAATTTGCTATAGATGACAATTTGTGCAATTAGACCAGGATGCACTGGCAGTGCCACTGACAGAAGTGATGGTCCAGTGTCTTCTTATTGTGGTTTACAAACTGAGCAGCACTTTTAATTGCCCTGCTCATTTTTTCAGCTATGTTAGAGAGAGAAACAAAAGGCAACATGTCAAGTTTACTGAGAGAAGAAAGAGGCCCGGTTGGACAGAATCATCTAACCATATGTAGTCCAGTGATTAATGCGTTGCCTTTGTTTTAGAGAAAATGTTTCATATGAGTCTTGTGATAAATACGTTGCCTTTCGACACTTGCACATGATGATGTCATCGCTTTTCTTTCCATCTGTTGTTGTAGATAAGACGGAGCTAGGCAGCGAAGCACGCCGTTCTTCCTAGTATATATGCAAGTGCATCTAGTGATACATTTCCATTTGTCAATCAAGATTCCTAAGTTCATTGTGAGTGGGCAGTGGTAGCAACAATAGTTATATTAACTGTAACAATTACTCGAAAACAGAGGGAGACACTTAACCTCTCATACATTTTCTTCTTTCATTTGGATTCCGATTTAACCAATCCCTTTAGTCTCTTCAATTAATATTTGTTATTAATACAATAGGTCAAATTATATTAAATTTGGATTTACCTTTGCTGGGAAGCTCGGGAGTGAATTTACCTATACTAGTATATTGCTTGTGCTAACGCTAGGCGATATTTGGCTTAATACAAATTAAACAACCAAAATATTCCTATCACCAAAATAATCTGTTGCCAAATTCACCATACCACTTTGATTTTTCGGATTACAGTGACAAAGTCATGAAAATCACTCTATTTTCTACTGCAATTCTAATGGCAGACAGATGTTTGCCTGAGCTGCATCCTAAATTATCATCTAAGAATATAGTGCCCCTACAAAAATATAACAGCCCCTGCAAAAATATTTCCAGAGGCGATTGTCTTTAAGACAACTGCCCGGGGACGTTTGACTGGAATTGCATTTTCAGGTGGCAATTACAACCCAATTCTACAATGTCTACACCTTCACAATCGATGGCAATATTAAAAATCATGTGCCTAACAGTGATGTGCAGTTGTGGTTGTTGCATGGCGCACGAGCAAACATCCTATTAGCCATTGAGACTATTATTACCTCGTTGACCTAACTTCTCAAGGTTTGTTCGGTTAATCCTCGGTCCGAGGAGATTGAGAGAAATTTTATTTTCTACAAGTTAAAATCTCCCCTCTTTTGCGAAGAAGAGAGAGCTTTATTAATTACTCAGACAATAATATCGAGTTACAAGTTGCTCAACATAAGTCAGCACACTAAAACTCCAAACTAAACCGCTAAGTGTTGGGATCGTTTCGCCAACCGTTAAAATCTCCCTTAACCACCTTCACTTTATTTCAATCCTTTTCGATTGGGGATTATCCGAACAAGGCTCATAGAACCCGGAGAGACTGTCTACTCTTACTCTTATTCTCGCATACTATGTCAGTGGCTCATATCACTGTTTATGTTGAACGGTGCCCACACTTCATGCCCATGAGCAGTACCACGACATGCCCATGAACAGTCCCATGCAACGGACACTGTATCGGACATTTTTTTTTTCTTCTTTTTTTTTTTTTTTTTGTGCTCGCCTCCTTTTTTCCCCCGTGTCTCAGACATTTTTTTTTCTTTCTTCTTCTTTTTTTTTTTTTTGTGCTCGCCTCCTTTTTTTTCGTGTCTCTTCTTCCGCCCCCAAGAGCTGGCGTACCTCCACTACTGGTTAGAGCAACTCCGGTGAAGACCTCAAAAGGCCCCCCCATCTCAAATTTTAGGAGCCCAAGCAAAAAAAAAATTAACTCCAATAGACCTCCTATTTGGGCTCCCATTTTAGGAGATCTCCTAAATTTTAGTTCCAAGGCCCTTACTGCCAGAGTCCCCTATCCTCTAAAAAAAAAAATCCGATCCCTTAGTCTTCCCGACGGCAGCCGCGGCCGCGGGGTCTTTGCCATCTCGGGCGCAAGGCGGCCGCCACACCGCCAGCCCTCAAGGCCGCCTCCCTCTCGGGCGCCGCCGGCGCAGCCGAGCCGACAGCCTCGCCGCCGAGTGGACGCCGCTGAGAGGCGACGCGCCGGCAGCGGCGTTCGAACGGCGTGGCGGTTTGGTCCACGCCGCGACCGGTGCTTGCTGCTGGGCTTGTGGACAGGACGCCCGGCTGAGGAGGAGCTTTCGATGACCCGCGCGACCGCGACGCCGGCACGACGCCGGCGCTGGTTCTCGCCGGTGACGGGGCACCCCGCACCCGCTCTTGATCCACTTTTGATGGACGCCACGGTGCTCGCGGGTGGTCGCCGCCGCCGCCGACGGATGACGCGCCCTTGTGGTGGTTGCCGCCGCTGCTGTTGTCGGACAGCACGGAGGCGTAGTTGACGACGGCGCGAGGCCGAGGACGGCGACGCGGAGATGACCGCGGCGGCGCAGCGGTGGAAGGGGCTGGACTTGGACGACGGCACCAGCATGCCGAGCTTCTCTTGCGCACAGAAGGCGCAGATGCCGCCGGGCGCCAAAGACCGACCACCGCGGCCACGCCCTAGCGGGTACGGGTGCTCGCTGCAGTACACCGCGCCGCCTTGTTCCGCTGTCGCCACCGCCGCCACTGCCGCCGTCGCATCCGTGGCTTTCTCCTCCATTCTATTCCGCGTGCTCTCCTTCTCGCCGTCCGCGATCTCGCCAAGCTACCCCCGCCGCAGACGGATCTCGGCTATCGCGACCCGCATCACCGCCGCTGCTTATTGCTCTTGGCTCGGCGAGCTACACCTGGATGTTGGACCACGCCGCTCCGCTCGCTCGTGGAGAAGTAGGCACAACGTTTTTTCCTTACAGGTGGGTCCCACTGGATTTAGGGTCCCTGGCCCCGCTTCTCCCACTGGAGTTGCTTTTTTTTTTAGCATGCGACAATTTAGGCCCTTAGTTGCTCTTTTTTTTTTAGCTTGGCATGCAAATGAAAAATTTAAGGACCCAATTTGAGGCCCTCCACTGGAGTTGCTCCTGGGATTTTTAGTCCTTTAGCTGAGGAGGGTTGCTGGCCAATGGAATGACGAGGCATTGATGCAGATGCCCTGCAACACCCATGCGTCAACAATATCTCTCTATCCAAGATACGCATCAACCCTAGCTAATCCAAGAAACCAGAGCGCCTCGCCGTGGTCTGATCGTGGCGTCGCAGTTTTTTCTTTTTAAAAAAAAAAAAAAAAATCATCGTCGCATCTTGAGACACGGCGATATCTGGATGGCCGACCGAGAAGCGGACCGATTCGGAGCAACGAAAGCACAAACAACCTGCGCAGCAGGTCAGCAGCAAACGGCCAATGGATGCTTTATGTTATATATGCGTGCATGTGTGCCACGAAACTACAACAGTAACCGACCTAATAGTCTTTTATTTCCTGCGAATCACAGCACGTATGCACCTCTCATATGACTTTCGAAAGGCTGATTCAGCAGATTTCAAAATTGGTGATCCAGGAATAAATCCTGGAATACACATCCAACGTCTCTAAATCCTGGAATATACATCCAAACGCCACGAAATCTGAGAATAAACCTAGACAATGCGAGCACACATGTCAAGAAAAGTACTTGAACGCTAGCTAAAAATGCGAGCATCCGCGTCAAGGTAGAAACTTGAACCTATGTGGAAAGGTTCTACCACAAAGAACCCAAGCAGTTGAGATCAATTCGCTACCTAATAGTATTACTGGAACTAGGTGATTTTCTTTTTTCTAAAACACATCGCACTAAGGCAGACGCTCACAGACACGTAGAAACGCTCACTCCTAACTCACGTCTATGAATACAAACACCTACAAGCATGTTGGAATCTATACTCCTATGAACCACATCATATTTCTATGAGCATCTTCGAAACACTAAGCTGACAGATCTCGAGTTTGATGAAGTCATCACTTGCGCCTCACTATCGACATGCACATCACCCACTACTTAATAAAAGAAAAGTGCTCTTAAATCCTAAAAAATGTGAGCAATTATACTAAGTCAGGAACCGCAAGCCATGTGGGAAAGCCATAAGGAACCTAATCAACTAAACTACGAGCTGGGTAATTTAATACACCTAGCAACACATTAGACCTCATCTTCTCCATACATGAGTTATTCATTGACCGGCCATAGTGGGGTCTTGGCCAGAGGCCAGGGTAGCCGTGACTTAGGTAGTACACCAGAGTATCATAGAAACCAATATCAGTGACTGCATGGAACTGACTTGTCAATGATAGGGACACTGTCAATGATAGGGACACTGTCGGTGTTTTTATTATTTGCAATGTTTATGGGTATTGTGCGGCAGAGAACAAAATTGTAGCTAACACATGAGACATAAATTTAGACAGTTTTGGACCCTAATGAGAATGTACCCTATGTCTTATGTTTGTGGTTATATTGCTTTTGCTTGCCTTATGTGAGATTGATGATATTGAGACATCTAAGGTGTATGTCACCTGGTGAGACTCTATGGACTTGTATAGGTGTAGGGAAGGGACACCTATACCTTCCTTATATTGTCCGAAGGCAGGGTTATAGATTGGTTTTCCTTCCCTTCTAGGATTTGTTTTCTAGTCTTACTAGCATCGCGCCCGTACATTGCTACGGGATAACTAAATTTTATATAAAAACACATGGATCGCATGATAAAATAACAGTACTATGAAATTAAATAATGATATTAAAGTGACATTTAATCTAAACACATAAGTTTTATATAAAAACACACGGATCATAGGTGCACATGTAGGCATGATAATCTTTGAAAGGGATCAAAGTTAGGTGGATAATATATGTACACGCATGTAATTGTAGAGAAATAAATATGAAATTTTGGGTAAAAAGAAATGGAGGTGAAATTTTATGGGTAGGGTATTGGGTGTACCTAGTTTATTTACAAATTTTCTGGGAATTTTCTGAATCATGGAAAATAGACTTTTACTTCTTCGTGTACACACTCCGGGTGTACTTAGCAATTTACTTTGGGCTGACGCGTGGGTCAGGGTGGGTCAGGGCTGCCTGCAGCCCTGTGCCGTGGACTTGGTCCACTTGATGTGCACCGATCTCGGGGTTTGGCGCTCTCCTCTCTTTATTCCATATACACTGGGTCCATACAGACTTCTCCTAGAATTTCCAACGCAAGCTTGAGATAGCCTTGCACTTCTTTAGTCGTTAGGAATTAAAGTACCTCTAAAATTTCCACCGTAAGCCAATAGCTACATCACACTATCACAGAATCATTTCGTATTGTGTAGCCATCCTCATGCAAAGTCAAATATGAAATTAGAAAGTGTCTCATATACAATTAGAAAACATCATCATCAAATTGTGAAAAGTCAATGTTGGTTGGGAACATCATCATCAAATTTTAAGTAGCATTCCCTTTTCAGTATTCTCAAACAGGAGCTAATTAATATTACCCTCTTCTTGCAACCAACATAAATGTTGCAACCAAGTATGCACAAGCTAACTACTTCCCACTTCTAGCATGGACTAACTTACAAATGTTTTCCCTGATATAAGCTTAGTAATCAGGGGAAAAGTTGATAATTATTTATTTCTATAACAAATGGTAATGACTACACCTATTTCTTGTTCCATGATCAGGGTGACACATCAGGCAGAGATGATCTACTTACAGTTACAGTTAATCTGATCCTCATTGCTGAAGGAACTGAGTTTGATCCCAGCGAAGCAGCTGGATATCGCCCATCACTTGCACTCCCTGATTAGTTACAAGATAATTTGTATATAAAAAGAAATAGGTGGAGCATTTACCCAACCATTATCAAGAATTTATAAGTAAACAACAAAGAGACTCTTATGTGTTTCTTTACCTCTTGCAAGGTATAGAAAATAAATTTAGCATATGCGAGAGTAGTGCAAGTAGTCAAGTACAGCTAAAACTACAAAGGGTATGCCCCTCACCTGTACGAGAAGATCTTGTTTATCCAGTGCGAAGACGGAATTGTCGTTGCTGCATGCTAGCCTCCTTGACAAAAAAAGCGATTCAGTGACTTCTTCCTGTCCAGGACATCCTTTTCTTTCCTGCAAACGCCATCAATAGAAAACAATCTCAGTGAGATTTATTATGTTAGTTCCAAATATCTATTTTCAATGCACAAAGGTTTAGTCCAATGAGATTTATTATGTCAGTCAAACATAACAGGCTTTTAATTCCGCTACAAATGAGAAAATTGAAAATACCGCAGTTGTCCAAAGTATGGGGGCTCTAAGGCCAAATTGAGTAACCTATTAATATTTACGGATTTTTTTCTATTTCTTTCCAGTTCATATATACCACATAACAGGCATTGCATAATTATATGCAATTCACCACGTAAACCAAAACACCTAGGTTTTTCTCTCCTTCCCTAGCTCCTATGATTAATGCAATCGACACAAATTTTGGCTTAATTACAGTGGCACCTGTATGCTGCATAACCCCAAGCATGACAGGTTCATATACCTATTTTACATAATAGCAGTAGCCCACATAATAACAAGTGCATTCAGAATAGAATACCTATTCTCCCTTTCTTCTAAAAGAAAAAAGAATAGAATACCAATTCTACAAATGCCAGAGCGAAATAAACAGAAAAAAAATCCCCTCAACGTGGATAAGCAATGCAATGGAACAAGTTGCATTACAGCACCATAAGAACAGGACCAATCCAAAATTCTCGGCTTTGTTCTTCTACAGCTCTACTGATGAGTACAAAAAGCATCTGGCCCCGTCAGATTGCATGGTGGACGCCAAAAATCATGGATGCCAAAAAATGATGCAGGTTATCATTTCAAATAGCTAGAAACAGTGGCATGAGATCGCTGGAATTAATTATATTGCATCATGTGAAGAGACCTAATTCACCCATCTTGAGATCACTGCTACAAGCTGCACAATGTCAGAGAGAACCTCCTCATACATATCAACTTTCTTCATCGTAACCCATAGCAAGACCTGATCCCATCACACATGGATTCCACCAATTGTTTAGATGTAACTCCAATTTCAATCCACCAGCTAGAGACCAAAAAAGAATTAAGAGGGTTGAGTCATCAGCAGCCTGGGAGAAGATTAGACATGTTCCTAGAACAAATTAACAAAATAGCTTCATCTGTGCACCGCTCAGACTGCTTCATTAGCTACCCAATAAAAAGCACAGTGGAGGTTGTGTTGTGTCATCACCTCTTGTGTCATCTTGTGCCACAGCCGTCCTCGTAATCATGATTGCAGTTGAGTTCTGAATTTGCTACAAATAAATGGCACAAGACATCAAATCAAAGAAAACACCACTAAGCACATATATCATCAGGATGTCAATAGAATGTCTCTGTAAAGGTAAAGCCATACCATTTGCTTCAGGGGGGTGTTCCCATCCTTAGTCATAGCTTCAGGTCACCAGCTCCACCCACAAAGCCTGCAACCAGATTAAATTAGGACTGGAAATTGGATTAGTGCATGCCAAAAAAAAGAAATACCTAGAAAAATCAACCAGGACGTGAAAAAGAACAATAGAAATACTTTCACGAATTCAACCAGTCGCCCCCTCCAGTGTCCAGTCTCAGTTTTTGGTGATACGAGTAATAATAAAAATAAATCTAAGGACTCAAGAGCTAACTATGGGGACAGAGAATGGATTGAACAGGCGACGAACGAAGTGAAGATTGTGCTACACGGAGGGGAAGAAGCATTTCTTGCAGGGGTCGGGGCTCAAATCCACCGTTGCTAGAAGCAAAGGAGACCAAATCGAATCTCACCTTGCAGGCGGTTGGGTGAGGCATGTGCACGCCGTCCCGTGGACGGGCGCCGCCGCCATCACCCCACGCACCCAAGCACCGCGGCGGATTTCGCGCCCACGATCCCACGGCTGGGCGCCCGCCGCCGCCGCCCCCTTGCATCTTGAGCCCCGCGGCGCCGCCACCACCGCCCACGCACCCTAGAACCACGGGCTTGGGGAGCCCGCCGCTGGATTTGCCCCGATGCCCCCTGTTCTTGCGCGGCGGTGGTCGCCCTATCGGTGGCGCCCTGGCCCGCGGCGTTGGAACGGGCGTCGGCCTCCCCGCTTGCCCTCGCCTTGGATTTGTCCCCGGCGTGCGGCGGCGACGGTCCCGCAGGTCGATCGGGAGATGGCAGCCAGGAGAGAGGAGAGGGAACGTGCGACCGTAAAAGGAGAGGGAACGCATCACACGTCGATCTCGCGAGGATGGTTTCCTTTTTGCATGTCCATCTCGTGAGGATGATTGGATTGTTTCCTATTTTTGCACCGGTGGTTTCCTTCTAAAGAGGGAGAGTATTTTACGGAGGGGGAGGAGGAGGACGGATCGGGGGGGCGGGGGGAGCGCAGGGGGGGCGACGGAGCGAAGACCTTTTTATCGCACGATAAAAAGTCTCACTTTCATCCTTTTTATGTTGTAGAGATTACAATGAGATCTTCCAAGATTTGGGGATGTAATGTTTATCTGTGTCTTGTGTATCATGTTTGTGGGATGCGTTGTATATCTTCTAGATTCCATGTACAATTCTCCCCTGGAACGTCTAGAAAAACAATGAGGCAAAAATGTCCACGAGCGGTACTTAAACTAGTGGCGTTGTATCATTTCAGTATTTGTACTCTAAAAAAATGCATTTACGCCCATAATCTATGTTTGGGTCTCATTACGGCCCAATCGGGTCTTGATATGCACCTCGGCTTTGCCAAACTTAGAGGCTATGATGGAGAGGGTGAGCCTTGTGGTAGGGTGCGACGTCTTGGTCGGTCTCCAACAGTGCCCAATAATTTTGACCCAATATCCATGAGTTTAGCAACTTCCAAAACGGTATTGGAATGGAAAAAAACATCAATCTCCAACAGTGTCCAATACTTGACTTCCAAAAGCCAAATTTAGGTCCACTTGGAATAATTAGTTGGTCCGGTAGTTGATCTGGACCGGGGCGACTTCTTCCTCTCCTCGATCGCGCGACGTCGGTCTTCCTCTCCTCGCGCGACGCCGACCTTCCTCTCGTGTTCATCGGCCATGACCAGCTGATTACGGACACGGACGATTTAGTTGTCTGGTCGATCAAACCCAAGTCACAATGCACACTGACCTGAGCTCTGTTGCTCAGAAGCTCGAGAAAGACTGCAACGTAGTCTCGTCCATGTTCTCCGTCAAGGTAGACACGGATGCACCATTGATACCCACCCACGTCTAAGGTGTGCGTTGTTCGAGACGCGGTGCACGTCGGATGCCCGTATTTGTTCTTTTTCTTGCCCAGATTGCCGGGCGACGCCATTGTTCGTGTGTGGTCTCTGCAGATCTGTATAGCGAGGAAAGAGGATCGGAGATAAGTTCGTTGCCAACCGCAGAGCGGCAGCGGGGACGGACTGCCGTTGATGGGCTGCGACAGGGGAGCCGCCCCCGCCATAGTATCCGGGCACCACCGGGCGGAGCAGCCTCGCGGGAGGTGGGTGGACCACGAGGGGTAGTGCGGCGGGCGGTCCCGGCGGGGCTGCTCGCATCGCGCCATGCCGGGGCCGAACAGCCGGATAGACGAGGGACTGGACGAGTGACGCCGCCGGCCGCGGGGCTTGGGGCGGACGAAGGGGAGCTGTGAGAAGGACTCGATGGTCGTGGTCCGGCGGGCTGCCCGCCTTGCTCGCCTCCTTGACGGCGAACGCAGCCCGGCAGCGCCCGCAAAACCCACGACGCCGCCGCGAAGGTGCCTGCGTGAAACTTCCACCGCATACGAAAGAGATTGGCGCGGGGGATAGGAGCGCCGATGGAGTGCGGAGATATGCGCGCTCCTTGCCGTTGTTTTCCAATTGCCCAAAGATTGGGACTTGTTATTGGGCACTGTTGGAGGAGACTTTTTCTCCTTTTTGCCAAAAAAAGGGGATTGGGAGTTGTTATTGGGCACTGTTGGAGATGCTCAAGGATGTAGTAGAGGGAGGTTAGAAGAAGACCTATTGTTATAGTTAGACAAATATAAAATTTACATGATAATTTTACATCTCAACGAGTTCTAAAACTTTGTAGTTGATAAGTTTTATATTTGAGAGCATTCAAGAGTCCAAAGATGCGTGAAGATGCCACGTACAAAGAGACTGATCCCGAGTTAAATGGAACCGATTTTTAGAGAATATATTTGCAGAACCGGTTGCTCAGCCACCCATTTTCACATGTCTTTGGATAGAGCCTAAAGAAATCAACTTTTTTAGTTATACGTAAAAAAAATTGTTCCTATACATACTAGTGAGCTTTAACCTGCTCTCGCTTGAAGAACCACTTGTGTCATCAATTATATAAGCCAACAAGTCTAAGTCACACATGCATGAATGTTGACATGCTGTTTAGGTGATAACACTTGCTAAGTTCTAGTATAAAAAAGATTGTTTAATTTCAAGAATCTTAATCGTCCACAGCAAGTAGCTAGTCGGCACGTGCAAGAATCTTAACAGCAAGTAGGTACGTGACTACGTGCAAATATTTCCCAGCAGCCTATAAAAGGCAACCATGGCGGCATGCCCAGCACAAAACACAAGAAACCACATCATCAGCCAGCCATTTCCAAGCTAACGAAACCCGGCCAGAACCTTCCAGCAATATAGTCAGAAACGTACCGGAAGCTGCCACTGCCAATGGACCGCGTGGCGAAGCTGGCGTCGGAGCGCGCGGTGGTGGTGTTCACGGCGAGCAACTGCAGCATGGGCGACGTCGTGACGTCCCTCCTGAGAAGCCTGGGCGTGAACGCGGCCGTGCACGAGCTGGACAGGGACCCCGGGGCCAGGAGATGGAGCGGGAGCTCGTCAGCAGGCTTGGCGCTGGCACCAGCGCCGGCCGTGGAACCCCGCTCTGCCAGCGGTGTTCGTGGGCGGCAACCTCGTCGGCGGGACGAACAGGGTCATGGCGCTGCATCTCGCCGGCGAGCTCGTGCCCATGCTCAAGAGCGCGGGCGCGCTCTGGGTATAGGTTGGATCGAGCAGACGAGAACGCGCACACGCTTTTTTTTTTTCCCCAGATATAGTATACATGATGAATAAGGACATGGCAAGAACGAAGAGAAGATCGATGTAGAGGAGTGTGCGTGCGTGAATGGCAGTTTTTTTTGTATGCCCAACGCTGAGAATTAGCTATTGTATATGTACAATTATTGTTTGCAATGTGTGCACCATTAGGTCTATCCAACAAAACTCATCAGAAGATCGATGTAGGGGGTCCCTGTCTATCAGCGCATCTCTCCCTTCCTCTCCCCCACTGGATCTGCCGTGTCCGAGCCTCTCCGATCCGTCCCCTAGCAGATCTGCCATGGACGAGTTCATGATCCGATCGCCGTGGCCATGCCACCCCACTGGCTGAGCCGCACCATTGACACCCGGGCTGTGTCGTGCCGCGAGGCCCGGCCATGCCACCGCTTCGTGAGGCACCGTCATGCCGTCGCCATGAGGGATGGATGGGGTTGCTCGCCACGATCGAAGGATGATGGGGATATATTAGAAAGGGCCGCTCCGCGAGGCCCATGATGGTGGGGGTTAAGAAGGGGCTGCTCCTGCAGTGCGAGTTGGGGTGGGTGGGGCGCAACGGCAAGAGAAGAGGATGAGGAAGCTGATGAGCTAGGGAGAGAAATGTGATGACCAAGTGTTAGGGTTTCAGCGGTACGGTGGTTGGAAAATGCATGGTTTTCACCGATAGTTCGTTCGTGTAATGATCCGATGGTGATGCTTTTAACCTTAGTTTGGTTTGTATTACAAACTTTTCACCACGGCCGGTTTTAATAAAACCGATGGTGAAATTGCCGTTGGCAGACAGTAGTGGTGATGATGGAGAAGTATTCTAATTGATCGTAATGACTTCTCTGTACTTGACAAGAAACCAAATCTTAGAAAAGAAACGACTCTTCAATTAGCTACTAGCAATACAAGATGCATGTGCTCGATGATTTGGAGCTTAATTGGGACCCTGCTGCGCACATTACCTCCGGTCCCCGGATCGGATCGAATGGAGAGACAGGCCCTGGATGCATGCATACTAGGGGAAAAAAATTCACTGCAGCCACTGCGCGTCCGTGCAGACAGGCCCTGGATTCGTGCGTGAAATTTTTATAATTTAGTCAATTTAAAAAACTTATATTATAGATAGACCATTTACTAAAAAACATTTACTGAAAATAGACGTCGTGCAATTACAGTACGCCGAGATATGTGGCTCGGCGCTCCGCGACTTAACGCTAAACTTGCCACGTAAGCTCCAGCGTGTCGGTTTAGCCGAAGCTCGGCGTCCAATCTCTTCACGCCTACACGTCGGCGTTGAATCACTTAACGCCAAGGTGTTCACGCCTACAGTACAAGCTAGTAGCCCAAGTGCATGCATGTACTTGTTCATTCAACACCTTTTGAAGATCCATAGAAAATAAATATAAATCTCCTTGACATAAGATTAATTCCATTAGAACCATAAGGTTACCCTCTACGTGACAAAAATACATGGATGGGTAAAATATTTGCCAAGATTGCTAGAAATAATTTTAGATCGTTTTCTAGACAAAAGGTTCCCATGCTTTTATTGCAACAGACGTGCTTGGCGGCTTAGCGTTTAGGGTTTAGGGTTTATCGTAGAGGGTAACATTATGGTTCTAATAAAATTGATCTCATGTCAAGGGAATTTATATTTATTTTTTTATGGATCATCAAAGATACTGAATGGACAAGTACATTTTACTTGGGATTATTAGCTTGTACCGTAGTCTGAACCAGCAACACCTTGGCGTTACGTGATTGAACGCCGACGTACGTAGCTGCTCTCGGCGTGAAGTGCTTGAACGCTGAGCTTAGGCGTTAAAACCGACACGTTGGCGCTTGCTAGCAGAGAAGGAATCGTCTCTTGAAAGAAGCCGTGGGTGGTGCCCTATGAGATGGTGAGGAGTCAAAGCTAAAATTGTGAAGGAAAGGAAACAGACACACAAATTGTGAAGGAAAGGAAACCGACACGTTGGCGCACGCCCAAAAATCCAAAGCAAGGCCAAGAATCAAAAGATGCAAACTAACTAAAGCTCCCAGGCATGCATTATTCTCTTTTTGTTTTGAGAGAGAGATTAAAAAAAAAGAAGAACAAAAAAACACGGAGAAGAAGATCGAGATGGACGGTGCAAAGAATCAAATCATCTACAGCAGGCCCGCAAGCAGCAGCAGTCTGGATGCTGCTCAACAGCAGCTAGCATCTCGCATCAGGGACGGGAGACAGATCAGAGCAGTAGAGAGAGATACGATCGAATGGATGCATCGACATCGATGATCTGTTGCTGCGCCGGCAGGTCGCGGCATCGCATCTCAATCTCTGAAATCAATCGATTATACGACTTCTTTAATTTAGGTCTATCGGATCGACAAATAGCTAGAGTCTAGCTGCGTGTGAGTGGAGGAGATACATAGTCCTACCTTCAAGACAGAGATGGTGCGAGGATCGGATCGGAATTGACAGATTCCCACGATAAGGATCGATCGAGAGCACGACGACGAGCTGGACAGCGCAGATATTCATCAACTTTCATGGCCGGTGTAGTCGTCGCGCGCAGCGGTCCTCAGTTAATTCTCCGGGCTTCAGCGCCGCCGGCCATCAAAGTTTCAGAGCAGGCTGAAAATGAAACAAATGGCAACATTGATTGTATTGACCCGTTTGTTTTTGTTTCTTGAACGGCTGGAAACAAATGACGAGGTACGTAGGGGGCGATTAATTGGCCCCTTTTCGTGAAAAAAGGTTTAGCTATAGTACTATTTTTTTATGACACATCTGAAATATCATACTATATAGGATCCAGTAATAAAAATATTTTGGGAAAAACAATCAAAAACGAAAAAAAAGAGAGTAAAATGTTTTGGGAAAAACTCTAGTTCATTGGAAAACTTCCTCCAAAGCCCCACATCTAAAGATGAGCATGCATCCTGCAGCCTGCAGCCAGGTGGCTCTACTTGGCCCAGCCCAAGCATAGCACGGCCCGATGCACAATTAGAAGATATATTAATGAGGTGAATATGTAATATTCTGTATTTAAAAGATTAATTAAGCACTTAGAGTTTAGATAAAAGCTAGGTAAGCTTATCTTAAAATACTAAAATATTACAAAGCAGTAAATTGATTTCAATTAGAAATAAAAAATAATAAGAAATACAATAATATTACTCCTTCCATCTCAATTATTTAACGATTTAGGTTTGAGCACGGAATTAAGGATGATAAAAAAAGTGTGGTGCACTAGAAACAAGGAGATAGATAGAGAGAAATAGAGATAGAGATAGAAATGTAGTGGAGATAAAAAAAAAAGGTGTATTGAAAAAGAGAAAGACGTATTAGGAAGTGAGAATATCAAATGTTTCATGGCAAAATTTAAATCATGTAATGGTCACATATTTTGGGATGGATGCAGTACCCCCTCCGTGCACAAAAAAAGTACAATTGTAGCGTAAAACCAAGTTAAAATATCTTGAGTTTGACTAACAATAATTGCAAATAACTTTCATCAAATTTGTCATGAGATATATTTTGTACCATACTAATTTGATGTCATAAATATTAATTTATCTTTATATTTAATCAAACTTTAGACAACAATACACTTAGAATTATATTCTTTTTTGTGGACAAAGGTAGTACATGTTAAGCAGTACATGTTATTAGAAATGTCATTGAACAAACAATATAAAATCCTAGTTTTAATAATATAAATTACTATATAAATCTTGGATTTATTTAAAGACGGAAGTGTGTGAATTTGTGTCTGGACCAACAGTTTTTTCTTCCAGTTTGTTGCTAAAAAAAAAGTTTTTTTTTTTTTTTTTTTGAGAATTGCTAAACACAAAAGATAATTATTATAGGGTCGATGGAACATCGGTTTCGGCCCACAGCCACTTTCAGCTAGCTTTAGCCCAATCGGGTGAGGATGGAGTGAAGCTCGGTGGCAGCGTGCGCCAGGGCGGTGGGCACTCGTTTAGAGAGGTGCTTAAATTGAACGTGTGAGTCACTCTCTGTCCGTGTTTAGTTCCCAAAAAGTTACCCGAAATTTTCTGTCACATCGAATCATTAAATGTAGCAAAAGACGCTTTTGCATGGAGCTTTAAATGGGGGTAAACAAAATAATAATTTAACACAGTTTCAAAAAAAAGTATCTATTTTATGAACTTTCATGCTTGGGCGTTGAATCTTTTGAGTTCCTCCACCTATTTTTTAGTCATTGGGGTAGATTAGTACTTTCTTAATCTATTACTTTTTTAAATCAGCTTGGTAATTTCAGGAACCACCAGAGAATATTTACCACATACAAACGAAAAAGTCTTTGCTAGGGTGCTTTTCAGCCCACTTTTCAGGAACTAAACACAGCCGCCTCTGTACCTTTTCACCTACCAATAGCTTCTCTAGGGAGTTAGCCGGTTCAGCAAAAATCTGGAATAGAAATGATTGTATATATTTAGAGACCTAATTAAAGAAGCTCTTGGATGGTAGTAGTTTCTATCAAAAGTATCTATTTCTATCAATTAAGAATGATATAAAGAGGCTTTTGGAGCTGATCTAAGAAAGAGTAAACATGCCTGTACGTCTGACGGTCTTTATATTGGTTTGTGTAAGGAAAAACCAATATAATGGGTTTGTGAGGAAAAATACCTCACGAAGGCTAGCTTTCAAGATTCATCCTAGCCGTCCGATCGATGGGTACCTCACAAATGACGATGCATGATCACTGTTCAAGCATACGCATAATGCATGGAGCATGGTCGTCCACGACACGAGCAGTGACGAAACAACCACTGACTGTTCTCAGTGGTTTTGTTTTTTGCCCTTCCGTGCTATGATTGCTCTCGCAGCAGTCAGCGTTTGTCCTCCCCGGTCCTCGCAGCATCTTTTGTGGACAGGCCAATGTTCGAAACCAAAGATGCTGCAGACCTCCTTCGTGATACATAGTACAATTATTGCACAACGTCATGTTTTACTTACTTATAAGTTTGACAGATTATATATTTAAAAATATGGATATTTATGATATGAAATAAATATCGTTAGATTCATTCAAAATATTGTTTCAATAAGTTGATTTGGAGCCTTAAACGACATGAATAGTATTCACATACCAGGTTGAGATTGTAGTATGCATGCCTTCATGTATTCTCTTCTTTTAAGTAGCGGCTTGATCATCCTTGATCAGCATAGTTAGGGGTTACTTGGATAATTTCAACCAATCCTAAAGCACTGAGGCTTAACTATTTGTAGGTGAGCAAACACAGCCTGTCCACAAAAACACCTTGAGGCATTCCGTTACTACCACTGACTCACACTCCGTACTAGAACCGTTAGGAAAATATGCTGGTTGTTGTCCACGGCCTTTGTGCTCATAAATACTACTTCCTGACGTGTTGGAGCGGCAGTCACGCATCATAGGCAAGCACTGTAGGAGTATTTTGTGATGGCACAGAAGATCCTGTATGCGAGTATGATTATGGTACAGGCGTACAGCTGCTGACATAGAGAACGGCCCGACGGGATTTAATGCGGCTGTCGGCTACTTGCTCGCTGCCATAGTGGCGTGCTATGCTCCAAGATCTATCCTTTGCATACCAAGTGAAAAATACTACCCGGTAACAATACAAAATACCATCGTAGTAGTAGTAGTAAACCATGAATAAGAAAGAGGGAAAATACAAATATTATTAGGAAAATCACATATTCTTTCCCAATACAAAGTAAAGTGTACGTATTCTAACAGTAACACAAAAATTACATGTACGAGTATTTAACTATTTAAGCCACCTTATCACCAAATATAATGCACCCTATATGGATGGTGGGAGTGTATGACTTGTCTTTTAGCAAGGTTTGATTTGTACTAATTGACATGTATCTAAGGAAAACAAAACCCTCAAGCGATAAGAATGTCGAAAGACTTGTCAAAACTTGAGATATAGTTTATAAACAGGATGAAGGAAATAATCATTCCAATGTACTAGGTCATTTTAATTTACATGCAAAATAGGTACCACAGAAAAAATAATCTACTTATTTAGTGTTATGATATTGGTTTTGTTTACTATAAACATATGAAGTAAGTCAAACTTAAAGATGTTTTGACATTCTGAAAGAGTAAAAATAGATTTATTTAAAACAATGGAATAAAATAAAGTAAAATGAAAAAAACAAAAAGATGAGGTAGTACTATTTTAGTACTCAGCACAAGTACACTAGAATATACTGTACTACAGTACGTATACTACTACTATACAAGTGACAACACAGAATTTTTTTCATTTGAAAGACTTTTCTACACTTGGCGGGCCCAGAGTGTCAGCCTCAACACTGTGACCGAGGCAGGCACTGGCAGGCTTTCCCATGTCTCAGACAACTGGCTGCTGTGTCAAACATGACGGGCCGGACTGCAATGAAATGAATGAAATCAGGACAGAGCTGCTGAGGCTCCACATGCGCGTGTTTCAAGGGAAAACCATAATGGCGCCTTTGAACGGCAGATACCCATCTCTGAGTCGAGTCTGGAGTAGATTTGCTCAGTACCTTTTCTAATCTTCTCTCCTCGAGGACACAAACACACACACAATTTGATTGCATTGTCCGGAAGCTAACAATTAACAAGTGTTTATATATAGCGTCGAAATCTCCAAGGACCATTTGGTTTCGGTTTATGTAGCCAAAAAATCCCAATTACTACCTCTACATCAGCAAGAGACAGAGAGAGAGAGAGAGAAAAAAACGAGATGGATCCATCTGAGATAATGCACGCATTAACATGAGAGACTAATGGCCAACGTACAGTAAAGTGAATCACCATTGGCCATGGCTGCAACAGTAGCATCACTATCACACAAAACAACACAAAAACTTTTCACGCAGCCTGTGGCTGCAGCAGGCCCCGCAGTCACACCACACTAGACTCGGCTTCGTTCTTCCCCTCACAGACACAACCCACTCTCCCTCAGAGCTGCTCTGTGAGAAGTCAATGTCACTGGACGACCCACGCTCCACAGCTACAGTACTGCGCCGCTCACACTCACACTCACACTCACACTCCTCGTCCTCGAGCTCTCAGCCTCTCACACTCACATTCACGCCGGGGCGCCGGGGGTCGGAGGCTGGAGCTGCTCCTGTTCTTCCTACTCATCTTCCTTCTTGCTCCGATCCAACAAGTGAGCAAGCCGGCTCTTTGCTCGATTTACTTAACGTTGCTTATTTTGTGTGCTTGCTTTGATGTGCTTGTCATTCTTGGGGGCAATGCCAATGGAACTTCTTGAGAAGCTAAAAAAAAAACTTGTTTTTGTTTTTCTAATCTAAGAAAAAGAGCAAAACGAGAGGCAGTCACCTTGTTTTCTCTCGAACCAAGCTGAGATGATTATAAATGTCTTCTTGATTTGTTTTCGTTGTTGCTCCACACTACTCTATGCACTGGTTGTTCCCTGGGCCCGAAATCCGGCGTCCCCTTTGGATTCCACTCAGTATCCGCGACAGTTTTGATGTCTTCCTGTTCTTGCCCAAGTCCCAAAGGCATTGACCTTTTTTTATAAAAGCAATAATTTGTCCTCTTCTCTCTCTCTCTCTCCCCTTCTGATTTTTTCGACATGGTTTCTCTTTCTCGGGACAAATCCAACCCACTCCACTGACCCGGCTTTCCTTCTTGGCGGTCTCCGTGTTTGCAGGTGAGGTGAGGCACGGGAGATTGCGGCGGTAGAGGGTTCACGGTTCAGGTTCAGATATCAGCCTCTCCGTTTCCTGGGGGGAGATTGGGAGCTCGAGGCGACGCCGCAATGCCGAAAATGTTTGGTTTCTCTCGGCGCCGGATGAAGCTGGGGAGGTCAGATTTCAGTTCCTAGCCCACAGATTTCTGCAGAGTTCTTCCTTGTTTGCCTCGTATCCGTTTTGTGTTTCTTGTTTCTAGTACTGTAAGTACAGTACTAAACATTGGTTGATTTTGTTTTTCTTTAATTCTTTTGGTTGGTACAAGGTTTAGGGGTTCATATGCGAGAAAAAATTTGGCGCCTTTTCATGTCATATAAAAGGGGGAAAATGTTGTTCATTGCCGTTTTCTAGTTAATAAGATTGGTTTCAGTGAGCCCCAAATGCCTGAGTACAGAGGTGCTGTTAAAAATGTTGAACTTGTTTGTAAATTTCTTGTCCTACTAAATTATTTCAGAGTTCTTCCCTGTTTGGTTTTGTTTTTTTTCTAGCTAGCAAGTAGTATACTGAGCATCGGTAGATATTCTTTTTCGTTTTTTTTTTTGGTTGGTAAGTACGTAGTATGTGCAAAATTTTAATTTTAATTTTTGTTCAGAAAGGCAAGGAATTTATTATCCGTGATGGTTTACAAAGCTCAGAGGTTCATATGCAAGCAAAAGATGGCGCTTTTTAGTTTCAATGAAAATGTTCATTCGTTTTCTAAAGATTAGTTTCAGTGAGCTCCTTATGCAGTTATGCCCAATAACAGAGGATCTGTTAAAACTGTTGAACTTGTTTTTAAATTTCTGGAGATTTTTAACCTACTTTTGATTCTCTTTGTAAACCTAGAAATGAGTCTCTTGTGTATAGTATAAATGATTCAGTGTTGAAATTTGGTTACTGTGGTGAGCTTGATCTTTGGATTCATTTCTTTCAAGTGCCTCTTTATCAGCATTTGCTCTGTTTCCTCTCATAATCTCATCTATTCATTGTCACATGGTCACATGACTTCTGCAGGTTGAAGGGTCATCTACACGATCACTTCCATGCCTCTCGAAGCCCATCTCGGACCACCAAACGTTTCAGTCACCCCAATGTGCGCCTTCTTGTTCAGTTGTTTCAGATTTGTTATCTTATTCTGTTGTATCGATGAATTCTAAGTTTACTGACTCATGGGATTTGTCCAGGGAGAGGATCCATTGACCACCTCAGTGAGTGGTCGTCCCGATGATCTTGCTTGGCGCTGCTCATCTGATACTTTTGATATCAATGGTCGTGCTTTTGAGAGCTCAGAGAACTGGGCGGTGCTTTCAACAGAGGGTGACAAACCAGTTCCTCGTTTTGATGTAAGAAACCATATTAAAATTTCTTTCTGTTTGTAACAAATGTAATTTCAAGTGCTGTACTCATCAGTATTCTGAAATATTTGTATATTCTTCTTTGGGTTTGGGTGTAAACAGCATGCAGCAGCCATGGTAGGGAGCAAAATGGTAGTATTTGGTGGCGATTCTGGTCAACGTTTGCTAGATGATACTAAGGTAATGGGTGAATGCTATCCTAGTAAAGTGATGGCTTCTTGATCTCATCTTCTATGTATCCTTCAGATATTGAGCTTAGACAAGCTTACCTGGGATTCTGTTGCTCCTAAAGTTCGACCATCATCAAATGGACGTTCTCTGAAGTTGAGGCCATGCAGAGGTCATTGTCTGGTATAGTTCTTGGAGCACATTCCAACTAGTTAGTTCTGCATATCTGTTTCTCAGCAGTAGTCTTGTACCTAATTACTAGTTGATCTGTGCTTTGTCTAGAAGTCTCTACTGGCAAAATTCCATAAGTCCGTCTCTGATTTTCCTGGAATTTGTATTCATCAGAAAGATGAAATCAGCAACCACATTTCATCTTCCTCTAACACTATGCATCCAAAATTTTGATATAACCCAGCTGTTACATGGGGCAAGCTCACTTATGCATAGCAGTGGACAATACTCTTAGGCTTTGTTCCTAGCTTCATGTAAGAATTTTATCTTTGACCCAGTGGTGCCATGTTTGGAACACGATGGTTTATAAGCTCACCTGAGCCTATTTAGAGTTAGGATGCCAAGGTGAACTACAAATGGGTCAGGGTACTACACTGCCATGGCCTCCTTGCTGAGGCAACACAAGTTTAAATACAAGGGAGAATCAACAAAGTTCTCTGATTCTAGCTCTGTCTTTCATCACACTTTAGAACATCTTACCTAGCATTAATGAAGCCTATTTTTGTGTTAAAAAAATGAAGCCTATTTTTCATTGATATTTAGGTTCCATGGGGAAAGAATGTTATTCTTGTGGGAGGCAAAAGTGATCAACCTTCTGACAAGATATCAGGTTTGTCTCTGCTATTTAATTTTCTGAAGTCCATTATTATGTGTTGGTTATCTGATAATATGCGAAACTTCTGACAGAAACAATTAGGTATTCATCATTTGTTTTACTGCAGTGTGGACCTTCAACACAGAGAGTGAAGTCTGGTCACATATGGAAGCAAAGGGTGACATTCCGGTAAATATTTGACTGTTGATCTGAATGCCACTTAAAATGCTTTTGTAAACCATGATTATTAATCTCAGGTGTCTCGAAGTGGCCATACGGTTATTAGAGCGGGCCCTGTTCTAATTCTCTTTGGAGGTGAAGATGCCAAAGGGAAGAAACTACATGACCTTCATATGTTTGATCTGAAGTCATTAACATGGCTTCCTCTGAATTATAAGTAAGTTATTATTCTAGTCCAGAACTCAATAATAGTGTGATGTCATTGCTAAGGAGAGAAAAGAAAGCATGGAGGCTAATTAGTTTCCTCTTGGCCTTTTCACTGTGATTTAGAATACAAAGAAAAATTCTAGTTATCTACCTACTGAATGCATTTTGAGCCATCCCTGGTTCGTCGCACTAAAGCCCTCAAGGATAGAATCTTTATCTTACATAACTATCCATATTTCTTTTATTAATTCAGAGTTCATTGTTTTAGGGGTGCTGGACCTTCTCCAAGATCAAATCATGTAGCAGCCCTTTATGATGATAGAATCCTATTGATCTTTGAGGTCAGTCGAAGTCCAAGACCCTGAATGATATTCATGCTCTAGACTTTGAAACAGTAAGTACTAGTCTGTTATTTTATTGGTTTTGCTTGTTAACAGCTTGCTGAAAATTTGATGTCCTTATATTATTAGATGGTATGGTCAAGGGTCAAAACCCATGGTCATCATCCATCACCTCGAGCAGGTTGCTGTGGGGCTCTTTGTGGGACTAAATGGTATATTGCAGGCGGTGGAAGCAAGAAAAAACGTGAGTTGGGTTTCACACCTTGCCTATATCATGGCAGATTATTGACTCAGTTCCATTTATCAGTAGTATGCATGTTTCCTTGTAAGAATTTATAATTTTTCTGCTATGAATGAGCAATATCTAACAAAAAGTTTTACCTCAGGGCATCCTGAAACATGGGTTTTCGATGTTCTCGAATCCAAATGGTCTGTTTGTGTAGTGCCTCCTAGTTCCTCAATCACTACAAAGAAAGTAAGTATAATTCTTGCTTGACTTGCAGTATAATTCTTGTTTGACTTCACCTTTCATATTGACTAGCAACTTGCAAGGAATTCACTTTTTGAGCAATGTTGGGAAGTGGATACAGTTTCTTATGTTTAAGATTGATGCCTTCCTGAAAATCTCAAGCACTGCATATTTTAAGATTCCGACAAATATGTAATATATATATTGCATAGATAAAAAGTTTCAAATTACTTTTAAAAGCTCTGTAATAGTTTTCCATGGGAATTATACTCCAATGGTGGACATTTGAATTACTGTAACTTTAATACGCTGTTGAAAAATGAGTCTTCACAGGAACAATCTATGTTTATTTGTGTGTTGACCATTTCTCTAGTTGCTGTATAATTGAACTCAAAACTTTTGCAGGGTTTCAGCATGGTTCCATTGTACTACAGGGATAAGATTGTGCTTGTTGCTTTCGGAGGGAACAAAAAGGAACCATCTGACAAGGTGAAGGAACTGAACTTCATTGCTAAATGGAAGCTTCATTTTTGTGACATTATTGAGGATTAATTATTTTGTTTCATCACTTATGTAATCAAAACACGTGGAACATTTCTATGATCAATTTCAGTATCATGAGCTGACATTACTATTTGTTTTTGAAGGTTGAAGTACTAGTGGTGCTGCAAAACGAGCACTGTTTCAGTTGGCGATCTGCACCTGAGGTGGAACCCATACTGTATGACGACTCTCCTCCAAGCTCAAGGGAACTTGCCGACCACCTCAACAATTGCGCTCCTCTGTATTCTACTAGCTCCGCAGCGAGGAGCAGTCTTGCCACCACAGCAGAGAACTCGTCTGGGAGGAAGTCCCTCCCTGATTCACTGCTGCAGAATTCGAATATTGGGAGCTCATCGCTCCGAAGGCAGTTTCGTCAGGAAGAGGAGTGCAGCCTGGCCCAAAAACTGCAGAAACCAATCGACGATGACAAATACAAGGACGCCGACGAGTGTTCTGAACTACCCTCAATCGCAAACCAAAACCCGCAAGACCGACACACGTCAGTCTCCAGATGTTGATGCCAAAGCGAGGAGGCTGGGCAGAAGCTCATCAGACATTAACAATCATCAGGACACGAGGATAACCACCCTGATCAGGAGGAACATGGCACTAGAAGAGCAACTCTCAGCCGCGCTCGGGAGCAAGGACGAAGCGGAGAAGAACCTTTCCCTGGTCATCGACAGCAAGGATGAGCTGGAGAAGAGGTTGGCCGAGAAGGACAGGGAGGTCGAGGCGCTCAAGGAGAAGGTGACCGGGCTAGAACTGGCGCAGGAGGAGTCGAACAACCTATCCAACACCGTCCACGCCGACAACGTGCGTCTGGAGCGCGAAGTGGCCTTCCTAAAGGCTGTCATGGACGAGACCCAGAAGGCAAGAGGATTGATTACCTGGCTATGCTCCATTTCCTGCTGCTATTCTCCTTGATGTTGTTGCCATACTGATTGACTTGGTTTCATCCTTGATCAGGAATTGCACTCGACTCGTGGAGTTCTTGCAGGAGAACGCGCACGGGCATTTCAGCTTCAGGTAAACCCTTCTGAAGCAAGGGGTGCCATTGCCTGCTTTTGTTTTCTTTTCATATCTTTTAGTCAAGTTTGTGCTCTCCTTTACGGTTGAATTCAGTGACCTGACTTGGCATACTGCCATTGCTCTCACAGGTTGAAGTGTTCCATCTGAAGCAACGCCTGCAAACGATGGAAGGGAGGTCACCTACACCACGAAAGCCCCAGAATCTGTAGAGTGCAGGAGTGTACAATTTCTGAGCAATATGTTGTAGTAGGTTCAATATTGTACTGTAAAACTGTTGTCCAAAAAAAAAAATGTTGTACTTTAACTGTAATTGGTGGTAGAGCCATTGTGATTTGTAACATTCGATACAAATGTATTTGGCCACTGGGACGAAAATTGTGTAGAATGAGGTTTTCTGGTCCACCATGCAGCATTTGTTCATACATATTACACAAGTTGTAAGGGGCTCTATTTGGTTCAGGTACTTTTTAGTCCCTAAGACTAAACAAAAGTCCTTACAAAGCAAAAATAGGCAGAGACTTCTTATTTATTAGTCTAAGTACCTCTTACATGAACTTTTTTTAAAGTTTCTTTAGAAGTAAAAAGTCTAAGGACCTTCTTAACCAAACAATCATCAGCCTTTTCCATACATGTCATTATAAAAGTTGGTAGTTCCAATAAGTTTTTGAAAAGTTGAACTGGTCACTTGTGCCATCCAAATTTTTTTTGCCATCCATGCCACTGCCGTCGATTTGGTGTGTGAAAAGTTAAAAATAGGTATGTATAAATATGCTATTAAATTTTTTTGAGCATCTTACCGAAGCTTTTAAATGAAAAAACTCAAAACTACCTCTTATAGAGGAGATCTTAGTTTTTATATAAAAACTATCTTAATTTAATTTTGCAAAAAAGATATAATTTTTTCCTATATTTTTTCTATACATATTAATCATAGTTTTTCTATACATATCAAATTTGACTAGAAGCAAAAAAAAATGGACCTTTTAACCAACTTTTAGGTGGCTTGGGCAGCGTATTGGAAACCAACTTTTATCGGCAAAAGGCTCAACAACCATCGCCGACTGCACTGTTCAGTTCTTATCGGTCCTTCAGCAGCCGACAGGCTACGACTGCCTTATCTTGTTCCCGCGCCCTTCCCAGCCTCCCGTACCGTGTGCACAGTGCCACCTCGCCCGGCAGCCCCTCCCCCTGCGCCCGGGGCGCTTCCACCCAGAACCCCTCTCCACAGCCACCGCTCCTCCTCGGCTCGACTCGACCCCGCCCGGCGTTCCGCAGCTTGGTGCCTGCTGGTGCTCCTCACTCGTGCTTCCCGCCCGCTTCACCACCGCCTGAAGAGAGATGGAGGCCTTCGTCGCCGGCTTCTTCAGGGCGCCTCCACGCGCCGTCCCGGGCCCTCGGGGCACGCCTCTCTCCGGCCTTCCTCTCTTCCACGGCAGGCGCCGCAGGCGCCGTCCGTCCTCCTCCGTGGTCTGCATGGCGGTAAGGGGAGAAAAAAAGTTCCTTTTCGGCGGTCATCTCCATTCCCGGCCATTTCTTGGAGACAGACAGCGCGCTCGTTGTCCCTCCCCTATTATAGTGGTTCTGAGCCATTTCCCATTTGGGGGTTGGGGGTGGAGGGTCGAATTAATTTGCGTAATTGGCTTGTCGTCACATTGACACACTGAATTTTGGTTGTCCATATTGAAGCTGAAGCTGAACATTGTGTGTTTTAGTATCATAGCCTTATGTGATTGTTGATTTTGTATGCATTTCTGTGCAGGAGCCCTATCTGATTGCCAAGCTTGATTCTGCGGAGAAGGCCTGGAAAGAAATGTCGGTATGGGAACCTGTTCTGTGTGTTCGCCTTTGGTTCCTTCTTTTTCTTTCTGTATTTTTAGGCTTACCAATCAGGTCATATCGCCATTGTCATTTCTCTGAAGTTGATTGAGTGGAAACTTAATTTTAGAACTAAGTTTGGTCTGGCTTCAATGCTGTACTGAATCAAATCTGAACTTCTCATTTATTTCACTGGAAAAAAAAAGTAATATGTATTTACGCTATATGAACTGCAATGCTGTCACAATTAGATGGCAAATTTTCAAGTTTGATTTCATCCAAACATTCTTCAGTCTAATGCTTGAGTGTTTACTTCAGGTTAGGTTGGCAGATCCTGACATTGTCTCAGATCCAAGCGAATACCAAAAACTCGCGCAGTCTGTTTCTGAACTAGATCAGGTATTTGGTGTACTCACCATGGTACTTAATTTCGTGTCTACAATATAATCAATTATACCTGAATTTGAGCTGCTGGTTTTTATCAAAATGATACATCACCTTTGTTTTTCTTCTGTCAAAAATATTTAGGTCGTGACCACATACAGGCAATTCAAGGATTGTGCGAGGCAACTTGAAGAGACAAAAGGTTGTTAGGCCTCAGTATTTCTGCTGCTTGTGGGAAAATAATAGACCTTAACTATAGCTTTTTAACTTTGCAACATGATAGCTCTGGAAAAAGAGAACGAAGATGACCCTGATATGTCAGAGATGATAGCTTCTGAGCTCGAGGCTCTATCTAACCAGCTTGCAGAGCTTGAGGAAAAATTGAAGGTGATTAGGACATAACACTCTGCACAATAGCTACATAAATTCTGGACATTATGTTTAACTTTATGCATTCTACAATGCCATTTTCTGTATTTTGTTGGAGAAAGCATACATTTGACATTTTGATGTGCCTCTCATGCACACTTATTTTCTCATGTTAGTTACTACTGCTTCCCAGTGATCCTCTAGACTCACGCAACATCTTACTTGAAGGTACCTCTCTCCATTTCTCAGTTGTACATTTCAACTAAGTTATATGGCTGTCAACATTTTTTTTTTTTTTTTTTTTTGTTCCTTCTTGTTTCGATACTGAGAACTGTATTTCTTCATTTTTGCAGTAAGAGCAGGTGCTGGTGGTGATGAAGCTGGAATTTGGGCTGGTGACCTTGTAGGTAGATGATGATTTTATTCCAATTGAGTACAGTTTAGCAAATGTGATACAGTTGTTTTCCATTTTGTTCAAATAATAGAGTACTAAAGGCTGACACATAGACCTTGATGCTTATATGGATAATAATCTAGAATAAATTATGAACATGCAAGTAGGATTTCAATTTTTTTTTTTGGAATAATAAGCTCTTCTTAGTTCATTTTTTTATTGTTATAGCGGTAATACTTCTGATATACTAGTGCATAATATCGGCAATTTTACTCACATAATCAACAACTAAATATGCCAATGGCTTTCTGTAGGTACGCATGTATCAGAGATACTGTGAGCGCAACAATTGGAAGTTTAAGCCAGTTTCTTGCTCAGAAGTATGTACTTGCAACCTTAACCTGACTGTTGATTAAGATTTAAGGAAAACACTGCTGACAAGCTAACTTTTTCAGGCAGAAATGGGTGGATACAAGACATACGTGATGGAGGTCAAGGGGAAACAAGTCTATAGTAAATTGAAGTTTGAGTCAGGTGTACACCGTGTTCAGCGTGTTCCCCTGACAGAGACTATGGGTCGTGTTCATACGTCAACAGCAACTGTAGCTATTATGCCAGAGGTGGGCCATTTTGATATTTGTGTGAAATTTTATGACATGAATTTTCTCTTCTTCTGAGACGTCTAATGATTCAATGGCATAGTAGGCTGATGAAGTTGATGTGGTTATTGATCCAAAAGATATTGAGCTTAAAACAGCAAGATCTGGTGGTGCTGGAGGTAATATCAATTGCATATTGTGTTATGTGTAGTAGAGTACTGGGTTTTCTGTACTGCTCCCTTATAACTGATCATCTTATAACATTTCAATCAATGCAGGGCAGAATGTTAACAAGGTGGAGACGGCTGTTGATCTTATTCACAAGCCTACAGGAATAAGGATATTCTGTACTGAAGAGAGATCACAGCTACAGAATAAAGAGCGGGCATTTCAATTGTTGAGAGCAAAACTGTAAGTTGTTATAGCTATGTATAGTTTTCCAAACTATGAATAACGTTTCTCTCTATTTTTTGTCACCTCAGTTATTTTTGTTTCTAAACATGTTCTTTGATGATAGGACCATAATTATAGTGTAAATTCTGGTTTAGAATTCCCTTAATGCAAAGTAGAGGGAATATATTGTTTCCATATTTTTGTACTGAGTATAATACATGGTCATCCTTATGTAATCTTTTTCAATTCCTTATATATATATCTACGATAAACTTTACAGTTATGAGATAAAAATTAAGGGAGCAACAAGAGTCAATAAGAAACCAGAGGAAATTACAGGTATATTGTCAATTCTTCTTTTTAAGGATCATATCTTCCAAAGGTCATAACTGTTGCGTCCAACTGAAAGCAACAAAAAAACTGTCTTATAGATGATAAATGCTCAAATTGGATACAGAGTAGCAGTGTAGTTAACACTTACGAGAACAACATTAATATCCAGTTGGAATTCACAAAAAATTAAACCATGACGAGATAACAAAAGCTAGTGCCTTCAGTTTGTGTAGGAAATAGAGTTGGCCCTTATGAAAGATTTTGTAATCCTCCCGGTCTTACTAATACCTGTTCAACTGAAGGTTGGTACTGGTGCTCGATCTGAGAAGATAAGGACATACAATTACAAGGTAGCAGGAGATCTTATCATCTAAAAACTGTTTATGTTGTTTTCTCATGGTGCAAGTGCAATGCCACTTGTCTCTCTCTGTTCTTCTTGGAAAGGAGCTCTTCTTATGCTTTATAGCCTCCAATATTTTTATATAATTTGAGATCTTTTGCTCACAACAGGATAACAGAGTGACAGACCATCGGTTAAAGATGAACTTTGAACTGACCGGCTTCCTTTTAGGAGACATTGAATCAGCTGTTCAGGTATATTTACTTGACCAAAAAAGAACTATGCAAATGTGGCAATGGGCAACTATTACAGCATAGATGATATAATAACATGAGTCCATCTCTTGTAACAATCTCATTTGTCATTTAAACATCTACAGTCTTGTGCTACACTGGAGCAGCAGGAGCTCTTGGAGGAAATGGCCAGTTCTGTGGGTGCAGTGAATGTATGATTCAGGCAATTTGGCGTTGAGATCAGGACATCAAACATAATCAAGGGTGATGTGTTCAAAACCGATGATGATTGATAGTTGTACATGAAGAAACTGACAAAATGATCCACATAGGAAATTTTTCTGTAGTCCACATGGTCATGAGTTCATTGAACACGCCCATGCATCTCAGCTTCCTTGACGGCAGCAGATTTTGAGTATTAGAAAATATACATGGTATGTACAATACAACTGCTCCAGTATTCACAGTTTAATGTATTTTAGGTTTGTTGTTCTGTGAAATTCTTTTGAAATGTATAATTTTTGGATCCACTTATGAAGACAGCTATAGCCATGCCCATGTGCTAACCCTTTCCCAATCCCTGTGTCTGAAAAGCGTTGCACATTTTGGCTAACAAATTTACAAAATTGTTTTCATAGTTATAAAAAAAGACTTTGTTTTTGCCATTCATAGCAAAAATTCAGTTCAGCTTGCAATATAGACAGACTCACTTTGAGGAGTTGCCTTGGATTGCAAGTTCACAACCTAGATTTTATTATGCTTTTGAGATGAACAACAATATACTAGTAGTTATACACCGTGAAATGAATTAGGGCGTGTTTGGTTTAGGCCCTAGGGTCCTAACCAACATTTTGCCAAACTTAGACAGCATTTGTCCTGTGGCTGGGTTTGGCCTGCCCTGAAATTTGGCGGTGCCCATCTACAGGTATAGGTAGCTGATGTGGCAACCCATGAGTGGTTGCATGCGGTTCAAGATTTTGAGAGTGAATTTCTTTAAATTAAATCAAGAATATGTCTTAAACTATGCATCACATTTACAAACTGTTTTCACCAAATTATTGCTTGCAACTAAATCTACAAATAAAAAAAAAAATCTCAGTTAGCTACATTTCAACCATAGAACAATTGACTGGCATATAAATCCCACATGTCATACAGAGTTTTCACATGGCTCCAATCCAGACACATACTTTTGCTATTAAAATTAAGCATAGCTAAACTTCGTCTTGGCCATGAACAGAACACTTACTATTCCTATTTTGGCATGGCTCCAACTTTGGCGTAGCCAAATTTCGACATGGCCAAATTTGACAGGTCTTTTTGGGTTACCCAACCAAACAGCCCCATAATAGCCTTTGCTCAGACAAGCTCGAAGATTTCATAACACGCCAAGCCTCTGCCTTGTCCGTCCAGACCCGTTCACCATCGGCGTTTTCGCCGAACACCACGCCCACCGGCCGCCATGGATGCTGCCAAGCCCATCTTCATCGCCATCACCTTCCTCCTCGCTGCCGCTGCCGCCATCGCGATGCCTGAAGGTGGTGGGGACCTCCCCTCCCTCCGCACACGCTCTTCCCGGCTGAAGCCCCTACCGTCTCCATGCCTGGAGATGGTGGGAAAGTCCCTCCACTCACGCTCCTCCCGGCTGACCCCGCTGCCACCGGGTGCCGTGGGTCCGTGGGCACGTGCCAGGTGCGCGGCGAGATGCCACCAGGCCTTGGCAAGGGGGCAGGGGCTACCACCATGTCGGTCGATACTGAACGACCCCGGCGCCGGGTACATCACCAGCAGCGCGACAGTGTGCCGTGCTCGCGCCGTGGTGCCAGCTACTACAACTGCCGCCCGGCACCCAGGACCAGGACAGCCCCTACCGCCGCTCCTGCTCCCCGCATCAAGCACTGCCATGGTTGAAGCCATGGCTCCTCTTCGCCATCCAAAGAACTCTCTGTGTACTGCGTGTTTTCTTGTACCGGCAAGGTGCCACAAGCTCTTCTGTTCTCGTATCAACAAAGTTTAGGGCCTGTTTAGATACCAAGAGCTAATTGTTAGTTAGCTAAAAATAGCAAAAAATTAGCCCTAGCCAATCCAACAGGAGGCTACTAGGTGAGCTAATTTTTGTCCAAATGTCTAACTATTTTTAGCCAATTGGCTAACCTTGCCCTAGCCATCCAAACAGGCCCTTAAATATGTTGTAAAAAAAAAAAAGATTGTGGTCCAAGGCATAAGATACTGGAATTTTGTTCCCCTTAAATATGTTGTAATGTCAAAAAAATTCATGATTTTCATGCCATTGATGCCTGCCTGCCTCCATCACCCAGATTTCCTGTTAGGCATATTCAAGCTGGGGAATAGAACATAATACCTGCCTCTGCTTGGTCTCCCAAATATTGTCTCTGTTCTAATATGGATATCTTCATGTGCCTGTCCCTGGTTGGCACATGCAGCATGATGCTCATCAATCGAGAGTTTGATATTTCTCGCCTGAACGAACCAAGTGATGTCCTCATTCTCCCTGTTTTGGCACCTGGAAGGAAGACCTGTGAACTTTCATATTTCTCCTGAAACAAAATGATCAGGTGTTTGTTTATTTTCAATTCAGGACTAGTGTGAAGACCTGTGAACTTTATATTTCTCATGAAACGAAGAGATCAGGTGTTTGTTTATTTTCAATTTAGGACTAGTTCTTCCATATGAGTTGTGATGGATCACTCTCCCAAAATGCCTGTCATGTGCAATGCTTGTTAGGGAGTGTAAGCCTTGTCTATCAGACAATGTGTTCATGAAATACTTTTTATGTTGCTTTGAGGTGCATTTACATACCATGATGGCTTCCAGTGACATTGTTAAGAAAGACAACTGTAACTCTGTAAAGCATGCTTAATTTCGAAAAGGACAATAGAGCTTACATGGCGCATGGACAATGCTACTGCAGTCTACCAATAATGTCGAGCTTGAGGCATTCAACAATACTCTCTGATCCAATGATGGTTGTCTTTAGCAACAACATATTACAATTTTCCATGATACAGCTCACCACAAAAATTGACTCCTCTGTAACTGCAAAAGTGGCTTGGAACCACACAAAGATCTAACAATTTGTTCACTGCCATGACCAGTTTAGTCTGTAGAAGACAGGAGTTTTCTCAGTGTAACAGAAGTTCTTCTGCGCTGCTCAACTTCCCTGCCATCCCAAAGCTGTCTGCCTGGTTTGCGGTCGATCTCATGCTTCCAGAGATACCTTGCATCACCGGACATGAGAACAAGGGAGCCTGGGTTCAGCAAAACGGGGACCTTTGTAGATTCACTGGCCCCTTGCTTCAGGGTGCCGGAGGCCACGCTTCCCCTTGTTGGTTCTGCTTGACTGAAGTGCATCACACAAGCTGACTCGAGAGAGACTATTGCAATCCCATCGTCAAAGCGCATCAGGTCAACATGAGCACAGATACCCTAGATTGAACAACAGAAGCATAATGTTAAGAGCGCAAAAAGAATGCATCCCTTTCCTAAACGACATGTGTTCTTGTGAATATGAGACAGTTCCGCACCTCACCTGGCTTGTATCTGTTTGCAATCATCTGATCGAAAAATGGCTCCCGCCACAACAAATCTGATGGCAGAGGACATTCATCTTCATCATCGATTGTCGCCTCTGCATCAAGACCAACACTGGCGTCACCAACACAGATAGCTTCACGGATAAGTGCAGAAAGTTCGACAGCCCATGAAGGGAGATCGCCAAATCTCATTGCCTAAAAAGAAGATAGGAGCAAGAAGAACTTAAACAGTAGAAAAGCCAGACAGAAGGAAAATCTTCGTAAGTCTGAAATACTTTAGGAAGCCTTATACAGAAATCAGGCAATCTTTTTTATCACTACTGAGAAAATTGAAAATCCTGCTGCTGACAAACATTAGGCAGATAATGAAAAGATGAGGGGGGAAAACTTACTTGGTTGTTTGCATCAACAAACCATCCTTCTGCAGAAAAGAAGCCATCAGACTTACTATTAGCAATAAGCCATGGTTATTTCTGTTATTTGAGCAATAAGAAAGAGCAGAGGTCTGTTAAAAAAGAAACTAGAGCAGAGTTTCTTCTGCATAGGTATTTAGGAAGTTTGCTACTGCTCAACTGGGAGATGTAAAATTTAACCAATCCAGAGCTAAGCATATTATTAGTTCGAGAACAATAAACTTATTTCAAATTACAATTTAACATAGTTACATATAGCTAGATAATTTTATAATAAGAACTAATACACAGTTAAAGGAAAAAGGGGATTAAGGTACCTATTGCACATTAGTAATTGCAACCCAGATCCGGTGATTGTAATCATCGCAAAGAGTGATAGATCGACCATTAACGAATAAGTAATGTTGACATTTATGACTGAAACCAAATTAAACAGAACTCGGAGCTAAAAAGAAAAAAAAATCCCCCTTTTGCTCGCAAGGAGGAGAGGAAGGCTACAGGAGGTCCCGGCAACCGAGGACTCACCTCGCTGGATCGCATCGAGGAGGCGCGCCTGCTCGTCGGCGGAGAGGAAGGCAGTGCAGAGCCATAGTCCCCTGATCCCAGGCACCGCCTCCCACCTCCAGTGCCCGCGGCCCGCTCCGGGGCTAACACCGGTCGGCATGTCGGAATCGCTGCCCGACGAGTCACCGAAGGCCTCGCGGAGCGCGTCCCGGCAGTGGGACTCGCCGCCGTCGCCGGCGGCGGCCATGTGGTTTCTCCGTACTCCGTAGTCTCTTCAGTTTTCCGTTCGCAGTAGAGGGGATACAGTACGATGCAACTCGTTTGCAAGAAGAGTTAACGTAAACGATAACATTACGCCTTCTGTGTAATTTTTTTCCCCTCAGCTCTTTCGGACCAGCCTTTTCTTTTCTTTTCTTTTTTCCTTTTTTTTTTTTTTTTTTAAAAAAAGGGTTCAATTTTTTACATCCAACACCATAAAGAGCAACCCTCAATCAATAAAACAAAAATTAGCTAAGTTATCTGGAGGAGCACGTTGCAACTGTTGCTGTGACCCATCGATTTCGTCATAAGCCGGTCCTTCTCCACTTCCCGCGATGAAGAAGACACGTAATGAAACTCATGGCCGAATTTTGGATTGACGAAGAACATTCATCGAAGTTTAAGCACCCATATAAAACATGCTCAAGGTGTGCCGCTGATTCATTGAACGCATCGACGAAAGGCAAGATGCCATCTCCTCGTCGTTGCCAAATCTTATGCCAATTGCCTCACCATCCAACCCCAGACCATGAACAACAAACCCATGACAGGGATCTGAATACACCAACCTAAACACAAAGGGAGCTAGATACCTAACCTCACAAGGAAACATATGACACGTCCACCAGAATTGCCTTTTAGGGACAGAAGATCGAGGGATGACAATCCATATCCCCATCGACACATCCACAAAAAATCCTCCACGTACCAATCACCACACAATGGCTTATAAGACCAACATCATTAATGAAGGCATGGCAATGCCGACATAGAGAAGAGCACATAGGAATCGAACACCAATGGAAAACATCAATGGCATACCCGTCACTATCAGATTCCCCACAAATGATGTCGCTGAGCACCACGCATGATGCACCCACCAGACATCGAGGCTCCCTTAGCTTGGAAGGAGATGAAAGTAAAGAAACTGTGGAAGAACCAAAAGAAACCTGCCAATTTTCTCATTGGGACAAACTTCAACCATAAACTACCCTAATAGAAGGTTATATGTACCAACCGGATCCACACTCCCCTTGTTCACTGGTGCCACAGAGTACGCCGAGGCAAGGGAAAGCCCGCAATTTAATCTGGCAGCAGAACAACAATCACCTTAGAGTCACCCTAGCGTTACTTGTTGGAAGAGTTGGGAAAGGTAGAGTATCGTCTCACGCTCTCCAAATGGGTGGCTCTTTCTCAGTCCAACTTGGTTGGCCAAGATGATTCACTTCCATGGCCAACCTGGTTGTGTAAATAAACATGTTTAGATCTCATATATACATTACCAATGGCAGATCTAGGTTTTGTTTCATGAGATATGTTGCACTAGCATATAAGCATGCTTCATAAAGGATGTGTCTGATCTGTTGCTCCTACCTTTTCCAAAAAGTTCCCTACTAAGGTTATGGGGTAGACTAGCTCTGCTTCCCGGCCTTGGGGAGAGTAGTTTCTAGGTGTCTTGGTGGATGTATGGATCCATTTTTCTCCAAGTTGGCAATGCCTTCTTGAAATGCAAAGATGAAGGATAATGAGGTAATAGAGGTGGATAAGTTGCTTGGCTAGCTCCATCTAAATGAGACTTAGAAGGACAAGCGATCTTGGCAAAAGGTA